>CM041200.1:4286348-4957879 GCA_023078555.1 Ulva prolifera | reverse complement strand
TCTGTAAATTGTATGCCACAGCCACATACAGGGGCTCAGAATGAGATGTACGGGATTGGGCCATGACATACTGTACGCGAGCGCCCGATCACTCATGGGCAGCAGATGACGGGCACAACGGCTTTGAGGGCATCAGCATTTGAAGATGTTGATTGGGGCATGCCTGGTGGGTAAGGTCGATACAGAATCCACGTGGGGCCACGTCATGGGCCCCATCATGCACTTCGAATTGTAGTGCTTTGATACCGCTGGGGGCCTGCCGCACTGGGACGGCACTGACACTGGGCGGCAAGTCTTCAGAAGGTCCTGATGCGGCATCGGGATGTGCTGTGGTGGTGTCAGCGAGCGCACTCGCATGCTTCTGACCCCATGCGTGGAACTCGCTCCAACCCAGACTTGCTCCAGATTCGCCATATTCTTCATTCACGTCCACAATGAAAAGGCTTTTGCCTCGCCGCGCAGCAGCGCTGCACACACATCGACCTGTCGGGGCCAAGTGGGCAACAGCCACAGGCGTGATCGGGTTGGAGCAACTGGAGCTGTATGGAGCTGCAATGCAGACAGCTTACCATGCGATGACAGCTTGCACGAATCCCGTCCCCAGAACGACAACATCGACCTCTTCGGGGTACTCCATGGCGGCTTTCGATTTTTCAGGAAGTTGCTTGTTCCCAATCGATGCCTTGCTTACGGAGGTACTGCAATGCTTCTTCGACCTCCTCACGCAAACTAGCGGCCTCTGATGGGACTGTCCGGAACGTCAAAACGCCATGAATGAGCAGAATGAGTGCATAGAGACCGAAGAGTCCGACAACAAGAATAGGCAGGGAGTAGATCAGTATCGCGATCGAAGGCTCCTGAGGTGCGAGTCGCACGCACAGATACAGCCAAAACGCAAGGAAGAGGAAGAATGAACACAGAAGCCTGTGAAATCGCTTCATTGCGTTATTGCGCCATGCACGTTGATCGCGGTGCTTTCGCCAGCGGTCAGCACTCGCGCGAGGCCGATATTCACACAGCTGACGAGCAACACAAGCCTGAGTACACCGCCTCAGATGCAGTGCTACACGGAGCGACGCTATAGATCACGTAAACTCGGGTGGTGCCATCAGTGATGCTGCCTGACTTCGGCGTACCATGCATGCAGTCCTGGTGCACAGGACACCAGCCCTGCAGAAGGCGCATCTCGTCGATCATGTCTCGCTCTGCGCCGACTTCATGTACATCCCACCGTGTTGCACCACCTGCGCGGAGTTCGTGAGATCTACCTCGTCACACTCCCAGTCGCTGTAGGTCGCCGGAAACGAACTCATTTCGAGTTCAACAGATCAACAGTAATATACAAGCGTGAAAGCAATAAGTTTTGCTGCCACCGATCAACGCTTTGCGAGGAAGTCGCAGGGTCGAAAGGTTGTCGATTTGGAAGACTTTCTCCCGCCGGGACAGCCATGTGTTGCAACACTCTTGGTATGCCTTTCCTGTCATCTACCATTCGCTGATAATAGTGGCAGCCGTGGCCTCGAGCCTTGCGTAGGCGACTGCTTAGCCTTCTCGCGCGTGGCCCGCGTTATGGGCTGCTTTAGCTCGGGCCAATGTCCTGTTGGTGAGCGGCGTACGGGCTCATGTTTCATAGTTGACACAGGCTACTTTGCAGGATCGCAGTTCTGCTTGGGAACTTCCTTGTTTTGTCTTGTCTACATGCTGTTTGTGGGGTACTTGATCACCATAGACTACGAGTACGTTTCTTCCGCCTTGTGCCTACTTTGACCTGGCTGTCCAGCGTCAACCCCTCATAAACCAGGAAACGTTAGAGCCTTCATGTCTGTGCCGCATGTAGCTATCTGGGAGAGTGGAAGGCGACAGCCCTCATACCCGCCACCTCTGATGAGAAGGACACAGCATCAAGGAACTGCTTCATTGTCGCAGGCATCTACGGCGCCTTCTCAGTCATGTCGATCATCGCCATCGGGTACTATAAGATCCGCGGCAAGTAGATGCCACACTTACACTGTTGTGTGCCCTGCTGTGCAGGACTGTGTCACCTTGTAGACCCTGCAGACATGCAGTTTGCAGCACACGCCGCCCCTACGGCCGGCTCCTGCTGTCTCGTAGATACCACAGGCCATCTTGGCCTCACTATTTCGACACGTGTGTAAGATATACGGCCATCCCAACACTCGATGTCGTCCCTCACACCACAGCCCTCACGACCCCCACAGCACTCACACTGCCAGCATGGTCCCTCACAATCAGCCGCATCCCTGGCACCAGGAACTCAGCCCTCTGCATGAACTTCAACCGCACGTCGGCCACAGCCCCTACATGGTCATCATGAACGCAATCCTGTGTCCCATCCTCAGGCTCCTTCTCCCCCAGCAGCACCGCAGCTGCTGCGGCAGCAGCCGACAGATTGATCCCATCCACCTCGTACCGAACGTTCTCGAGATCCACGGGTACCTCTCGCATCGCAAGCACCTCTGCCTCTTGCCGAGTCGCAGCGCAGTACACCATGTGCACGTACCGCGGCTTCCGCGAGCGGCCACGGGACGACACCTCCGCCCCCGGCTCCTCGACCTCACGCTCCCCTGCCCGCCCCCGCCGCTGCAGCGGGCTTGTAGCCTCCCCGCCGTCGCCGTCGCCGACGGGGAGATCGCCTGGCGATGGCCCGGGCGGCCAGCGGCCGGTGACAAGGCCCCGCGGCGGCCACTGGCCGTTGGTCAGGATGAGGAGCGCGAAGATCTCAGTCGTTGCGTGCGGCTCCATGCGTTGATCGAGGAGCACGGTGCCCTTGCGGCCACGGCTGGCGGACGCCGCATCGCCGTCAACCGTCAGACCTGCACACACCCTCAGCGCTGCCTCAAGTCATAGCGCACAGCACACGGCACCAGCACACGGCACAGCTGCCTGACGAGGCGTCTGTTCGGGAGTGAGATTTGTGATGCGACAGATGTCCTGCTCAGCAATGGACACGGTCTGACCTCACACATCACTGCTATGCCTGGCAGAAGCTGGTCACAATTGAGCAACAGGAATGCCTTTCCCGTTCCCCACTCTTGTTTCTGCGGGCCATGCGCTTACGGGACAGTCACAGCAGAATCGTGTCCACAATTGTATTTAAAAAAAACAAAGAGGCAATTAGATCGCTTCTTTTAAATAATAAGATACACTAGGCATGGGACAAGTGCCGGGAGGCTGCAGTGTGAGGGCGCAGGCAGCCCATGTGGTTGGCTCCGGGAGCTGCACGTGTGCCACCATCGTGTGGGGCTGCGGAACAGAGCAGGCCACAGCAGCGGCGGCCTCTGCAAGCAGGAAACTAGCGCAGGGGTGACAGCCAGCTCAGACCAACACCTGCTTGCCGTCAGGTCCTCTGCACAGCGCTGGTGGCACTTACAGCTCAAGCGCGCCCCAGGCTCGCACAATCAAAGTCGACCGGGAGCTACAGTGACAGGGTTCGATCCCAAGTTGGCGGAGCAGCGAACAGCATCGACGCTGCCTGAGGGCACCAGCATGCGGTGTGTGCTGCAGCACTTGAATTCTCCGCCAGAGGTACAGAAGAGTAAACGCGGGTACACAAATGTAGGCAAAGTATCTCTTCCACATCACCATTCACACACACAGCCACAATGTAACAGACACCATGCACCTGACTGATTGGTTTCTGAGCTGATGTGTTGTTGGCTCTGTGTTGTCGTTTAAATGGTGTTCTGCCGTACAATGGCCCGTACTTTACTACATATTTTTGTAAATTGACAAATGCAACCGACCGCACACACACGCCGCAGAGCGGCAGGATGGGGCAGGGGGAGGGGGACTGGGCGCACCGGCCAAGTGCATGCCGACGTGGTGCCAAGAGGCGTCTCCAGACGCATCAGGGGGTGTCGCGGCGATGTGCATCTGGGTTTCGGACAGGCTCTCGGACAGCCGCCGCAGCGCCTCCCCCGACAGTGGCGCCTGGCCGTGGAACGGGGCCACGCCGGCCGGCGGCGCCGGGCTGCGGGCCCCCTGGTGCGCCGACGGCGGCGCTGAGGCCCCCTGCGGCCCGCCGTCTGCAGCCATGAGCTCTGACAGTTGCGACGGCCGCTCAGTGGCCTCAGGCGGCACCCCTGCACAGCATGAGAGTGTGCTGTCGCCCCTGTCTCCTCTCAAGGCACAGGCAACGCTGGCTATAGCCAGGGCGGCTCCATGGCTTCCGCACATCGCTCAGGGTCGAGGTCATACGCTTTGAGCATCGACGACGATCATGACCATGCATTGCACATCCTTCACATCATGTACTGCGAGGGTGCAGCGGGCATGCAGCAAGCCTCGGCTATCGCGTAATCACGCAGAAGGCACAAGCTGTGGCCAGGCGTGCCTTGAGTGCCAGGTATGAGCCTGCCGACAAGTTGCGACGGGGAGCCAAGGGTCGGGGTGCCCGCGTCGCCCATGGCAGACCCGGCGAGCGCCGACCGCATTGATCCTCCGAGGTCCGGCCGCTCGTCTGCCCCCTCACTCACGGCCCCACCGATGCTTCCGGAGCGGGCCTCGGCCACCTCTCCGGGCGGGGTTGTGGCCGCGGACCTGCGCGGCGACTCCGCCGCGCTGTGTGTGCGCGCCAGCGGCGACCCCGGCAGCGGCGCGGCCGCGGCCCCAGCGGACGAACGCCCCGGCGAGTTCTGCCGCCGCGGGGAGCCGCAGCTGTTGCGGCGGGCGTCCTGCGGGGGCAGCAGCTGCTCCACTGCGATCGTGGCGCACTGCCCCGCAGACACCTTGGCCACCGGCACGCGCGACCGGTGGATGCCACGCACGGCGACCGCCAGAAACTCTCCGGCATTATCCTGTGGCCCCCACCACAGGGTTGTCCCCAGCTCGATGCACCCCCGCACCGTCGTCCCGGACAGCACGGTGCCGACTGTCTGGACTTCAAACACATGATCCACCTGGAAGTGGACCATATCCTCCGGCGCCGAGCTTCGTGGCGGAGCCGCAGGCGCACGCCCGTCTGCCGCAGCGCCGCCGGCACGAAAGCTGACACCAGCATACAAGGCCCCCGCGGCATGGTGCGCAGGTTCCGCATCGAACGCGTGCAAAGATTGCGAGGGTGTCGGGTTGCCGTTTGTGGCCGGGGCAGGCTGCGGCGGAGGCGCGGCGGCGAGCAAGGCGGTGGGGGTGAGGGGGGACACCCACCCGTCAGAGACGCCGGGTGCGAGGCGGCCGAAGAAGGACTCCAGGACGTGGCGGCGGCGGCGCACGTCCACCGGCTGCTTGCGCCGTGGCGCCTGCTGCAGGCCCGACAGGAAGCGGTGCAGCAGCATCACACCCTGCACCTCACACGCACGCTGTGCACGCTATGCATGCTGGGGCGGCGCATCTCGCGCGTCCAGCTGTAACCACGGCATCACACTACTTGTGAATCCCAAACCCTAATCCATTACACAGGGCACAGCTTCGTCTCCGTTCACGGCAGGGGTGATCTGGGAGACAGCGTTGCTTGGGTGTCTAAAGGCGCAAAAAAGTGGAAAAAAATGACACTAACCACACAAGTGAGCACTGCAGTCTAGCGCAGAGCTGTGTGCAGGGGCCGCACCGCGCCGGTGGTGGAGGAGGTGACGAAGCAGGGCACCATGTAGGAGCGGCACTGCAGGGGGTGGTGGTGTTGCTGGATGATGCCCATGAGCTGCGCCACCGCAGCCGCCTTGGCCTCCGTGGCCACCAGCGGCACCCTCCGCTCGAGCCGCCTCTCCGCCGCCTGCACCACAAACATACGCCCATGCATGCGTTTCCCCTGATGCGTGGTCGCTGCACCTCCCCAGCTGCGCTTTGTGCTGCTGCGAGTCTCATAAACGATCGCATGCACGTATGGCTCGAGAGGAGAGGTAGGGGTCGCATCAATGGTCACTGTACGCCGACTGTCATGCATGCTGCGGCAAACGAACCTGGCAGATTTTTTCCGCTTTAACAGTCTCGTGTCTGCATTACAAGGACAAATCGGCGGGGCGGGCAGCACCGTGAAACACGTGAGCACCACAAGGACACGATCACCAACCCAGCCCGACGCACCCACGCCACAGCCACAACCTGCGCAAGCAGAACCCAAAGCGCCCAACAGGCTCGCGTCTTTGCAAATGCATGCACGTCGGGCGGCACCTGCTCGTCGTCTATCGCAAACATACAGTCGCTGCGTGTGCGAGCATCGGCCGCGCCGGGCGTGAGGTCCGCGTCACTCGCGTCGTCTGTGCTGTGCCCCGCGGCCAGACACGGCCGCGCAAATGCGGCGGTGCTGGCGGCGGTCGCGAGCAGCGTGCGCGTCGCGTGCACCGTCGCCTGCAGCGCCGCGACGGCCACGGTGTCGGCCTGCGTGATGACCGCGAAGACGGGGATATCGAGCGCGAGCGCCGCAGCGAGGTGCTCCTGCGTCGTGCGGTTCACGCCGTCGCGCGCATGCACGCACAGCATCAGGCAGTCCGGCAGCAGACTCGTCATGCCTGCACGCACTGCGGCCCTCACCGCAAGCCCTCCCCCCCGTGCAGAAGTGTCAGAATCGTTCCTGATGACCGCCCCCGCCGCGTCAGTAAGGGCCGGGGGAAACCACCACCGCGATTCCTTGCACCGGCGTACATGCCACAACTGCTCAGGCCAAGCCGGACACTGCATCAAAGCTGGGGCACGGTCGTCCCGACGCTGCTCGGTTACAATCAATATCATAAACGTGTCAATAAAGTAGATGATCGAGGAACCTCACATAAAAAAAGTTCAAACATGAATGATAAACATGATGCGGAGGCCGGGGATCCCGCACCGTAGAGCGCCGTCTTGAAGAACCGGGAGTGGCCGCAGAGGTCGATGAAGTGGAGCACCTTGGCCGCGGCGGCGCCGATCTCTGCCGGCGTCGGCGCCGACACCGCGTTGTAGTTCAGCGGCACCCCGCGGCCATCGTAGCCGAGGATGCACTGGCTGATGCTGCTCGTGTGGCCGCTCTGGATCTCGTGGCGGTGGCGCAGGACGGGCGTGCGTGCGCGGCCGCGGCCGTCGTCCAGCGCCGGCCGCCCGCCCGCGCCGTGGCTCAGCACCGCAACCAGGGTTGACTTGCCGCACCCGACGCTGCCTCCGACTGCACGTCTCACATCTCTCAACTCCGACAGGTTGAGGATGGTAAGCCCCTGTTTCGGGAGGTCATGGGTTGCGTACTTGCGGGAATCGAAACAGCCGATCATGACCGCATCACTTAGCGCAGGAGGACACTTCGTGAATGCCATACATTGTGTCTGGAGGGGGTTTCCAGGCAGCTTACCCCTTCAGCAAACATTGCATCGTTTATCCGGAGTTGCGAATGTCCGGTCAGAATACAGCAAAGTACATCCAGACTTGCCGCCATTATCCTGTACAACTCCTCCCGCGGTGCCGTAACGGTTGCGCAATGATGAATGCTCAAGGCTGTGTAGCACGTGGCGCGGGCATGTACACTCGGACGTCGGCTGCCGCAAGGGTGAGGCCAATGCACCTGCCGACCTGTTGTGTCACAAAACAGCCGATGAGCCCCGGCTGCTGTCCACGATGAATGCTCTCACTGATTCTACACAGCCATGGTGCTCTGCCTGGCAGCAACAGTTTCGATCGCCCTTACCCGCCGCAAATCTGCGGCTTGACATGTGGGGTATACAGGGGGGGGGGGGGCGGAGGAGCGTGGAGGCCGCAGGCCGCACCGGCGACGCGCATCTCGAGGTACGAAACATCCTCGACGCCGCCGTCCCGGACGTGCACGAGCGCGCAGCAGCGGCCGTGCGCCCCCTGGAACAGCCGCGCCACGATCGCCGTCGCCTTGAGGGCTGCCGCCATGTACTGCACCACACCACCCCGCCATCACCACACGCATGCACACCGCTCCGCCAGCGTTGGTGCACCATGTGTAATAGCGCTGGAGGCCTGCGTTACGCGTTTTGTGTCGCTGCATTGAAATTAGTACGGCAATCTGCTTTGATACTCCGCCACGCAATGGCCCGAGCCCTTGCGCATTGTTCACCGTCACCATGCACGCCGCCCTGTCGCGCATACCCTGACCGACCCCACCACATGGACGCACAAGACGTATGCTGGGCACGCTCGGGTGGCCGCTTTACAAGGCACAAGGGTGGTGGGGGCGGGGGGGGGGGGGGGGTCGCACATGGACGTTGTTGAGGGACAAGCGCAGGTCGTTGTCGGACAGGCCACGCGGGTACCCTCCGTCTTCAACCCCGACATAGTAGAAGCACGTGCCGTTGCCCTCCGACATGCGGAACTTCATCTGCGTGATCTGCACACGCCGCAACCACATCACCGGTGCTGCTGTGGGACTCGAGGACTGGGGGGGGGGGGGGGGGGGGGGGGGGGGGCACCGCGGCAAAGGACCAGAGCGGGCCCGCCGAGCCCGCCGCGATGCAGAGGCATGGGCAGTGGGCTGGCTGTGATGTGTGTGCGCCCCACATGCAGAAGGGGGCGTGCGTGGCGTGAGTGCATTTTATGGGCTGCGCGTGCGCGGGCGGGTGTGCTGCAGTGGCGGGCTGAGCATGGCGCCTGTGTACCCTGGTCGCATGAGGGCGCAGAGGCCGGCAGCCGAGGTGGTGCACGGGAGTGAAGCCATCGCAGCTGACAGCGCTGGATCAGTGCACTAGGTTCCAGTTGAAATTACAGGGGCGGGGCCGATGGGGCTTTTCTGCAAGGGGCTGGTGGAGGAGGGGCCGCGGGAGGGGGGTTACCAGCTGCTCGAGGCGCGCAGAGCTGGGGTCCCGCAGGCGGAGCTTGTACTCGCAATTGCCCTCCTCGACCTCCTGTGGGAGCCACGATATAGAGGGATCACGGGGCTCGTTCTTGTGAGTGCCTCGGTCGCTGGGGCGGTCATCGCGCAGGCGTCTCTCCTGTGCGCGTTCCGCCCGGGATGTCTTCTGGCGGCCTGCAGACGCGGGCTCTGATCCCGCAGCGGCCCTTCCATAGCGAGCTTCGACGCTGCAGCGGCGGTGGATGTGAGCTGCGGGGCGTGGTTGCATGCCTGGGGCCTGGATGGGCTGATACAGCAACGAAGCCCATGAGGGCTCGGTACGAGGAACTTGCTGCGTCGTGGAGGGCCAGGCGCGCCAAGGACTGAGCGGAATGGGTACAGGAGCTCCTCTCGCATCCTGCGCTGGTCACTGGCATGCGTTGTTGTCGTGAGGGGAACGCACCGTTCTTGTTTCAACGCGGATCTCGATGTCGCGGACTCGACACGAACAGCCCACTGCACAGGCTTCCGTTGGGCTCCGAGTTCAGCATCATCCAAATCAACGTCAAACATGTATGCCTAATTTCCCGACATAGCGCATGCGGGGATGCAAGCACAGTTGAGGCCCACTGTGTGACGCTTCGATCAGCCTCGCTGCGCACTTCCCTTCCTCGACGCAAGCACGCACATACTCATTCACTCGTGAAAGAACACGTTGAGCCGACATGCTGGTGAATGTCTGTGTTCAGAGCGAGCAGCGGTGCATCTGGTCGCTGTGCATGCATGGCGCGAGAGGGGATGGCGACAGTTCTCTGCCAGCCCCGTCAGCGCGATCAGTGATGCAAACACACCACCAGCCGGTCGAGGGCTGTCCTCTACGTAGCTTGCATGGTCATCGTGGAGGCAGAATTATCAACGTGGGTAAGCTGAATCGGTAGCGAGTGGCAACGGAATGCTGTGAAGCAGAAGCTTTCAGAAACAAGTGAGCACTCGAGAGTAGTTATTATGTTTTGGCTTGTTAGCCTGCCGCTTCAAGACGATAGTCTTGATGGCACTTGGCGCGCACTTCAAAAAGTCACTGGCAAGGGGGACTACAGCCAGAACTACCGTTTCGAGCTCCCCATGTCACTCCGTGTCGGCAGTTTAGACAAGCTGATGACATTGAGCGATGATCTAGCACGTGTCGACGTCGTCGTTGCGGGCGTCGTGAACAAGATTCGACGGCAGGTCGGAGAGCTCTCTCCAGAGGAGCCGCTGACGGTGAACAGCCGACCAGTGTCAGCTTATTTAACAAATTTCACCTGGGATGAGGCTAGGTACCCTTTGCGTAAGCCACTGAACGAGCTGGTGGAGGAGCTCAACGATAATGTGCTAGGAGTCGACGACGATCTGAAGGTGCGCGCTGCATACATGGCCACCGCCATTACACACTATGGAGTGGTACCTTGTGTCGAAGCTGTGTGTTGTGTCCAGCTGATGCGACTGCCAGTCTATTGTGCACATGTGGCGCTCTCAGCAGACTGCCACTGGCCGCATTGCAGGTCAAAATGACCGATTACTCAGCCTTGAAACAGCAGTACCAGGCCGCTAATCGCAAGACGGGCGGATCCCTGGCGGTGAAGGACCTGTCATCGATCGTGCCAAAGGAAGAGGTGGTTGACACTGAAAATCTGATGACAGTGGTCGTGACAGTGCCGACGTACGCACAGAAAGACTTCCTCACCACATATGAAACATGGTGCGAAATGATCGTGCCAAGGTCAGCAAAGGAAATGGCTCGGGATGACGAGTACATCCTCATGCGAGTGATCATCTTCCGCCGCATGCTGGATGACTTCAAGACAGCAGCCCGCATGAAATCATGCTCGGTGTGCTCTCGCTCCATGCTCCAGTCAATCGCACAGCCTACTGTTACAGCCGCAATCTCGCCAATGATCAAGCTGTGCACCTTCCAAGTTTTCAATCACCTTCGTCCGGAACCCGCCATGCCCCAGGCATGCTCTGCCACAGCTGCGCCTCTCACCACCACCACCACACTTTACCCGCCCACCCAAGCTTGACACTGCTTGTGCCAAACACACCTCGCCTCGGATCCCACGTTGTCCCCCGTGCCCGTGCCGTGCCCAGCACACACTCGTCCATCCGTCACACCCCTGCACAGCACACACTCGTCCATCCCTCACACCCCTGCACAGCACCATGAAAGCCCATCATCCCGCACCAATGCAACTTGAACGCCTGCAACTCGCCCCCGTCCCGGTCCCAGTGGTTGCAACATCTCCCCGTGGGCCTCAGCACCGCTCCTCTCCCGCCCACACCGTCACCATCGAACTGTGCTCCCGCCGCCGTCTGCTAAACGGCGCAGTGACAAAGAATGAGCGCATCATAGCTCCGCAACTCAGCATGCTCGTTGCAGACACGGGAGTACGCCGCTGCAAGCGAGAACGACGAGCCCAACGCACTCAATGCGGAGGAGCGCACCGCGCAGCTGCACGACCAGCTCGACGAGAAGCGCGCCGAGCTCGGCGCGTGGTGCCGCACCGCCTTCGGGGAGGCCTTCTCCTCGTGGATCCACATCTGCGCCGTGCGCCTCTTTGTAGAGAGCGTGCTGCGCTACGGCCTGCCCCCGAAGTTCCTCGGCGCCCTCATCGAGCCCGAGACACGGCACGAGACGCGCCTGCGGAAGGGCCTATCGGAGTGCGTTGGCACGTACGGGGCCCAGTTCTACAAGGGAGACGACGGCGGCGGCGCCGCGACGGACGCCGACCTCTATCCCTACGTCTCCTTCACTCTCGACCTGGAGGGCTAGTGTGGCCACCGGTGTGTCAGTCGTCTGCTGGGACACTGCTGGCAGGCGCCGGGCCGAGGTCGTTGTGGCGGGAGTTGGTGCCCGGTGTGAGCTTGCCGTTGTGGCTAGAGGGCTCCGCGCGTGACACCGGTGTGCGTGCATGGACTCGGCCGGCATGGCGCAGGCTGTGCGGTACAGCAGTGCAGTTGCGCATGCAGGCGGTGGTGCTTTCGTGGTCCGAGACACAGCGGGAGTCAGACCCATACTCAGCTCCGGAAGGGGTGCAGGGTGGGGCAGAAGCAGGTGGGATCGTAGGCTGCTGTGGCGGTGCAATGGGTCCTACTGGCATTCCGGATGGCCATTGCCACCTGCAGCTGGGCAGGTGACATGCTCCACGCACAGATTTATGGTAGGCGTGTGGTAGAGTTGTATATTCCGATTTAACGTTACTCATGTGTGATGTGTTGCTATGTCCCCGGGGCTGGCTGCTGTGTGCTACTCATGCTGCCGCGGGCCTGTGGCGGGCGCGATGCTGGCTTCTGTGACGATAGCCTGCAGCACCGCCATGAACTGCTCCCGGTCGAACGTGCTCTGCACTGCGCACGACACGATGAGGTGCTTGCAGTGCAGCGCCATGCAGCGCTCGATGACGCTGCCGCCTTTGTCAACGTCCTTCTCCTCCTTGCCGATGTACAACTGCACACACATGTTCACATCAATGTGGGTTCGCATTCATGTGCGCTGGCTCATCATAATTTCCTCAATGAACATCACATGTTGGGATCTAGCCTGCGAGCACCAACCGGCTGTGTTGAAGAGAGACTGACACAATGCATCGAACTGTGCTGTCTGTCTGGGAGCATGGCGTGCTGTCAATCACTAGGAGTAATTCATTGTTTGCTGATTGTGCCTCACCGCGCTGCAGCCTGAATCTAGGACATCCTGCCTGCCACGAACACACATCGCACCGGGCCTGACCTGATCGCTTGTCACCCACAGGTCACCAACTTCGACGACCAGCTCGCCAACACCCAGTGGAGCTGAACTGCATCGGAACTCGCCCACACAGCTCCAGAAGTGCATGCTCCAGAAGTGCATGCCACACATCAGGTCGGCACATACAAAGTAGAGGGAGCACACCTGTGGCTGCGCAGCAGGCGTGGGGCTGCCGAGCAGCTGCATCACCCGCACCGCCGGCACCTCCGCCAGCCGCGCCAGCCCCGACAGGCACCGCAGCGTCTCCGGCGGCAGCTCCCCGGCGCTCACCGCCGCGTCCTCGAACGTCAGCTTGCGCAGCAGCGCGTCGTGCTGCGTGCTGAGCACGGTAAGCTTGAGCATGCCGTGCGCGAGGCCGTCGCTGCACACGCGTGCTGCCACCTGCGGCAGCCAGCCCGCAATAAGACACGCTGTGCTGTGCTGTGCTGTGGATGTGCGCAGCCACGTTCAGTAAAGTGAATCTCAATATACTGGGCTGAATCCTGAAGAGGACATTGACAACTCCGCATTCACGGGGCCACTGGCCATGACTTACGCAGCCACGAGGGTCTGGCGGCCGGCACCGGCTCCTTGGAGGATCACACCACAGCAGCCGCAGCGGCAGCAGACTCAGCTACCCCATCAACGCGGCATCGACGCCGTCACCGTCCATCACATCACATTGAGTCACAGTGAGTCATGCCACACGCCACCATAACACTCTCACCAGGCTCTCATCTCGACCAGCCTCATCCTCATACTTGTCGCCATTTGCGAGAGTTTCATGATCGAGCATGCACATACACCGTCTAGAAGTGGCCACAGGGCACCCCGGCCGCCGAAGCGCGCACCTTTGTCTGGAACGGCAGAGCGGCCGCGGGCCGGTCCTCGCGCTCGTCTACAAGGCAAGCCTCCATCTGCGGCAGACCGGAGGTGTCTAGCAGCGCCTGCGCGATGCCGAGCTCCCGTGCCGGGGGCATGAACAGTGCCGGGTAACCGCCGCGGTCGTCCGGGGGGCCCCACACATACGCCTCCACGCGAGCCTCGGCCGCCATCAGCGCCTCGGCGATGAGCGGGTCCAGCGCGGCGCTGACGGCGTCCGTGCCGACATCGGCGAAGGTATACGCGCCGCGCTCCGACAGCACGGCGGTGCCGTCGGGCCGCATGTCGGTGATGACGGCGCGGATGAGACGCGGCTGGAAGGCCTCCCCTGAGGCTGCCTGCACCCGAAGCCACTGCAGTGAAGGCGGGTGTGAGAGCTGGAGAGACGGCCACACCTCTGGGCCCTGAGACGCTCATGCATGCAACGTTGCAGCATTGCTGTGATGCACAGGCGGTTGTGGCAAAGCACGCGCATGTACGGAATGCATGGGGCACGTCCATTGCTACAGCAGTCACGATCACAGCATCGGGTGCAGTGTCTGGCGCCTCGTATGGCGGCGGGGTCCAGCAAAGAATCTGCGGCACAGGCAACATGGGTGGCATTCGGGACGGCGCCGCAACCACCCGCCACACCTCCACAAAAAAAACAACGCGGCGCGGTATCAGTGACGGACACACCTTCTGCCGCCGCGCGTCCTCGATCAGCCCCGCAGTGTGCCGCGACATGAGGTCTGCCGGCAGGATGCCGCTCTGGCGGTCGCCGAAGGTCACGTGCGCGCCCTCGCCGGATGCATACGCCACCATCGCATACAACGGCTCTCCGGCCGCCGCTGCGCCGGCCCCCGAGGCCGTGCCAGCCGCAGCGGCCTCCTCTGCGCCCTCTGCACGGCGCAGGGCCTCAGGCTTGAAACACAGCACGCAGAACTCACGGAGCGTGCACACACAGCGCTGGCAGAGTACCCAGATAGTACGCGCACATGGGGGTGTACGTGCTGAGCATGAAGGATTGCACATGGAACCCTGTTAGATTTGTGCTCAAGCACTGGCTGGCATAGAATGCATGCATGCACGCACATTACATACAGATCCAGCCGCACCTGCGTCCTCTGCGTTCTCCGGCGCAGTCTCAAGTGCCACAGGCCGCGCTGACAACCTCGGGGGTGCCACAGGCGCCTCGGGGGTGCCACCCCCCTCTCCCGACCGGGCAGCCTCCGCCGCCCCCGCGCCCCCCTGTTCCCCGGCCTGCTGCGCGCTGGGCGCTGCGGTGGACGTGATCGGCGCCGCGTCTGGCCGCCGCACGACGAAACCGGCCTTCTGCGCCTGCTGCGCTGCGACCGGCGACGGCGTGAGCAGCTTGCTCATTGTCTCGGGGTCGAGAGCCTTCATCGCCGCGCCGCGCTGCGCCTTGCGCCGCTTCCTCGGCAGAACCGCCTGTTGCTGTTTCGCCGGAGGCAACTTCCCGGCCTCCTCTAGGGTTTTCTTTATCGCGTCATCCAGCTCGCGCGCCCGGCCCCGACTCGCTGTCCGCAACGCCGGCCTCGGCGCCGACAACGCCTGCTCCGTCTCTGCAGATTTCTGCTCCCACAGCTCTGCCGCTTCCGTCGGCGACAGCTGCACGGCATCGCCAGCATTGGCGCTAACGTCAGCCATAGAGTCTGCCACAGGTGCAGCTGCAGGTTTGGGGTCGGGCGCCGCCGGAGGCTCCGGAGGGGTGCGGGGCCGGGGTGCCACCGGCGCAGCCGCAGCAGGGACAGCTTCTACAGCAGGGGTGTCAGCTGCAGCAGTGCGGCCATTGCTGGCCTTGTGCCTGGGCTTCTCGGCTTCAGCAGGCGCGGCCGAAACACTCTCCGAAAAGGCGGCTGGCTTGGGCTTGGGTGGGGCCGCGACCTGTGGCCGCGCTTCCGGCGGATCCGGCGATGCGGGCTTCTCAGGCTTCGTTTGTGCGCGTGGCTGGGGGGGCATGGCCGGCTTAGGTGGCGCCGGGGCAGCCTCCACCTGTGCGGCTGCAGAGGGCGTGGGGGGTGCGGCCATGGCCTCGGCTGTGGCCTTCATGACGTCTCGTTTCTTCTTGCGGTTCGGCGCTTTAGACTTTGGACCTGGGGCGTCTGAAGAGGCGGGAGCAGGGTCTTCCGCCTCGGTCGGCTTTGGGGGTGGCGGCGCCTGTGGTCGCGACGCAAGCTTTGGCGGCGGTTGGGCCGGCTGCTGTGGAGGCGGCGGCGGCTTCACTTCTGCGGCCCTGCACATGTCCCACACTGTAGACTACCAGCCTAACAGTACAGAGCCACATTGGCCAGGAGCAGTGGCAGTTCACTCCCACAACCACATGAATCACTCGCCAAAAGTCAGAAGTTCTGCATGAGATCAAGCACGACCGCCGACTACTGCTGCCACACACATGTGGCCCAGAAACGGCTGCTCCAGACGACCCAAAACGGTCTGAGGCAGAGGGTCGGCGCCCGCACCGTGGCTGTGCTTTCGAGGCAGCTAGCAAGTCCTCCATCGTGACTCCCTCGGCCTCCAGGTCCGGGAACCTCACCTCAAGCGTAGCGCCCTCCATGGTGCCACCACCGATGTCTGCCTTGCCAGATTTGACTGCCTGCAGCCGCTCCCGGGCGACTGTGACTGCGTCAGCCTCTAGCAGAGCATCCTGCCCTGCCAGGCCTGGAAACAGTTCCTCTTCGAGCTCCACAGCTCGCCTCTCCAGTTCTGCAGCTGAGAGCTCGTCCTCATCGGAGTCGTCACGAGCACTGGCGGCACCGAGGGCTGGACGGCTGCTGAGCTGCGGCGGTGGCTTGGCTGCAGCTTGTTGTTGGGCTGGTTGCCGGGCTGTAGGACGGTCAGGCTGTTGCTGGGGTGATTGCTGCCCGCGGTTTGGAGCACGCAGCGGCGGCAATGGTGCAGCTGGTGATGGGCTAGATGGGGATTGTGCTGTGTTGCTGGTTGGAGAGGAGAAGGAGCCTGCGCTGATGGAGCCGAGCATGGCATCCATCTGGTCGTATAGGCTCATTTTGGCATTGCTGGGAATGCTGGACGACGGAGACGCCGCTGCGGTACCTGGACCGCCTGCGTCCCCCATCATATCCCGCATAATCTGCTCTTCCAATGTCTCGGCTTGTTTAGGGCGTGCTTGGGAGGCGGTCGGGTCGTTCGTGGGCAAAGCCTCGAAGTCCTCTGTCTGGAGAGTCTCCCAAAGCTGCTCTGTGGACCGTAGGAGCTTGCTCGCTTTCTCGTACTCATCTTTCATCGATATGTCAAGCTGCATGCGTATTCTTGCGTGCGGAACATGCCCAGCGGAGGAGCAGTGCAGCTGACGAACAATTGAACACAGCAGCACCGCACCCCAGGGTCTGTGAATGTGTCGCCGCTCACAGCTGCCAACAGCTTGGCCGCTTTCAAAGCTTCCTCAGCGTCTCTCTGCTGTTTTTGCAGCGTCTCAACAAACTCCGAATCAATTTTGATGCCCTCTGCATAGTGCCGCTGTCAGAGCCTGACGGTGCGCCACGTGTGGGCCCTTCTTCGGGAAGGGAATGCAGATGTTAACCACTAGGTCCCCCAGAACAATTCGCAATGGCTACACAAGCTCGTCTGCGCGTTGCTTCCAGGACTGATCGCGTACCGTCTACAATCTTGCGCATGGCTGTTGACGGGTCCTCGCCCAGGACATCACAGAATCGCAGGTAAAAGCTAGCTTTGACACCCTCTGTCATCTCAGGGACATCTTCGGCAAGTGACTCCTTTGGTTTGCGCTTCCGGCGCTTCCCCTGGGCGACGCATGTCCAGGCGCGCCGGGATGGGGCGCCAGCAACATATCTGCAAGAGCTGAGGCAGTGGCCACTCTGCCCTGACGAGGGCCCATGAATGCGATGCATCATATTTAAGCGCACACGAGTCGCTGATTGCTGACTTGGACCATTCAAATCTTTACAGCGCGTGGCAGAATGCGCCTGCGCTGCCAGGGGCTCGTCCCTCGCGAGTGGTCATTGAATTGTCCTGATACCAACCCGCAGTTCTCTTCAATCTGTTCTTTGCGCCCTTCAGAGACCAGGCTTCTCTGCCTGGATTGCTCGCATGCATGTGCGTGTTCACACACGTCTGGCTGTCGCACACGTGGCTTGGGTGTGCTGTTTGCCCGAGGTGCTACCCGCCTCGGCTCTGTCCTTGTACAACGCACGTGGCTGCGACAGCCGGCATGCCGTGGCAGAGCTCCCGGCCACCCAACACACATCCACGCCCATGCCCATGGGCAGCGTCTCAGCTTGAAGTGGGATGCAGACACTCATGTACGCATTGTCAAAGAGCTCAACAGTGCAGCCGCCCTGAGGTGATTATATACAGCTGTATAGCGAAAGGATGGCCCGGTGTATCTGAATAATCACAAACCGCTTTATCCTCGTGCTGGGCTATGAGTCCCGGCCGTCGCCTCTTCCACAGCACATGATGTCAGTGCCGCCGTAAGCAGGGTGGTTCCCGTCCAAGGCCACGACCCCTGCAGCACTTGTTGCAGATGCATGGCTTGCATGCATGTGCCGGAGGACCAGGCAGCGGTGGGCACCAGAGGTGCCCGGACGAGGCTGCCGAATCAGGCAGGTGCAAGCGAGAGCATGCGTTGCCAACATGGATCGGTCCACGAGCCGTGTCCTATCCGGGCGCTGAAAAACCCTGCAGCTGAGACTACGCCTGTGCCGACGCCTGTGTTCACAGTTGCACCCTCGCGTGCGAGGCGAAGCGGATGCACATATACAAGCGTGTGACCTCAGTGTCGGCCGCTCACCATGCGGCAATCAGGCCGCGTGCGCTTGCAGATCTCCAGACCAGGGGGCGCCGCAGGGGTTCTGTGGCGCGCCCTGGCAGGGCACGTAACGTCAAGTAAATCTGGATTCCCCGAGCCGCATCCCGAAGAGGGCATTGACAAGTCCGGGTCACCGGGAACACATGCGCTACATCAGGTGGCTGGTGTGCGCCTGTATTCTCAAAACCAGGCTTCACGCACAGGCAGCCTGCCACCACAACGCCTCCTTGGTGTGCCGCAGGGGCAGGCACACATCCGGCAGGCCACTGCGGGAGCGTGCTCCGAGGTCGTTAGTTCGGGTGATATATACCATATATATACTGTGGAGGCAATGGCCATGGAACCCTGGGGGAGTGTAGCTTTGGCCCCAGCTGAACGACATGGTGGTGAGTGACAGAGATGGCAGCAGGGCTTGGTTGCAATACTGCGGCATAGTACTGCTTGCGCAGTCCGAAGGTTGCTCCTTTGGCTGCGCTTGCGATGCACGGAGCATGCTGCAGCCACAGCCTGCGTTGTGGCCAGTAGGTAGACACGAGCTTTGGCTGAGTCTGTGACTGCAGCGTTTCGATGACCATAACTGCAGTATTGCCTGACTCTGCACGGCAGCCATGTGGGGGTGGAGCGACGCGCAAGGCTTTTCCAGGCCAGAATGTCGCTGCAGAGGAACATTCTATGGGGGTGTTTTGCATAGAAGCCCCGGTGTTGGAGCAGAGCTACATGCCGCTATCGCATGCCTGCTTTCATACTGGGACGCAGCAGCCTGGAGCCGCTGTTTTCCTGTACATGGGCAGCCGGTGTGCCCTTTCAGTCCCGTGGTTTGCCGTCTCCAGCTCTCAAGCAGGCAAAGTATGCACAAGCGCCTGATTGAACTTCAGAGCAAGCCCACAGTCTCGTCCAGTGCAGCCCGGCGTGCTCCACTAGACCAGGACTCTGCCTGTCAGTGACGTGTGTAGACATGCCAGTGCGCTGCATCGACTTTGATTGCATGTGTTCGCCAGCGGCAGACGTACGGAGGAGTTCCTTCGGAAGTTCCTTCGTAGGATTGGGCCTCCTCGCGCTTATGTCTTGAGAGCTCTCAAGCCTGAACACGTTACACACGCATGACGTTATAAGCATCAAATGGAATCTCGCGGGCTCTTTTGTTGTGTAGTCATGGGAACATGGCGAAAGCCAATGCCCTGCAACAGCTTCACGATGGGCTCACGTTTGATACAGCACAGACGCTCGGATACGGACGCCCCTGGTGATGCTACATTCGTAGCACCACGCTGTGTTCGGCCGCGAGCGTGGGTCAATAGTCCATCCAACGTGCCTGGCCATGGAGCGCTCGCGGCCCATCGCTCGACGGCAGTCCTGGCACGGTGCCGGCAAAATACTACTCGGCAATGCATGTGGCGCACCGCAGAATTTGCCAGGACTGTGAAGTTGCATGCTGTCCAGCATATAGAGCAGATTGGTTAGTGTGCTCACCTGGCATCAAAGCCCCCAAGCAACGAAGTCGTCGGGTCTGACACCAAACTCACCCGCCACGACACGTGTGCACCAGAGCGAAAGGCTCACGAGGCACATGGCATCGCAGTCAAAACAGCGGCAGCCTGACATGCGAATGTTCCGGATTCGTCGCGACATTGTGGGCTTCGGTGTGCGACCAGATCTCGGCAACGCGCGCCGAAGGTGGGCAGCTGGCGCACAGCACATGCATGCGATTTCGTGAATAATTACTTGCGTGTTACAGGGCGCGGCCGCGTCCCATTCGGCTCCTAACAAAAGCCTGAATCAGCTTCTGCATACCTTGTTGCGTGCTCCATCTGCCGGATGCACTTCGTGAACACATCATCACAGCAGAGTATCGCGGGTCCAGCAGCGCTGCGGCAGACGAAGAGCTCGCCTGCTTGCAGCTGACCTGATTTAATTTGATAACTTTCAATCATTTCTACAGCCATGTTGAGGTCATACTTTGTCGCCCTGGTTGGGGGTGTCCTCGTCGTGCGCGGAGCTACTGCCTCCATTAGCGAGGTGACCGTCGCTGCTCTCTGCTAACACCCTTCAAGCCCAAGCAGTATTGTGTCATGGCAGCGTCATCTGGTGATCCTGCCCTCATTGCCCCTTCCGAGCTGTGCTGCTGTCCTTGCAGGCCTGCATGGAAGATATCATCGCAGAACTCCCGCACCTGGCCAACACGGATGTGGTGCGAGTCGAACTGCAACTATACCGTCAATGCTCTTGCCTGTTCGCGACCAGCACGTATGCCCACATGTCCGCCGTGGTTGGGTTACTTGTGGGACTTGCGAGCCCGTCAGTTAGTTGCAGACGGAGGAGCACAACGCGTCAGCAAACGCCAAAGGCTGAGTGTACACACTCCCACTGGCACGCGTTCAGGCACTGCATATACAAATACCAACCGCCATCATGTGTTCAGGCGTTCGATTTCGATGACGGCATGGACTTCACGTTGCTGGCTCCGTCTCAGGACGCCTCGGTGGCGCTGACTGAGCTGCTTCTGACCCAAGGCTGCGAGACGTTGCCGATGGACAACTTCGCGAGAGTGCGCCCCGATACCCATATCAAATGAGCTCCGAAAGCCACAGAATACTTGTTGCATGTAGCAATCTGGCGTCCGATGCCGTTCTCAGGCCCGAGGTTCCCTTGTCCATGTACGTCAGTACGATGGTATACATGTGTATGCGCACTAGCGCAGCTACCATGCACGTCGATCGCCCGCACTATGCTTCGCTCGCTAGCACAGTCCACCAGCAGTTGCTACATGCGCGTGGCCAAATGTGCACACGTCCCGGAATTTCCTAGCCGCCGCGCACAGCTCCTTGTCGACATGTCGCGACATGCTGAATGTGCTTTGGACCACACGCCAGAGCAAGCTTGCACCCCGATATGCATAGAACAGTCGACAACTTCCCACACGCGGTCACACCCAAGCTTTCGCAGCACGATACGCATGCCGCCGGGTCCCCCGCATGCACACAAAGCCATGCAGCAGGGGTGCCTTGGCTGCCCAGCGACAGCATTAATATATTGGAGGGGTGTCATCCCGCATAAGTGTCCCAGGGCGTGTACGCGGCGGCTCCGCCTTCTGCAGCCCTGATCAGGTGATCGATCCACGCAGTTTGCAGCCTGTCACTGTGCACCGTAATTACGCCGTCGACCCGGCGCATGAGCATGTGAACACGTCACGGCCGGATAATTGGCTTACACCTGCGGCCGCCGTTAAATCCCGTGCAATGCTGCCGAGACCGCCCTCTTACATGGACACCCTCCGGGAGACCGAACATTACATAACCTCAGTGCTAGCCTGGCCCGACCAGCAGCCCTGCTGCAGATTGTCGCCTCCTGGCTCATCTCCGGCACACAGGTCTCCCCCTCTGACCTGTCCTCCAACCCCCTCTCCTTCACCCCCCCGGCCACAGCCCCCGGCATCGGCCTGAACCTCTTCACCAACGCCGACGGCGCCGCCTTTGCGGAAGTCCTCAACGCGGCCGGCGACACCAACAACGTCGTCGGCCTCTCGGCCGACCCCGCCACCGTCTGCGACGGCCGCGGAACCCTGTACGTCACAGACGAGCTCATCCTCTACCCGGCGCTCCTGACCCGCATCCGCAACATGGAGGACACCCCCACCTCCCCGTGCGACGCGATGGCCGCGGCCGCGGACCCAGAGGACGAGATCGTGCCGGTGAACGAGGCGTTCCTGTCGAACCTCGAGTTTGAGCTTGCGGGCAACAAGACGACTGCGACGATCCCCATCTCGGCGCTCGTAAACAGCACCGCGGTGGACGAGGACGGGAACGAGGTGCCGGTGACGACCGAGGTGTCGCTGGCGCTGATGAACGACCTCGATGCCGCTCTCAACGATGCCGGCACTGAGTTCAACGTGCGCCCCCTGACCCGTCCTCCTCCCTCTCTGAAGAAACTCGATGAAACCGCCGCTGCAGGGCTTCGTGCTTGCGTACTCCAGACTGGTCGTGTGCGGACTTCATGGAGATGCATCGCGCGCATATTTTTTTCAGGCTCGCCCCGCACAGAATATTTCAGGCTCGCCACCCACACAATTCCAGGCCTCATTACGCAACACGTCCACGTCCATGCGGCAGGCAGTGCGTGACACTCCGAGGTTGCACAGTGGCTGGCGACACCACCATGCGTGCAGCAGCCTCCGGAGCGCGTCCCGCCAGCGCACAGACGGTACGTGTTCACGCAGGCGCGACGCCAACAATCCAATGTGCGGGGGCTGTGTGCAGGTGCAAGTGCCAGTCACCGTGAGCCTGAACGTCCTGACACAGGGCTGTGACGATGCCGTCGCGATCACGACGCCTGTGGAGATCAGCATCGGCGTACAGATCGTCATCAACGGCAACGAGATTGGCACCGGCAACGCGATGATGGCCCCGCGCTGCGAGGAGACCGGCGTGGCGCTGTTCGACCGCTGCGGCGGCAGTGACAACGGCCGCACCTTTGTCAGCGCCTGCGCGAGTGACTCCGCGATCTGCCTGTCCAAGAACTCCTTCTTCGCGATGTGCATCCCGCCGACGCAGCTGCAGCGCTTCGTCGACCGCGGCTGGGAGGCGATGCAGCTGCAGTGCACGCCGTGAGGCTGAGCGGCGCCACCACAGCGAGGCGGGCACGTTCACCCGTCCACCTCGGTAGGCACCGCCCTGCCCCAGTGGCAAGATGGTGGCTGCGCACTACTGGTGGGCGGGGCGAAGCAAATAACTGCGCCACCATCGCGGCAAACCTGTCCGTCTCGCCGGTATGTAGAATTCGCGAGAGCGGAATGGCCAGTAGAGATAGTTTCAAGAACAGGCTCTTGATCAAATCACACATGTGACTTTTGAATTGATATATGTCTTATAAGCAGTTATAATCGTGTGCAGCAGCATCCTGGCGTTTCGGCCTCAAGAGCGGGGGTGCTCAGCTGTCCAGTTCAGAAAATGGCCCAGCAGGTGCCCTCGTGCTGAGATTTGTAAACACACCCCAACATGCGAATGACGTCGCTAGCGTTACGGACGTTGGCCAAGAGCACGCAGGAAAGGTGAAACACAGCTATCCTCTCACCACTCCATGTCACTGAACCCGTCGTCCGGCCCACTCTCACTGCCAGTACCGTCCTGCGACCCCGATGCGGCGGAGCTGTCTCCGTCATCGTAGCTGCTCCCCGATGAGTAGCTGTCTCCGTCTAGGCTGCGGTCGATCTCCGACATGCGCGCGCTGCCCGTCCCTCCATACCGCCCGCTGTGTCCCTCGCTGTCCCCCTCTGCAGTGTACCCCTCCACGTCGCCGTTTGCGCGAGCGTACGCGTCCAGCATCTGCAGTCCCAGCAGCCCAACATCCTGCATGCCTGAGAACGGCTCCGACGGCTGGCCGAAGGCCCGCGCTGCAGCCACAATCGCCGCCTCCTCCTCACTAAACCTGCAAGGCGTGGTCGGAACTCACTGCCAGTCCTCTGCTCGTCAACACTGGCCTCTCGCTTGCTGTTGCGGCGGCGCAGAAGACAGTGCAGTGCGCGGTTCGTGCCCTTTCAAGGCTACTGGGATTTAAGGGCGAAGTTGACACCTGTTGATGAACGATTCAGTGGCCAGATAATGCCGCTACAGGTAGCCTAAATCCAGTTGAGCGATCAGGGTTGAGTGAGAGACTGCATACCGTGAGGTGGCTCCGCTGCCGCCGTCAGACGAGGTGTCCAGAGCAGACGCGCCGAGCTCGGAGCAGCTATCTTCCGGCCCGAGGCCGCCGGGCGGCATGTGGCCCTGCGTCGGCGCCGCAGCCCTGGCTGCGCCGGCGCGGCCCGCAGCAGCCAGAGACGACACCACGCTGACATTACTGCCATTGTAGAGAGACTCATACACCGAGCTGCCTCCGCTTGTTGAGCTAGACAGTGCCTCGCTTGCAGCAACGTGCTCCCTTATGTGTGGGGATGCAGCTGTGGAAGTCCGAGCTGTCGCCAGAGGGTGCCTCGATGCCTGAATTTGTGGCGTGGCAGCGGCAGCCGGGGACAGCAGGACTTGGCTCTGAGCTGCGGCGGCTGCGGGCCTCGATGCAACGGCTTTCGTTTCGCCGCCATCAGGTGAAGCAAGCTGCGGGGGCTCAGGAGAGCTGGAGCTCGCCATGGAGATGGAGCCATCAGACATGATGCTGCCTGAGAGAGACGATCCAGACATCGAGACCGCGGACTGTGGCCTGCACATGCCGATGCTGAGGTCACCATGCTGTGTCCGGTATCACTCACTCCTTGGTCACGTGCTGTCACCGGAGTCGTTACGTCATGAGTATGCCCACGTTCCCGTGCATGCTCAAACTGTCGAAAGCTGACGCCACATGAGGCGTGTTGCTGTGGGGAGGGGTGTGATACGCACTGCGAATGCGGGGCTGGGCTGCACAGGCCTGGGCGGAGCGCTGGCGTGCTGTCAACGGGGGCCTGGCAGTTGCCGCCAGAGGATGAGCTGACGTTAGACTGGGATGCCATGGTGTAGTCCGTCTCTCCACCCCAAGACTGAGGCGCCTGTGCCTGGATAACAGAAAGCTTTAGCATCGTGTCCAGCTAGTGTAGTCTGCAGAACAGCCACAGAGTGACGGCAGGCCATCACACACCGCAGCACGTCCGGCGTCAGTCATGGCTCCGGAGAGTTCAGTGCGGATGCTCTCGAAGCCTCCGATCGATGGCTCCACCCCGGGCTCTGGCGCAGTATCAACCTGCAATGGATGAGCTCTTGCGCACGGCTGGCAGCATGTTGTACAGCCTGCTCGACGCCAGCAATCCTGGGTGGGAACAAGGTCGAGTGTTCAACCAAACATTCAAGCAAGTGCTGTCACACCTGCACCGTTGGGCCATCCAGCTCCAAATTCTGCCCCGGCACGACATCCTGGAGGCTTGGATGGCTCTCAGAGTTCACGATGCCTGATGCCAGGCTCTGTCCATCCGACCATTTCACGCCGGACAGTTTCGAAGCAGCGAAGCCGCCGCTGCCAGCCAGTGGACTCTTGCAGTCCCAGCCGGTGACCTCCCCAGGAGCACCTCTATCTCCACCGCTAGCAGGTGACCCACTTGCAGCTGCCATGAGTGGTGCTCCAGCCCCCAGCGCCCCCACAGGGTGTCCAACATCCCCACCCCTGCGCTCTCGGTCAGTTTGCGACTGGCGCCTTGGTGCGGAAGGCGGCTGCGCCAAGCAATCCCCTGCAGCCCATCCAGGCCTGCCAGATGATTCAGCCGACTGTCCACAGGCAGGGCTGTAAGATGTGATGAGCGCAGCGCCAGGGTCCACAGGCATCGCATGTCCAGGTGTCACGGGGTGCGACTGCACTCCCACGGTGGCGCCACCAGGTTCCAGGCGAGGCACTGCACTCATGCAACGAGAGCGCACGGGCCCGCCGGCAGGTGCGGAGGCGGCAGCGCTGCCGGGGCGGGGTGCCACCTCCACAGCCACCAGCTCCGCGCCGCCGTCCCCGCGCCACGCCGCAGGCGCGCACGGCGCCGTGCTCCGCCCGCTGCGCTGCGGCTCGTGAGCCTCGACCGCCGGACTGGCCAGCGGCAGCACGTCGACTGTGCTCCGCGCGGCGGGCACGGCGCCCTGTGAGCTCGCCCACGGCTGCTGAACCGGCCGGCAGCTGGGCTGTGGCGCTGGTTGGTATGGCTGTGGCGAGCATGGGGGAACAGCAGCGGTGTCTGTCCAGACGGGGGCGGGAGCAGGGAACGGCGCAGAAGCAGCGGGTGTGGGAGACGGCATGGCTGGCTGCATGGGCATGACGAATGGCTGCGTCAAGCCTGTCTGCCACTGGTGCACGAGACCCTCCATCACCTGGGACATGGCCGCCCTCATCGACACGAGCGTCATCATCTCACACGCCACTGCTGTGATCTGCTCGACTCCCGGCGGCTTGAAGTTGTACGGCCCGCTGCAGGGCATGCAAGCTGCCGCAGGAGCAGCGCCCTGTGGCTGATATGGTGGCAGCGGCTGCTCGTGGATTGCGGTATGCTGTTGTATGCCACCGTTTGTGGCTGTGGTGTGCTGCAACTGCACGTGTTCCACGTGCAGCTGGGGTGGCGGGGCCTCAGGTTGCTTCTGTTGCGCCTGGCGTTCCAGGCGTTGCTGGTAAACCTGTGCAGCTACGCCATGTCGTTTCGCTGCTTTGATTTTGTTGGAGCCGCGGGTGGATCTGCTGGAGCGCTGGGATGCTTTCGATGGAAGCGAGGCCTCAGAGCACCTCTGAAGGCTGCTGCTAGTCTTGGATGAGTGGCGCTGTGAAGGGACCTGCGTAGCTGCGGTGGCGGTGCGAGGTTGCACGCTGCAGCTGCGGGAGGCCGCGGCCTTCCCCGGTTTAGCTGGTGTGCTTGGTGCAGACAAAGGGTACACGCGGGAGGACTCAGCAGGGGGTCGGATGCTGTTGTGCTGCTGAGGTGAGGACCATGGACGTGCAGTTGATTGTGTCTTGATCGCTCTACTGAGCTTCTTCCTCTCCGGTGACTTCTGGCGCCTCAACACGGATGCTGCTCTGCGGGGCGGGGATGGCGAGTGAACATGGCAGTGCACGTGCAGTGAGCTCGGTGAACATCCAGAGTTCCTGGTGCCATAGTTGTCCACAGACGAAGCTGGGCGGGTTGGTAGCTTACACGACGCTTCACAACGGCGCAGTTTTCCAGAATCCTGCTTCTCTTGCTTAAGCTGGCTGGGCTGATGTGGTCTGAGTATGTGGGGATGTATGGAAGTGCCGTGATCACTCAGCTGCAGTTGCAGCCGTGCGTGCGCCACGGGTAGGCCACATGGATCATACAGGGCAACCAGGTGCTGTTCACCTGGTGTGCTGCTCCCTGGACGACCTATCTGTAGCTTGGCTGCGCCAGCTCCAAGCAAATGAGGTTCCGATCCGTCATAATAATTTACCAGCAGGATGTAGAGCGGAACCTGCACCCAGCAGGTAGCGTGAGGGCGACATGCACAGCAGAACACGCACTGCTGGCCCCAGCAGATGCCGTACCTTTGATATGATTCCAGATAGCTTGGATTTGGTTTCAGATAGTGCGCAGGATTTGCCGGTGTTGAACGTGCAGCGCGGAGAACGTTCGTGCCTGACCTGCGGATGTATGAAAAACAAGGGATAATCCAAGAAGCGGCAGGCCAGCGCCAGGCCGTTCACTTCGCGGCGATACTCATTGTCAGAAACGAGTTCGACGTCCTCCACGAACACGTTCAAGCAAAACAGGTCTTCAGTGCTTGGCCCCATGGGTTCGGACTCGACAGCGTTGGCATGTCCAACACCACAGGGTCGGTGCCTAGCAAGCCCACGCGAAAGCGGCTTGAACACCATTGGGCCACATTGCAGATGAATAATCATGAGGCTGAAGCTGGTCATCACTCTGCGGATGCCTTGCAGAGGTCAAACAGCTGTATCAACACAAGTGGTGACAGGTGACTGTGCATCGCAGACGTCCACCCTCGCCGTCGTCTCGACTCCATTGAATTCAGAACGAATGCATGCATTTTGGCGCACTGAGATTTAGAGACATGTTTGAGCACACTTACAGTAGCTCTAAGCCGAAATTGCCGGATATGTGAAATCGTACTCTCGCTACATCTCTGAGCTGCAGGGGTCAACACCTCTGAAACATCAGAACATGCCCATGAACTTCTTGCTCTTGCTCTTTGTCGTATTGCCTTGCTGTATTCCCCAAGGGAACTTGACAACCACCACCGCAACATTGTCGGAGGTATACCGTTTCAGTGACCTGTCCACGAGATTGTCTGCGACATCCTGTGCACTTTTCCCAGCCCTGAGGGCTTCTCTTGCATACCGCATCGCCTCGTTTTGTGAATAAAAATCCCTGCATACGCAAACGCCAGAAGTCACACATTGGCGTAGGTGTCACTGACCTGCAACCAAAGAATCACTGCTAGTCCAGCCGCACCACGTCAGACAATCCAAACCACAGCAGACCATGCTTGCCAGCACAGGCCCGTACAATCACCACGTGCTCAAAATGTCACGCTGTCACCGACACCAGTGTCGTGTGTAGGAGATCTGGCACGCAAGCAATGAAGCACCCTTCTGTCCAACTTCGACACCTGGATTAAGGACGCACCACAAGCCATCAGTAGCTACGACCAGGAACTCATCCCCAGCTTCCTCACTAATTGCCGTCTGTGTCACTGACGGCGTTGCAACAACGGGGTCACATGTGAATGTAACAGAGTCTGCCCACTCTTGGTCCCACCATTCCTCACCAATCCCCGCCTGTAGCAACGTTGACAAGCCCTTCCCTTTGAACTCCCAGTCCCCAAAGGCACGAGAAACAGCTAGGACATCACACACACGGCCGTCACGGGAAATCCACCCCCCGCAGTCCTGCACGCGCTTGATCTCTGCCTGGGCAATCTCAGACCTGCAGCAGACAGCCGAGCCATGAATTGATGCGCTGCAAATTTTTGACACTGCATTGTCGTCTGGCACGAGAGGAACTAGCGGTTAGCGCCAGATCATCAACAGAAGTTGGATCTAGGTCCGACTGAATCAGTGCACATTCTTCAGAGCGTAGCCACGTTACATAAAAGCCGTCAGACCTTGCAGAGCAGGAATTTGGCAGCGCAGAATGCAGGTAGGGGTCTTGACTGCAGCAGGTTGGTGACACACTTGCCATATACACGGTGAGGCTGTGTCAGCAGCAGCTGCTGCCCACGGCGCATCAAGATGGCTGAGCTGTCCCCAATGTTTGCTGTGATGATCTCATTGGCACGCGTTATGACCACAGACGCCGTGGACCCAGCGCCTTTGATGTTCTCACCCTCCATGGATTCACGCTCCAGGTAGTCGAGAATTTCAGCGTCTGCAGCAAGGAAGGCTGCCTCCATCGCAGCCTGATAGTTACTAGACTGTGCCATTGCAGGCTTCACATACTCGTGGAGATTTTCGTTGAGCCACTGTGACACCGCGTCTCCTCCGTGCCCATCAAAAACGCCTGCAAGTGACCTGGAAAGTAAGGCGACTCGGTCGTGAAGCAAACAGCAGCAAACGGACATATCATAGCTATGAAAGCTTTCTGAAGTTCACGATGAAGCTAGGTTACGAAGAGCAAAACTCATGCGGCCAACGCACACGGTTAATTGAAACACGCACCTGCATATATGCTGTTCGCAAATTCAATGATGCACAGCTCATCTTCCATCGTATCGCGAGGACCTTGAGTGCAAGAGAGTCCATATTCGAAACCGGATTGGACAAGTTCCGAAGCAGTGACTTCGTCTCCAAGCGATGCTGCGTGGGCGATGACCGATCGTACTGCTGTCGCATCGCCTTGACGGCTCCGAAACACACTCAGACGATCACATCGCTGCTGCAGGTGTTTCTGGGAGCAAGTGGTTACTTTCTGTGGTGGGGTTTGCGTCCTACTGATTGCTCCATACGGAGCTTGAGTTCCCAACATGTAGACCGTCAGGGCGTCGCAAGAGTGTGCTACGCCGGCAAGTTGCAGCCGCGGAAACTAGAGTATCACCTCCAGCGACAATGATAGTAAAGTGTGCACTTTTTGCAACATGTGACGCCTACGGCAGTTGTTTGGATATGTTGACAATCTCCGAACACGGTCCTTGAACTGCGATGCACGTGTAGGAAGACCATAGCGTGCATCGGGCAGTGGCATACCGTAACTACGTGTTGCCGCGCGCTGGTCTGAAACGATCGGAATTTGCCCCGATATGCGATCGTGCGTACCAGTGGACTGTACCATCGCCAGATCTGCGCCCTCAACGACACCTCTGCACGGTGTGACATGCTACGCGAGGTGCCAAGCGTGGTAGCTCACCAGGTACATCATGCCGACTGTCATAACGTCTGGTCTGATATTCTAGCCAGCTTTTGCGACTTTGATCCTACATGCACTCGAACGGCGCTTGTATATCCACGCCCTGGTTCTCGTCCAAGTTTTGCGTTGCGTCTTAGGGCTTACTTGCACAGAAAAGCAGTCATGAGCGCACACATGTGTCAACATGTTATGCAGAGGCCAGCTCGTGCGCCAGTTAGGTATGAACCTTCGACTTTCGCTCTCTCTGGCTACACGCCACACAATCCAAGCAGCGCTGCCATCCCCGGCATGACTCTGCGACGCACTTTACCGGACAGATTTTCCTTCTATGCGTATGGATATGACCACGGAACTTGTGCAGGCAACGCATGGTGATCCAACGTGCTCAGGCGGGGGCTCACACTCAGCTGTCCAGGCGAGCGTTTGTGGCGATTGCTAGCTTGATGGCGGCATCTCCAGCATGGGCCAACACACTGGACCCAGTGTTTGTCGATGAGACCAGAGTTCTATCTGCCACAATCAACGATTACATGACTCTGGTGTGGCCCAGCTGCACTGACGTGTTTGCAGCCCTTCAGAAACTGTGATCTGACAGTGGATGTGGCCGGTGATGTGGCGGTGATGTGAATTACAGTCCACATCAGGCAAAGATGTTGGAACACCCTCGGATGGGCATGCAGGATCCCTTTGACAAGCAGCGAATCAAAGCACTAAACGACATTAAGTCAGAAGGAAAAGCATGGATTGCTGCTCACGCGAAGGGTGGATCTGCTCCAGGTGCTTCAAACCAACAAAACTACATTGACTCAACGGCATCAGCATCTTTGCCATTGGCGCTGGTCAGCATCACCCTTGGATGCACAACGACATGTCCGTTGCTGCAGGTCAAGCTGCCAAACGTATGTACGTGGCCGTTGACGCTGTGCTCGGACATGTGGCCAGTAACGGTGCTGCACCATTGCCAAAGCAGAAGGTGAAGTTTGTTGCCAAGACACTAGAGGAAGTAGAGACCCTCTTGTCTCAAGGCAAGTAGACATGATTTGCTCTGTATCGCTGGGGATCCTCAGATCAGCCCCAGTGGATAGTCCTGCATACTATTTTTTGGTCAATCCCTCTGCACACTGTGCACCTGATATGATCGTCCTAGCGACCATGATCTTGTGCGTGATCCCGCAACGAAGCTCAGCAAGCAGTGCATCTGTCTTGCTCATGCTTCGTGATGCTGTAAAACATGGCTGACCACAGCCGGCCCCGACAAAAGCATACACATAACGATACAGCACGATTGACGACATGAAACGTCGAAAATCTGGGGCCGTCAAGTGAAATGAATTAACACTATTGCGTGACACTGCAGCTGGAGCGGTGAGGAGAGGTGTCTGTGCCAATACAGTAGAATGCACTACCTGTCAATACTTCATGGCACGGCACGTGAGCACGCCATGCTGTCCCATTGAGCGACAAAGATCCCAGTCAACCATCCTGAAGGTTCTGTTTGGACACTTCACTCGCTAAGTGCTGCATCACATCTCCCCAGGTCATGCCCTGCAGCTCAAGCGTGTCTGCCGGAACGCCAAACACTGTCTGTGCGCCTGCTTGCACATGCATGCGGTCAGTCACCACCCGCAGGTCGCAATCGTGATCGCTACCCCGTGGGGAGCTGCACATGAGCTCAGCTGCTGAGTGTAGCTCCTCCCACGTGAACATTAGCGGCTGAGTTGTGCCCCCAGGGGGATTGAAGTCCAGCAAGCGCACCCTCGCCTTGGGCATGACACAGACATCAAAGACATCTGCAGGATCAAGGCACTGTTGGATGGCTACAGCGCGCCGATACGAGACGACAATGCTGTCGAGCCAACAGACCATGAGCATGTGCAATAGCACCTGTTCGATGGACACAGGGTCTGGCGACAGCACAGGTGACTCATGCACGAAGCCCTGGGATGGTGCAAAGAGCAAAGAATATCGCACAATTGGGTGATGGGAACTTTGAGGCGATCTTGCTACTATAGAACTCCAGGATAGCAGCCTTGACAGTGGGGAGTTCATCCTGGAGAGCAGGGAATTGCTGGGTAGGATCTCGCTGAGAGATCCCCACTAGGTGTCCACTTTGAACGAAGCATCTGAATTCCATGCCAAAGTCTAGCTCATGATACCGTTTCAGCACAAGCTGCGGGTGCAAACGCGCAAGGCATCCACCTGGGTCCGACCTAGCTGCTTCCACAGCATCGCTTTGCAAAGCAACGTCTAAACACGGCGCAGCTTTTTGTAGCTGACGCATACAGGAAAGATCATGCGCAGCTCGGTCAGAGCTCTTGAGTAGAAGAAGCACTTCATCCGCATTCTGGCAGCTCAGCCCTGTTGGTGAAATCCACTGGGCATCCACCGGTGCGCTCCAATTTAGTTTCGGCATGACCTTGCCCCCCAAAGATCTTATTGTATCATTAACTTGCTGCTTGAACTGTTCAAGATCTGGATCGCTGTGATCGCTTGCACCCGATTCTTCTTCATCTGTAGCTTCGCTGTCAGTGCCAGATGCTGTGGGCGGCACCTGCACGTCCAGTTTCGCATGCTGTCCGCCTTTGACCCACACGAATCATACGTATGACAACGTGTGTGGACTTACTGCCTGCTGCACATCCCGTGAGCTGATGCCGTCAGCATCCAGGAACGATAACACGCCATCAGGTATGTCGAGGCAAACAGTTTTGAAGCAAACAGATCGGAACGAGGAGAGCCATGAAGATGTTTGGAACAGCTCTAATTTCTCATCGGCGCATATGTATTGTTCTTGCATCTTGCAACAGCATATAGACAGGCAACGATCGCTCTTCTGGAATTCCAGCACAGGATTTCGCTTCCGTGTCTCGGGGAAAAGTCGATCCGAAAACTGTCTGACCAACAGGACGGAGGTATCACAGTGCTTGCTCTCATCAAGCGCAACCCGGCAGTTTCCTGTTGCCCATGCATGCATTTTTCGGAGTTGCCCAGCGCAAACTGACGTATGCGTACGCACAACATGGACTGTACGCACAACATGGACTGTTTGATGATCGTCGCGCTGACGAAGATAGCTTCTCCAGAGCTTCATCACCTCTTTATCTGTCAATCCCGCTGGATCACAGGGTGACAGTCAGGTTGGACATGCTTGCTGCTCGTGAAAACACCATACCTCAGCAACCGCGCAACCTTCCAGCACAATTCAATACCATTACTTTCTGAACTGGAAAACTCGCAGTTGCAACGGCACATCTGACCTATGACACCCACTCCTGGAACTCTGTCATGGAAAGCCCATCGTGTCACCATGCAACATGTCATCACCCACTGCGGGCAACAACAGCCTTCACAGACCCTGCGCCACAGGCGCGACTACTGACCTCGAGCAGTGCAGCCACAAGCACACAGGCATACACCCTCCGCCAGCTCGCACACAGCGCTCCCCTGGCCCACAAATGCTCACCCAGCCTCCCCCCCGTACACCGCACACCACTCTCAGTATATTACAGTGTTCCAATTTAACTCACGCCGCAGGTGCCTCTCCACGCCACCGCCGCCGCTCTAGTTCGTCCGGCTGTAGATGTAGTCTGCGAGGCCCACCAGCGGCGCCCGCTTCTCGGCGTCAAACGGCTCCAGCAGCGCCTTCGCCTCCTCGTTCAGACGTTGCGCGATCTTGCGGCTCTCATCGAGGCCCAGCAGCGCCGGATATGTCGACTTCTCCGAGTCGAGGTCCTTCCCGGCGGTCTTGCCGAGCGTCTCGCTGGACTGCGTGACGTCCAGGATGTCGTCCACGACCTGGAAGCAGAGGCCGATGTTGCGGCCGTACTGGCGCACGCGCTCCACGTCGTCGTCTGACGCCCCCGCGACGATCGCGCCCGTCACCACCGAAGCCTCCAGCAGCACCGCGGTCTTGTGCACGTGGATCCACTCGAGGGTGTCCAGAGACACCTTCTGGCCCTCACTCTTGATGTCGACCACCTGCACAGGACCGACGCATCAGCAGCTGCTGGGATCCGAATCTCGCTGTCAGGCAATCGGTGCCTGTGACATAGCCGTTTTGAGCACACTGCCACGCAGGGACTGCTCCAGTGAACAGCTACAGCTGGAATTATGTACACCATTGCTGCAGTGTAGTTGGATATTTCACAAGCCAAGGACGTGGCAGTTGCTGGTTGGTGATAGATGTAGCTTCCGGCCCGATGCTCAAGCGCGGCATCGGCAGGCATGTTGCATGACATTTTCCAGCCAAGGTGTTGGGGACCAAGATGTAGATCAGAGTGAGCACCTGGCCGCCGACGAGGCCGATTGAGCCTACAGCACGTCCCACTTCTGAGATCACCCGTACGATCTGCTCTGGTGGGGCCTTGGTCTCCCGTGCAATGTGCTCGAATGAGAACGCCAGGAGCGCGTCTCCTGCCAGCAGTGCAATGTCGTCTCCGTACTTGACATGGTTGGTCGGCTGGCCTCGTCTCAAGCTATCGTTGTCCTGCATTGGTTACTTGTTGAGCAGGAGCGGCTGATGGTTTGCTGCATCCAGATGGCATGAGCAGGTAGCCTGGCGCACACAGCTTTGAACTGGCGATACAGTGACAGATGACTGAACAGGAAGGTGTGGACACGCAAGCTGATGCTGGTTCACTTGTTTTGATACGCTGTGTAGTGGGGACACCCGAGGGAGGGTGACAACAAAGCATTTGGAGCACACCATGCAAGGCATGTCATCATGAATCAGTGACATAGTGTGAATCATCTCCATGGCACATGCACTGGGCATGGCGACGGATTCTTCACCCCCCATCATGTCACAGCTGGCCAAGCACAGCATTGGCCTGACTCGCTTGCCTCCTCCCAGCAAGGAGTATCTGATGGACTCGTGCACTGTCTCTGGATATGCCATTGGTACAGCAGCGTCCAGTGCAGCATTCACCTTCTCAGCTGTTGCCATGACGTACTTATTGAAGTCGAAGTCGTCTGCACCGCAACTTGTGAGCACTGATGCACACCGAGAGTCGTTCAAATTGGGATCCGTATAAATAGCAAGTGCAGCCGAGAGTTCACCAACGTACCTGTTTGAGCAGCCGGTGGTGCTTGTGCTGACGCTGCGCGAGGCACAACCTGCAAGGCGACGGCCCGCTGAGCGAAAGCCATTGGCTCGTTCCAACGTGACGATGCACTGCAACAACAACAGCGCACGGCACAACTTCGAAACAAATGGCAAAGTCTACATTTGTATATCAGTCCTGATGTATCATGTTGATCCGCAAGCCCCCATATCTTGATACTCTTGCAAGACGCATGCAGAGCAGCAAGACGAGCCTTCTTGAACCACATCGACTCAATTCTGGAGAGGTACAGAGGCACAGACATACCTGTCTACCACAACGAGCGGAATATGCTGTTGCATGGCTAGATTGAACGCGCATCTTCATCGTGCAAAGATTCACAGGTAGTAGACGGACAATTGTTGACGGGCGTGATGGACAAGCGATCACATACACAAGCAGACAGCACAGCAGCAACTCTCCTCTTACCATGTACGTTTGAAGCAGCTTGAAGACGGGCTCATAAGAGCGACTGATTGGCAGGGTTCGAAATATGCCACACCTGCAGCCACATGCACTCGTGCGATCGTACCGGATGCGCAGTACACCGCGCCGCTGGTATCGCGAGCATGCCGTGCGGTCGTGCTGACAAACTGCGCGATGGACTGCGGAAGAAGGACAACAAGTTCTTGTTCCATTGTTCTGACGTGCAGCATCCCATCGCCTGTTTTGAAACGTTTGCAGAAGACATCCCGGGTGGCTTTCGTGCATGGCGGACCTTGCTGTCTGACGATAGCTCACCGCCATAAATGTCTCTATTTTCATTGAAAGAATGGTGGAGTGTTCGTCAAGGCGACGGGCTGGAGGAATTCGACCAGTGTTCCATGTGCCTGGGCAACGTAGACAACTCCCCGAGAGGTCGTGTCAAAATCATCACGGGATCTTTCGCTGGCGTCCTGCGCATATATCAACCTGGCGGGTCGTCATATGTTCCATCTGATTTGCTGTTGGAGCAGCAGATGCCTGCGCCAATTCTGCAGGTGGCTATTGGCAAGTTTATCCCCGCGGTGCCCAACGCACTGGCTATCCTGCATCCAAAAGCTTTAAAAATCTTTCAAGTCACCAGACCACGCACAGCGGGTGACGATGAAGTACCATTCCTAGAACTGCAACTGCTCCGTGCGCATGACATACCTCACACCGCAGCAAACCTCTGCTTCGGGCCGTTCGGAGGCATCACCGCCGGGGACAGCATTGTTGTACAAGCATACGATGGGCAGCTTTACGTATTTGAAGATGGCAACCTTGTTCAGACCACGTATCTGGAGGACTTCCTGGTTCCAGGCCCACTGCACTATGTTGCCGAGACTGACAGCATCATCACGTGCAGCTCAGCATTCGAAGTGCAGAGCTACTCGTATAAGTCTCTGACTCAAGCGTCACAGAAAACTTCGGATTCTCTCACTGACACCACCGGTCCTGCGCTCAACAAACGCAAGACTCCTACTCCACAGTGGAAACTCCTGATCGGGGAGATGGCCGTTGATATAAAATTGACCGGCTCGGATACACAAGAGAACTCCAGCGACATTGTCATTGTTGGGGAGCACACACTCATCACATGCTCACAAGCCGGGGTGCTGAAGTCCCAGCGCCGGTTGGAGTTCCATCCAGCAGCGGTTGTGAGCTACAAGTGCGCTTCGAGTGGAGCCCCATTCTTTCAATGCAACCTATGGCCATGTGGCGCATAGTAAGGCCTTATTATCACAGGGCGTCCGTACATGTGGTTGACTGCGAGGTGATCAGTACCCTCTGAAGCGTCCCCACTACAAATGCGAAGAGTTGGACAGCTGATCTACAGCCTCCCCACAGCATCTTGCTGGTCTCGCATATGCAGTACATGCTTGATGGGCTGGCTTCGACTCTGATGTGCCTGTGCAGACTGCCCACCGCGGAAACAAATCTGATTGTGGCCACTCACACATGCAACTTCATCATTTACAGTGGCAGCAGGGTGGTGTGGCTCGCCAAGGGCCCCACAGTCCCTGTGGCAATCGCAGTAGCAGCTGTCGGACAGCTCGATGCCGCAATTGTGGTGCTGGATGATGAGGGCCTGCTGAGCATCTGCTACCTGGGCACAGCCCCGCCCTCCTCCGTGCTCGGCCTTTCAGAGGGCCGGGAACCAGACTGGGATATGCTCCAGAAGCGCAGGCGTGAGCTCATGCGTGTGATTCGTGACAAAGCCCCGTCTGCATCGAGTCCTGGGCAGGAGTCCAGCCAGCCTCGCTACGAGCTGTCCTTGCACTCTCAGGTGCTTGACCACAAGTGGGGCTCCGCCGTCCGGCGATGGCTGTCAGTGGCTGAGTCAGGCGGCAGTACATGGGCAAGACATGCTTTAAGTGCAGGTGCCTCAGGTGCTGGCCTCCACGGAAGAGTTTGGAGCAGAGGCTGCTGCCGAGGAGAACCGAGTCTGTGGCGTGAGGGTGTATATCCGGAACACTGGTAGCCATGACGTCACCGGGGTGGCGCTGACGGTGCAAGCAACGTGGCCGGTGGTGGCGCAGGAGGGAACACACGCTATCAGCCACCTGCCAGCCGGTCGGGGAACGCCCCACACGATCAGCCTGCAGTTTACGTACTCTGCGGTGGCTGTCCCAGCGTCTCGGGAGGTTTGGTTCCGCACCATCTAGCCTGACTCCATAGTGCTGTGGTGCCTACACTCGCGGCAGTGGATCACCGCGTGCGCGCAAGTCATCTTGCGTTGAAGGGATAATGCATGGCAAGCCGCCATCATGCGAGTGCTAATGCATGTCTGGCACCAGTGCGTGTGCATGCTGTCTTGAAGCAGGTGATGCGCTGTTTGAGATCATCATTGGTACTGCTGGGCATGCGCTGGACAGAACCCCAAGTATATGGACCAGGCCGACCAACAAGTCAGTCTGAACTACTGGCGTCGCTGACCTCCGCGCTCCTTTTCAAGACGACAGCACACTGTCAGGGGCGATCACTGGCCAAAATTTGGTGCAGGTCACCGTGGAGGCCGCATTCAGTGACGCAGATGGAAATATGTACAGCAGCGTACACGCCTTTGAGCTGCCTCTGTCTCTGTTTGCTCAGATCGTGGCGCCGGTCAAGAGCAATGCAGAGAAGCTGACCTTGGCAATCACGGAGCCCCCCGCTCCAGTGATCACACTGTTCGAAGACCTGGCGGAATCATGTCCCCCCCAGTTCACGGTGGTGCGATGTGCATTCATGACTGCAGCCCTCGCACAGGTGCATGGTGGCTGTCACACAATTGGTGTTCCAGTGCACGGCTACAACATGCGTTGTCCTGGCATACATTTGGGCTTTGGTGGGGCTGTTGGCATGGGAACCTGACAAGTACCTGGTAGTGGTGGATGTGCAGCACGCAAACTCAAACTCTGTGATCAGCATGCGTTTTTTGAATCAAGAGGAGTGCACGATCCTCATCAGCAAGAACAACAACAAGTATCGCCTTCAAGGCACATCGTACACGGCTCTGCTGCTGCCACTGACCGAGCTCATGCGGCGGCTCAAGGCCCACTATGAGAGCGCCACTGGTGCTGGTATCTCGATGCAGCTTGAGGAGGGCGTCCCAGTCCAGTGGTTGCTGAAGTGCATCGACCAACACTTTGGACTCCGCAGGCAGCGACAACACGTCACAGCGGAGCTGGAACATGCGGCTGCACAGGTATGACAGGTTTCATTGCCAATATGGATCCTGGGATGTACTGAAACAGCGCTTAGGCACCGTGTCAACTCTGAAGAGCATGTTATCCTCTCGTGGACATGATGTTGGTAGCCATGGAAGAGGCTCGTAACAACTGACACAAGATTGTTGGCTTGAACACATGACTGAAGACGGATAAGCCACTCAAAAATATTGGTCGTGAGAATGATGGATGTGTGCAGTTCCGTGTGGTTCAAAAGTGCCTCTTGAGCAAATTCAGGGAGGCACGACCAAGCTCTATTGATGCATTGACTGCTGTCATGGAAGAGACATACGATCACATAGTGGACCTGTCGGACAAGCTGGTGGGCTTGGAAACATCTCTGACTGCTGCAAGCAGCCAACTGTCTTGCGCGGCTCAGCTTGTTCAGCAGTGCATCCGGTACAGATATCTTACACTGAACTGCTCTGCGTGCGATCAGTAGCCAGGGATCAGGTTATGCAGGATTGCCATGTGTTCGTGCAGGTGCCAGTGCCCCCTGATGACAGATGAGCGCTTTGCTGAGGTTAGTGCCTGCCTGTCGTCCGAAGTACTCGATGGTGACGAAATTGGGTGGGAGGAGACAACAGACGCAGCCATAACTCATCTACTGTGCGGCTCGCTGGCGCAATGCGCACAGGATCGGGGGATGGTGCCAATGCTGAACAAGCCCATGACACAGTGCGATGCATTCAAGGCGAATGTGAAGCAGATGATAGACAGGCTGCTGACTGAAAAGCCTGGGACATCTACAGTGTAGTTGCCTGTGCCCGGTCTCCTGGCCTAAGATGTATAGCAGGTTTGGAGGCGCTCTTGCAATCATAACCAAATGGCATGTTTTGTGACTATGCTAGGGTTGCGTTGTGGTTATGGTTTTACTTGTTGCTTGTGCTTTTGAAAGCAAAAAGAGGTTGAGTTGACTACTGTACAACAGGACGAATGAGATGCAAGGTGCTCCAATTTGTAAACATAGTCTTTTTCAAGGACAGGCGCACAACACATGCAATCCAGAGGCTGGTGTCACCCAGCATTTGCAGCTGAATGGGGATCTGTGGCAGCACAGATATCTTCTGAGCTGCATGAATGAGACATGCTGTAGCAGTACATTGTGCATTGTCCACTAGGTAACAGTGGGACGTCTAGTGCACATCTAGTGTATTGTACGCTAGGTACTATGCACATGAGAGCACCAGCTAATGAGGGAATGGTGTGATGGAGTTGGGAGGATGTTCTGGTGGAACTGAGTTCCACAGAGCAATAGGTTTCTGTGAGCTGTGGTGTGCGTGGAGATACTATATACCATATGTATAGAGCAGTGCATTCCTCTGCTTAGACAAGATGTCTCTCAGAGAATGCACTGCTCTATATATAGTATCTCCACGCACACCACATGGTATCGATGATCCTTCCATCAAAATTGAAATTGAGGCAGACTTGTGTCATCGTGTTGCGTCTGCACCAGTGGCTGTGCTGGTAGCATGATGTTCCAACGTAATTAACTGCAGTAGGTGGATTCACAGCTGGCAATCTGTTACAGATACAGTACACCTACACCTCGAAGCACGTCTCAGCTGTACAGATGCATGTAGCTGGGCCTGAGAGAAATTCCCCACGACAGGAGATGCAGCTACCGTCATCCTAGCTGACCTGCATGCAAAATCAGCTAGATTTGGGCCCTTGTACGCTGACCTGCATGCAAAATCAGCTAGATTTGGGCCCTTGTACATGCATGTGTGGCGCAGCATGGCACGTATACATGTAAAGTAAAGTAAATCTAAATTTACTGAGCCGTATCCTATTGGACATTGACAACTCCGAGTTAACGGGACTACACATGCCGAAGGGGTAAACCACCTGGAAACCCCCCTCAGACGACCGTACGCAACTCACAGGGCCTCCTCCTGTGCTAAGCGAGGTGGTCACGTACGGCCGTTTCGATTCCCCAAAGCGCACGCAGAATCGAACCCACGACCTCCTGAAACGGAGGGGGTAGCTTTTAATCCGTCCTCAACCCATCATGTACAAGGGCCCAATCAAAAATGAATTTTAGAACAGATAATCATGCAGGCCTGGTTGCATTCATTGCACTTGGACCATTAAGATTGCGATCACGTGGCCTCTAGCATGATCGGCCATAGCACCTTGAGCCCGGCATCAGAGTGGCCATGCCAGTGCATGTTCCATGGCACAATTCGCTCAAGTGCACCGTGACCGTGACCGAGTGACTCGAGCATATGACGTCGGTACCAACGTCGATCCTTGCCATATGGTACCAACGTCGATCCTTGCACAAGCAGCTAGCTATACGTAAGCACTGCCTCTGCATGTACATGTACATATATATACAGGTCGTCTGTGCTGTGTCGTGGTCCCGATGTAGACGCATGCCAAAAGAACCCGGCTGCGGGAGGCAGCAAAAAGAAAACGAATAGGCCCTTAGTTGTGTTCTGTCGTCCGCTGTCGTGCAGCTGCAACGAATACGCGCGCCAGCTGCCAGTGTTCCGTCGTTCTGCAGCCCCACTAGAATGCCAGCGGACTAACCGCCAGTGGCCTGCAGCCTTGCCCATTTGGAACACCTAGATGTCTGTTCTATGTTTCGCCTGGCCTTCCTGGTGACCCGCTTGGCTGTGCAGCCGTCATGTCGGCGCGGGCCGCTGGCTGCCCGCGTGCCGTTGTCCGGCAGTCCCACTGGCAATCCTGCGGACTAGCCGCAGGTGATCTGCAGATTTGATTCGTTAAAAGTGTTGTGTGTTTGTTGTTTTAGTTTTGTGCCGTCTGGCCGGTTCAATGGCCCGTTAGACTGCACCGTTAGTGTGTCCGCTTTCAGCGGAACGAGTCCCTGCGTATGAGCTTTCAGTGTCCATATGACGGATGCAGCGCTAGTCTCTCCTCCCATTCAAGTCTGTTCACCCACATCCGAGGAATCCATCGCGACGGGCCGAGGCTGCCTACTGCGAAGCTGCACGAACTCAATGCCGCGTACTGCTCTCACTGTGGCATATTCGGCTCCACCAAGACCCCTAAGGCGCATAAATGTGTGGGAGGTCAGAACAGGAGCTTGAGGTCAGGTCACTGCGTGCTGCCCGCCACACATCCGGCCCGACAGCCCGCCCCAGCCCAACCCGCCCCAGCCCAGCCCGCCCAGCCGCAGCCCGCCCAGCCGCAGCCTGCCCAGCCTGCCCAGCCGCACCCCCATCAGCCACCCCGTCACTTCACCGAAGCCCCCGCCGCCGCCCACAACACCGCCCAGCCCAGGCCCTCCCCGAAGGTCCCGGACACCGTCCATCCGGAGTTCGGCGACGCAACGGCCGAGCTCCTCAGAGATTTCAACGATGCCAGCGACGCGTCAAACATCGACGGAGCACGACTGGCCCTGGGCCGCGTCCTCGACTTCCCTGGTAAGGTTCTGTCGCTGAAGGGAGGGGACGGCACGGCGCGCCGCGCTCGTACATGCATCACGCTGTTCATGGACGGCGAGGAGCCCAGGCTGGCGGAGCCCACTCCGAGCCAGAAGCGCAGAATGAATCAGAACCAGGATCGCCGCCTGGCGGGCTCCGTCCACAGGTCACTGAGCGACGGTAATGTCCGCAAAGGCGCGGAGAAAGTGGAGGCGCCGCCCATCGCCAGGTACACCCCGGAAGTGCATGAGGCGCTGCGGCACCTGCATCCCGCAGAAGCGCTCCCCCCCGACACCCAGCCCGCCGAGCCCGCGCCCCCGCTGCAAATCGACGAGGCGACGCTCCGCGCACTGCTCGACAAGCTGCCGAAGGGCAGCGGCCCAGGCCTGTCGGGGTGGACGTATGAGCACATCCGGGCTGCTGGCACGGCCTCCACGGCCGCATTCACGGAGATTCACCGCTTCGTGAACGCGGCCCTCGCCGGCCGGCTGCCACACCTCCCGCGCTTGCTGGACTGCCGCCTCCTCCCGCAGGAGAAGCCACAGGGAGGCGTCCGCCCTATCGCCATTGCAGAGACGTGGCAGCGCCTGGTAAGCCTGTGCGCCATGACCCTGTGCAGTGGCCTGGGTGCCTCCCTCGCGCCGCTGCAGGTGGGGGTCGGGGTGCCAGGGGGCGCGCAGAACCTGGGCCATGCTGCGCGCGCCGTGCTGCAAGCGTGGGACGATGTCGTGCTTGTGCAGCTGGACTGGAAGAATGCATTCAACATGATGTCCCGTGCAGCCATCTTGGAGGCCGTTGCGTCTCACAAGCCTGCGCTGCTGCCCTTCGCCACCATGCTTTACAGGTTCCCCGCAAATCTCTACATCGAAGGCGCACCGCCCGGCACCGCTGCAATCACGTCGCAGCGCGGCGTGCGTCAAGGCGACCCCATCAGCCCGCTGCTCTTCGCCCTGGCCCTCCAGGGCCCCCTCCAGGCAGTGCAGGCCCAGCACCAGCCACCCGGGAGGGAGGTCACGGCCGCCCTCATGGCGTATCATGACGACTGCACCATCGCCGGGCAGCGCGTGGACGCCGCCGCCGCATTCCGTGCGCTGGTCTCGGCAGCAGAGCCCCTCGGGCTGGAGCCCCAGCTGCACAAGTGCACGGCCTACTCGCGCGACCCCCAGCATGCGGGATCCGTCGCGGCCGCGCTCGGCATAACGCATGCCACGGAGGGCACCGTCATCACCGGCACGCCCATCGGCACCCCGGCGTTCGAGTCGGCGCACGCGGAAGCGACGGCCGACAAGGTGTGCGCCACCATCGCAAAGATGATGCGCTTGCCCCTGAAAGCGCAAGACCAGTTCTTGCTGCTCACGATGTCCTGCCAACGCCGTATGCTGCACTACGCCAGGGCGGTGCCGTGGGCGCACATTTCCGATCACATGCGCCGGACGGAGGCGTCCGTCCTGGCTGCGGTGAATGAAATCATGCGCGTCCCGCGGGACGACACTCGTGCGGCCGCACAAGCCGTCCTTCCAGCGCGCCTCGGAGGCCTGGGCGTCACGTCCACGCCGCAGGAGGTCGCGGACGGAGCGTACCTCGCTGCGGCGGCGGTGAGCCAAAAGGCGTTCGCAGGAGGCCCCGAGTGCATGCAGCCGTACCGGGGGCCGCACGGGCAACAATTGCAGGAAACCTGGCAGGCCCTCAACGTCGCTCAGCAGCTCCATCCGGAGCTGCCCGGGCCGGCGAGCGGCGACACCATCGCCAAGGTGTTACCTGGTATGCAGCAGCGTATCACAAAGTTGGTTGCCCTGCGCCGCCGGGCAGCTCTGCTTGCCAGCCATGACGTCGCCACGCTCGAGGGTGCATGCAACTTGGCACGGCTTCGCAGCTGTGCTTGCCGTGCAGCCACCCTTTGGTTGAGCACCCTGCCGCTCTCCCATGCGCTGCGCATGACTGACATTGAGTTCATGCTGTGCATCAGGTATCTCCTGGGCATGTCCCCAGCCCCTCCCAATGCGGTCGGCTCGCGCTGCGAATGTGGCACTCTCATACAGCCGCATGATCTCGATCACGCGATGAATTGCACACACAATGCGGGGACCTGGACTTCGCGCCACAATATCGTTGAAAAACAATGGCGCGAGATCGGGTCCCACGCGTGTGTGGCATCCACGCGCATCCCGCGCACAGCGCCGTTCGTCCGCGCGCGGCTCGCGGCCGCATCGAGGCAGATCCATGCTGGCCCGTTGGGCCCGCCCCCCCCTGCTCCGCCCCAGCCCGCCTCCCAGGTCGCGGGCCCTTCGCGTGGGGCAGCCTTGCCCGCGGCGCCGATGCCTGCAGCCCCGCCGCCGCCGCCGACAGCGCGCGCGGACGAGGCGCCGGCACCTACGCCTGCTCCGGCCGCCGACGCCGATGCTGGACACAGCGCCCACATGGGGCGCCACGCGCCAGACGCAGCGCAGGCTGCGGCCCTGGCGGCGGCGGCGGCGCCGGGTGGTCAGGATCCAGCGGGGCCTGGGGAGCAGGCCGCTGCCGCGCAGGCAACGGCGCTGGATGAGGTGTTCAGGGCAGTGGCCCAGGAGAAACTGGGGGACATCATGTTTATGCCGCCGGGCGACCCTTTGTGCATAGGAGATGTGTCGGTTGTGAACCCCTGTGCTGGTTCCTATTGCGGCCGTGCGGCCCGCGAGGACGGGGGTGCTGCGGAGACGCGGGACGTGCAGAAACGCACTGCTTATCGTTTGTACGACCCTGATGCATATAGTTTCGTGCCGTTGTCGCATGAGACGCATGGTCGCTTGGGGCGGCCTGCCATGAATCACTTGAATCGGCTGGCGGAGGTTGCGTCTCGGTGTGGTAAGGTGAACCGTGCTTTGTTTGTGACGAATGCTCTGCGCCGGTTGAGTGTGGCGTTGTGCAAGGGGAATGCTCTTGTGCTCCGTGCGGGGCTTCAATCTTTGGCTGGCATCACCGGCCGAGCTGTGGTACGTGCTCGTGCCCGGCCTAGTGCCATGACTGCGTGAGTGGATTTGCGTGTGTGTTCCTGGCACGGGCTCGCTGCCCGGCCTCTGTCCTTTGTAACTACATATATATATGTATATGATACCCTGCACCGGCTCAAGCCATGGCGCTGTCAAGAAGTTGGGGCAGATATCTATCGATAGAATTCTGGAGGGGCGTCGATGCAGCATGCATGTGCTACAAGGACAAAGGCAGCAAGGCGGGCAGCACCGCGAAAGAAGCAAGCATGTGCTGGCATGGTGCATATTGGCCATCTGCCTCTGCTGCGCCCGCTGGTGACGATGTCAGAGGTCTCAGCCTCAGCACTGCAGTTCGTTGGTGTGCATGCGGATGTCCACACATATATGATTCATGCATGTGCATGCGAGGACACCGGCGCACGGAATTTGGACGTGCTGCATATATGTCATGGGCTACACCGCTGCACACATGCATCTGGTGCGCCCCCCGAGGTGCAGAGACCGACGCCATCACGGCGGCGCCCGACTGCGTGATGGTGCTGTGTACATTGATATATCGCGTTTGCATGAGATTGCGATGTGCATGGGATCCGTATGCACCTGTGCACGTGGTCGGCGCCGACATGCGTGTTGCTTGTGTTTAGTCATGCTAGTATGCAAGCGCCGCCGTATGCGTCGTGCTGTGCACGGTGGGCCTCAAACAGCCGTGAAATCAAGCTGACGCAGACCTGCGTAGACGTCTAGAACCTTGCTGATACAAGGATGCATGTTGCGCAACGCTGCATCACAGCCTGTATTTACTGTCCAGCCGGCGCCAAGGCAGCCAACGCACATTGTCTCACGGCACGTCCAAGCTTGCCATACTATCGTTCAAGTCGCATCGTTTGTAGGACACCGCCCTCTCGGAACATTCAGTACTGCGCCGGCCACATCTAGCCTGCCCCTAAAGTTATACCATCCTTGAAGCGTTCCAACGCCCACGTCTAGAGAGGATAGATGATGAACACGTTTGCGATGCTGTTCACCGGTATCGTCGGAGCTCTGATCTTGCTATTCGCCTGGGCCCGGGCGGGTGCCGCTGGCGCTGCGGGCAAGTATCTGAGCGCTCTGGTTCATCTATGCGCGCGCAAATTGCGGCCTGTGCTGCTCACTCTTACCAGATGCCACAATCAGGTATGGCTATCCCACATATGGGTCATCTTTTCATCTTGGGTTCGGGCGGATCCATAGCCGCTGCGAAAGCTCACGTCGTGATGCATTGATCTCGTTGTGAACTAACCCTGGCGAGCTGACGTACGATGTTTGAACAACACTCTCTGATTGCGGTCAGGTGTACGGCGAGGCAACGTTGCCCGCTGCACGCAGGATTTTGGGTGCATGTAGATGGTTCAAGTGATGGTGTGCGCGTATCAGACCACTTGCCGAGCGAAAGCTCGCACCAACGAGCTGAACATCGGCCAGCGCTGCAGTAGATCTGTACAGCTCCATGATCGGCAGTGTAGTCAGCAGTTGGATGTGGGAGATGTGTTTTAGCCCATGATGAGATGTTCATTGCGCGCAACGTCGCGCGTGGAGATGTTCATGTGTGCATGGTTCGAGAAGTACAGCAAGAGCTCGATTTGTCTGGCGGACGAGACATGCCTCTCGCCTAGTAGATCACATTAGCTGATTCAGCTTGCCAGCATGTGCTCGATGTGTTCTTGTCCTCCTCGCGTGTGTTCAGCGCTGGGCCTGTTGACAGGACAAGAACGTTGCATGCCCCTCCTCACGACGAAGCCTCGTAACGCGGTTCCTAATACAAACATTCAGGGCAACATGCGAACATCATGTGACATAAATGTGATAACGCCTGCAGGCGCAGAAGGAGCGTGCGCAAATAGACCTAGGAGAGCAATCTCAATATTACTACAACACCGAGGTGTGCCTGGCTCCATGTCCTCTTTGACAGTGACGCTGTGAGTCAAGTGACTGCAGCAGCATCTGCTGCTGATATTGACTGGCTCTACACGTGCAGCTGGGACGTTACGTTGAGAAAGGGAAGGAGGCCGAGGCAGAGGCTGAGAAACAGGCGTTGCTGGACAAGAAGGCCCCTCCGAAACTACTATGCAAGGCCCCCAAAAGGTGCGTGCTCCCTGACACTCACTGATCTTCGGGCGCTTCCAGCAACTATGCCGCTGCTCTGCCACCTCATGTGTGGGATGTGCAGTATATTTCATCGTGCATCACACTTACTGGCTGTCGTTCTTTCAGGACAAGCTCAGACCAGAATGCCACCAACAACAAGCGCACTCCATTCAACGGTCCTGCTCCTCTGCGATATGCACAGCTGCCAGGGCTGGTGTCTGCACCGAGCACCCCCCATGCGCAGTCCTTCTCACCCACACGCCAGCTATCTCCCGAAAGGAAGCTTTCTGGCACCCCAAAGGTGTTTGTGCCAAAGATTCCGGTCGCAGTCACTGAGGCAGAAACACACCACGAAGAACAGCACATGGGCACACTTTCGGCAGGCAGTGAGGATCTTCTGCATCCGCGAAGCGAGGCATCTGAACACGAGCTTGCAGAGCAAGCCTCTACGAAAGGGCAGGGTGCGCCACGGCAATGTGCCAAACATCTCAATTGGCCGCCGTCTACTGCATGACAGCCTCCATTCATCGAGGCTGCAGTTGCACATATCAGCGCTCGAGACTGAGCAACACATGGAGACTTCTGCCTCGAGCACTTTGCCGTTTCACGCACAGGGCCTCTGCGTAACCAGAAGATCGAATGCCTTTCCCTCTCTGTGTGTCTAGATCTTCTCCAGCTGGGTATCCACCACCATGCCATGGCCACCTCCTCCAGCAAGCCTGGGTTGATGCCATTGTGAGAGCAACAAGCATGACACTGTCCTGCAGGTCCACTGGATGGCAGTCTTGACAACGATTCGTGCGCATCTGCTGCCGTATCGCAAACGTCCTCCGAAACTCCCACCACCCTGAACCCGGAGCACCTTGAACCCGAATCGGCAGCGACGGATGGCCCTGATCCCGCCCTCCTCCCTCAGCCCCTCCTCGCCGGAGCGCCTCTGCCTTCAGAGCTGCAACACGGTGGTCCCGAAGTCATTGCAACCACTGCCAACAAAGTGACGGAAGCGGATCTCTTCATTGATCTGGAGCTGGACGTGAATCCACACTCACCACTGGGAGCGTTCGAGCGGAACTGTGGCCTAGAAGCGGACTTCCGGCGGCTGCAGTGCGGCCTGGACATCACGGAGGTACGTTGTTAACGCCCCACGGTGCTCTGGCTCCGCTTCCTGTTGCGCATATACACGTCGTGGACTGATGCATGTCCGTACCTGTCACCCTAGCCTGCACTCCAGCCGCTGCACACACGGACGCTTGTGTGTGACGAAAAGCCAGAGAAATGCACGACGCCGGCTGCTCACTGCCGCCTGAAGCGCCACGTCTGCGTGCAGAGCAGCGCCACGAGATCCGGCCCTGAAGCCGCCCTGGACGATGCTGCATCGGCGCTGGTCCACTCTACCTTGGCCGAAGTGCTGCAGGAGGGGGTGTTTGCGCCGCAGGCAGAGGCCGCGCCGACAAAGGTGCGCTGCAATGCATGTAGCCGATGCATGCGCTGACAAGTGTTTGTGCGCGCGCGTCGCTTTAATCAATTGGCTCATGCGCTGGCGGATCGGCTCGTCTCACAGTATTTTATATTTTAAAAAAAAATCTCCCACCCGCTCGCGGCCTTAATGTGGTGACTGGGGTGTAGGCTGCGGAGGGCCATGCATGTGCGGAGGGAAGCGCCTGTGTGGAGGGAGCGGAGGCGCGCGTACACGCTGCTACGGGCGACGCCGGGCAGGCTGCCGCTGGTGGCGAGCGCGCGGACGCAGAGTGGCTGCGCGATGCCCTCGGCGAGACCGAGGCCGCCCTGAGTGCAAGCCTGGTGCGACCTCCCATCATGCATACACCACATGGAACCCTCCACATGGCCACAGCGCCGCCGCCGCGACCCTGGTCCTAGCGCATAGGTCCCCGGCATCACATGAGTTCACATTGTAGATCAACGTAGTCACACGACCGTGCTCTGCGTTTGATTCTGCTCTGGCGCCTTGAGAAAGTGAGGTTCCGGAGGTGTCTGTTCATCCGCAGTGGCTGCAGGTGGCGAATGCGGCGGCGGAGGCTGCGGCGGTGTCAGCACTGGCCGCTGCGGCAGCGGCTGAGGAGTCGGGCGCAGCCGCGCGGGCTCAGGCCACAGCCGCGGCAGTGGCTGCAAACGCAGAGAAGGACGAGCTGGCAGCGAGGCTGGCCATGATGACTGCCGTCGCTGAGGCAGCTATCGGCATGGCCCAAGCCTCTCAGGTGCGCCACCTCTCCAACTGTAAACCGCTTGTACATGCACAGCATGTGCCTCGCTTTGCACTGTGGCCACCAGCGCACACGCCCTAGCACGGCGCTCGTTTTGTGCGTGTCTGATGTGTGCTTGTTGGGCGGTGTGTGTGACAGCTACGGCTAGGTGCGTCTTCAGGTCGCTGCTGTTGGCTGCGATGCCTTGTAGTCCATCTCGGTACTCGGCCATGCAATCGCCTGAGCCCGTGTGACGTCAGCCATCATACACACAGCGTCCTGCATGAACAGTGGCTGCGAGCGCAGCCCAGATCTGCCAGTGGTAAGAAGGCCCCCAGCACTGCGTTAGCCCTGTGGCCTGCAGACACTATGGGCCGGTGATGGGAAGCTGAATGGTGTGCCTCAGCTGACAGGTCACATCCACTGTGCAGGGGCAGGGCGCTGCGCGGCAGCGGCAGGTGCTGGCGCTGCAGGAGCGCATCGCCGCGGCGGCGGAGCGTGAGCAGCATGCGGAGGCCCGCGCGGGGGCGCGTTGCGGGCACCTGCAGGGGGAGCTCGCGGCGCTACAGGCGCACAACGCCGCCCTCGAGGTGAGTGCCCCCGGCACTCATCCACACGTAATGCATGCAGCGACATGTTGGTGACATGATGGCACACCCGGCCTGCAGTCCCTGAACTGGGTGCCCAAGGTGATGTTGCAGTGCACCTGTGCCATGTGGCCTGCATCAATGACTGCTACAGCCGTATTTCTCGCAGCCAACCCAAACAGAATGGGCAGACAATATACACATAGTTTGTACCTTTCAGCAGTGGAATGTCGGGACGAGAATTCCGTCAACAACGATTGACGGAGAGATCGTTTTCCATGTGTGGGATCGGAACACGTCGTCAACACCACTGTGCGCGGCGTGCAGGCACGGCTAGCTGCCACACCAGCGGCCCCAGCCCCGCCGAGCGAGCCCAAGAAGAGCAAGACCGTGGACGACAGCGGGGCGCTCGAGACGCTGCTGGCGGTCATGGCGGAGGACGGCCGTAACACGATCTCCGCCCTCGACCGCATGGTCGACACCGTCAACGACCTCAAGGCGCAGCTGCTCAGCCCCGTGGCCGCGAAGGCGCGTGCCGCTCGGCTCGCCCGCCGCGCAGCCGCCGCCCGCGCGCCGCCGCATGCGCATGCCAGCGACTCTCCTGGTGCTCTCAGGGTGGCTCCTAAGGTCACGACAGAGGCCCAGGTGGACACGCCACATGGAGGAGAGACACTCACTTGCGCAGAGGGTGTAGCAGGAGAGCCAACGTGCACGAACGCCACCGCTGACAGTCGTGCGCGCACAGCGCCGGCAGCAGAGGACGGCGGTGGCTCGGCCCGCACGGCTGCAGCCTCGGCGTTTGAGGAGGTCGCCCCCGAGGGGCTTGCATGGGCCGCAGCAGCAGTGGAGGCGGGCTGGCGCCGCACGGGCGCGCTGGTGAAGGTGGCCGCTGCGTCTGCTGGGATGGCGGTGCCGGAGGGGGGCGGAGGTGCATTGGCCGGAAAGGGTGTCTTGCGGGAGAGTGCACGGAGGGGAACGTGGGGCGCCAGCAGCCTGCTGGCGCAGTCAATCACATCGCCACGATCTGAGCTGGGGTCTCCATAGAAGCATTAGGTGTAACGTGAAGGCGTAGCCCCGAGAGGTAGCTGGGGTTGGGGTCCGGGCTGGCACGAGGCCCGGTGTAATGGCCCCATCGAGGTGGACCAGCTGCGGTGGACGCTGCTGTGCGTGAGTGTAGATACGTGGACGCGAATAGTCTTGGCCTGCATTACACGCGTGTGTGGCTGTCAGTGCTGATGTTGAAACCTTCACAAGCTAGTACACCCCGTTGCAGCAGCATTGGTCGATGCGATCTGTTGTGTAACACCATATGGATTTCACCGGCTGCGGCTGCATCCTCTGTCGTTGTATCGTCATGTATACGGTGCTGGAGTTCCATGCTGTAGCACATCGCGGCGAGTAGTTCTCGCAGGAGTCTGTTGCTGCACTGTATCGACGATCTTGGGCCATGCACAGCTGTTGAGTTCAGCACACATGTTTGAGCCGGAGCATGGCCACAGGGACCTTGCGGCAGGGTACTGGGCCTGCGTAAAAGGGCAGCAGTGCAATCACCTGTGTCCATCGCAGCCGCAAAGGTAGCACTGAATGTATAGAGAAACTCTGTTCGCTCTGCAGCCACGTGTCCATCGTTGCTGGGTCCGTAATATCGGTGCAACAACGCCGTGCGTCAAAATGGCTTGTTCAGCATTTTCGTGTCCGCGCCTTGCGAGATATGCGTACCAGTACGTCCGTGGTGGCCATACCTCACAATTGAGAATTCACTGTAGGCTGTGCTGCTCCCAGTCGGAGTATGAGCAGCCAGACATTAGAAAGCTTGCCGAAATGGCGCAAATACATGTCACAGACGAGGAGGTGCGTCCGATCACAGCTGCCCTACCAGACCTGTGCCATTCAATCAAATTCCCGGTATGGTGGGCCTGTCAGTGCATGTATTAAGCGTGAAAGGCTGCAGGTCGAAGCATGGACACCCCAGCTAAACAAGGTCACAGAGTTCTTTGCACAACTCCAAGCTGTCGACTTGACTGATGTCCCGCCCACGTTGAGAGTCACTGACGAAGTTGCAGAAGCAACGCCGCGAGCAGATGTTGTAGAGAAGCACCCCATGTCCGAAGACTTTTTGGATTCTGTGCCAGCGCGAGAAGGCAATCTCCTCAAAGTTCCTGCCATTCAAGGGGAACAGTAATTACTGTACAAAGCATTATGCAGCATCATTTGGCGTGCATAATCGCAAGATGCATCCACACACCCTTGTGGGCTGAGCTGCCACTTGTTGGGCGAGGACTGGTCGATGAATTCTAGGCAAACTTGCGACGTCATCCCCTCCCATCAATATGCAAAATGCAGCCATGAGACTTTTTGGGGACTTCACGAATCTGTAGATGTAATTGTTGCGAGGCGTTGATTGTGAAGTGACATGCTTGTGTCCGGATCTGACGAGGATGCACGTGTACAACATGGAATGCAAATTGTCTGTTGCTTCCAGGGCACCTGAACAGCAACGCTGGCATAAATGCACCAGTAATGAAGCTTGGCTGTTCTGCAGGTTGTTTGCGTTTCTGTTAACATCTGTCACAGTTTGACACAATTACATTTACGCCGGTAGAGCACTGGTGCAGAGATGCGGTTGAGAACACGGGCAAGTCCACATTGACAGGGCAGCACCAACGCCGTGATTGCTGCACAACCTGATGAGCAAGCCTGACGGGTGCTGTTACACGTCAGAAATTACATCGGGCCACGGTGAATCGATCACCATCACATAAAAACCCATGCCTGCTTTGCCGATGGCAACGTGAGCACATGGCGTGCCTGTTCAAGACCCACAGCAGCAAGACCTATACTGTAATGCGATCGAGCGCTCTGGCTGTAAGCAGCCTGCTGGCATCCGACCCAACACAGCAGAGCTCAGCCTGTGCTAGATGAGCGTTCTTGCGACACTGTCTCTGACCTGACACCTGAAGACTGCTGCTCAGCAAGACTCAGATGGCAGACGCGCCTCGGGATTGCAGCAGAATCTCCCCGGAGAGTGCTCTCGCTGCATTGCAGGCGCCACCGTCCACACACCATGGGAAAGGGGAAAAAACGGCCTGTGAGTGGCTCTGAGGGCGTGACCGCCTAAAGCACAAGCACCTGGACATGCCCGATATGCGGCGCAGCATTGTCCCTGTGGCACGGGAATCAAGCCTGGGGCGCTTTAGCCGTAGCGCCGCGTAAAACAAGCTGCCCTCGACTGCAAGGTGGCTATCCCACCTCTGCGTGGAGGTGGGGCAAGCATGCGGCGCATGCATGTAAACGGGCTGCAAGAGTGGACTGCTATACAAGCTTACCTGCATCCTCCTGTTCAGCACGCGGCGCCGGGCGGCGCTGCAGCAGCAGAGCCCCCTGAGCCACTGCGATGATCAGCACCGCGATGCCCTGGCCGTAGTGGAGTGTCGTGCGTGGCCCTGCGCCATGCGTGCGCAGGCCAAGCAGCACGTTGAACAGGGCAGAAAACCACACGAGTGCGCCAGCGGCGGTGTGGGCCCGCTTCAGCAGCGGTTGCATCGGCAGGGGCAGCTTCTGCAGTAGGCCGAGGCGCCTGAAGGCGCCGGCGCCCATGAGGACCACCAGCAGCGCAGCCAGCGTGGTGGACACACCGAGGAGGCCGTGCCACGAGGTGAAGTGCTGCTTGCCTAGCCGGATCTGCAGGCACGGAGAGGACACTGGGTGCGGCTTGGTGTTGACTACGGACTGAATGACACGAGTGCAATGTGCATGCGCCTGCGTGGGGAGCTTTTGGACGGCTTGTGCCATTGGAGCATTGCTTTAGTAAACCCAGTGCAGCACTGGACATGTTGCTTGTTGTGAGGGGTAATGAAGGTGAGCCCGGTGTCGAAGATGCACGTCTGTGGAGCAGCACAGCATACAGGAATTGCACTGCATGGAGCTGCGGGCTCGGACTGAATCGCATCGGCTGGCTGTTTGTTCAGTGCGAGATGCTGTAGGACCATTCGGACGAAGTTACAGAGCATTCGCTCATATGAAATCACAGAAGCTCAGTTGCAGCACCTTGTTGTAATATATCGACCCGAACCCGATTGATATGCTTGCAATTGCCGCAACTTGCATGGTCACATGCTGCCAGATGGCTTTGACTCTGTCTGTCCCCTCTAGGCTGCGGAATGAGTGTGCTAGGAGCACTCCCTCTGACATGAAGCCCAGGAACCCCAGACTGATGCAGATCGGGTGCAACGCGAAGAGGGTGGTATTGAAGATGTCGGCAGTGATGCTGATGCACAGCACAATGGCTGTGCTGCGAACAATTGCCTTCAACAGCCGTGTGTCCCTGTTATCCGGTGCTGAAATCCCATGCAGACTCTCCGTGCCTGAGATTGATGTATCAAGGATCGGAACTTTGGTAGATTGTGGCAGGGAAGGCGCAGCCCCGCCAGTCCCAGGCCTGAGAAGGCTATCTTGGTCAGGATTCATGCCTCACGACAAAAGCCCCCTTCAATACACCAGACGACAAGCAGACATAGGATGATCAAGGTTCGCTGCTGTCCTCTGGTGACGCTGTTCACTTCTCAGAGTCGCATCAAGCTGTGCTCGCGCACTACACGTGCCACGCACTCACTCAGGACTTCACGCAAGACATTGCGTCAGGCATACTTCATCGACAGAGTACTCAACTACCGTCAAGCCTTGGATCTCGCTGAATTCTGTGGTACATCGTTTCGACCCGTGTTGAAGTTCACGGGAGCTCGTGAGATTCCGGTGCCTCGTCGAGATCAAACACGCAGCGCGTCGGTGTGGGGCAGCTACTGGGGCCCCGAGGGGCCGGTGCAAGTGCCAACGAGCACAGCATGAGCGCCGGCTGGCACTCGTGATAGACTTCGCCATGGCATGACATGCTTTCTCCGTCACGAGGACTGCGCAGTCCAGCGCTTGAGCAATTTTACACGAATGCATGTGACATCTCAAGACACGACTAGTCAGTGAGCTCAGGACTTCACCTATCGATTGATCAAGTACCACACGTGACTCGAGGGCCACCAACATACATGTGGCTCTTCCACCTCGTCTGCAGCACAACAGCAGTGCAGGCCCTGTGGCAGCTGCTTGCGCAACATATGTTGCCCAGCAGGGCGGGCGATCAAGCAGTATTACACAATACACAGCATTGCATCAGTTATGCACCTACCAGCAATGCATCGCTGCCTGGCCACGACCCATGCCACTGCCTCAGACTCGCCAGCAAACGCAGAAAACAGGGCGCAAGAAAGGCACAGGCCATCTCCAGTCGGCACAGGCTGTTCATGCAACACAGCCGCAGGTTCGTCGGAGTCAACCACCCGGCCTACTAGTGCCAGCGCTCAGGTGCGGGGCGCCGTTGGCGTCGTCCGCACATGGCCAGGGGTGCGCCGGGGTACAGCGCACCACCGCCCACCGACACACGTGCAAGGGCCAACACGATGTACATCAAGTCACCATCCAGTGTGGACACCCGGCTGACTGCCGCCGACGAAGTGCGCAGCTAATCATCAGCGTCGAGAGTCGAGAGCGCTGAGCACGCTGGGGCTGAGCACATTCTCCCCCATCCCCCCCCGAGCGGAGCAAGGGCGTGGCGCGCTGACCGGCGCTGCTCGCGCCGGGCTGCCCTTACTCACGAAGCACTCACATACGCCCTGCAGCACATACCCGGGCCCACGCTACCTGGCACACTCTGGCAAAGTAATCGGCCCTGGCTCGCCGACCACCATCCGCTGCTGCACCCCACATTCCATGCATACGCTTCCAGACGAGGCGGTTGTAGTGGCCCCCGCCATGGACGTTCGGTTGTCCTACACTGGCGTGTTTGGACGCAGCCGTCCAGCATGCATGCCAAACAGCTGTCATGCCGCACCCTATGCCTGCCCGACCCAAGCAATGGACGCGTCACCGTGGCCCTACACAATCCATCAGGCTGCAGCTGCTGCTTGCGCAGGGCTTCTTGCAGCCTCCCCGCCCATGCAGGTCGGCCCCGCCAGGAATCTGACGAGTGCCCTCAAGCCGCACATGTCCTCGGGGGCTGTCAGCCGTGCCGAAACCCTGCACATCCCCACAGGCGGCGGGGGGACTAGCAGGCGTACTACTCCGCTGCGCGGCGGCCGAACGGCCACAGCACGCGGCGCACGACGCGGCCCCAGCGCGGCGCGACAAAGAGTGCCCGTGCGCGGGCACACTCCTTCCCGCTCCCCGCGTCGTACACTCGCGCCCGCATCCACACCTTGCGCCGGTCGATGTCATCGAGGCTCACGCTGCACTGGATGAGGCTCGCGGACGGCAGCTTGGCCACGTAGTCCACCTCTAGCCGCGCCGTCAGCCCCGGCGGCCGGAACCCGAGCGCGCCCGACGTCCAGAGGCACACGTACAGGCCTGCATGCATGCGCTGCTCGCGGGAAGCGCTGGTGCAGTTTGTCAGCAGATACGGCGTCGCCGGAGCGCTGGGTTGTGCGCGTGGGGGCGGCGGAGCACGGAAGGAGGGGTGGGACTGCGCCACCACTCACACATCGGGATGAGGGGTGGAATCGTGGGGGTCAACCTGGCGTGTCACCACCGCCCCTGTCAGGTGTGCACATGCATGTGACGGCACTGCCGTACACAACACCAGAGAGAGAACAGAACTAACACATTCGGCGGCCGGAATTCTGTCAGAAGAGGGGTGACAGCTCACTGCGTGGCACATGGATGATGGCCCATGCCTGGTCCGCCACCGCGCCAGTGGCTGCTCCCCGCATCTGACGCATTCTCGGCTGATGCACCTGCTGACAGAATGGCGCCTGAATCAAGCACTCATGCGCCTGAATCAAGCACTCATGCGCCTGAATCAAGCACTCATGCGCCTGAATCAAGCACTCATGCGCATGCTGGAGTACAGAACTGGTCACGCCACTGGGATCAAGTGGGCGGGCGGGCGTGTGGATCAGATGAGGGCAGGAGTGGGGGGGATGGAGCGGTGCAGCTGCTCACCGCCGAAGGATTCGTCTGCGATGGCGGCGGTGAGGCCCCCGTGCACGGTGCGGGGGTAGCCGCAGACGTCCGTGCCGACGCGCATGACTGTGTGGAATTCCTTCGTGTTCTGGTTGTATACACACACCATGTCCTGGACCATGCGCTCCGACTCCATCATGTCAAACTGCACGTGTGCGCCTCGTGTCAGAGTTCTGACGTGACAGGTGATGCCGCAGCTTCTGCGGAGGCAGAGCCTGGTGGCTAAGGGACGACGATGTGTATTTGGGCGCCAAGCTGTGAGAGGTAGGCTGTGATATTGGTCTGTGGGAGTTTCGGGCTGCACTGTGCGCTGGTGGAGTGCTCGGCCGTAGTGAAACACCGTAGAAGCTGAAGAGTGACATGTTTATGGGGTCGTGGGTGTGCGATGGGAGGAGCAGGAGCCATGAGTGCGTGCAATTAGTGGAACAGGTGGGCAGGAGCTTTGTAACTGTATGCAGGTGCAGGCCTCGGCTGTGAGATGTAGCTCCAGCAGTGGCTGGCGTGGCATACCCAGTAGTCCTGGGCGATCATGCGCCCTGCGATGCCATGTCTGCGTAGTGTCTGTCCGGCAGAGGGCACGGCCCTTGCTCCATCCTGGGCTAGCAGGTCCTGCACGCACCTGCAAAGAGAACACACACTCGACTGGCCCACTGACATCGCACACTTCACCAACATTGACACACAAGCTGGAGTGAGCCGTTGTCGTACTTCTCTTGGATGATTGGTCTGGCTTCGGCCTGCTTCTGCTTTTGGGGCGACGTCCCATAGATGTAGGTGGCAGCAGCTGCGGGCCAGAGATACCACGACCTGCCGACGGTCTGCAACACTGCAGCCATGGAGGTGCAGCGGACTCACAGATAAATTGCGCGAGAAACGACTTCCTGATTACATGCGCGGTACAGTGCAGCCCGGCCACTCGGTGTGCAGTAGATGTGCGGCTTTAATTTGTTTAAAGTTCCGATGACATATTGCCGTGCGCGCGGATGGACATCGATGTGAGCAGGAAGCAGACCAGCTGACGTGATGCACCAGCACGTTGATTTATTTGTGAATTTCTGCACAGCTTTGTTCAGGCCGCTCGGCGTGACCTGGCACGCAGCTGTGAGCGCTTGGGCAGTGGCATAACGCATCGAGACAACTGCGTTGCATGCGTGGGCAGCAAGCCGCGTAGCCGGATGGCCCGCGACAGCGCAGGCGCATAGCTTCTGTGAGTGATACACTGTGTATGATCGAGAGGTTGTCTGTTGCACGCACTTTGCTCTGCAGCTGAACTCGGGTGCATGTGGCACTGCACGCACAACCGGTTCCACCCGTCCTTGACAGCAATCCTCGTGAATCAGCCGAGCTCAGCTATGTTTCTATAGTTGGTTCACTGAGTTCCAATCGCTGCAGTGACAGTGATCGCCATCATGGACAGTCACCCAGAGGTTCCAAAGAAGGTCGAGTCAGGTGAACATCCGTAGCCCGCGTGTGTTGCACTTACTGTGTGTCACGCAACCCTTGAATGCAAGCAAAGTTCGGAGATCATTTGATCGGCTGATGTTGCAGCAATGATCTATCAGCTACGAAAACGAGCGTTCCACCAGTGCCAAGAAAAGACCGAGGCTTTTGTAGCATGCTCAGAGGCACGGCTGTTCTCTGTTGTCTGGGCGTGTAGGAAGCAGCTGAATGAATTGAATGAATGCTCATCAAAGCAGTACGCCCCCTCTCATGTGCACCGTGTGTGTCGATGACCTGGTCATACCAATAGGCTGGACTGCCATCAGCTTCCACCATCTCAGCGGCCATGCACGTTGCAGTACCTCCAAGGAAGTATTCGCGCGCCTCAAGGCAAGGTGGCTGGAGAGAGGTAGCCCTCGGGATGTAGATTGGGAGGACCTGATGCAGGACATCTCCTGAACCATACACGTCCCTGGAGCGGATTCTGCACCAGGGCAACGTGAAAACACTCTTTGCATCACTTATTCAGCAAAGACCTTCTCACTGTCGTTCCACATGCGGCAGCTCTGCGCATACTCATTGTGCGAGCACTGAACACCAGACCAGCAGCTAGCAAAAGCTGGAAGGCAATTGCTGGCTTCTTCTGATCGAGACCTGGACAGCTGATTTGTTGAGGTGACTGTCCGCAGAAGCTAGCAGGGCCTAGATGCCCATACTGCCAGCACCACGGGCCAGCGAGCTCTTCATACATGTGACTGAATTTTCTGAAGTTGCACGGATGCAGTAAATGAGTCGGCTCGTCGTTGAATCCTTGTACATGGGATCAGCTCTAGAGGTTTGACGCCCAAACCGAGTCTGGCAGATGTGTGTCATAGCTGGAGATGGGGATCCCAGGCAGCCCTTTGTTAATCCTGGCTTATGCACTGAGTATGCTGTTCCATACCTCCGCGTTGCGGCTAGTGAATCTGCTCCTGGCTCGACAGTGACTTATGGTGCATGGCTTCGTAGGCCTGTGCACAGTGGATGGTGAGACCGTAACAACTGCATCAGAGAATGCCAACACATTGGACTTTGGGCGCCTGTCCATGAGTTTACAGCAGCATAAGCCTGAATGGTGCGAATGAGTCCAAAACGACTAGATGGGCTGCGGCAACAAGTGACAGCTAGCACAAGCAACACTAGCATGAGCGCTGCGCAGCCAACACTCGCATGGATATCGTGGCAACTGAGTTGCATCATCCGAGACTTGTCAAAGATCGGTGCCGGTTTGGAAACTGAGGCCCCGGGCAAATTTAACAGTCTGACGTTGGTGGTGTGAGCAGAGCTGATGCAGGCTGTTTCTCTTGCAGTGGCAACCGCATGGGCCGCAGATATCGGAGCTAGACAGCATAGGCCGTAACATTACTAATGTTCAAGTATGTTCGACCTGCTTTGGTGGGGTCTGCAAATACAGAAGTTGCGGTGTGCGAGGCCTGTCACGTGCAAAAAAACGTGCAGGCTTAGCGATATCAACTACAAATTCCGTAAAGTTCGTGAGCACCAACGCCTGGACAAGCGTCTAGTCAGCACTTGTATGTCGCACCCCTGCCAGACCCGGAGTGTGCCTGCCGCAGCTGCAGCAGCGCGCAGGTCGAGGATTCCACAGTGGCCGCATGACACTGGCCGCAAGATTTAGAGATGTGTGTTTACGGAGTTTGTAGAAATGAGTGACCATTCAGTGCATAAGCAGCCGGATAGTACAAGCGGCTTCAGCTTTGCACAACGGTGCACCATGTTGGGCACAGCCAGACTCGTGGCTTGAGTGACAGCCAAATCGAAGCCAACCGATCAAACTTCTCCTGAAGTCCAGCCGCCTGCATCCCTATCGTGGCATAGTGAAACGCCATTGCATCTGCTCCCCATCTAATTGTCGCCTTGAGAGTTGCTACGATGACAATCGGCAGCGCTTGCTCGCTCCTGTCCAGCATGCATGGTTGGCGATGCATTTCGGAAATCATCTTCGCTGGCCTGCGACCGCCGGTGCAAAGAAGCACCGTTTTTAATCTCTGAGTATCCCTGAAATGTTCTACTCACTCCAGCCTCTGCAGGTGTTTTTGTTACATCTCCCGCCCGCTGACCTGTGCTGCAGACGCCCATTTTTCAGGAGCATTTCTGTACAGATTGCGCAGCATGAATGCGGCACGATAGCTGTGACCAAATCTCCTGACCTCTAGTGGCTTTGGCTGTGCGAGAATGAACGGCCGTGGGCGGGACGCTACACCGTCCAGCCCATATGGTGCTGGCTACCTGGACCTGAACATGCTGGAGTTACTTGGTACCGGGCCTGTTTCCCCCGCGTCCGTTGTTCCATCGGATCCAATTGACAGACTCCTAGATAATTGTGAATTCAGATTCAATCCGATACTTAAAGCCAAGCTGAATATTGGGTGCGATGCCAGGCACATGTGATCTGTTTGCTACACACACCACAATGCTGTCGATCAACCAGCACGGGTGACCTCGTAGAATCGCAGAAGACACTGATCGAAAAGGACTTCTTGGACTCACCTTCTGCCACTGGCCCGCTCATCCAAGACATAGAGCTGCTGCCTGGGGTGAGATGCAGTACAAGCCAGAGCACAGCAGATGGATGGAGGGAATCAAATTAAGCACAAATAATTACAGTATACAGCTAGCAACCAGGAAGCTTGCTCTTCCAAAATGGTCAAGAATGGTGTTCCAGGTGCGCAGACAAAAGCGTTTGACACCATGCATCAGCTCTGCAATGCAGTAGGAAGGGACAGGTAGATCTCAACACTGAGTCAGCTGAGAGGGCTGTACGCCGCAGGGGGCCGCTGGGATTGGAATCAAAAGAGATGGTCGCGGAAAGCTGAAGCTGCAGCCCCTCTTGCAGTACAGGGTGACAGCTAGGACATCTGTGAATCAAGTATATAAACAACAGGTATGCAGAACACCATAGCACTACCCTGGTGGCCAAATGTCACCCACGACTGTATCAGAGCGAATCAACTGTCACACAGCAAACACCGTGACGTTGAGAACCCATGCTTGCAGTGGGTGCGTGGGAAGTGCAGCTTCAGGACCGGGATACTGGCTGTGGCGCATCTGCCAGAATTGGGAGGGTGCGGCAAGAATTGCATCCTGCCATGCTTGTCTGTGCTTCCACAGCTGTACTTAAGCGCACTTTGAAATGCAGGGGCTTTGGTCACACTGGAGACCAGGCATTCGAGTTTGTCGACCCCGGTTTGCAAGTTGCCGTGCAACAGATCTCTGCTCGGTGGTGGCTCGGTGACGCCGGCCGCAAAAAGGGGCACCACCAGGTCTCGGAGCACGATACAAAGCAGTGGTGGATACCTAGGACATGGTCATCGAGTAACTTGATTTGATACTTGGAACACAACAGCATCAGCAATACAGTTACATATACCTGGTCCCAAACAACTCATCCAAATCTGAGACAGAGGCCTCTTGTAAAGGCTTTTTGTCTGGCTTGGTTTTAAGCGGCTGGTACACCATCACCTGCATGCCATATACTCACACGTCCGTTGCCAAATGATGCCTTGCCCACTGCAGCATGGGGGTTGCCATCGACTGAAACACAGGTAGGGCACACACCCGGTATCTGAAGTCTAGCCTGAACCCGTTTCTCCAGAAGAACAGACGGTTGGTCGGACCTGTGAACACAGCAATGCTTTGTGCTCCGTTCTCTCTTGTGTCTCTGCACAGTTCTTTCAGCATCTGGCTACCTAGGCCTGTCCGTCGATGTTCATCTGCGACGCACACATCCACAACCTGCAGCTCAGCAGACGTGAGATCCACATGGAACACACGCCCTTTACATGTTATATGTATCCTACTTAGCTATGTACATTCAGTGTTGAGGCTCAATGGACAGCTCATTGTATGCTCAGTGTCACAGCTGAGCCATACGTGGCAGAGCAGGTGCCAGCCACACATCGATGAACATCACACCGGATTCATTAACGCCACTACCTTGAGTGAGGTATAGACGAACAAAAGATCTAGACAGCACTGTGGCCAGTGCTTGTGTGCGTGGTTTGCACTATTAGCCACCCCTGTCAGAACTCCTTATAGAACGCTGAGCACACCTGAGCAGCAAAATAGCCATCTGAAATACTCCTCGCACAGCCAATGAGCTTGCGTGTGACCTGTTCCTCAGCATCCGAGGTTTTGTCTGTCACTTCCAAAAACGCAAACTGGACTGTGAAGGTATTGTCCAGGGCTGTTTGAACTGCTTGCAAACCAGGCTCTTTCAGCAGTTCTGGTCTGTCCAGATGCTCAGCCCAAAGTTCTGCAAGTTCCATGATGTCTGCCAGGTCTGACTTGTCCGACGTGAGCACTATTCGTTCACGCTGGCCCATTGTCTCCTGGACCCAGCTCAGAATGCGCTGCAACGGAGGGGCCGCCAACTCCGTGCCAGCTTGACATGACACAAAGCGATGGGAAAGCTGCTGGCTGTGCTGCCTTGCAGCGCTACTGCGCTGCAACGCCTGCCGTCGAACTGGTGCAGAAGATGCTGCCCATTGAGCGGTGGCGGACTCGCCACGCAAGCGGGAACCTCGCATCGTGTTCATCCAGATCAGAATTGCTGCTATGGCAAAGTGCCAACCAGAATTCGGGCGTGATCACGAGCTGTGACGCCCCACTGAACAGATGCGGACAGATATATATATCAGCACTGCGAACGACTACAGCAGATTTTACAGCTGCTTCCCCTCAAACCCAAGCTACTTCAACACAGAAATTTATTACTGGTTGATTCACGTTTACGTCTACTCATCCGAATCATCCGCAGCGAACATAGACAAAGATCGCGCGGGACCAGAGCGAGACTTCGCCAAGCTCATGGATACTTGTGAAGATTGTTGCGGTGTGCGAGCGCTTTTATTGCCGAAGGACATTGACAACGGTTTGAGCTCAGGCGCTTGCGGTGGTGGAGGTGGCACGCGATGACTAGGTTGAGATGACGGGGCTCGGGAGGCCGGGACGGACGCAGTGCTTGGTACTTGCGACGAAGCAGACCAACTGTGCACCCGTGAATGTCCTTGCTGAGGAGCATGCCCATGGCCCGGCTGGTAAGAAGAACGGGCATAGCCTTGACCAGCCTCTGTGGGCGCAAGAGGTCCAGCACTCGCCCGTGGTGCCCCAGGAAGAGGGGGTACCCCCGGAAGAGGAGGCTCCCATGTCGGAGGCGGCGCAGGCGGTAGCGGAGGCGGTGCACTCGGCGGCTGCGATGCCCATGGTAGTGGAGGCCCGGTGCCGTGTGCCAGGGGCGCTCTCGACAGTGGAGGTGATAGTGGCAGAGGAGGCGCATTTGGCAGAGGAGGTCCATCTGGTAGAGGAGGCGCATGTGCTAGAGGAGGCTCATTCGGCAGGGGAGGCGCGTTGGGCAGCGGTGGCGGATGTGGGAGGGGGGCTGTGTCGGGGGGAGGAGGCGCAGGGGCGCCGCTGCCCCCAGCAGGCGCTGCGGCCTTGCCCCGCGCCGCGGCGATCCTGCACCACACCTCCACGACATCAAGACTCGTCAGAGAAACGCTGCGTAGTGGCGCACGCTGTTGCGCAAATCTGGCTCATGGGCAAGCTCTCATTCACATGCCGCTGCGATCGTCATGGCACTGTGCTGTCGGCAATGGGATACTATGGGGTAATTCAGCAAGAGCTACATGGCAGCATCCACCGACTTGAATGGAGCTCACAGATACTGCATGCTAGCCAGAGGTCAGACATCGGATGTACAAAAACGGCAAATCTCTACACTTGCACAAACAGCTACCTGGGTTGAGGCACGTTTTGTCTTTGGAGCATGGCACTGCAGCAGAGCTTGCGGTGTGAATCAAGGCCGCACTGTTTCTCAAGGCGAGCCTGCTCCCTGGCCTGCCGCTTGCTTTCTTTCTTGGATCTGGAATCTCGTGTTCGCTCGAGCTCCATCTGTTTCATCTCTTGAAGACGTTTGCGGTGGTGATGGTCATAAGAGCTCAGGTGCTCTTCCAGCTCAGCAATGGACTTGTACTGCTTGCAGCATACCTGTACGGCGGTAAATGTGTTGCTGGCACTGCCTGACACGAATTTTGCGGATTGCAAGGTCGTCCTTAGATAAACACAACATGACCACAATCCAACAGATCGACGCCAGCATCAGGCAAATACACAGTTGAATTCACAACGGAACGCAGTAGGGCACACCTCACAATAGAAAGTCCGATTCATGTCCGCCACCTGTTTCTCTACCATCTCGCGCTGTTCGGCTCGCTGCATGCGTTCGTCTCTCTGCGATTCAGTCTCTCGCATCTGCTGCTCAACATCGAGCTGCCTCCGAGTTGCGGTCTCCGCTTCTACCAGGCTCTGCTCCAGCTGCGCCCGCCCCAGGCCCATTCTGGACCCCGAATCAACAGCTCCCACATCAACTGGCGCAGTCAAGCCTGTGCGCGGCAGACGCAACGGCAGTTATGCTGAACAAACGATCGTCTACATGGGTGCTGCTTCTCAGACACCCGCCTGGGTATCTATGCTTTGCACTGAACCCCCAACTTGATGAAGAATGCAGTGCCATACATGCAAAGAGACGATGCAGTCGAAATGCTCACCATTTTCGTGTTTTCCTAGCCCTGCGCCGCTCCAACCCATAAGCTGAAGCAGCTTGTATCCCTTATTGGATTCTGGGATCGGATCAGCTGCTGAGACGTCATGATTTGCGCCTGCTTCAACACTGTCCTCAATAAACTGACTGCGTGGAAGACTGAAGTCGGTACCCTCTACGAGATGCTTCTCATATTGTTCCCTCTGCAACGATGTGACTGTTTACCCTTATAGACACTTGATCCAAGAGTACTGTGGGATTGTGAACCAAGGCACCTGAAGGACTTTCGGGCAACAACATGGCTCGAGCCTGTCAGATGCCTTGGCAATAACTTATGTTTGTTAGCGTGAGGCGTGACTGAAAGATTGGCACACCCGGTATCCTGCAGAAAACTGCTCGCCGCGCTGCAGGAACCGCTGGTCCATAGCTACGCAATGTAAGCACCGTTCTGATGCATCACCGTATCAAAAGCACAAATGATTCACTGTTGCAAAATGGCAAATCGAGCGACGCATCATGCTTGTGTGACGTTCTAACGAATTGTCAAGAATTTCAGAAAACAAGATCCCGTTTTGTGAGGCTTCCTGTGCCAAGTTCTCAAATCATGAGAGGATTGCAGTCGCACGACGAATTGCCGGGTCCCCAACTGTGTTGCCGCGGCATGCCGGTGCTCACGACCTTGCACTGCTCATGCATGGACGAGCTATCAGCAAAGCCTAGCAAAACGCGATCGTGCGGAAAGAAAGCACACATCGCCCGAGTTTAGGTGCACTCAGCCTGTCGCAACTGGCTGTCACGCTTTTGATCAAGCGGTAGGTCTCAATTGGGAGGATCTGCAAGCATGCCGGTCGTGAACGAGCTCGTGTCGCAACCGATAAAATCCGTCTTCTCCCCATTGACAGGATTTTCGCAGCTATATAATGCAGTATCACGGCTGCAGCCATCCTTGTCGAAATCATCTCCCAATGGTGCAACATGTGCTATGCTGTCTGCATGCTGCTCGTCAGGGCACGCAGCTTGGGTCGCAGATTATTTGCACGAAATCTGCGGCGACTCCAACCTCAGCTCTGTCAATTTAGAGGATATGGCAGTAATGAATGGTGACTGTGTGGAGTCTTGGCTGTTGAGATCCACGGGAGAACTTATCAATGAGTTGTCAGTTGCCAGTGCACTTGCGAATTCCGGCCTGGTGGCCAAGCTACTAGGCCAGGTCGTGTGCCTCCAAGCTGTAAATGACTCGTTAAAGAGCCTTCAGCTGTCGCATGGCGGAGTGCCATCAGGTGTGCACACAACGGCGTCGACAATACCGTGCTCTGTGCATCCCAAAAAGCTGACAGTGGCTGCACCTCTGCAGACAAGCTCAACCAGTGCCACCAGCTCCTTTCTGTGCTGGTCTGGATGTCAATGCATGGGGTCAACTGCGCCACTGTACCAGACCTTGACAACCTCCGGCAGTGTACCGAGAGGACATTACTGGCTGTCAGACAGGCTGACCTGGAGGAGAATGCCACCTTGCAGACCATCCAAGCCGTGCTGCCACCAGACTCATCTGCTGTTATTGCATATCCGTTCGCCGGTCTGATGCAGTGCCTGCAGACAATCTTCTTAACCGACTCGTCTGGCGACGATGCATCAGCCCCACGGTCACATGCGCGTGTGCATCTGCTACTATACTACTTGTGGGGCAGTCAGATTGCATGTGATTGGCAGGTATGCCCTCTCAGCATTCTCGTTTAGGTACTCCCTGCTTCGCTACGACTGCTTGAGGTAGTTTGCAGCACATGGCACACATTCTGAGCTGCATGCAGGGACTTGCAACCGCTCTCGGGGTGCCTTCCGATCAAGCCCGGGGATGGCATGCGGTAGCCATGCTCGAGCATGTGCTGGGGCAGCAGCTACAGCCCGCACGACCCATAGACAGCGGTGCTACAGACGCTGCGACCATTGCCACTGCTATGTTGGAGCTGAGCACATGCCAACACCAGGACATGGGCCTTTATGCGGCAGAGCTGCTTGTGGCTTTGAAGCAGCCCCGCCTGGCGCTGCAGCAGGCACAGCGATGCTGCCAGTTCAGTGTGTCGCCACTCTCTGCAACGCAGGTTGCAGTTCCGGTGCGCCATCTCGGCCAAATGCCACTTTGCAAACATGACGTGTATTTTCTAGCATGGTCGCATGTATGTTGATTGGCTTGAATGTATCAGCTCTCTTCATGTGGTGTGTTCGTGCTTGCAGGTGCTGTGTCGGCGTGTGAGCTTGTTCCTGGACCTAGATGATGCATTGTCTGCGCTTGAGACTGCCCGGAGGGCGTCCAAAGATGCCGATAACTCAGTACGGGACGGGATGCTCCACCTCTTTGCTGAGTGGGCCAGTCAGGCTGAGGATTCCAAGCAATTCATTCAGCTGCCGTTCACAATTGAGGTGTGGCGCTAGGCACAGTCTTCAGTGTGCTCTGCCCGGCAACATCAGATTCAAAGAGTGATGCATGGTTGGCTGAAGAGACAGAGAAGAATTCGACATCAGCCTCATGCAATTTGCAGGAAGAAGAGTTCTTCAAAACAAACTACCCAGACTTCTGGACGCAGGCAATTTCACAGGCTACTGAAGGGCACGCGTTCTGGAGGTCACATATCAGTTCCATCGCTCCTTCCAAGCCTGAGCCTGCAAGATCAGCGCCTGCCAACCCGTCAACACACGTGTCCCAGCCTGGTATGCTTCCACAAGGGATTTCCTTCACAGCGAAGTTAGGGCAGTAAGAACGCTGACAGTGATCTGTGATACAGGTGGTTTGATGGCGTGGACTCCAGGCCCAGAATTGTCCTTCGAAACATCCAATCTACCAAGCCCAAACACCCCATCAAGTTTGCTATTTCAGCCTGGCGGTGTTGCACAGTATAAGCGGTCAAAGCATATGTAACAGCACTGTCAAATTTACAGTAGTTGCCCCCTGGTGACGCCTAACCTAGAATCAGGGAAAATTGTTACTCTATCGAATTTTCAACATCTTGGCCATGTTGGCATCACTCAAAGTGATCCTCAGTCTCCATGTGCTTCCGGGCAGACTTCATCGCTGACATCAACACGTCGTCCACCAATGCACCTGTTGTCTCACCTGCTCTGAAGGCACTTCTCAACAAACTGTTCTTCGTGACCGTCTGCATCAGTGGACTTTGCTGCAATGCGATCACCTGCAGGAATTGCACCACCCGTTGAGTACAAATCTACATAGAGCACACCAAAAGGTCTACCAGTCTGCCATGCGCACCTGCTCCTTCTTCATGCAGCACCTCAAAAACATCAGGAATGCCAGGCCCAAGAAAAGGCGAGATGTGACATCAGTGAATATCATGACTGCGACAATGGCTACAGAGAGCCACACAGCTTTGCTCATGCGCCTCATCTTCAGTTTCGTAGACAGTGCCTGAACTCAACTGCCCTGTGTTACGACTCTGTGCTTGAGCCAGCACCTGCTCAGTCTGATCTGTTTCCATTGACAGTGCTGGAGCTACGGACACACCTTGTACTTGTCAACACAGAACGTGTACGATGTGATCACTGCTCCTGCAACTGGCTTCCGGAACGGCGCTGCCAAAAACATTCCGACCCAGCCGAGACCGACGATTGTCCAGAAGTCGATATAGAAAGACACATTCCGTACAACGGCGAGAGCGATGCATGTCTGCAGATCGCCTGGCCTAGTAAGAATTCCTGAGAGCACATCATCATGGCTTTTATCAATGGACAACAATTGCAGATCAGGACTGCACCTGGAGCATGACCCAGGGATTCTCAGAGCACATCAAGTGATCTCTGGCCACGGTCAAGAACAAAATGAAATCCTTCGAACGATCAATCATGAAAGCTTCAAAACTGGATCCTTGCCATGCAGATTCTGCAAGCCATGTCACCGAGAAGGCTCCACGGAAGAAGTTCAAGGCCAGCATCACTGCGAGAACCGTTGATAGACCTGCAAGTGATTCATCTCGTCTTCTGATTGCCTAATGGCACCTGCTTCGACATGTGGCTATGTGGGCTTCTGTTGTTATCCCAGCCGAAGAATGCACACCCGAACAGTCTCAGGTCCCCACCACAGCAGATGAACACACCGCTAAGAAAAGGGGTGGAAGTTGTGAAAATGGCGTGGCCCGCAAGACAGGCGGCCGCTCCGCAAGCCATGGCACCAAACGAAGCAGCGGGATTTCGCCAGCTAAGGAGATCGATCATCGCTGGCAGATCATCCCGTCGCTTTACGCTTTGAACAACTCTGATCGGCTTTACATGTTCTGGTGTCGCGGGAGCCGGACTGAACACAGCCTTGGTGCGAAGCACGTTTTGTGCGCTGTTCTCTTTGTCCTGTGAGGGCGTCCCGACATCATCCAGCTACAGAACATGCTTATAATCATGAAAACTTTCTCAATGTTATTTTTACGAGTTAGTGAAGGCCAAGGTTGAACTCTACCGTACCATTCCAGGAGATCCCAGAAATCCCTTCTGTGCTGACAGCGAAGACTCGAATGAAATGTTGCCAGGAGGCGACGGGCGAAAGGTGAACTCGTCCATTTTGTAAATCTAGATCTCTATCACAGCAGATGCAGCAGAGCACAGCAATGATCACGGGTGCCGCGTGGACCAAGTCGGGCTGTTCGCGCCAACTTGTTCTGGGTATTATACGACTTGATTGGTATTGCAGATGGCTTCATATTGGCCGCACTTATATCCAGTAGCTCACTGCGAGACTTCCGGGCAATTGGCAAGAGGTTTGTGCCAGTTGCCAAGTAACACCCTGTGGCGAAGGTGCGCTTGTTCGCGCCAGCCATGAGCCGCGATAAGTCATCACCACGGAACTTGGATGCAGCTGCGACCATGAACTGGTGAAGCACTTGGTTGCGACAGAATTTAATCACTGTATATTGGCGACTTTATCCTATTGCTGAGATGGCACAGCTGACGAGGTGGCGAGACTACAGGAAGCTTCCTGGGACATGGATTCAGCCACCAGCAGCGCTTGGATCGGTGCTACAACAAATAGAGCACCAGTCCGGGCCCAACCATGGTCTTCATATCCACTCCATAGGCTGAGCGGGGCACATGGGACAGGGAGATGCATGACCGGCCAGGGCAGAGGCTGTATGGACGCATGATACAGTGATGTCATTGCGCATCGTGGGGGGAAAACTTCCATGCACAAATGTGGAGCGTCAAATCGCTGCAAATTGCGACGAAGGTACATTTATGAATGGAACATATACCATGTCAAATTGTAACAATCCAATGCAGAAGGATGCCACGCAAATCGCAGCTGCTCAAACGATTCCAGGGTCATGATCACGGACTGGAATATGTGCACAGTGTAGGAAGTGTGCAAACTGGACAGCGTGCTGGCTGTCAATGTGTGTGCATTGATTGTGGTGGACCTACTGGAAGACCACGAGGATGGCATCGCAGCTGGAGTCGCCCTGGTCTCTGCCTGCTCCTCAGCACCACACAACACAATCATGGTCTAAGTCACTGACGTCCTGGTCGAACAAACAGCAGAACATTGCTCTGCCTAGGGCCTTCCTCGTCGGTGTTGCCTGTAATTTGATCTACAGAAGGGCGTCTCCACAAGAAAATTCATGCCTGTGTCATTGCCAATGCGCGTGAACAGCCAACATCACCCATCCAGGCACCTAGATCCCCAGGGTCCTACTGAATGCTTTGACGCAGAATTTGCCCATGGTGACTGCACTCAAATCCTGACGCGCAGTTCACTCAAGGCTGGGAGTAGTAGAGGGATGAGCACAGCTGGTCATGCGCATACAGCAATGCCTCCTACCTAGTGTTTCAATCCTGATTCAAAGCCACCTCTGCATCACAGTGCATGCTTGAGAGTTCCTATCCTTGTCAGCCTAGGGTCCCAGCAGGAGTGCAGATATTGTGGAGGTTGCTGCACACCACCTATGAGGAACACAGTGCACCCCTGCTGCATTACACATTGCATTACACATGCTGCAAGCGACAGCATCAGTTAGTTGTTTTGGGTTTTTGGCTACAGTCTGCTAGTGACAGGCCAAGTTGCAGACCCAGTGGCCAGTGGTGGCCCAGCATCAGGCAGCGCCGCCCGCGCTTGCCGCTCTGCAACGACGTGTTGCATACCATCTGCTGGTGTATCCGCAAAGTCATAGGCCAGGCAAGCGCACAAAAGTCATGGACATCGCGTGGGCACGGCTGTGCTGTGAAGACTTCCACACCCGGGCATGCATCCTGCATGCTACTTTGATAACATGGAAAACTGCATACGAAGGCGGAGGACGTTCGCCCGCGTGCTGGCCGCATGCCATGCCGGCACAGCCAAGTGTTAGGCCCTGGACACACACCACTACATAAGCAGATTGGTGTCCATGTTGGCGATGTTGGGCGGTTGGTTACATGGCGGTGGTGTTGTGAGTAGAGTGCTGGATGCGGCGCAAGTGTGCTATTCTGTTGTTGTGGACTCCTGTCCTTGTGCTGCACTGTGCTCCTACAGTGCTACTTGCCTGCTCGGCTTGTGGACACGCACCCCGCAATCTGACTGTTTAACCCTCTCATATGCTCCACTCTGATCCTGTGGAGCAGGTATGAGAGGGTTACTGAGAGTGTACTGATTTGCTTGGACGCAGTCCTTGAAGCTGTCAATGCGGAGGCGCAGGAACCCCAACATGAAGACCAGTCCATGGACAGATCTGTGGACCAAGATCCCAGCCTTCACATCCCAGCATTCAGCCCAGAATGCAGCCTTTGAAGGCTGCATGCGTTCGGTCACATATGCAAACTGCAGCGGGGCATCAGCCGGCATTTGCGGGAACTCAGATGGCCTGCTGTGGCAACACCAGAAACCTAGCCCGACCCTGGACCCAGGCCTTGATCACAACACACAACCGTCAACCAAGCAGATGTATCCCAACAACTGCATGGTCACACAGATCATTCGCAACTGAGCACAACGAACAAAAAGGAAGGAGGCCCGGGAAGCATCTCCACTGGCTCCCAGCGCTGGAGTAGAACGAATGGAATCAAATGCTGAGCGCAGCACGTCGCCACCTCGTGCATCACCATCTCGTGCAGTTTGGTCAGCCTCGGTCGCAGTGCAGCTCATGCACACAAGGTTCCTGCAGCACTACATGCCTCCCCACCTTTGACCCCGACACCGCACAGCAGCAAAGTACAGCCAAGCCACACAACACCTGACACCCAGCGTGGGATCCTGCGGCACTGCAGCCATCCCACCCCGCCTGCAAGCGAACAGTGTGGCACCCCACACCGGTTGCTTGCTGCTGTCGCCCATGGCTGTGTGGGTTACAGCTGAAGGCTGCACGTGCTGGTCATCTAGGCAAACGCCTGCAGCTTGTGTATACATGTTGCACAGCTTCAGCTGCTTGTATCTCTGAAAAAGTGAACAGAATGACAGGACGGGCGCCAGAGCCGCTTGTGCCTCATGGCCAAATCAGAGTTTTTAAAAGGTCTCTCTACGCGCAGCTGCGGTAGACGGCTTGGTATTGCAATACAAGGATAAAGTCGAAGAGGCAGGTAGCACGTACAAGAACACCAACGCCACCGTCATCATCGGAAACACGTGAAACCCGCCCACAGAACCCGTGCAAAGCTGGACCCTTTGGATATCGTGATTCACAGTTGCAGTCGCATTCTCAAACATGACTGGTGCGCGTATGCCGCGGTACCTGTACCGCAGCCCGCGGCTGTAACCCGGAGAGAATCTGCTTCCAAACGTATCGTCAATGATGTAGTTCGACAATCCCCGCTGGTATATATCAGAGACGGTAGCCGCGCTTGCAAGCAGAGACGTCGAAAGCTCGCCGCGGCAACGTGGCGCGGGGCTTGCTCGCCACAGCTCGCATCGACCGAACGAGCGTTTTATTTTGTTCATGGGCATGTGTGCCACGCACGCCAGCTCAGCATCGCGCAGAATTATGCCATGCTTGATTTGGCTTCGGCCGCTCAAACTGTTCAGTGGCGTCCAAGTCACGGTAGCCGCGGAAACCCCTGCATCGCCGAAACGCTTAGCGCATGCCTCGCACTGCTGCAGCGCGCGAATTTGAAAGGCATCCAGCTCAAACAACGACAGGTCACTTAAACGGCGCTAATATGTCCACGAGCACAGATGAGTGCCGTTAACGCCAGCTTCAGGGGCTCGCATACGCTGCCACTTCGCAGTTCGTGCCAAGTCATAACCCCGTTGTCTCGAACATTTCTAATCCCTGGGCGGCGCCCGGGCCGCCCACTCCACATCACAACAGCCACATCTCGTCGATGCGATGCCGCCAACGTTGCCCCGCTTTCAGTATATAAACCCAGCATGTGGCATAGAACCCAGCAACCTTGACATCATCTAGATCTGCCTGCAGCTTCAATAGCCGCTTCAACCAGACAACTCAAGACCTCTGTCCACCGTGGATCGACATTCTTGCACCAGCTCCACAGTCAACACGTCCAGCAACAAAATGGTGACCGGGTGCGCGTCCCCTTTCGACCCGCAGCAATGACCTCTTCCAACCTCTCTTCCAGCAACGTTGCTGCAGCGGTTGACCACAGCTGCAGCGAGAGCAACACCCATGCATGTTTACGCCGTTAACCGTTGCAGAGCACTGGCATGCGCAGTAGCGGCGGCCCTGGCCGCAACACGCGTCGCGGCATTCACCGACGCCTCCTTCGACGACATCTCCAGCTCGATAGACTCTGAGGGCGGGTCGAGCTCCAGCGGCAGCTTCAGCAGCGGCGGCTCGACGCACGTCCGCGCGAGCGTGCAGTGCTCGTCCTCCGCCTGGGCCGACACGTACTCCGACTTCTATGACTCCTACATCTCCGCAGGCACGCCCCCCGTACCACCGCAAACGGACAGCACCACACATGTTGTGACCCGTACGTCGCGACGTATGACCATGTGTGCTGGTGTGCTGGCGTTGCGCAAAGCGCACAGGTGTGCTGTGTGAGCATGGGATATCAGCTTGCCGATAGGACAGCTGCGGGAACGTGCCTGTTCTGCGGACCTGGCCGCAAGCATTGCAGGCTTCTTTCATTGTCGATTGGACAGCTGCGGGAACGTGACTGTTCTGCGGACCTGGCCGCAAGCATTGCAGGCTGACCCACCCGCCGCTGCACTGGGATTCATGTACATGACTGCTGGTAGCTAGCTCTGTGTCCATGCATGGGCCTCTTGTGTCGGTGGTGCTGCGCCACTTTGCTGCCGTGACCTCCCACGTAAGCCCCGCATGTGGTCACCACCACATCACACACATCCTGGTCATTTTCGCCTGACCGCACATCGGCTCCAACATTTCATTACATGGGGCCACGCATCGTGCGAGCGCCTGGTGACCGCGCGCCATGTCCGGCTCGACCAACAGTGCCGCTGTCTGACCGTGCTGTGTGCTGTGTGCAGTGGCCAAGGTGATCCAGGACGTGTGCGACCCCTACTGGTACGGCGGCACCGCTGCGGCCGTGGACGAGCTGTACGGCTGGGCCTCCGCATACGCCAGCGTGCGCCCCGGCCCCGGCCGCGACTGAAGCACATGCATCTCATGTACATGTACATCTCTCAGCAGAGCAGTCTCTCTCCATTTGAAAAATAAAAATAAAAAAATCCATTGCTAGATCCACTGCTATCTGTCAATGCTGCTGCAGTATGCGTGCGCTGCATGCTGAACGGCAGAGACGGCACGGGTGCATGTGTATGCACTACACCCTCGCCAACCTTGCACTGAACCCTGCACAGTGAGCAAGCAAGATGTTTGACTCGCGCACGAGCATCAATGGCAGCGTTGAGTGCGCCCCATGTGCGCATGCGTGCAGGCCGCCGCGACCACGCATGCGGCCTGCACCACCCGCGTCTCCGGCGGCGGCCGGGCCCGCGGCTGCGCGTACTCCGAGGCCGACTCGTACGCCGCGGCCGCGGCCTACGCGACTGTGCACGCTGAGGCAGCCGCCGAGGCGTTTGCGCAGTACTGCACCTGCGGCAACGCCGAGGCCTGGAACTTCGGGGAGGCTGACCTGTTTGTGGAGCTCTGGGCGAGCGCCTACGCCACATCGTCGTCCGTCGCATGCGCCTCAGGCACGCCCCACGTGCCCCCGTCCGGCCTGCCGCCATGAGACCTGGCGCATGCACCTGCTCAGCGTCGCGTCTAGTCACATAGTAGCTGTTCAGAGCTACGCTGTTCTGTTCACCAAAGTATCCGCATGCACTGATGCGATCTGGTGTACACATGTTGATTGGCAGCAGCAGAACATCATCATGTTGTACCTCAGAAGCAGGGCGGGACGTTTCAGTGAGTGGATATGCCGGACATTCGCCGTGTACACTAGCACGTGCTAGTGCACAAGAGCAAGGCTGCTATTGCCTGTGTTCGACCCATGATGCAGCTTGCAGGAGGCCCCGGCTGGATGACCTGTCCACTCTTGCTCTGCCGCCACGCGCCTGTAGCCACAGCAATCCATGCTGTCAACCAAGATGGCATCGTTGGCCGCGGCATCGTCCTTCGCGGCCCGGGCGAGCAGTGACACCCAGGGCAGCAGTGCAGGCAACCAGGACTCGTCGGCGTCCGCGTTCGTGGACTGCTACGCGAGCGTCACCGCCGAGACGTACGCCCTCGCCGCCGCGAAGGCCTCCGCGGACGCCGGCTGCTTCAACGCCTACAGCAACGTGCATGCCCGCACCGAGGTCCAGGCGATCGTGGACGCGCACGTCATCGACACGCAGGGCTGCACGATCCGCGAGCGCGACGACGGCAACGCCGGCTCCAGCGGCACCGGTGGCGCCGACAGCAGCAGCACCTCGGTGCGCCTTGAGCTCGCAACTGCCAGACTGGTGCAACTGTTGTAGAGAAGAAGGAAAGGTGTTTATAGTCAGCAAGTGCACAGGGGCTTGGTGATGTACCTGGTCGAAGACGGCCATGTGCTCCTGTGGCACTGAGTGTACGTATTTTGCAGCGTTCGCTTGATTGGTGCAGTTCTCACTTGGCAGTCGGGGGGGCGACAGGAAACATTGGAAACCGGGGGGCCCATCGCAACATTGCATATCAGCAGTGTGATCTACATCATTACTCTGCATGTGCTCTGCTTGTCTGTGCACCGCCGTCCCGAATGGGATGCAAGAGGTGTCTTTGATTGGTAAAATTGAACATTCGTGTTCTTATCTAACCGGAACAGTCCAAACATTTGCGTTGCAACATGCAGGTGCCATAAATGCGCGATGTGGACGAGTGAGAGTTGCAATCAGGATGGAGTGTCAAGGCATTTCGAAGTTAGATGCCTGTGAAGGACCACTGCTGTGACTTGCAGGCATGCAGTCATCATGCACTGTGATAATTTGAAGTTTTTGGTTCCCTGAACAAATTTAAGGGGCTGTGCCATGCCATGTGGCTATGCCTTTGTGTGGGCCTGTGGGCATTGCTGATTTCGTATTCTGGAATTTCTTGCAGTGGATATCTCCGCAAGAGGGACCCCGTCCGGGCACCCACGCCCGTTAACAAATGTTTTAAGTGTGTGATGGAAATGAGACCTGTGGGCAACATTAGAGAGAGACTATGGCAGATTCATGAACGACCCAGGCATAGCATGAAGATTGTCGGATGCATGTATGGAAAAGAGTTGGTACTTGGACTGGATGCTGCCAGTTGCGGTGGTAGCGCTGAGACCTGTAAATCAAACCGTTTCATCTTGGTGCTAGATGGTAGTGCCAGTCTTGACTGGGGTATGACGGTGGTGTTTGAGACACACAGCGATACACAGTGTGTTCGGTACCGCAACCGTGAGAAGCTGATGCTTGATCTGGTCTGTGATTCGATGAAGCACATGCACAGTCAAGTAAAGTAGATCTCACAGTCCTTAGCCGTGTCCTGAAGAGGGCATTGGCTGAACGGGGCCACATGCCGCAATTCCCATGCTGGAGCCGCAGCACGGAAACCACGTGTGCTGGCGTGTGGCAATACTGCAAGCAGCAGAATGCATGCAGCGCAACAACTGATCGCGTGTCAGTATCGTACAGCTCACTCACTTCCCCCAACACTTCCCCCAACATTGCACCAGCTTGGCGATGGCCACGCTAGCTAGCGTGGGGCTACATCGGGACGTTGTTCCAGCACACAGGTGCTTGCATATGCAAGTCATATCTGTTGACCATGGTCCAGTCCACGTAGCATCAAGGCAATCAGTGATTATCTGAGATGGGCTGAATGATTCCCGTTGAGCCCCGAGCCTGGGTGCGGACACCTGGCGACACAGCCTGCAGCCTGCATGCACCATGACGTGGTGTCGCCAGCAGCACGGCACACTGTCCGTGTCCGCGGCCATGATGGGCGGCCTCAGGCAGCAGTGTGCGCGTGTGTGGGTTTGGGTTTGTGGGTGTGTGGGTCTGTGCGTGTGTGTGCTGGTGTGTGGGTGTGCGCTTGGCGGTCTGCGGATCTGTGTCGCTTGCTACGCCGGTGATGGGTGAGATGTTCGTGGGTGTCTTGGTGTTTGCTTCGTCTGCTTGCTCGCGGTGCTGCCCGACTTGCTGCCTTTGTCCTTGTAACACTGTCCGTGTCCATGCAGGCTTGAGCGTGATACCCTAGCATCACTGTCTGTGACTTGCGCCCGAGATCTGGCGCCTGCCTGCCCAAACTGCGGCAGCTGCCGTGCATACGCATGCACATGTAGACACCCTTGAAACACAAGCACCCACATAAACCCACAGGAGACAACAAACTGAAACACAAACACCATGTGAAATACAAACACCCCCAGACGCACACATGCCCACCAAACACGCCACCGCAGCCGCCTCGAAGTTTGGTGGCCAAACATGAGACGATTGGCGGCCAAATTTAATTTTAAATGACACGTGTCACCAGGCCTGCTCTATGCAGGCCGCCCCTAGGCTGCCCGACCTCCTCAGCCCTCTCCAGAAGCGCATTCAAGGCCACAGTCGCACCGGCGCACCGCTTCTCCCTGTCCAAAGCCTTTATCACATCACGCCAAGGCTGTGCTCCTTGGAAGCGTTATGGAGCAGATGCAACGTAGGCTATGTGACCCCCCAAGCGTATCTGCACAACTGCAAGCAACAGGTTCTGTAGTTCAGTATAAACCAGTCCTGCCCCGCGATCTCATCAGCCGAAACAAGACACGCATACCTGGGGACCCTCGATGCGTCAGTGCGCAAGCTACATAGTACTATGTAACGAGGGAATCTCAAATCCGTCTCGCGTGCTCTGTGGTCCCAACTTGGCGGAGCTCCACGCAGTTCTGGCACACGGAACAGGAGGTGCTTCTGCGATATTCTGCTGAATCATGTTGCTGATCGTGCTTGGAACACTGCTCATGCTTACCGGCGATCAGAGCTGTTGATGCGACCATTCAGTATTCAGATCCTCCGTGACCATCTCTCTGTGACTGTGCTGGGAACGTAGGGCCACGAGATCGCTACATATATTCTTGAGGCCGGTATCGGCCTCCTCAGTGGGTGATCTCGATGAAACAGTCGGAAGGCACAAGGCGTACCAGCCCAATGGAAGCAGAACAACTGATCACGGAAACCGAACAGCTGGAGGTTCACGATAGGCAAACCACAGCTGATGTTCCAGCGATTGCCGAGGCATCATTGCCTTTGGCGGAGAGGCTGGCTGGTGTATCCATCCCCATCACAACCGAGGTCCCTGACAACGCCACTGGAACCACAGCGTTTTTCTTGTTTTCCAGTGTGCACCGGCAGCAAGTCAAAGAAACTCTTCAATGTCATCTCCAGGGCTCAGAGAAGCTAGGTATAGGCCAGATAGGCAAGAAAATAGGTGCGTAAACCACCCGCCAGATGACCTTTGCAGCGCCAGGATTGTATGTCTTCTTGATGACACAAAACTGCACACAATTGCACATGAGGTCATGCGGCAATGTCTGTAAGTGGGTGCCGGTCATTGGATGCCATGCATGCTGTAGCCGGGCCTGCGGGTTGTTTGTGTGATACGTATGCATGGCTGACAGTTCACCACACTCATTGGGCAAAGACATGAATTCATTCGTTCACTCATACGGGGCATCGGAAAGTGTGATGCCTCTGCATTGAGACACCCATTTTGCATGCACCGCATGTAAGTGGCTGCTTCAGGTACACAATCCTGAGCTGGCTCACAACAGCTTGAATGTACATATCAAATGAACGGGTCCACGGAAACACTGGAGCCCATGTAGGGGAGATGTGGGGGCAGTGCGATGACGACACAAAGAAGAAGTACGGTGAGCTCGCTAAACAGGTACGTAGACATACACCAGTTGCTGCAGATACGTTCGACCCCTGCTGCAGTGAAAGTCTATGCAATGAATGGGTTGTTACAGAACAAGGAAAGAGCAAAGAGCTGTGGGAACGGTGGTGGTGACGCAGAAGGTGAACAAACAGATGGGAAAGAAGCACCATTGAAATTGCCGCGATCAGTTGTAAAGCGCATTGTGATGTTGGACGAAGACCAGTCGAGGATCACAGGTACAGATACTTTATCTTGCAAGGGTCAAATCATTGTGGCGCAGCCTTTTGCTGAGACTGCGTGTGCTGTATGCAGGCGATGCCCTAGAGCTGCTCAGTACCACCGCTGAATTGTTTCTGGAGGCAGTGGCAAAGAAAGCGTATAGTGAGGCTGTTGGGGCGGCCAGAGGTACCCTGGCGTTCCGTGATGTGGGTGCGATTTCTCTTGCCCATCTGCTACGTGCCTAAGGAGTATGGACATATATTCAACAGAACGTCAGCGATTCAGCTCAGCTTGGCAGCGACGAGCTGTCAGATGTGAGAGTCAAACAAGTGCAGAGCTATAGAAAGCGCGATCGACTTCCTCTGAGCGTTGATGTCACTGCAGATACCGTACTCAGGCGATGGAATCCGACAGGGTGGCCTGCGTCACCGTTCCTTGAACTAGAGCCCGACAGCAAGCCAGATAGCCAAGTACAGAACAAATCGTTCAAAGAGGCTGCTTCCAAGACAAAGAGCATCACCACCTTCTTCAAACCGGTCTCATGAAGGGTGTATTGCGTCTGCCACAACAAGATGACTGTCCAGCAGGGAATGGCTGGATTTACAGGTCCTGGACGCAGGGCTGCCTGTTGCTGAGTCCAGCTGTGAGGTGTAGATCGTACCACACCCATATGCTATTCAAAGAGCTCAGTAAACCGGCTTCGTTTTTCAGCAAGGGTCTGCATGCTACACTTTGGAATTGACGACAAATCGCCAACATGGCTTCACAATACGGCAGAAAAGCATGGAAGTGTTTCTGTGATTCTGGCAGTACCTGCTGTGCACGATGACCTGCCGAAAGGTTTGATTGATCATGGATGGCCGAGGATGTGTAACATGTTGGCAGGTCACTGGTGAAGCGCCAACCTGAGCACAGTGGCCTGCGCATGCACATGAACCCATGACGATGTAAGTATCTCTTGCGGTAGTGGGGGCTGGGCAACTTATTATGATATCGGCCATACTTTGGGCAAGTCTGCCAATTCGCGCTTGTGGCCATTCTGGGTGGAATTCCAGGAAGAACACTGTGCAACAGTTGAGCAGAGTCTACGTTCGGTATGGGGAGGTCTGCAGAGAGCTCTGCATATGTGCGTCGACGTCAGCCTTGTTTCTGGCTCACTTCGCTTCCTGGATTCTCCGATGAATGGGACAACCTGCTGAGCTCAACCTGCTTGAGCATATCGACCGTCGCAGGGTCAGCGATACTTCGCTCCCAAGTTGCTATGGCAGAGTGCCAGCTTTGTGGTGCTTTCGCATCAAGCCCGGTCTGGTGCCCTAACTGTCAGGCCCTTGCTTACTGTGGGGTACAGCACTTGAAACGACACTCGCGCGATGTCCACAGCGGAAGCGAATGTGACCGCATGCGAAAACAGATGCAATCATCTGACGCCATCAAGTCCAAAGGGCTCGAGTATTCGGCTCTGTTAGCCGCTGAAGCTCCCGACGAGGATCACATTTGCTTCCTCCTTGAGGTCTTGGGGGTCCATTGCTGTGGACCATACGCCTGCTTGTGCAAGTGCGGGAATGACCAACGTGTGTGTGCGTATAGTACCCCCCTGAGGAAAGTATCCCATTTTTTCACCCACCTGCCGATTTGGATTGCGCATGTGCAGTGTCATCTGATATTGCCCTGGACAGTGGTATGTTGCCAGCGCAACCGCCGCAGAAGAATCTCGAGACTGTGACATACATTGACTCATGGCCAGCTTTCTGTAAATGGCGTGGCATAAGTCTGTCTTCACCACTGCCGTTGTTGTTGACATGGCCGCTGACGCTATGGCACAGTGTGGAGCGCTTGCTGGACTCAAAGGCAGTCCTGCCCGACGATAGGCAAGATAGCTGTGCCATCGGGAAGCAGAAGGTGTTGCGTGTGCTGGTCGCTGGCGCTGCTGCAGTCGAAGTGTCTCAGCTGGCTTGCCTGCGTGAGCTACAGCATCTTTGGCCTGCAATTGGCATGTTTCTGGTGGCCCTGGTTGGACCAGGAATCAGTATTGAAGAGCATGGCTCGATGCATGTTCTGGGACACGATGGCACAAGGTGAGGTTTGTCAACTTTGCTTGCACCTCCAGTTCCTGCGGTTCTACTCTGAAAGACTGTTGCGTTGTGCATGCCTGTGCTTCTTCCATATCAAAGGTGTTCCATGGTGGTCAGCAGCACAGGCAACGCCGGAGGCTCAAAGTGCACCTTAGGCAAACACATGCATGCCTGCAGGCGCGTTGTTGTCGTATGTTTCCACGGGCATGTCCATGAGAAGATGGAAAGCGTTGCGTCATTCTTCGAGAATCAAGGGAGAGTACCCTTGTCGAACTCGTCGCCCAACCAAGCAGCTGATGATGGTCACACACCCGGGATGCAGTGTGCGGATGGATGGCGTGGTGGTGTTTGGCCACATGTTACGTTTCTGCCCAATGCAGGGCTGGCAGCGTACTCCACATGGTCAGAAACACTCCAGCTGCTGACAGAAGCCAAGGTGTTTTCTCGAAGTGCGTGTGCTCTTGGCAGATTTGAGTGATACAGGATGTGAGCTTCCTCGTTATACAGGTACCAATTGTCGCATCAGATTACTGTGAAGAAGCCCTGGCCCGTGCTGCAAGCATGGCGTCCGCATTCAAACCAGATATTCATTTGAATCCTTTTCGCTCTCCCATGCCGCAGCCACAGCACGGCAGCCGCTTGCCAAGCTACTCCAATGCATTTATGTGCGCCCCAGATGTCCCCCTCAGCAATGCTTCTTAAAGGATATTGCCCGCATCTATATGTCTGTAGAGTCACTGACGCTGCTTTGATGTGTCAGCGGAATCAGACAGGGTCACGCAATGCCAGTCCACCATGCATGCTGCCTACCTGAGACTAGCTCCCTGCACCACGTTGCATGCACTGTCAATCTACAGGCTCTGTCAGAATGTATCGTTTGGCAAAGCATCTGATGATGAAATCTCGAAGTCGTGCCGAACCTTGTTACGTTTCATCGCTCGAATCCAGATGAAGTCAGGCGGGGGTGTTCTGTGCATGTCTGCACTGCAGGCTGTCGCTGCTTTATGCTTACTAGGAATCTATGAAGCATTCAAGGTGTTTGTCTGAGCTAAAGTTTCGCTGGTCGACACACCGGTGATTGCGTAGGCGCCCGTCGGGCGATGGTCTACGCTCGCACAGAACAAGCTTCCGCTGTGCAGACTCACTACCTGAAAGATCAGATAGCCCAGGCAGCCAAAGATCGCGATGCCTCAGGCGATGACTCGGTGATCGTGTTCGGTACGCCGTCCCGACTCGTTGACTAGGCAAGATGCCTCTGAACAGTTCTTCAGCTCGATGATCTAGACGGACAACAACATCTAACATGTGACCGCACTCAGTTCCCCACATAGTCGTCCACCTCTGCAGAGAGAAACTTCGCGTACCGGACCCCGATGGACTACGTGTTTTACTTGTCCATCTTGTGCAATGTCTTCTCCATTCTCGGAGTTGCCGGCATATTGCAACAGCAGAGGGAGCTCATCACTGCGTACTTCACGTACAATGCAGTCCAGATGGTGTCTGTCTTTCACTTCTTCGTCGACATTTGCGCTGACATTGGCATCCGCTTCAGAGGCGAGAGTGCTTCTACAGACGGCTATGAGCAAGCTGCCGCAAGTGCGTATTGCCTGATGCTAGAGTTCTGTCAAATGTGCGACATCGTGAACATCTGCAATCCTGAAGCTAGATTTAATGTTGTGGTGTGCAGCCTTCATGTTCTTCATCTTGTGCCTCAGCGGCAGCGCAGCTCTCTTCTCTGCTCGGGCCATGAACGAGATGAAAGTGAAGCAACGAGAGGAATACCATAGGATGGCCGTTTTTTCTTCAGATGCTTTGCAGTTTGTACCGGATGTATAATACTTCAGACAGGATCACGACTTCTCAGAGTGATGATTGCACCCCCTCCCCTCTTGAGGTGGCACAAACATCCAGTTTGCGGCAGCCTCATGAACTGCCTCAATGGCAGTAGTAGCACTGAGTACTTTGCCATTCACCGGAATTGTAGATGAGCAATGCAAATAAATAATGGCGTGTTGAAAAACAGTGCGTACGGTCCTCTTTACATGCCACAATGTCCTTCATTGAGCTTTCCCAGCTGGCCCCGCTGTAGCACCATGGCGCTGTTCCTGTATTCATCTTGTTTCTGGCAAGCTGCTTGAGAGTGGCAAGCTGCTTCCGAATGCACGCCATATTGAGGCTCCGATGTTGACGTGACTGCATAGCACCGGTCGCCACAGCACGACGCACGGAATGGTTCAACAGGAACGTGCCTGCATCCGGTTCTTGTGACACTTAACAAGCGCCACAGATCTCTTCATCAGCAATTATGTATCCCAAAGATACTCATGGATTAGGCATATGCGACAGCGTGCGACCGTTGTGCACAACCACCATCCTGGAGTACGCTGATGTTCTTCCGCGAGCACGCAGTCGCAATCGGAGATGTCGATAAGATGTTGAGCAAGTTGACATCAATAATAGCGTCTGCAGCGAGCTATGCAATGCACTGCGCAGAAACTCGTGCTCAATTCAGAGACATGGAGGGTGTTTCCTGCCAGAGGACAGGCTGTGGTGTACCACCACGGCTTTGTGTTCGTCGTAGGAGGCAAGAGGTCCGCATCACCCTTTTCTTCCTTCACTGCTTTGCTCTTCGCATTCATCCGCTGAGATCAACTTCACCACCTGTACCTTCACTTCTGGCACTTCCGGCTGTGCAGAGGCAACCTGCCGTCCACCCAGATGTATATCTTGAGCAGAGAGAACATCCTGAAGGGCAAGCCTGCGTTGCATCGCAGTGTGCCCATGCCGTTTGAGGTGTGGGACCACGCTGTGTGTGTTGTCCCTGCTCTTCCTGGGTATCCACATGGATGCCTTCTCGTTGTGGGTGGCCGAGTCCAAGCAAAACAAGGCTTCAGCCAGACGATCTACGTCATAGACCTGGACCCTCGCGGCCGCTATGCAGCCAAGCGTGCCCGCCTCAGGTGTGCTTCCCCTCCTGCCGTTGTTAACTCACACTCAAAGGTCACAACCAGCCCTGCTTCACAACACAGCATCAGCCATTTATCTGCAACACGCACAGCACCGCACATCCCACCAGCACCCCCTCAGTCGTGTTGTTGTGGCGCAGGACGGTCCCAGACACTACAGCCGCCAAGGCCTTCGTACTGCGCTCTGGCTGCGCTCTGCTGCCTCATCCCTCTAGCCCAGGCCACGTCATCCTGCACGGGGGCCGCTCAACAGCCGACGTCCAGCCCGGCACGGCCACCACGCCGGCGTCGCGCGAGAACTGCGTCCTCTCCGACTGGCACTTGCTGTCCCTGTCAGCGCCCTCCGCCACGTCAGCACCGCTCGAGGTCCACGCGGCACCCCTCCACACCACCCCCGACGTCGCCCAGGCCTGCCTCCAGACCTGCAAGCACTGCCTCCTCCCAGCCACAGCCGCCCCATCAGGCAGCCGTCTGGATGTTGCCGTGTTTGGAGGCTCACGCGGGCTCACCACCCCGCACCCGTGCTCCGTCGTCACCATTGACGTCGAGAGCCGCCGGGTCACACTCGCACCCTCTGCCCGCGCCGCCACGCTGCAGACCCTCTGTCCGAGCCCAGCGCAGGCGATGTGCTGCGGTGCCGCGGACGTCCGCAGCGGCCGTGGCGCTGCGTACCTGCTCCCCGGCTCCTCCAACGCCGAGATGTCTCTGGGCGTGATGGCGGTGACGAGCAGCGGCGTGTCGCATGCATGGAGCAGCAGCTTGCCACTGCCGCCGCAGCCAGGCGCGAAGCCGACGTGGACGGCGCTGTGTGTCGCCGGGGAGGCGGGCGGCCGCGGCGGCGTGATTGTGCTGGCGCAGTGCACCGTGTCGGGCGACCTCGTGGGCGTGTACGTGTGGCTTCAGGGTGCGCCTGCCGGGTCCAGCATACCGACGCGTGACACGCGTGCCGTGCTGCCGGCCGGGGGCGGCCCGCGACCGCAGCGGACGCTGCTGCTCAGCCCTGTAGACGCCGCAGCAAAGGTGGAGCAGGCGCGGAAGGAGGCTGAGGCGAGGTGCGCCGTCTGTGCATACACTCCGCCACCACCCCGCCGTCGGTCCCAGAAACATCATACTGTCTACGTTATCACAGACGTGCTCCGGTTTCTTGTGGCGTGGCTGTGGGGAGTCCACTAGCGTGATGCTAGTGCGCTGTTGGAACATGGGTGTGTGATGCGCTGTGTGTGTAATACACCACAAACAGAAAAACATGTGCAGTGTTTACACCGGGGAGTACGCGCTGCCTGGCAGCGAATCGTTGCAGGCGGCTGCAGCGGCAGCGAGAGGTCCAAAGCGCGGCCGGGACACCCCGGAGCGGTCCGCCGCAGCCAAGCGGCCCTCTGCAGCTATGCGCGCCGCAGCAGTCGCTAAAGCGTGCGTGGCGCCGGCGAGCAAGAACGGCAACGGTGGCACTGCCGCCGAGCGGCGCTGTGCTGCGCCTGGTTTGGCGGACGAGGAGCTGGTGCAGGACACGCCTGACACGCATGGTGGGAGTGACGGGCGGGCTGGGGGCCGGGGGACGTGTGGCCCGGTGCTGGAGCCGGGGATGGTGCAGATCACGGTGGAGGAGGAGGGGCAGCTGCGGCGGGCGGCCGCGCAGGCGGAGGGGTTGCAGCGGGAGCTGCATGCGGCGCAGCAGCACGCGGCGGCGCAGACGCGGCGCGGTGATGAGCAGGAGGCTGCGGCGGCCGGCGCGCGGGCCGTGCTGCAGGCGCGAGACGTGGACGTCGCGCAGCTGCAGCAGTGTGTGGCGGCGGCGCAGGCCGACGCGGAGGCGGCGGGGGCGGGACGGGTCCGCCTGCAGACCCGCGCGGACGAGCTTGCTCGCGAGAATGAGGCCCTGCAGAAGCGGGTGCGGCCTCACACTCCATGCACAACAAGGCCAATGAATGTTTTCATCACGTGTGTCTCGTCACGTCTGACACATTATCATCCCCGAACCTGCCGCAAATCATTATCGTATATCCGCTTACAAGTCGGCGCTGAGTGGAGCGCCAGCGCCTGACGGGCCCTGTCCATGCTCTTTCAGCAAGCAGGGCAGCTGGGCAGCAGAGGAGGATGTACGCTAGCGGTTGTTGATTCCAGCAGAGTCTGAGGGTTCAGGTTCGGGAGGCAGAGGTGGTGGAGTCTGCGGCGCGCACCGTGGAGGCCGAACTCCACCGCCTGCGTGCCGAGCTGCAGCGGGTGGAGGGCAAGTACGCGCAGGAGCAGCAGCAGCGCCGCGCGCAGCACGCGGAGCTTTCCGCCGCCCGCGACACGCAGCACGAGCTCGAGGCGGAGCGCGTGGCGCTGCAGCGCTCGCTCGTGGACGCGCAGGCGCGCTGCGCCGCCACCGCCAGTGAACGGGTGCGCACACCCCTCTGCTGCTGTGCTGTGCTGTGACTCTGCGCCTGTGCTGGGGTACAGAGCGAGTCAAACATGACTGCCCATTTCCAGAGCTCTGTACATCTACTTCGAATCACAGAGCACAGGTTCATCGAGTTTGCGAGTTAGAATTAATTATTACATTCGTATGCGGTGGATCCATCGCATGCTTACGTCCACCATGCTGTGAGTTTATGCAGGACACGGGCGCCGAGAGGTTGCAGGCGGCGCAGCGGGAGGCAGAGGAGCTGAAGCGTGAGGTCGAGGCCGTGCGCGGGCGGTGCGAGGCAGCGGAGGCGCAGCGCGACAAGCTCAAGGCAGCGACCGCCGCCCTCGAGGCGGCGCGTCGGGAGGTGGCCGAGGAGTTGAAGGACATCAAGGAGGCCCACACCGAGGCCGTAGGGCACCTGCAGGATGCCCTGCAGACGAAGCAGCTGCGGGAGCAGGTGCTGCAGCAGCAGCACGCGGCGGCCGTCGGGTCGCTGGAGGCGCAGGTCACCAGCGTGACCGAGCGCGCCAACATCTACCAGGTGCGGGGCTCCCGCGGCGCTTCCACCGGGAACTGTTTGAGCAACCGTCGACGCTTATTTTGTTTGTGTTTACGTGGTGAACTGGGCTAGGGAGGCAGTTGTGGAGGCAGAGCATGGTACGTTGCATGCTGGTGTGTACACTATGCATGCATCCGTCGCTGAGCAGTTAAAGGCTGGCTGCATGTGCTTGCAATCCAACATTGGAGCAGGCGGCTGCATGATCAAGTCACCGTCCCTCAGGGGGCTGCGGCCAACACCCTTGCATGGGTGAAGAGCTTCCCATCTCGAGGATTCATGATCTGTGTCCGACCCATGAACATGAGCTCAGGCCGTTGCATGGCAGATCACCAGACAAGACCGCAGGTCGTGTGTAGTTTACTTTCGAGTGTCAGGAGACACACGTTGCCACCAGTCCAGCCATTCAGTGATCCCGCAGAGGGCAGAGACAGGTGCATGTGGGGTGCAGGAGGTCGCAAAGACGGCGTCAGACAAGAAGAGCGAGCTCGAGGCGGAGCTGGCCGCGGCACGCGAGGCCGCCCAGGCGGCGACGGCACAAGTGGCCGAGCTGCGTGAGGGGGTTGCTGCAGCGGAGGCCGCCCGGGACGAGGCCTCTCGCCGCAGCCAGAAGCTGCAGCAGAAGGCCGACGCACTCAAGTGCGTGCCTGGAGAAGGTTCCAACGTGACTGCTGTGCGGGCGGGGGGCCTGGGGTGGCCTTTTGGTTTTGATATGGTTCGATCAGTGATTGTATCTCTGAGATTCGTGGGTGCCTAAGGACCCATGGTGGGTCATGAAGCTAGGGCGGGTGGTGTGCGGCAGCGACACGCTGCGGGGCTCGCCTGCCGCAGAGCGTGCCTGCAGCCGCCCGAGGCAGCGCGGTGGAGTGCAGGTCGCAGCTGCAGGCCGAGGTGGCACAGCGGCAGGAGGCGCAGCGCAACTGCGACGCGCAGGAGGCGCGGGTGGAGCAGCTGCAGGGGGAGGCTGCGAAGGCCGCTGAGGAGCGGGCGGAGCTGCTCGCGTTCCAGCAGGCGACCGACGGCCTGCGGCAGAAGTACCAGCGCATGGCTGACCTTGCAGGTGACCTGCAGAGGGTCGCACAGGAGACACAGGTGGCGATCCTGCCTGCCGTGCGCTGTTGGTAGATACAACGGAAACTCGATCGGTCCACTCGATGTGAATGCACGCCAAGTTCCCACCACATGTGCCTGTGCTTGTCAATGCGATGTCATAGTGTGTATGTGCTGATTTGCCTGAAGGGCAGAATGACCTGCAGCAGCGTCAGCTGGGACTGGCTGGATGTTGCATTTTGACGGGAGTGGCCGGTGTGCAGAGGGGCCATGCCAATGCACAGATGAGGCTGGGCATGCGGGCGAGTAGTGCGCCCTCTGGCCACAATGGAAGCGGTCGAAGCCCGGGGGATCACGGTAGTGGTAGAAGTCACGGGTGATGCTATGATCCACGTAGCGTCCTTTGCGCGACGCCCGTAGGAATGGAGTGACACTTTTCGTGAACCGCATGACACATATTTCGTGGTTTTCTATGTGATGAAGAATTCAAGCTGGGCGATGCCCATGCTATAGAATGGCTGCTGGATGCAATGAATACACGTTTGGTGTGTTGTGTAAATGCCTGCCGATGGCCGCGGCAGTGTTCGATCATCTCAGTGTGTTTGCGCCAGACTGTTGGTCCGGCAACTCGCATGGTCACCCTCTCTCAGCAGCTGATGCAGCCTCATAGGTCTTGCCAGTACACCTTGCTCGTGCATCTGTTAGTCCACACTGTTCGTATGCCTCCCAGACAATGCACAAGCAGAGTGTGCCTCGTGGATGACCAACATTTGTAAAACTGCACTAGAACACCGACCATGGCTCGTGCACAGCGGAGCGCTGTGACAGTGCAGGCGAGACATTCGTGCTGAAATACGCCTCGATGCAGGGTGTTCGCCTGTGGAATGCTTTCAACACACCAGAACTGCATGATTCAAACACGCGCATGCTTCCGAGCTCCTGCTGGGCGACATGTGTTACCCAGAACTGCGGAAACGTGGCAGAGGCAGCGGCCACCTTCCTCCAAGGCACTGAAACTGTTGTATACGGGAAAAGCACATGTCTGATCACAGTCCCACCGGGCGAAACAGCCATCACCGTCACGTGTCCGTCCGCAACGTGTCCCTCTGCGCCTCCAGCTTGCTCCCCAGCTCCTCAAGCATCGACACCGAGATCTTCTCGTCGTCCCCAATCAGCGCATTCAGCGCGTCCATCTCCTTCGCGCTCAGGTGCGTGTCCAGCATCGCCAGCGCGCTCATCAGCTCCTGCCGCGATATCATGCCTGCACACACCGGCGCCGAATTGCGTGCTTGCGCTGCTTGCTGGTCCCGTGGTGCTGCCCGCCTCGCCGCCGTTATCCTTGTAACACACAAAACAGCGCCACTCACGACTCATCCCCAGCCTGCCGGAACTGTGGGTCATCGCACGCATTCACACAGGCCACTCCTGGCCTGCTAGCTCCGATTACAGAAGCTGCAAAGCCCAGCATGACCACAGACAGGAGCCACCCCGTTGGGCCAGTGAAGCAGTTTGTCACAGGCCGCTGGGCATGCACGTAACAGCAGGGCAGGCGTGCAGAGCAGTGCCGGTTCTGCATGCAGTGCACCGGAGCACACCGTCGTTGTCCTGGTCGAGGACGTGCATCTTCTCGCCGATCTGCGAGTCGGCGCGGTCGAGCTCGCCCTCGATGCGGATGAGCATGTCGGTGACGCTGCTCGACACCGACGCCGTCATGCGGTCCTGCGTCTCCTGCTCCACCTCCGGCCGCATGACCACCGCCGTGCCCGTCACGCCGTCAAACTCCATGTAAGACCCTGCACGCCCGCCGCCGCCCGCTCACCACCCAACGCTGCACCCTCACATGCATGCATACACACAGCCACAGCACAGCCACCGCCGGGAGGCACATGCCTCCACGTCTGTGCACACCTCAGCGCCCCGCGACAATGCCCACATGGTAAACGGCACAATGCAAGACTTCCTGATACCATCATAATAGCAGCCTCTCGCTTCTGCACGTGGCATGCAGAAGCACTGCGCTGCCGCGCAGATGCTCTCCCAACTGACAGCCAGCACACGGGCCGCCGAGGCTGTAAGACTGCGGCACAAAGGGGGCACACAGGGGGCACACAGGGGGCACACAGGGGGCACACGGGGGGCACACGGGGGGCACAGCGCACCTCCCGGCCGGTTGAGTTTCGTGAGCTCCGACTGCACCGCGTCGTTCGCGACCTCCATGAACAGCGCGCGCTCCTGCGCGACGCCGCTCGCGCTCGCCAGCGCGACGAGCGACGAGATGAGCGTGCCCATGCGCTCCTCCTCCTGCGTGTGCGCCTCGAGCATGCGCTGCTGCTCGCGCGTCTCGTCGCCCGCCTCCCCGGCCTCCAGCGTCAGCGCGCGCCGCTCCGCGCGCGCCGCGGCCTTGCGCACCACCGCCTTCGCCGTCGCCCGCGCATTCGCCTCGACCGCCGACTCCAGCCGGCTCTGCGTATCCTGCACACAGTCCGCTGTACCTGTGGCAGCGCCCATCTGCAAGGTGTGGCGTAGAGTGCACACTCAGCCCCGCTCTAAAACGAATTATGCAGTAGCTAGCAGCTTTGTGCGTGATGCGAGCCGCCAGGCTGTAGTTGGGCTACAAGCGACCACAAATGCCATGACATGGAGCCCCGTCACCTCCTGTTTACTCAAGCGACACACAGACACAGACATCTACCAACATTTGTGAACAACACAGCTTGGCCGCAGAACAAAGGCAGCCGGCCTGTGATGCACTGCTGCCACTGCGGCCGTCGTCCAAAGCTGTACGGCGGTGAGACCAGAGCCAGCATCCCGAACAGCATCGCTCAGGAGCCCCAGCGCCAGTGCAGCCGTGGCTTCCAGGGCACTGGCAGCTGTGTACACGCCAGGGACTGCAGGCCAGGCGGACTGCATGCCCGGAACAGTTCTTTTGTGTATTTTTCTGGCGAACTTTATTTCTGGTCTATGGCCGCCATCTGACGACTTGAAAAAGTCTGACTGTCTCCAAACTTGCCGCAACTTGCCCAAAATGAGGCAGGCCAGGAGAGGGGAAGCGAGCGCACCTCGAGGGCCTCCCGGGCGGCCTTCAGCTGCTCCGTCTCCTGGTTCTCATCCTTGATGTCCTTCTCCACGCGCTGCAGGTACTCGAGGCGCTGCTCGAGGCTCGCGGAGCTCTTAAACGTCTCCATCGTGACGTCCTCCAGCGTGTCGTCCGGCAGCATGTTGAATGTCTCCTTGAGGCTCTCCACCGTCGCCTCCGTGGAGTCGCGAACCTTCTTCGAGTCCTTGACCTTGGCCGTCTGGATCTTGAAGGCGCGGCTCAACAGCAGCAGCGACTGCGGGATATTCCTGCACAGATACGCACTTGAGGTGTTGGGCTACTGTATGCTGCTTGTGTCACAATCACCCGATGCTGCAGCAGGGCACTGGCACTTCCCTGTCTCTGGCCTCACACGTATTTGCACCGCTGCCAGGGCCCAGTGGCATGCTGATACACGGATGTCAGCATGCTGGTGTCACGCTTCCCTCGTTCTTCAGGCAGGCAGGGCTCCGGATGTGCACTACCTCGCAGCGCCTCAGGCCTCCATCGCTGGCAAAACCCGTATCTGGCAGCAAGTGCGGCACAGAACGCACAGCAGGCTCACGGAGTAGCGGCCACAGGGACGAGCCCATGCGGTGTCGACAGGCATGCGGCGCGTGCAGCCCGGCGCACAGCGCTGGCAGTGCGCCGGGCAGGGGCGCACTTGTCAAGCGAGAGCTCGATCCAGTCCTTGAGCTGCTTGCGCATGAACGAGGTGCAGCCGACGCCGAACGGCGCCGGCATGCCTCGGGCGCGGCACGCGTGCCGCAGCTCGTCGTCCGTCAGCTGCTCGAGGCCCTCCTTCTTGATCTCGAGGTCGTCGGCCTTGATCTCGTTGAGGTGGGTGCGCAGGCGCGTCCGCAGGAAGGCCTCCGTGCCGATCGCGTTCAGCGACAGGAACTGCACCGCCCATGGAGTGAGTCGCTCACACGCGGCCACAGCCCCACTGCGCATCCGGCACAAGAGTGCACATTGACGGTGAGTACCCACGCGGTGTAGTCACAACGGCCGGAGCTAGCTGGAAACTGTGCCATCAAGGCGAAAGAGCACAGTCAAGAGAGCCGAGCTGCTGGTGCTGGAGCTGCTACGGCAAGCGACACCAGCCCCGCCTCAGAAAAAAAGCAGCGCCATGCTGGACTTACCGCTCGCGCATTGTGTAGCCGCGTTCGGCTGCTCCACCCGGTCACTTGCTCAAATACCTCTCCGGACCTACCAAGACGCACCAGCTGCCCTGGGCGTTTTGGGATCCCAAATCTGGCAGGCAGAGCACAGCGGCCAGGAGGTGCACCACTCCATGGGCGTCCCACTTCCCAACGTGATCAGGGCGCATATGCATCAGTATATGTCTACTTGAAGAGCAACAAGCAGGCGTGGCGACCAGTTGGTGTCACAGGGGCGGGCACAGGCGGAGGAGCCCCTCATGGTCACAGGCAGGAGAGAGTTGCCAACGCACCTGGCAGAGGGTGACAAGGTGGACGCGGTCGAGGTTCTCGAGCGTGAGCTCGTCGCTGAACAGGCGCGCAAAGCGCACGATGTCGGTGTTGCTGACGCCGCGGCCGCCGCGCACGTCCTTGAGGAAGGTCGAGAGCGCGCGCGCCTCGTCGGCCGTCTCGCCGGAGCTGTTGCGCTTCACGTCCTTCGCGAGCTCCCCGACCGTCTGCTGCAGGAAGCGCGCGAGCTCCGTCTTGAGCTTCAGCAGCTTCTTCATGTCCTCCTCCTGCACGCATATGACGGCCTCGCATCAGTACTATGACTGCGACGCCTCGTGGCTATTGCGACGATGCCTGGAAGTGTGTCTTGGCGCTCCTGCGTGCAATGACCCGAGACCGTGTGATCGATGATCTCTCCAGGCGTAGCATCACACTGACTTGTGCGCCGTGAAGGGTAGTGCCCGAGCCACGAGAGCGACTGTCAAAGGTGACAAGCGTGTATGCTTCGGCGAGCATGTGGGGGATGTGAGGGGGTGTACGTGCAGCTGGAGGGCAGAGCAGAGGAGCAGGCCAGGGGCAGCCGCTGCAGAGGCAGGCTGGGCATGGCGGCGGCCACAGCATCAGCTGGATTGCTCGGCAGGATGCCGCCGAGCTGTGCAGCAGCAAGAATCGATTAGAACTGTTGTTCCAAGACTGCTGGGAAGACTGCGAGCCCGCATGCCTCAACGACGAGGTGTGACATTGCCGCTGGCTCACCACCTGGTGCACTCGCATGTAGATGAATGTCGCCCCCGCACCCCACGAGGAACCCCAGCCACTGTCGGTTGTGCCGCATGTGTTCTGTGGGGCTGCCTTGCTGCTGCGTGGCAGTGTGATTGCAGAAAAGCAGCGGAGATGCGAAGCCATTGTACTGAGAGGGCATGTCTCACAGGCACTGGCACGATCTAGCTGCCTGCAGGGGCACTGGTGCTCGCGTCTGTGTGCCCGCTGACTGCATCCCCCTGCTCCTCTGAGCTGGTCACCTGACAGCTCTGCCGCCTCGCTGCAGTGGCCCCGATCGCTGTTCCTGAAGCTCAACTTCGGCACAGAGTGTGATACGGCAGCACTCATGGAAACCGTGCTGACCGCATTCGACTGTGTTCACTGTCGTAGACAGGATTTCCCATGTTTCCATGCTTATGCCATTATGATACATGGGTGCATCGTAGTGTGGTGAGAGACCACTGATGACACAAGCGTGGTGACTCTGGAGCAGTGTTGGGCGTGGTAGGCAGGGGTGTGACGTGCCTGCTTCAGCTGCGTCTGGAAGGTGCTTGGGAGCATGTTGGGGAAGATGCGGAGAGCGACGGGGAGCAGGAACTCTGCAAAGGGAATGATGATGAAGAATGTGAAGGGCACGACACGGAAGATGTCAGCTGTCGTGCGAGTCAGCTGCTTGCGCTCCCGCCGTGTCAGCTTGCCCCCTTTCAGCTGTTTCCAGATCAACCTCGTGGCAACCCGCAGCTCAAATCCGAAAAGCTTGAAGCCCACCTGCAGCCACAGCATCGTAGTCAGGGCAGATCTCAGACGGCTGTCGTGCGGGGATGCCCTGCTGCCGTATGGCCCACGGCCGTGCTGTCAAGAGCATCTTCAATCTGCGAGATGCTTGCCAGGCTACACGGGGTGCAATGTATGGCTGCGAAGCGGGGGTTAAGTGCACGCACCCAATAGTGTTTGGCCTCATGTTTTACAGTGGCCCAAGTGCTGGAGGTTGCCTGCCTCCAATCTGCCAGGGACATTTTCCGAGCTGTGTTGAGATATCCTGGGATGCTAAAGATGAAAACGACTGCGGAACGGCAGGCCTTGTATGCACTCACGATGCTACCTTCAATTCTTCTCCGCAATGATAAGTCTAGCTGCCGCGGAACCTTGATGTTGCGGTACCGCAGCTCCTCCACAATCCTGTCACAGTCAGCAGGTAGCTGTGGGTCACATGCAGATCTCAGTTTGCCGTCCTGGCCTAGAACGGCTGCAAATTGGGCACGGAAGGCCCGAGACTGTTGCCATGATGCCCTGTGTTGAACTTCATGGGCAGGGCAGCTTTGCAACAGACAGGTCCCAGCGTATGCAGGCCGCAAAAGGGTACTTGCCCTGTGGTATGTGAGTATTGAATGAAAGGACCGGGCGCTCCCAGAGGCACCTCCCTTCAAGCCTGCACGTATACTGCGGAATCAAGAACACTTCAACGCAGCGGCGTCCGAACAAGCCAGGTGATGAATGTGACACCAAATCTTGCATGAAGTCTATACGTCTCTACTATGGCTACAGTGTGCTTGTGTGGCTTCGGCCAACGAAGTCCGCGCACAGCACCGCTGAAAATTCTCCAGGCTTGCCAAACGCGAAAAAGACATGCTTTGCGCGCGTCAATATCTACGTGTCAATTAAAAAACACACAACATCATGACAGAGGCATGAAGTGTATCACTGATTCCGCCAGAGAGGAACGCACAGGCGCTGACATCACCCCAGAGCAAGCTGCATTTCAGCGCAGGCCGTAGGAGGCCGCGAAACTGGTGACAGGACGACATCACCAGGAATTTATATCAGTCTGCACAAACTGGATGTATTCATTTCGATGCAAACGGCTGCACAGCGCTGTAGAATGTACTCGATGCCAGTGTGCGGACGCTATTGGGCAACACGACGGGGGCAGCCTTTGGGACAATCGTCACGATGCCCAGAGTAGTACAGTAGCGTGACTGGGCCTGTGAAAAAGTGGTGCTCATATTCCTGATGGAAGTTGACGTGGTTGCTCATGTAACAGCGGCCACGCAGCCTGAACGCGTGCATGGCGGTGCGGGGCTTTGCATTCGTGTACTGCCCAGTGCATAGCGAAACTTGATAATCAGCGAGGTCACACGATCGGCATTGACACAGACGAACATGTGGATGCCTCTAATGAAGTTTCTGGCGTCAGTTGAACAAGGCATACGTGTTCGAGGTCGGTCTTATCGTTCAGACGTTGAACCAAGCCTAAAACACGAGCGCGTCCCTCGGAACACCTGAATGCAGTGCTGCGACACGGAACGTTCATGTCTGATTTGCTCTCTTGTTGGAGTCGCTACAGGGGTACCAGCCTGCGCAATTCTTGGCGCTAGGATGGTCACCCATGTTAGGGCACAGTGTCACAATGGTTTGGGACCTTGACTGTATACCGTGAAGCGCAGCCGTGTAATATTATTGCCAATGACCTTTCTGTTGCTATGCATGGGACATTCGCTCCTCAGCGATGTAGCTGCAGCTTGCAAGCGTCGTGCTGTGCAATGCATGGAGATGGTGTGAGAATTTCGTGCGCCCTTCGCTATGCGTAGCTACTCGTAGACCAGGCCGTCCGAAAGTCGATACACACAGTATGGGCGCTGCATCAGTGCAAGACACCACTGCCTGATGTCTGTGGTTGTTTCAGCAGAGGCTCCTCCCTTCGCTTAGCGTGAGTTCGCGTTCCGGCCTGTGGGCCCGACATTGCAAGCGATCATGGTTGTCGGGACGCTTTGCGGTCCAATCGGTGCGGATGCTTGGTGATATCAGCTCATGTTGTAAGCGATTGTGCATCCCTCGTTTTCGCTGCCATTTGGACGTGTGTGCCATGTCAGCCCCGGCATCACACCTGCGCCAAGACATGTTGCTATGCCAAGCTTAGGAGTGAAGCTAACATGCTATGTGGACTCCACGAATTGCTTCGTATCGATACGACACGCTGTTCCATGCCGCGTTGCGCTCCGTGTGCGCGCAGAGGCCGATACAATACCTGTGGCACTGTGTAGATGGCCTGAAGTTTGTGAAGGGCGACGCACCAGCAGAGGTGCCGAAGCATGGTAGTGTCACCGTGATAGAACTCTGGGCTCAGTGGTGTGGCCCATGCCGGCAGGTGCGTGCTCTGACAACGGTACATTTATGTGCACCCAGGTGTGAGGATCATGTATCGTCGCGACTCGCCCTCCTCAAGCTACCCTGAACTGGAACACGGCATATGAGCATTGACCGTTTGATGAGGACAGTCGGTCATACCGGGCTGCTCCCTGCAACGCGAGGAGACAGAGCATGCTGTGGACTGCAGGTGTTCCCGCACCTGACCAGAATCTATCATGAGCGAAAAGCGCAAGGGCTCATCGTCGTTGGTATCTCAGTCACAGATGATCCAGGTCTACAGGCGTTTGTTGACCAACAAGGTGACAAAATGGGTTACATCGTGGCCATTGACCAAGCTGGCTCTGCGGGTCAGCTCATGAAGCGGGCCAAAATTCAGGGGATCCCGCATGCCTTCATCGTCGGTCGGGATGGAAAGATAGCATACAGGTGTGGCGATGAGACTGGCCCGGTCTGAATGGGATGAGCATGTGCCACCGCAGAACCATGCTTCATTGTCAGTTCGTGTTTTCCTGCTCTGCCACTTTGCAACTGCTGCCGCGCTTACCAAGCCTCAACAGATCGCTACATCGTCTCAGGGTCGTACTCACACCTCTGCCCACAGCCGTGACAACGCCCACCTGGACATGCAGTGGTCACCCCGCAGAGCCAAGCTTTGAGCAGGCGATAGATCAGGCGCTGTCAGCAGGGCAGGAACAAGCCCGCGAAGCTCTTCCACAGGTGACAGCGAGTAAGGAAGAACTCGTCGCAATGGGGGTCAAGGACCTCAAGGCTATTCTTGATGAAAGGAAGCTCTCTTATGCCGGCATCACCGAGAAGAGCGAGCTCGTTGACCTGATCGACAGCCAATGCCGCAGTATTACATATTACAAATGACAATGTACACAGTAGTTCCACACGGAATGCAGCGTCTCAGATCTGTATGCCTTTTGCAAGAAGAAATGGTTCATTCATGCCTCGCCTATGTAGCGTCACAAGTGGATGTTTCCGCCGAGAAAAAACTGAATGGTTTACTAATGTAACTCAAAGACACGGTGGGAGGTCACACGACACAAGCTACAGTACAACGACCTGCTGGTAGGCAGGCGTGTCAGCAAAGCAGATGCTGGACCAAGCCGTGGCTGCAGACATGCTGTGATGCTGGCACCAACTCCTCCAGCACTCCAAGATGTCGACTGCCTTGCCTTCAGCGTCAAGTGCGTGTAGTGGGGCTGAGCACGTCCACAGGTCGACCTGGATCTGGCTCTGTGCATCACACCTCCCGGTAGGGATGGCCTTCTGCCTGCAGGCTCTCCTCACTGCTGAGCAACTGCACACTTGTTTCCGACAGGCCATACAGAACTGGCTGCCTGGAGGAAGAGGCAGCACCTGAACAGCTGCAGACGGCTGGCCGAGAGCCACGCGGAAGCGCGGTTCACATTCTGAGCTGTCACGTTGTACACAAATGGATATCCCAGAAGCACGCCATTGACAAAGGGCAGATTGCCGATACCCACGCCATCATCCAGCTCCACAAGGCTCTCCTCAAGGCTGGAAGGGTCACCTCCAGAACACCAACTAAACAGGGACAGCATCTGCTGCAGATGCGCCTGGGCCTGCATGCATGCAGCAGGCTTGAGGGGCCGGAAGGGCAACAGTACACTGAGGGTGGATGGACTCGCACGGAATCACGCGTGTAACAGCGGAGCCGCCATTGTCAGCGCATGGCATGGATATCGAACATCTGCTTATGTTCCACATCGCTACAGGCATACAACAGCAAACGAGGTTGTGGCTCGACATCACATGAGCAGCTGGGATACCCATGGCCACTGGCAAGCACATCATTTCCCATTCGTCATCACTCCTGACAGCTGCATGTGGTGCACGCCTGGCTGTGCGGGCGCCTCACTACTGGTGGGCCCAAGGCATCGTCTTCGCAAAAGTCGATGAGCCACAGCTCGGGCGGATGCGCTGGAGCCGATGACAGCGACGACTCCAGTCGACAAGCTAGGCTGAGCTGGGACACCACCCACAGGCACCCCTGCCACGCGAGGGCAAATATGCGCTTGTGAAGGCGAGCGGTCAGCCGGCTGCACATGGTCTGCACTGCACGGGGGGGAGCCCGGGGACAGTAGTCCAGCATGAAGGCAGGTCTCACGCCAGAGCACACGGCCAGCGTGTCGAGCCACAGCCGGTGCTTCACACGCCGGAGGCTGGAAGCCTCGGACACCAGCACCTGCACCATGATCGTACTGTCAGAGCAGTGCTGAGCTGTTGATTTTGTGTGTGCGCCCTGAGCCTGCAGTGAGGGATTCACTGGCTTGGTACAGCGTGGGCTGGATGGGCGTACTTCAATGGCTTGGGTGACTGCATCTGTCGTTGAGACCATGCTTCACGCTCGGCGGACTTTTTCGCTCAAAGCCTGAGGAATTGTTGCCGTTATGTATCACGCAGGTCCCGTCTCGGACTTGCCTTCAGCGTGATCGTCGAGGGACTGAGGCACAGCATGGGTTGCAGCCTGTGACGGCCCAGCTGCAGCGACAACATCAACTGCTTCCTGCCCAGACTCCTGCGGAGGTTGTCCTGAGGGAGGTACTGCCTGTGATGCAGGCGGATCAGCCGGTGCTATGAGTGCGACAATGCGCTGGGACAGGGACGATGTCCGTGCTTGCAATGTGTCGAACAGATTATCGATGTCTCCCAGCTGCCGCAATGCAGTGTCCAGCTGCTTTCCCAACTTGAGCCATGCTTGCGAGCCTTCTTCAAATTCTGTGACCGCAGATTCCGCTGCTGCTAGCAGCTTTTTGGCCTCTTTCGCTCGGTGCTGTACCTGCACGTTCCACGTTTGTCACTGTGCAAGAAGGATCCGCTGGCCTCATCGATGCTGTTGCGATAAGTGCAGCTAAGCCTGCACCTGCGATTGATGATCTGCCTGATTCTGATGCAGCTGCTTCAGGCTCTCGTGTAGGTGGCACTCAGCGTTGAGCAGGTGGTCCTCTGCATGCATTCACGGTGCCAATCAGAGAGCACTTCGACTGATATATGTATGGAGAAGGTATCGACGTGCCTTTCTTCACTTGTTGAGAGCTGTGCTTTGTTGTCCGGGGTGAATGGACTACAGATCGACGCATGATCTACTCGTGAGCATGGCGAAAGGCGCTGCTAATTCGGCAAGACATAACATTGCAGGGGCAGCCTCAGCGTCCTACAGTTGATATTGTGGCAGGCGCACACTTCGCATGATCACACGGAAAAAAAAAGACAACCGTTTCGTCGATCTGAGTGGCTACAGCTGTGCACTGAGCGTTGCGTGGTCGTACCTCACAGGCACAGTACCGCACTCCGCAGGCATGCAGGGTGCAGTTGTAGAAATACAGATGGATACACTGCAAATAAACCCATTTATGCCAGTGAATTATGTGTTGAAGGTGTAGACGGTTATAGCTCCAGTTGCACTGCTGCTCCCGGCTACAAGCGAGCCCTTCGCTGGCAATCATTTGCATGTCATTGCTCTAATTTCTAGAGGTGACGTTAACGCTACGCTCTGACACCTTGTCACCGTGGTGTGATGTGGTGGACCTATCGTGGTCCTGCTGTGGAATGTGGCAATGCGCTGGAGTGTCGGACAATGACGAGGCGCTGATGACCATGCATTCCACTCAACTGCACTTGTGTTCACACACATGGCTTCCCCGGGTCGGGGGTTGTTGTAGGGGTTTCGCTGTCTCTGCTCGGCGGCCTTGGCTGCGTGTGCTGTGTTTCGGGGCTCTTGCGCCTGGCTGGTGGGCGGGGTGCGAGTGGGGGTAGGCGTGTGGGTGTGCTTGTGGGTGTTGGGTGGGATGCTTGTGTGGTACAAAGGAAAAAGCCGGAGGGGCCGGTAGCACCGCCAGGACCAAAAGGGAGAGCACGAACAACGCGACGCGCACGCAACAGGAGAGCAACAGTCAACGCCAAGGCACAACAAGCACCCACACACCCCCACACTCCTACACACTACCACACGAACCAACCCCCACACGCACCTCCACACGCACCCACCCCTAAACGCACCGACACACTGACAACCGACCCACGACCCACGCACTCGCACGCGGCCCAGACCCAACCCCCAACACACACACCCACACGCCAATTGGGGGGGGGGTGCTTGTGTGTGTTTGTGGGTGTGTTTGGTCGGGTGTGTGCATGTGTGGCTGTGGCCGGCGCGGGTGCTGGCGGTGCGTGGGTGTGTTGGTGTGTGCTGCATGTGGCTTGTTGCGTGGTGTGCGGTTCCCCTGGACGCTGCTCGCGGTGCTGCCTGCCTTGCTTGCTTTGTCCTTGTAACACACACATGGCTTCATGCTTGCCCAATCTGGCAGCTTGCCGAGGCCTCCATCCTGCAAAGCCGAGACCAGTGGCAAGGAAGTCCTTGTGATTGGTCCCGCATGCGCATGATTTATCATATTCATACTGCTCCTGTTGTGTTCATCCGAGACAGCACGCGCTACCTGTGGCACCACGCTTTACAAAGTCTGTTTGCCTTGGAGCCGATTCCTGGCTGCCCAATCGCAGAAGAATATGCACAAGCACAAGCAAAACATCTCACACTGTATGTCGCATCAGCCACACCGCCCAGGAGCCCCAGCATTCACAACCATGCGGCCTGATCAGCAGCGGCCACAATGCCACACTCCACTCTCTAGCGCCCCCCCCCCCCCCCCCCTGCAGCTGCGTAGAAGTCCCTACCACGGCCGGTGACTGTGATGGCTGGGGTGTTCAGATCCAACACACAGCCTGCCCGGCAGAGGCGAGCCGCACCAGCCGCCACGGCTGGCGCCCCCTACCGCCACCCTTGAGCTCACCAAGCATGTACGCAGTGATACCACAGCCTGTCCAGAACGGTCAAGCCTGCTTGCTCTAGCCATGGCCCGGGCAGCACCTGTCTGCAAACCACAGCTCACATGTGCAGCGCCAGGTCACCCGGCAATGCGGATGTGAAATTGCCAAGATGCCATGTGGATAGCGAGGCAAATAGCTTGCCTCCTACACAAGGCGGGCCCGAAAGTGGCGGTAGCCTGTGATAGGGATGCCTAGGCCGGGCAGAACGGCCGGCTTGAATAGTCAGCGTGGCCCTGGGGTGGCCGTGTGGAGCGAACATCGACCTGGGGCAGTGTGCAGGCCGTCAGTGCTCCAGGGCCAGGGTTGTCCACTTTGTGATGGTGCTAAGATCAGCTGCCATGTCTACAACTTTGCCTGCTGCAATATGTCTGGCACCATTGCCCGCATGCCTTGACCGGAGCTTGACGGGCAGGGGACAGGCTACCACATTTGCCGCAACTGCTGGCGGGGAAGTGCTTGGAATGTGCCACCTGGTCTCATGTTGTTTTTACCATCACGATTTGCTTCTTTCACAATGGTCGGCTTTACAAGTCTTTGCTGATGCAACACAGGTTTCCCGCGGAGACTGGGCAAGCGATGACACAACAGGAATGACACAGACGAGATGTCGCCAAAAGCGATACAGCACAGGGGATTCCCAGGAGATCACTCAGCCCAGTACTAATCCTGCCCAACCAGGCTTAAGTTGCGAGTTCTGATGGGATCGCCTGTTTTCCTGGTGGTATGACCGTATCACGACAGATTAGTCGATTTTTGGATCTATATAGTCTTTGCAGCCATCGTGCGCAAATCTAGCGTCGTTGCTGCCTTTGTGCCATGCCTGACCGTGAAAAGGACACCGTCAATTGGTGACCACAATGACACCATCCCACCCCCGGGTCCGCTATATAAGGGAACCCGAGCACCGTGGCATCGCAACAATAACATGGGTCCACGTACCACGTCAACACTGGAGCTCAGCTCGCGGACCTTGCCACAAGCAAGTAGAATCTAGAAGCGGAACTCAAATTTGACGGCGCTTGATTGATGGGCGCACATAGCCGTGCACACTGCGGCAATGCGCACAGATGCGTATGTAGACATTGCATGCGCGCTGATCGTCCGCTGTACCTCATATCTACCAAGCTCCTATTTCAAGTGGAGCTGTATACCGGTCTTTGACGTGTCTGCTACACTGGATGTGTGTATCTCGAGATATTCGCTGTTGCCTACTTCCGAAACAGTCGTAACAAGCGAAGTCCATCTATCCCGCTCATGTCGTGAGATACCGTCATGAAAACAGGAAACTCTGCGATGGTCGACAAAGCAGGAAAATCCACTTACAATCTCGCTTTGTGTTGGGCCAGGGGGTTGGTCACTTGAGTGGGGCACCATTGCTATGTTGTACATGCATCGCACTCTCCCGTTACCCAGGTGCATAGGGTTTGCTGTGTTACTACACATAGTCGGAAAAGCACCCAGCAATGAGGAGCTGCACAGCTACAAAGCACAATCAAGCCACATCGCAGCCGTTATACAGCGCGGCAAACCCCACTGTGCCCACACAACACTGCCCGCAAAGAAAGGGGCATGCTGTGCAACTGGCTCATCAGCACACAAAACAACACTGGGTCCCTGAACAATGTGCGTCACATGTGTGTGTCACACACATCGAACCGGAGGCTGAGTTGGAATTTGCGATGTGGCGTACCCATACAGTGAAGCGATCTGAAGCTGGTGTGGGCCACATCATCCTTGAAATGGACGCGCCAGAGCACGCAAGGGAACCGCAGTCCAATGACAAGTCAGCAGCACGCAAACGTAGCATGCCATGCACACCAGGTGTTCTACAGTTGCGAAACAGCAACTCATCCACCACCTCAAGGTCCAGCAACCATCTCGAGCGTGTAGGCACGCTGCGCGACCTCAACACACGGCTCACTACAACTCGGCACCTGGCATCCAGTGGGGCACTAAACATCCAGAACACCAAATCAGGCACCAGGCAAAGCATGCGGTGTTTGGTCCAGGCACCGGATGGTTGCACGGTTACGCCTACACCCACACCCACACCCCTGCCTGAAGTGGCACCGGATATACCTCTTCAGGTGGGTGGCGACCCGACATTCCCTGACACATCCACGTGGAGCTGTCCGAAAGCAGCTCGAAGCCCTCACATCACGAGAACTATGGTGGGAGACAGGGCAGTGGCTTGTGTGCCGATTCCTTATGGTGTGTGACCGGGGCCGGGAAACGGACGAGGAATAGGCACCGCTGAGCGCTTGCGGCATCAGGGAGGTGTCAAGGTTGGTCAGAACAGAGCTGTACCTTGAGCAGAGGGGCTGAGAGCAGCTGCAGTCACTGCAGTGCGAGCGAAAAGGTTCTGAGGGAGGGATTCTCTGCTGCAGCTCGGGAGCTTCCACTGGAGGTGGCCATACAGGTCGACCTCGAGCCAGGAAGCCAGGATTTCATTACGTTGTGGAGGGCAAGGAAATCGTATACAGGGGCTCCGCTGGCTGCGCCTTGGAGAAGGCTGACATACGTGGAGCATGCTGGATTGACCCACGGTGCAGACTTCAAGCCAAGGCGTCCACGATGCCTTGGGTGGTTGCTATCTTGACGCCGATGTTGGACATATCTGTACACACCGATTGCCAAATCTTCTGTGAACGGCTGTGGCAGGCCAGATAGAGTGGCACATGAATTCAGGAGCACGCAAGTATTGAGGCATGGGAACACACCATGTAAGTTCGCTTCTTGTACTGCTTGACTGGCTGACGCAGTCGCATCGGCCGACACTGTGACATGGTAGTCCAGGCAGATGCCATCAAAGGCACAGGCACGGATGCAGTTTGGCGTTTGGACGCCGCAGAGAATCAAGTTCTGGATTCCTTTTCTGCACAGTTCAAGCAATTGGAATGCTAGCAAACTTGGGTCTCATGCCACCAGCTCTTGCCCCAGGTTCGAGACCTTGTATGTCTGAGGTGGTCAAGGATGCAGGTACGATTCTGCCATGGCAAAAAGATGGTATGACTGCCAAGCTACCCGGCCAAGCTACCCGGCTGTCATGACAGCAGCCCACCAGGAGACTTGTTGGCAAGCATGCTGAGGATCGCTGTGCCAGTGCACCCACCTGCGCAGAACACCATCCAGCGGCGTGTTGAAGAAAGCACTGAAGCGTTTCTTCACAATGACTGCTTCAGACTCCAGTGGCTGGAGCTGTGCCACAATCTGTGCGCCGGGCGTGCCGGTGACAGTCGGTCCTTGGCCGTTCTTGTACAGATGCTGGCGAGTGTGTTCGACGTCCACCCCTGCACAGCTCAGCTGCATAGAGCGGTAATGTCCACAGTCACCGAGATATCAAAAGGCTGCAGACTTGCACATGAGGAAGCTTTGATGTCTACAGGCAAGTTCTCGCCACACCATCACGATCATGTTCCCGGATGACCCATATCACAGGGATGCTGAGCTCCCTCGCCTTTGTAATCAGCTGCTTGCACTTTGGGATACAGGCCGGCGACTCCTTGACAAATAATGATGCGTCTGGAAGACAGAAATCATTTTGCATGTCGATGCAGATGATAGCAGTGCCCATAGCTACTGGTATGATGTCCCCTGATGGTCTGGTACGTACTGACGATTCAATGGCTTTGCGTTGCTGCTGGACCACATTACTCAGGCCATACATCGGTAGAAAAAACCATACATTCTGCTCCCTCCTTCTACGGATGTACATCCAAGGTCGTTGCGGGGCTTGCGGGATGCAGGGACGAGGTATGCCGTCGACACGCGGGAATCCGGAAATCACCATCGTTGTGGCCAGCGTGGCTCGCTTCTCCCGCCGTAGAGAAGCATGCCCTTTGGCCTGACAGATGCCTCAATACCGCACGTAGACCCTTATCAAACACCAGCTTTCATCGAGACTGTCTGTTTCATATTCCTTAATGTGGACCACTGGCTTTTTGCTGCGTATCGACTCAGCAACGCGACCAGATTCTGCCTCGATCAAGCTCATCGGGTAGTGCTTAACACCATGGTGCGAGTCATTCCGAGCATACTAGTGGTTGTATTGCCCTACGTTGCGCTCAAGCTAGGTCCGGCTCGAGTTATTGCAGAATTGAAAGGGAAGGAGCAGAAACCCAGAGGTGCCACAGGCCAAATGATACCACCACGTCGGCTGCATGACGCCATGAGACCTTAACGGACCAGAACAGCATCACTTGTGCTCACTGGAGGGCAAACGTGTGCAGGCCACCTCAGCCAGGACGTTCAGCACAGGATGCTCTCGCAGGAGCACCGTGGCCAAGGCTCACTCGCAGCCTCAGGGGCAGGCTGCTGCCTCCAGGCGAGCGGCATTGCTGGCTACAGCGTCTGTGCCATTTGCACTTCAGGGCAAGCCCGCGCTGGCAAGTACTGAGGTGGGCAGCTATCTGCCATCAGCGGGTGTGAAAGACTTCGTCCTGTTCGTGCCAGACAAGACCAAGACGCCGGCGATCCGTGCGGGCACAGTGGACCGGTATAACCCCTACCGCTTTGCTATCCCACCATCATGGTCAGAGAAAAAGGTAGCAAACATTTCTTCAGGTGAGCCATCCCATCTGACCACTTGGTCGGAAGAAGCTTCGTGCTGGCTCACTGTCAGCGAATGTCATGTTCGAGCATGTTGATGAGGAAGCATCCGGCCGTATCATGCATGCTTTGTCAAGGGTGAGATTCGAAGCTGTCAGCCACCTTCACACATTCCCGTGTTGTGCAGGAAACTACTGCCAACCCAGGTGTGCAGAGCCCTGGACCGAGGTGATCTTCGCCAATGATAGTGAAGGGAAGGCGCAGGTGTGGTCATGCTTCTGAGTCCGTCCTACTCAGACATGCAAACAGTGCAAGGGTATGGCCATGCGCAACCCGAGAACACGATGAAGCCTTGCACTTGTTCTCAACCTTCCCGGGACAACATAGCCAGGCCTGACTTGTACATGTAATTACAATCATGTACCCCGCATCTTCAGAATCTACACCTTGCTGTCTCAGTGCAGGTGCTCGTAGCTCCACTCGTGCGACTGACAAACAAGAAAGATGCCAAAATCGAAGACATCGGAACACCTGAAGCCTTCATCTCATCTGTTGGTCCATTCATCACCGGCACATATCTGGACCTGGAAGACGTGGTAGACATGTCCTCTCAGGTGCTTGACGATGGCCTGACGTACTACTACTACGATGTACGCTTCCTTCTGTGGCGTTTGCATGCGACCATGCCTCTAGCATATGCGACCACGTGATGCATTTGATCGAGTGATGGCAACCTGAAGATGGGCTATCTGTATCCAGTGACTCCGCTTCACCGTGCTGTTGCTGAGTGCAGGTGTATGCGACGTATGGCACACAAGGGCCTCACACCCTCACAGCATGCACAGTGAAGGGTGACTTAGCACTTCTGTTCTGCTTGTCTGCAAACGAGAAGCAGTATGCCCGATCCAAGGGCAAGTTGAAGACCATGCTCGAGACATTCAGGGCATAGGTCTGGTGCCATGGGCACCTGAGTCTATGCTCCCGGATAGCCGGGCAGGAAATGCCCGTGATAGTTTGTGCCTTTGTCTGATGCAGTAATAGCAACGCCAACGGTTTCGGGACTTGGCTATGCATACTGTTTCCTGTGTGACAGTGCAAGCATGTGCTTGCCTACATGTTTGTGTAAGTCTGCCACTTGCATCCGTTGTTGCAGGCGGCACTCAAAAGCACTCGCACGTCACCAGTGCCTGTAGCTTCCAAGTCTCGCAGTTCCGGAGGCTGTCAGCATGTAGTACGCATTCAGACTGTCGCGGCATGAACTGCCTGGCTCGGGACTTTTCACAGGCCGCTGGTCTGGTTTACGGCTGCCAGTGCAATTCTAGCCCATCTGAACTCAGCTAAATCCCTTGCCCCGTTTCCCTTTTGTGTACACTTTACCCCTGCTGCCACCATCCCATTCTGGCTTGCTGACGATGATGTGCTTTTCTCCTCGTGATGTCACTTTCATCCCATCTCGGTACCGAACCTGCAAGCAAGCTGCACTTGAGCCACAGATGTCAGCATAATGACTGCAGAGACTGTTTGAATCTTGCCTGTGGCGGATCCGCAGATTCGGCATATTTGGTGTGCCCCCATGGCATCGCAGCACAGCGGCTTGTCCCTCGTGGTTTCTCCTCCGCAAAAGCGAATTGCCTCACAATGGATTTTTTTATATTCTGATGCTCTTTGATCTCTGCAGTCTCCTCCCGGTCGATGCTTGCGTTCTTCTGTGTTCCTTCTTGCCATTCACACTGAAGTTGTGGCACATCCTCCTGTTCCATCAGCCAGCATACTGCAGCCTGCATAACACACACCATGACAAACGCTGTGACCGTAACCTCGCGAATGAACGAACAAGTTTTCTATCGCTGGCGAGCATCCTCCTGTTTCAAGCTTTGGCACATGCGCGAAGCGGACATACCTGCACATTGCCACCTGCCCTACAAAGGATATGCTCCAAGAAGGCAGCCTCGAGGCAGTTTCCCGTAACTTCTGACAGCATTGATATGTCAGATAACAGCCTTTGCCTGCCGTCTGGAGCGCTTTCTTGAGTCGAGTCTACAGCTGTGTGTGGACAGCTTCTGTTGCGCAGCATCAGCTCTGATAGCCAGTCCGGGTCAGACCCGTCCCCTGCAGATCCAGATATGCTGCCGTCAGGTGGTCTTCCAGCGCCTTGTGCTGAACTTCTGGCCTGCACAATCGGGATGTTCAGAGCACTGGGGACGGTGTACATGATAGGCACCTCAGGGACGGTTTGCGGCTTACCTCCTCTAGTAGATCACTAAAACATATTGCAGCTACATCTCGTCCACTGCTGTTCAATCTGGAATCAGGCATCATCTGAAGCACCTGCGCAGTAGATGCAACAACAGTTATCAGCCGAACCGTTGTTACCTTTGTCCGCATGTGCCCATACGCTACACAGGCAGGATTGGCTATACTCACAAGATCGACATAGTCTTCGATGGTCATGGACTCGTCATGAACATCTGCAGCGACGTTGACGAGGTAGTCGACGATGGTGCTGTCTACATCTTCAGCTCCCAGATACGCACGAACGAGATCCCCGAACGTTTGCATCGCAGCAACACGATGACGTCTCTACCCCAGAAATGGCACTATAACGTGCTTTATCACGTTTTTGTTTGTTCATCCGGTGATTACAAATGCCATGTAAGTGCCCTCAGCCTTCAGCCGTGGAATGATCTAATGGCAGTCTACAAGCGAGAGCCCGATCAACTGATCAGTGTACATGCACACATATCCAGCACCTCATGCAATGATGCATCTCGTTGACTGGCTGAGCTTGCTTGATGCTGTTCAGCTCATGGCATGAGAAGGCCATGATGCATGTATGCACACAGGAGTTGCGACCATGCGCCAGACCTCCGTGGAATTGCAGTACGCATCTGGAACATAAACTAGAGGCTATGAAGTGCATTGACAGCATAGCCGGAGTGCGTCACATCTGCTGAGTTGGGGAAAAAAAGCAATTTTGGGTGTTAGCCAGCATGGACATTGACTGTCAGCCGTGAATTGTGAAGTGGACAGTAACGCTGTATGATGGGAATTTGCAACGATCGCCTAGCAACAGGAAGCTCCATGATACCGCAGCACAATGCATGGAAGGGAGCCCGAGAACTTCACCAATTGGCTGCACCCTGTCAGTTCCGACATGAACAATTTCAGTCTCAAGCGACCTTATTCATTTGAATACCTGCGGAACAGAACATAAACGATAAACAACCAAACAGGAAGAGAATTTCTGTTTTTCGAGGAACAGGATTTGACAAGTGCACCAATTTCACCCTGAACGTGTGGCATCATAAACAAAATGTACCCGAGGCAAAAAACATGCGCCTGCATCGCCTACAGAGCTGCCTGCATTCTTGCCGGGCCGCCTATTTACTGATGTATATTCATAGACATCAGTTGCCCCTCCAGAAAGGGCAGATTGTTACAAAAACTCGATCTGGTACACCTGCATGTAGACAGAATCCGACACGAAGGGGATGTCCGCGTATTTTCCAGCTAACGTGAAGATGACTGCATAAGCTAGCGCGATGAACATGCCCATGAAGCAAATGGACGTGAAGCCCATTCCGAGGACAGTCCAGAAGAGCTCCGCCGGGATGTAGGCATTGACGACAGTCGGAAGCATGATCAAGATGTCCAACATCATTGCTTGCATCGCGTTGAACCGAACGAAATGATGCAGTCTTTTGTTCTTAACGATGGCCAGGAACACCAGGAAGAAGAGCACTAGCGGCACCATTTGATGCCCCCAGTAGTATTCGATGTACCGCCCTGTATGTGCATCACAGCAAGCTGAGACCCTCCATTGCGTCCTCTGATGCACAATGCGTGTCAGCAGATGCATGCACACGAAAATTGCTTAAATTGATTGATGGAGCAACGCCTGTTGCGCAGTCCTGGGGTCTGCATCTTCACGGAAGCTCAGCAGCTACTGACATAGGCCAATCAGCGGAACTCACCTCCAACTTCGAACAGGATAAGGGTCTGTGGAACAATTCCATACGTTGTGACACCGAGTTGGATTGTGTCCATGGTTGGTATCAAGTAGATTAGAGCACTGAAGGCTCGCCAAAAAGCATTGGGGATGGGCTTGTCAGTGTAGTTGCTATCTGAGATGGAAGCAGTTGGGCAGACCTGCATTAAAAATGCCACAGATATAAAAGAAAGCTATACTTGTGCTGCGGCATGTGGGCCAGCAGGGGGGACAACGCGGGGCGGCATGGATGTTCGCAAGTAGATAGCGCACATCAATTTCATGGCGCAGACATAGAGAACTTCTTGAGCCCCCTGCAGCAGTTCGATATTTGAATCTCTTGTACCGTCTCGTCCCTCTGGAGGGTCTAGACTTGGCGTACAGCACGTCGGGCAGGACTGCGTCGGCATGCTGATGAACATTTCAGCGACGCACCCCATGAACAATCAGGCGACGGCACATTCCGTTGTCGACCCCGAGAAACTTCAAGTGGGCGTCGACATGCACGAGCTTGCGACCCAGGCCTGAATAGGCCACACGCTGTGCTGGCTGCCATAATCAAGCACAACAGGCGCCTTCTACACACCACATTTGTTGCAATACTCAAAACGTGCTGCAGCGCAAACACGCCCGATGCGTTTGTGTTGGTTAGTAGCAGCTGCGACTGCGTTTTGACGGAGCATACATGTCGTTCCAAAGTCACGAGCTGATGAGGGTTGTGGCGGGCGGGGCCTGTGCAGTTTAAACACTAGAAAAGAATAGCATCGCAAAGCAGAACTACGCGGACAAGTGTCAGAGTGATTCAGCATACCCTTTGCACAAACAACAGCACTCAATTCTACCGTAGTTGAGTGATGTTACGTCTGAACGCAGCACGACGATCGCATGCCGTGGTTCATAGGAGCGTCATTAGACCACAAGCGGCGCCATGTTATAGTCAGGAAAGAATATTACATCAATGCTCCAAACAATGTCGGATTATAGCAATGATTTTGACGTCTCTGGTGACGCTTGGTGTCGACACGTCGGCTTGGGCGTCCAATGACGCGATCTTGAGTAAGCTAGGGCAGCTAAAGGATGAGCAACTATCACAAGAGATTGCCAGTCCAGTGGTGTCAAGGCTCTCGCGCGTGCAAGTGCGCCATCTTGCCAGAGAACACGTGCTGGCCACCTGAAAGGGGTTGACCGAATCAAGTGCCATGCCAAACCTGGTCATGAGCTTGATCATGCGCGGCAGGCGGCACGAGACCAATTCGGCCGCGTTGGCAGGCTAGTGCAACTGAAGCAGTTTAATTCAGCTCGATTACAGCTCAGGGAAGGAGCTGCTTCTACACTGAGGAAAGATCTTCGAGATGCACAGGACTTGTACATCACTGAGAAAGTACGCCTCATCAGTGCAGCAAATCCCCAGTCGTGCGTCCGTTTTTGATCAGATCAGCCGGAGCTCGCAATTTTCTGATTTGTGCTGTTTCTGTTCCTGCAGCTGGCAACGGACTCCATCACAGCACTGGAGCAACTGGACGCTGCGCTCAGAGCCAAGGACACTGACAGTTGCACACGGCAGCTTGAATTGCTTCAGCAGACACTGCAAGAAGTGATTGATGCGTTGGACGCACCAGTCCAAGCCCCGCAGCTGGAGGCGCAGACAACGGGGATGTGACGAAGCCCATGACCTTGCCGTCGCAGCTTACAGAGCCTGACCACCTCTTGCCTGTCGTGGGAGCTCAGCCACGTCCAGGAGGCAGCTGCTTCTGTTTTTTCTTCTTCCTCACGCCAGCCTTGTCAAGAGTTCTTGGCACTTTCTTTGTGCTTAGCAGTTTGGCACGTAGGCTATTCATGTAAGTTGACGAGTGCTGCTGCACGTGTCCAGCTTGTATGGATGAGTGAGCCTGACCATGCGTCTCATCTGCTAAGACCTGGCATGATCCTGCGTTGGAGCCTGTGGCGCCCTGGGAGCTCATTCTCACGCCAACGCCCTGATGCTGATCCTGTTTTTTCTTTCTCTTCCGTGCCTTGGCAGTCACCGTGGTTGTTGTGCCTGTGCTGCGCTCACATATCACCCCAACAGGCAGTTCCCTAATTTTCCCACCCTTTGGTGCTGGCTGGAGCATGGGCGTGTCCTCAGCAACAGCATATGGGGGTGGGACCGGATGAATTGACTGCAGATCCTCAGCCACAAGTCTGTGCTCTTGAGCGGTATGTACATCTGGGACTGAAGGTTGGGCAGGAGAAGTGTCATCTGCTGTGGCACGCAGCACAGGTGATCTGCGATCGGTGATGTCACGTTCTTGCAACTCCTGCTCTACCTCTGGCAACAGTGAGACTGACGCTGAATCTGGTTCTGAGGCAGTTTTGTTGACAGACTTCTCCTTGGAAGCATGACCTGCTGTGGTGCCTGCTGACCGATCGCTCCGCGCTGGGACCTTTTGTTGCACGGAACATGAAGTGCTGGGCACGACCTGCACATGCGCCAGGAATCAAGCCGAGCCTGATGACGCCATGATATGCGGCCATACGTAATTTTGCGTCTTTCAGGTCTGCACCTGGCCGATCTTCCAGTTTGCATGCTGTGGCCATGTCGATGTCTCCCCGCAGACCTGCACGGGCAACACCTGTCGCAATCCTGCAGCCATGGACACTGCGTGTGCCAATCTGAAATCTACAGTGAGCCAGTCTCACCTGACATGTTCGTGCAAGAAGGCTTGCACTTCCGTATCGTGCTTGCATAGCCTGCGCTTCGGCCTGTGTTTTACCCTGCTGCATGATTCTGGCGGATGCCCGGGCTTTCCGACGTGAGGTCTGCCTGGCATTCAGAGATACTGCAGTGTGCTCGGCATCTTGATTGCTTGTGAAGCAGTGCTTGCAGCTCTTTCGGACATCTGGTCGAGCAACTTTGCAGCCAGTGCTGCTTGCCAGCTGCAATCATGAACCATTCAGCAACCGTTGATCCGGGAAGAGGGCTTCAGCGAAGTCAGTTTAAGTGTGTGTAATTTCTACTCACACAGGTTCCCCATAACGGTGACGCAGCGTTACGATTCGCTGGTGATCGAGCATGGGGGCAACAACACGCACTTCGAATGCCCGAGCAAGGCACTTCGTGGACAGAGCCTGGCATTGCCCGTGTAGGCTGTGCCCCACGTTGAGCAGGAAGTTGACATGGGCGCCTTCAAGGCCGTTCGCGGATGACGACGAACTTGCTCTCAAAGCTGCTGGCATCTGCGGAGACGTGGGCGCGCACAGTGGGAAGCCCAGACAAGATCACCGAAGCCTGACACCTATGGCTGACCAATTCTACAATGTGATCCTATCGGTCTTGCGAGCCCGCAAAATCAATGCTGTCCGACAAACGTGCCTGCAGTGAGGACGGGAAACGATGGTAGCTAAGCGACACCTATACAGTCACACGCAAGGCACGGCAGGTGGCAGTGCCCTAGCGCGTGCAGACTGCAGTTCTGTAGCACCGTGCGCAAGGGGAGCGCTATGAACGATTTCCGCTCGACCAACGTACAGCCGAAAACGACTCACCAGCACCAGAGTACCGTCATGCACAAAAGAACTCCTGAATCTGTCTCACTGACGCTGTAGCCTCTTAAATCGACAAAAAAGCTACGCATAGCCTGCCGGAACATGCCCCTGCCAATATAGGATCTTGCAAGCCTCCACGTGGTTTGAGCTGCATGCATGGTGCATGTGGTGCAGGACAGTGCTGTGCACCTGTTCCTACCACCACCGCATCGCAGAGTCGAATTCATCTTTTAGTTATCTATCGAGACGAGCTTTCCGAATTGTAAATGGAGAAGGAGATGTTGTTGAAGCTTAAACATGCGCCGTCCATCGAGTACCCACGGTTGCATCTGCGCGCATGTCGATGTTCGGTGTGCGACTGTTGAGACGAGGCCCTGAATGGGGCCGATGCGTTTGTATCCATAGCCATGCCCGTGCGTCCAATGATTCCTCATTCCTGATGCATGGCAGGGGAGGATTCTAGCTCGGGGACCATTTTTTGGTTGAGGGCAGGGAGGTGGGTAGCTGTTGATTGCAGGGGACGGGGGAGGATATCAACTTTAGGGAACGGTGTCTGGTGCAGGGTTAGGAGCGGAGTAAATTGTTGCTTGGAGGGCAGTGGAGGATTATATCTTCAGGGGAAGATGTCTGATGTAGGGCAATGAGGGGAATCAACGTTGAGTGCAGGGCAGGGAAGGAATTGATTTCAAATGTGTATGGTTGCAGAGGTGTTGCGAAGCAGTATTGCGGCAATGCACAACCCAAATATGTGTCATAAATCAGTGTCTAGGTACACCTACAATGCATGACGCGCAAGTCTGCGCATGGGTATGGTGGCCAAGGGCCCAACCCGTGTTATGTTAGGATAGTATGCATGAGCATACTTGGGGGGCTCCGGGAGCGGGTCGGCCCAGGCCATTGTCATTGGGCCACGGTAGACATGCACGAATGGTCGCATATAGCCGTATGGCTCCGAGTCTGAAGTAACCTTTCTCTTACATCTTCCATAGGTTCCTGCACTGTCTTCCAATGAAATATACTCTCTGATCTGTGTAGTGTCATTTTGTACGACATGGCGGCTCTCTAGGTATAGGCTCTACTAACCTCCTAATGCACACATGACAGGTTCTTGTTTATAACAGTATGTGTTGTCACAACAACTGAACATCCGAGCCGCTTGTAATGTCGTACACAAGCCCCGAATACAATAAATAAAAAAATGCATCGGTGTTTAAGCCTACGAATCCATGCTTGGAGCGGTTGGCGAAGCACGCCGAACTACGCCGCCCGGCTCCCCCGCTACCGGGGCCCTCCGCTCTAATGCCTCCTCAACATCAACATCATGTTCTCTCTCACGTTTACCCTCGCGTGCCGTAGCTACGACGCCTCCATGTGCATACCCCGCACCGACGGCAGCATGGTCCTCCGACCCCAATTTTGACACAAGCCCACCCGTGCAGGCAAGGTCGCCAAGATGTGCCAGAAGGGGGTGGTTAACCCCACCCTGTATGTACGGTGACGCATCACACGCGGCTGGCAACGCCGAGGCCAACGGTGCGGGATCATCTCCCTCCCTGTGGCCGTTCAACAGAGGCGGGTGTGCACACAAATGCACGAGGTTGGCAAGCGCGGTGGCCGCCGACGTCGAATTGTTTGCAACACCTTCAAGTACGCCTGCGCGGTGGCACTCACGCAACAACACCGATGTATGACGTGCCATTGCGCCGCTGGCCGCCATCGACCTAGCAAAGCCAATTTCCTCGAGGAAGCCCCCGAGCACACCACAACGCTGCTTGATCTCGGTCGCCGTACTCGGCGCCGGTCGTCCTTCCGGAGGCTTTGCTGTTGCGGCGACCTTTGCAATGTTGCGACGACGGAAGCCTGCATTGGGCCTGACCGACATGTCTGCGCGCGCTCGTGCAACAACACCTCGGGCGTTGGCCTTGTTTGCGGTGGCACGCTCATCGGTGACCGCGGCCTCAGAATCGGTGGCCACATCCTCTGGGCCGGGCGGTCCACGCTGTTTCGCCGCCTGCGCGCGGTGCTCACTGTTGGGCATCAAACCACGTGGAGCGAGATCTAGCGTGTGTGGGAACTTCAGTGCGTCCATCCCGAGGATCGCAGATTCCCATGTTGTCCTGCACCGATCACGGGCGAATCACTTCACGAGTTGCCACATTTGGGTCACGCGACGCCATGGTTCTTGCCAGAGATGGCCGACGCAGCATGGCTCCAGAGCGTAGGGTGCATGCAACGAGCAGACTGTATCACACCTCGTGAACATCCGGAACTCGGGGTCGTTTGACATGACGGTTTGTAGCCTCAGATCTAGGTCCTTCTCGACCTCCGGGAAACGTGGCGCGACAACGGTCGGCATTAACTCTTTGTTGCGGGAGTGTAGGAGGATACCGATGAGATTGCGGGTTGTCTCGCAGCCTTGTGGAACCGCTTCAATGACCCTAGCGTATGCGGTTTGGCCCATGTCCGAAAAGGCCTCACCTGCACGAGAGCGCATGCTCCAACATGAAGCACTCTATAAACACACTCAATCAACGGCGACCAGTGGAAATCCGCACGTTCAATGGTGACACTCATGACGACGAGCATGGCGCCGAAGACGAGCTTTCCCTGAGACAAGATCTCCCCGTTGGAGTACTTGCTGTTGACTTGTCGGGTAGCGCAGGGAGCTGGGCACCCTAGCGAGCGTACAGAAACGACAGGAGAGAGACAGGGGTAACAACACACGATGCCGCACACGATGGAATGACTGGAACAGAAGCGCCCCAATCGACCAAAGGTAATTGTGTCGATCACAGCAAAACACTTGGAATATATGTGCCCAGGCCCATCCCTGCTTTGTGCTGTCCTCGCTACTGATAGCTCTGTGGAACTGTGGAATCGCGCTGCTCGTTGATCTCTGTACGGATCAGGGTGCAGCATCCCGCGAGATCTGGCGATCTGCTACGGGCATTGGGATTTGGCATGTATCATCCTCCGTCAATCCAATGCAGCAACATCGTGCTGCATGGATACGCAGACGTAGGTTGGCTGGCATGGTCTTTGACGCTGCACCCTTGGCGTGCGCAAGCGCAGACCAGGAGTATGCATGCGCCGCATGCATGACGTGTCATGCACTGAGCTGGCACTTCGCACTGCCAAAAGGCTGTGGCAAAAGGTGGCATGATACATGGGATTGGTATGTGAGATTATACATGTTGAGGAATGCTAGTGGCACTTTTGAGCATGTGGAATTATGCACATGTTGCTGTATGCATGCAGCTCATGTCCACAGCTGTGACGTGGTACATGCTGGCATTCTGAGGTATTCTTTGGTATACTTTCGCCTGGCTCAAGTTTTGCAAGGCAATAGCCTGAGATACATACACATGTATCCACAATTGGTGCCTGCATATCTGGAATAGGTGTGCTTCTGAGCAGACAGACTTGGCCATTACAACACCTCCCCCCACACACGGGAGCGGAGCAGGGCAAACAAGAGTATGCTCTGCAAGCTCAGGGCAAGTCTGGAAGCTCAGGTAAGCAGATGAATGGAGACAGCACATTGACTTGAATGGTAGGGTACATCATAAGACCGGGGCAATGTGGTATTTACAGAGAAGGGTCTACTCATCTGGAATACGGATGAGTGACCTTGTTGGAATTAAGGCTAGTTCTAGAGCTGGCTGGGGAACTCATCGCAGAGATCGTGGAAATACTCTGGTAACAATTGACGACCTGAGTAGCGGTTTATCATTTCACTCATGGCCTCATCTAGGTCTAGGACTGCATCATGCAGCCTGCGAGTAACTCTTCTGACATGGCAGAGGTCAGTGAGGTACTGAGAGTGGTAGTCTCCAAGCGCTGGCATTGTAGTGGCATCTAGCATCAACTGGCGGACGTTCTGGAGAAAGCGTCGACGCTGGACGAGGGAATGGGATGTCGGATCTTGTGGGATCTCAGGGACTGGCAAGTTTCTAACTGCACACATAGGTGGGTTCAGATGATGGAATTGGGTCTGTCGGGTTTTATGGAAGTCACATGATGGAAAAACAGGTTGGTGCCCCGCGACATGCAACCTGGCGGATCAGATTTAGGCAGGGGTTGGCCTTGCTCCCGGGAGCCCCCTCCTCACATCACCTATGGCCTGGAAATCCCCGGCCTCACAGAGGCAGTCTGCTTACATCCAGGCGTCCCCTTCAGCATCACAGCGGGGGGGCAGCATTAGCGCACATGCGCTTTGCGAACTCAGTCCGCATCCTACCACAACAATTGCAGTAGGTGACCCTGGAAAGTGCTGCCTTATGGGATTCGCTCAACCGAGAACTACGTCTACGCGGTTTGCGTTTGGGATCGTCGATGTTGCTGCCACCCGCGGGCACCTTCCCCCTAGCGACGGGACGCCTGGTGGATTCAGCCTTGGCTGCTATATGGGACAGTTGCAGCCGCGCTTCACGCGGAAACTCATGAATCATGTGCGCTCTCTGAGTACTGGAGGCATTGTGGAACAGATAATCGGCAACTTTCTCCAGGCATCCGGACAACTCATCAACTGGTAACCAAGAGTCATGAGATGCATCGTAGCCAACCCAGCGCACCAGGTAGTGAGGGCACGCGATGGAGATGTCGTCATCGCGATGCCGCGACTGCATGTAATTGACTACACATTCAACTTCGTAAGTGGTCGTGTCCACAGTGGCCGATGACTTGGCAGGTTCAGGGCTGTTGGCGCATGCAGCATCGAAGGACTCATTGTAAGGTTTGAGCACAGAGAAGTGAAAGACATCATGTAGGCCTAGGCGCTGCAGCGTGGTTGGCAATGATATACGGGCAGCGGCCCGGCCCACTACTTCCAGAATTTTACAGGGACCCAACCAGCGCGGAGTAAACTTCTTTCGGAGAGATGGATGATGCAGAGCAACCTTACGTATAGATAGCAGGACCAAGTCACCCACAGAGAAGGTTGGCCAAGCAGATTTCCTGTTGAAGTCCGACCACATTGACTGCTTGGCCTCTACCAGAGCTTGCTTTGCTAGGAAGTAGTACATGCGGTGCATCACGGCTGGGGCTGGTTGCTGATGCTGTGGCAATTTAAACGCAAGGGCTGTGGGAGACAGTGGAGGAGTGATACGGTTCAATGAGAACGGCGTGCAGCCCGTGGCTGCCGACTTGGAGCTATTCATGCTAAACTCGATATGTGGCAGGAATGCATCCCAATCATCATGTGCAGGACCGATGAAATGCCGAACAGCTTCTTCCACAACGCGATTGTACCGCTCAACCTGCCCATTGGCTCGAGGATGGTAGGAGAATGTCAGCTGCAATGCAATGCCTAGGTGGTCACACAGGGATGCGAAAAACTTATTGTTCCACTGCGTACCGCGGTCACTACAAATGCCAAGTGGCAGGCCATAATGGGGGTATATGTGCTGGAAAAACAGTGCAGCGAATCCGGGACCATTCAGAGTAGACACTGTGGGGATCAATCTCACCATCTTGCTGAATTGATCAACAAACACAACAATGCAGTTGTGACCAGACGTGGAGTTAGGTAGCTGCGTGATCATGTCCACACTCACGACACGCCAGCATGCAGAAGGTACAGGTAGTGGGGACATGACTGCCTCCCGTTCCGACGGGGACTTCATGGTCTGACAGCTATGGCATTGTGACACAAATTTCTTGACATCCTTGTGTATATCTGGCCAGTAAAATGAGTCTGTGATCAATGATGCTGTGCGAGAGACACCCATGTGTGCATGCCAAGGGTGTACGTGGTGCCACAACAGAATTTGCCGGCGCAAGTGATCATGATCAGGGACAACAATCTTGTTCTTGTGCAGATAGATCTGGTGCTTAGGGTCATAATGGTATGATGCAGGTGGTTTGGCAAAATCAGAATCATGTGCATAGCCACTACGCAATCGCTGCCAGAAGTCGTCCGCGTGCAGATCTAGAGTTAAGTATCTGTTGGATCGTTTCAGAAGCAGCTCTGCTTGTGAGTGCGTACCCACACGCTGTGCGTCGACTGCGCGGCCGTCACACACCAGGTCCTCCTGGTCGACCCAGTCCACCGCGGAAGCATCCGGCTGCGCGGTCGCTGCGTCGTCCTCATCCGCGGGCTGTTGGTGGAGGGGTGAGGCCGAGGAATTCGGCCTCCTCCGCTGTAGGCGTGAAGTCAATGTCTGACATTGGAGACGGGGTGCGGAGGCAACCAGGAGCGGTCGCGGAGAACGGCGGCGGCTCGGTGTTGGCATGGGCCGGCGGAGAAGTGGGGATGGAGGCGGTGGCAGCGCTGGCGGAGACCCCGTTGGCATCAACACCGGGGACCGCTGAGACTCCATCTGCTTGCCCATGCGGGGGCTGGACCCCGAGCTGATGGAAATCAATGATGGCGGCGGCTGCGTGGGCCGCCGTGGGTCCTGTGGGTGGGACAGAGGGGGGAATTGCGACTGGGAACGCAGGTCTGGCATGGGTGGGGACAGGCCGGGCGGGGGTGAACCGAACTTCTCCCGTAGCTGAGAGTAGTCGCACGGCTGCGGAGAGATTGTTGGCAACGTCTGGTGGTATGGGATGGCCTGATTCATCGGCGACGGGCCAGATGATATGGCCGTTGATCCAGTGCTGGCGATTGGAAGCTCGTATCCGCTTGGATCCGGGGATGGGGAAGAGTGGCATCTGCGCGCTATAGCCGTGGTCAGACTTACAGCCGGAAACGCATAAGAAACTTGCACCGGAATGGCATTGCCCGCACGAGAGGCACAAGAAATGGGATGGTCATCATGCAGCTGTACTGTCATGGAAGGCAGGTGTGTGGCACGGGACACTGCGTCCGCCACCACGTTCTTGTCACCAGGCACGTACATGATGTGCCAGTTGATGCGGGACAGCGTCTCTACCCAACGCGCTTGCTTGTTATTCAAGCGTTGCTGGGTCTGCAAGTACCTCAATGGATTATGGTCAGAATGGACATACACGGGGTGGCCATTTTCCAGATAGCAACGCCATTGGCGTGCAGCAAAAACAATGGCGCCCAGCTCTTTTTCAAAAGTGGCATGGTGGACCTCAGAGGAATTCATTTTTCGGCCTACCCATGCAATGGGATGCAGAGCTGCTTCATGGTCTTGCATCAAGACAGCTCCATAGGCATAATCACTGGCATCTGTGTATACGTGGAAGGGCTGGTTGAGATTGGGATGGCGCAGGCCTGTGGCATTGATCAGAGCATGTTTGATGTCATTGAATGCTCGAGTGCATTGTTCAGTCCATGCGCTCTTGCCTTTGGCTTTCATGCGCTCGAGGAGTGGGGCAGCAAGGGTGGGAAATTTCGGAATAAATCTGCGAAAATAGCCAGCAAGACCCAAGAATGATCGGATGGTATTGGTTGACGATTTTAAATCAGCCTCAGGCCATTGTTGCAACACTGAAACCTTGTGTGGGTCTGGCTTCACGGTATCTGCTGTAACAATATGGCCCAAGTATTTGACTTCTTGCATGGCAAATTGGCATTTGACAGCATTGCAGAAAAAGTTGTGTTCATGCAGCCTAGTCAACACACGATCAAGATTGATGGCATGATCCTCAGCAGTTCTGGAAATGATGATAATGTCATCGAGGTATGCAAGGCAAATCTTGCCAATCAGTCCACGCAAAACCACGTGCATTGCTTGTTGGAAAACACTCGGTGCATTGGTGAGACCGAATGGCATCACCGTCCATTCGTACAGGCCATCAGGGGTGCGGAATGCAGTTTTTGGCTGGGATGTCGGGGCTAGTCTGATCTGGTGATATCCAGAAGCAAGATCCAATGCAGAAAAGTATCTCTGGCCTTGCAATTTATCAAGCAAGGCATCTATGCGTGGTAATGGGTATGTATTCTTTACTGTGTTCTCATTCAGGTAGCGGTAGTCGACACACAGTCTCAGTTTACCTCCGGGTTTGGGAGCAAAAAGGACGCTGCTTGCCCAAGGGGAGATGGACGGCTGAATCCAGCCCATGTCAAGCAAGTGTTGTACCTGCTTTTCCAGTTCAGAGTGTTCCAGTGGAGTCAATCTGTACTGGCGGGCAGCACGCGGTCTGGTGCCAGGCAGATTCTCAATATTCATCTCAAAGCCTAAGGCTGTGGTATTTGGGGGTGCAGGCCCGAGCGTGCCTCCGGACCTAGAATGTTTGTGTACTATCTCTTGAACACACTGTGGGATGGTGGCTACATCTTGCTGGACTGGTGCTGGTACTTGCTGCTGGGACAGAAAACCTTTCTTTTTCGACGCCGCACATACATGCATATCGCTGGAAGGCTCGACGCGTGCATGTGCTGGTTTGACATGCACCACGTACAGAGGCGACTTACCACATTTAGCACGATTGACCATAGATTTCAGCTTACGGCTGGTGCATGCATACTCATCTGATGTTCCCTGTGAAGCAGGTGTGCGTTTGGGTATGTGCACGACATGCTGCCAAGCACGAGAATGCTTTCGGGGGCCAGCCTTACGGCCAGGCACGATGATGCGAATGTCCGGATCATCAAACTCGAGTTTCATGTGCGTGACGGCAATCACATCAAGACCCAATAGCGCGTGATTGGGTGCATGCCACTCTGCAGCCGGCAAACTTGCTACCACAGTGTACGTGACATCGTGACGCTGGCGGCCTATGCTTGTGCATAATGTGACAGTACCGAGGCAGGGTGCTGCACTCCCAGAGATGCCATGCGACGTGGATGCGCTTTGGTGATATGGTATGGCATTGGCCTGTAGGAATTCTACTGTAATCATGCTGTGATTGGAGGCTGTGTCTACAAGCGCCTTCAAGCGGCTGCCTTTGATGTGGATGGGGACTGTGCAGATCAGATCGACAGCGTCAATTTTCTGACTAGCACAAGACATAGCAGATGTATTTAGGCTCTGCTGGTTGGACGTCAATCGCAAAACATGGAACGTCTGGTGACCTGGCACTGGGCGGCCGTCCGTATAGGACAACAATGCATTGGCTTTGTCTACTGTGCTGTAGCTGTGTCTGCTAGTGTACGGCACAAACGCATCACTATCAAACAAGCGGCCAGGGATGGCTACTGTGACATGGTGCCCATTCAGGTTGATGGCATGTAAATGTCTCAATGCCACGTGTGCATCATCAGTGTATGGCAAGGTAACAACAATAGGGCAGGATAGCGTGGAAATATCGAATAATGACTTGTCAGCTGTGCTGAGTGAGGAAGGAAAAACAATGCCGTGGCCTGAGGCGTGGGCAGCCGCTAGTACAAAAGGCTCCACCGCCCAAGATGGGCAGCCAAGAGGCGGCTTGCCAGTTTCTCAACGGATATGGTTGCCAGGGGCACGTGCTCGTTTGTTCGGAGTCTGAGGGGTATCATCATACCGTTTGCGATTGCGGGGACCCGCGGAATTTGGAGTGTTTGCCGCGCTCTGCGGCTGCGGCGGCGGGGGTGGTGGCGGCGGTAGCTCGTCCGCGGGCTCCACTGCCATCAGGCACTTGTTCTTGTTGGCAGGGTGTTGCGCCCAGGTTGCGAGTGCCTCCGGCGCAATGGAACGCGCGGTAGGGCAGTCCGCGATGCGGTGGTACCTGTCGCTGTCAGGCATGGAGGAGGGGCAGATGCCGCAAACTCGCTTGCGGTGGTGGAAAGTTGCTTCCAAGAGGAATATCCCGACGGCCACGGGTGTGAATGGAAGGTAGTAAGGGAGCTCTTTACGGCAGGCTGCCGCAAGACCGTGGATGGTGAATGGCGCGTTGTGGTTGGCAACTTCAAACGCATACACATCTTTGATCCACTGTGGTACGGTGGGGCTGTCCATGGCATTATCGAGCCAGGCCTGCTTCTGTTGGAATGGAAGCTTACGGGCGTCCCGGAGGCCTGGTAAGCGCTCCCGGGTGACGCTGGAACATGGCGTAGATGGCTGCACATATGTTGAACGGTTGTTGGAAAATTGGCTGCGACTCTGGCCTGGTCTTTGGGTATTGGTATATGCCATGGCAATCTGCCGCTGGCCTCGTTTTGGTGCTGATGTGTGGCCATGGGCTGGCATCTCACGGGTGGGGGTGGTATGGGTGCTGGTGGATGCAAAATCTACACCCTGGTAATGGTTGGCAGAGAATGTGGCAAAGCGCTTGGCTGTGTTGGCTGTCTCCTTGGCTGTGTTCAGCTTGTCCACACACCATGTGACAAATGCTATGGCATGTGAATTTGCACGCTCGGTCGGCCATGTGTGGCTGTTCTCCAGATGTGTGGTCAATTTTTGTAGCAGGTCTGGTAGTGGCATGAACATTTTGACTGTGGCTGACAATTCTGAGGTGCACTCAGGGGACATGAGGTGCTGCAATTTGTCAAACAAGTTCCATGCAAAATCTTGCAGGGACATTTTGCCTGGCAAGTCCACATAATCGAGAAAGATCAATTGGTAATATATGCGGACATGATGCACCAAGTCATTGAAGCTGGAGGCTTTTCCAGCACGGTATTTGCTCCAGGCTCCCTCGATATGCATTCTGAATTGCCCGTTGGTAAAGAAAAAGTCACGTATGGCATCCAGCCATTCACGAACGGTGCACTCAGGAGACATGGCTTTTTCTGTGGCAACCTGGTAGTGCATGGCATCACGAGTGAAACCCTTGGACAAATGTTTGATCACCTGGGCCTCAGATAGTTTCATGCATAAGACGCGGTTGTTCAAAACTTCGCACACGTAGTGATGCCACTTTCGCTCAGCGGATGCATCGCCGCGAACCGCATCAGACAAAGGAAAATGTATGGATGCGAAGAAATAATCAGCAGACCTAAACCAGGTTGCACTCGAGTCGTCTGTGAAGTTCGGGGTGTACGATGGCAGGCTCGACACGTGAGGCAGGGATGACAGTACCAGGTTCGATCGCACGATGCCGGCGTACTGCAGCGCGGGCGCTGCTGCCACCTGCGCGGATGTCGCGCGGAACAGCTGCTCCTCGAAGTAGTTCGCTGTAGTCCCAGGTAGGATAGACGCTGCTGTGTACATGGACCGTACGATCGGCTCAATGGCGCTGACGGCGAGGGTGGCGAGCTGCGACACCATGGCCGCGGGGCTGGAGCTGGTGCTTCTTGCGCGATGCGACGTGACGCGCAAGGCGAGGGCAGGGAAGTCCAGGTGGGAGTGGTCCACAGGACACTGTAGCCATACGGTTGCCCAGGCAGCAGCATCTGTAGAGAAGGAATATACGAAGTCCAGAATGGTGGCAGCGAGGGCGCCCCCAGTCCAGGTGTAGAAGGCCATCGCGCTGACGGAGAGAAGATCGCGCACGCAGCCCACAGGTGGACCCCAGTTGGAGGCGCAGGTTGTCGCAGTGGCTGCTCGCAGCTGCTCGCGCACTTGGTCGCCATTCAGGTGGGACCTTCGTCGAAGAGCTTCGAACGGAGGGGGCGTCTGGTCGGTGGTGCTTTGGACGAGCATCTGGAGCAGGGTGCGGGAAGCCTGGCCGTACGACTTCAGCACCTCGACAGACGAGCGTCGAGTCGCTTCGAAGAAAGCCTTCGTAAGTGTTAGCAGGAGGGATATGGCCAGGCGGATTGCCTCGCGCTCTGCTGCTTGCAAAGCGTCGAAGCCTGACAGTTGGATGAGGTCGGGAGGTACGCCATCGTCATCTGGAGGCTGAACGACAGACGCATAAAACTGACTATACTCGCTAGGATCGGCCATGGCAGAGAACGTTCACCGATACCTGTTGACTTGTCGGGTAGCGCAGGGAGCTGGGCACCCTAGCGAGCGTACAGAAACGACAGGAGAGAGACAGGGGTAACAACACACGATGCCGCACACGATGGAATGACTGGAACAGAAGCGCCCCAATCGACCAAAGGTAATTGTGTCGATCACAGCAAAACACTTGGAATATATGTGCCCAGGCCCATCCCTGCTTTGTGCTGTCCTCGCTACTGATAGCTCTGTGGAACTGTGGAATCGCGCTGCTCGTTGATCTCTGTACGGATCAGGGTGCAGCATCCCGCGAGATCTGGCGATCTGCTACGGGCATTGGGATTTGGCATGTATCATCCTCCGTCAATCCAATGCAGCAACATCGTGCTGCATGGATACGCAGACGTAGGTTGGCTGGCATGGTCTTTGACGCTGCACCCTTGGCGTGCGCAAGCGCAGACCAGGAGTATGCATGCGCCGCATGCATGACGTGTCATGCACTGAGCTGGCACTTCGCACTGCCAAAAGGCTGTGGCAAAAGGTGGCATGATACATGGGATTGGTATGTGAGATTATACATGTTGAGGAATGCTAGTGGCACTTTTGAGCATGTGGAATTATGCACATGTTGCTGTATGCATGCAGCTCATGTCCACAGCTGTGACGTGGTACATGCTGGCATTCTGAGGTATTCTTTGGTATACTTTCGCCTGGCTCAAGTTTTGCAAGGCAATAGCCTGAGATACATACACATGTATCCACAATTGGTGCCTGCATATCTGGAATAGGTGTGCTTCTGAGCAGACAGACTTGGCCATTACAACACTTGCTCGGCTCCTCCTCAATCATTCGCCACACGTCAAGCAGCGCAGCCAAGAGGGGACTGTTGGGGTTGTCGTTGTGGAACCCCGCACGCACCACCGCGGATGCAAACTTCACTGGCGATGAGTGTGAACGGAAGAGGCCTTCGCTGGCAGGGTGCATCCGGCGATCCATCGCGTGGAGCCACTCCCCGACGCGTACCATTGCCGCCGAATAATGCAAGAGGAAGCCCATGTCCTACGTGGGCAGTGACAAACATCACATCATGAACAATTCAACACCGTGTTTCGCGACACACGTAAGCCTGCGGCGGCTACACGCCCACTGAAGTTGCGCAAGGATTGCACAGCAACGTACCCCTCTGTGGCGAAAGCGAGTACACTTTTGCAGCTCCCGTAGGACCGAGGCCCCCCCAATTGCACTCGTAAGAGCGCGCGATGGGCGGTTGTTCTTCTGCAGGTGCGCCTTGTGCATGCCGGAATTGACGACAGCCGCCAACCATCCCCTTGTATCTTCTGAATGGGCGGGGAGCCGCCTCGACAACTCCTCTTCGTTGATGTGGGGTTGTAGCATGAAGATGAGGAGGGGAGAATCTTCGCACAAACCGAGGTCTTCTCCGTGCGCCAGCGGAACGTAACGCCCGAGCACCGGATGCCCTTTGCAACGACGTGAAGGCAACGACCGCGACCATATGCAGTGCGCCCACTCGATTGCCGCCGCGAGGCTAACCACCTTGAAAGGTGCGATCCTCAGGTCGTGTGCCGACGCGGCATCCGCTTGCAACGGGAACTCCTGAGCCAATCTCAAGTCGTGCAACGCCGCTTTGTCCGCCGCAGGCAACCGTCGCTCTTGGTCGTCGAGCGGCACCAACACGGCGAGCGATGTTGACACATTTACCACCGCCGTGAAGTCGCCGATCGGGACCGAATCTGGACCCATGCCGCGTTGCTGTAGCAAACGTGCGCTCCGCAGAGTCGCGTGCAGCAACACCACCGCAGACACGATCGCCTCCTCCACAACCTCCCGGCGCTTCTCATCCACGAGGCTGACAAAGCGCTTCACCTTGTGCGAGACGCGAGAGCTTGGCCCGCCAATGCGTGGTGGAGGTTGCTCAGCGCCCCTTGTCACACCTTCGGCCTGGGTCGGACATGGACCCTCCGTGCCCAAAGGCCCGGCGTGAGCATCAGGCGAGTCCATGATGGCCATGGGGTGCAAGAACCCGTCTGCCAGCGTCAGATCCCCGTAATCACTAATGACGATCACCTCAGCGATGTCGGCACTGATGAGTTGGCCCCATGCCTCATCTCCTCCCGAAGTCTGCAAACACACGCCAACGGTAGGTGTCCGTAGGTGCGCAAGACCGAGACTATACGGATATTTTCCAATGTTCATAGCGAATCGATGGATACAACGAATTGCGTGCTTGCGTTAACAGTAGTTGCACTATTTAGTGATATAACGGAAAAGCGGAGCATGTGGGGAAGCTAGTGCTCCCATTTAGTGCAATCGCATCTGTGCCATTGCAACGGGGATGCATAGGTGGCGGTGAGCCCGCATGAATGACCGGCAGGCTTTTCTTATGCAAGGACATAACACTTTGATGCCAAAAGCGGGCTAGGCGTGAGTGGCACACAGAGGCAGCATGTCGATTTGCGGTTTGTGTGGGTCTTCGTGCGAGTGAGACGTGATACAGGGTCCTTGCGATATTTGATGGCAGTCCTGACGAAGGTCGTCTTGACGGAGGTGCAGCCTTTACATCACACTTGTAGTCATTTACGGATGTACGTGGCCACGACAGAGGAAAATAGCTCTGTTGTATGTAAGCCGGTGCGATGACAGCAGCAGGGAAGGGCACGGGAGACGTCTGCCAGTAGCAAGGACATCCGGTGGACATGACAAACGAGCGACGGCAGGCAAGCTATGAAAAGCGTGATTATGACGCACCTCCATCCGCGCATCTGCGCCCGTTGACATGTCGACGTGTGCAGGCGCGCCCAGCTATCTTCTGCAACGTGCCACGGCAAGGTCCGTCCGCCTGTACGTGCTGTTCAGAGCCGCCGGCACAGTACGAGCCACACGCAGCTTTGACGTCATAGGCACGGCCATCAGTCTATGCATCGGTTCATGCGAACGGCTGGCGGTGGCGTCATCTGGGCACGGCTTTGCGCTGCGCGTTGTGCACCTCGCCACGCGATTGGCGACAAGCCATGCACGCCGGCCGGAGCGTGTACAGCACTCTGTCTGCAACCTCGCCAGCTTAGCTATTGAAATCCCTAATTTGGCGATGTATCCGCAGCGTGCGTAAGGCTGTGCTCTAAGGCTGTGCTGCTTCAGGCTGTGCTGGCTTCGCCCATTGTTCTGTCTTGTACAGCGCTCTGAGGCGTCGCGAACTACACCATGCGCTGTAGTTAAATGCTATACGTTGTGGGTACTTGTAAGTTGCACCGTCGCGCCAGGCCGGGTGTGCCTGCTCTTCGCTGCCCGTTCGTAGTGCGACGCACACGCCCGCACCGCCCAACCCAGCCACTACGACTTCTGCGCTCGTGTATCCATCTATACCCGGTTCCATGGCATGTTCATGTGTCATGCTCGTGTTTTCTGGCTGGTTCGTGTGTGTGAGGACCGCCCTGCGCCTCCGCAAGCAGAGTTGCATTCATACGCGTATCTTTGGGTTTTGGTACGTTTGCTACGCGTATCTCAACTTAACGTATTGTATTAGCGTATAGTATGGGGTGCACGTATGTTTCGAAACGTTTCGAATTCGGACAACAGCGTTTTTGGAGAGCATAAAGCACTACAATGTGGTGCACCCCAAGCCACAAGGCCTAAGAAGGCTTTGAACACCCCTTGCATGGCACTGCTGGTGAGGAATATGCTAATTCTAGAAGTGATAGTCAGTCTGAGTTAGAGTCTGATCCTGGATTTGTTTCTGATGAGTCTGAACAGGATTCCGAGGGCGATTTATGTTGCAAGTGGCCTCTGAATGGCCTGGTACACATGAGTCAGCACATGCCATAGCATCATGGACCTGAGTGACCCAACCCTCTGCTTGATTTCTGTTAAATTATACTGTTCTCTGCTTTAATGTGCCTAAGCAAAGATGGCATTGGCCATTGCACAAGATAGTGTGGTCATCACCGGCTTGGCGCCGCTGCCGCCAAGCCGGCAGAGGCGCCAAGCCAGTGATGTAGCCTACACAGCGTACTTTTCAACCCTCCCAGACTGGAGCCTACGTATCATACGCGTACTTTTGCTTGACTTAGTTTATCAGGAAACGTATTAATGCTCTGTTTGCAAGGCTGTCGTTCGCGCGGACTTCCACACCAGAGCTGTCGCTCAATACAACACAACGCGTCCCTATCCGCGGGGTTTTTTTTGTGCGATGGGTACACAGGGCAGCCACAACAGTGTCGTTTGGCAAGTCCATGCTCTTGTAACGACACGAATGGCCCCTACGCCACGGCGGCGCTGTCACCCTCACAGGCTGAGCCATCGTATCAGCCACAGATCTTGAATGCCAAACGACCAAAGTCCAAATCTCCCGTACGCAACTGGGCATGACGTCATTGCACGTGCCTTGTACGAGACAATGTATGTCACAGCAGTGCACAAAGATAATCAAAGACAATCTATCAGATAGACCGAACACGATTCCGTGTATGCACCGGAGGACATGCCCCTTACGCATCTGCGGCATAAGCTGCAAACCTGCGCGCACCTGCGCAAGCCACATGCACCCGGCCATGTCCTGGCTGTTGCATTGTATGCCAACCATCGAGATGAGAAATTGAGCTAGAGCAGATACGCAACATTGATATGCATCGCCTGTTCCAACATCATTCAGTTATCATGTTGAGGCTGTGCTATCATGCAAATGGCCTTCAGGTGCACACATGCGTACAATGGGTGGGTGCCCCAACATTGCAGCACGCATGGACGGCGGCAAATACTAGGCATATAGTAGCTCGCCGCTTGCAGACCCGAAATGCCCGGCCTTTTGACAGAAGCCACAGCTGCTCTTGCCTCTCCACTATGATGCTTGGCCGTCTACTCGTGCACGACACACAATACCAACGACACCAATAATCACAACACTCAGTAATATATTCACAGAGTCAAGTCACCAACCACCAAATCCTGCCGCACTCGGGCCTCGACCGCGCCCGCACACCATCATGGGCGTTCTTCCCCGGCGCGCCAGTGATAGGCAACATGTGCTTGTCTCACCCGCTCGCCGGCTCTGGCTCAACGTCCGCAACGCGGCAAAATGTGGCGGCGCCACTGCGGCGGCTTGCCAATCAGCACAAGCGCGATGTGCGGACAGATTGGCCCAGCCGCATTCGCCATCCTCAACCGGCTTGTTCACATTGTTGTAGGCTCGGGCGCAACCCCCGGCTCCCGGGCGGCTGATCCTGGAGAACGCGATGCACGGCGTGTCCACGATGTTGTGCCGCGCGGTGACGCGATAGGTGCACGCCGCTACCCCGCTGATGGCACTTCAGGCGGGCGAGGCAGTTTTGACGTGTTCGACAGTCCCGTCCGATGACCTCACGCCGCTCACACACCACCCAGCCTGAGCGGCAACACGCCCCCACCCCTAGCTGCCTATTGTGCAGTTGTCGCCGTTGGCACTCGTGGCCTTGTCCGCTTTGTGGCGGTGACAGCACCAGCTTGCCGTTTGCCTAGGTGGTTGGCCTTGCGCTCGGCGTGCCGCAAAGTTGGCGACGCCCTTGCCGTGCACTTGGGGGGGGGGGGGCTCCGGCAGGGCGGGTTGGGGTTTGGGGATTTGGGTTCCGAGTGCACAGCTGAGCGGGGTGGTGTGTGGGTGGGGACCACCTGATGGGTGGTGTGGGTTTTGCTGCAGCAAAACCCAGCTCCCGGGGAGGCGGGGGCCTCCCCGGGACTGTTGTGGGGTTCTCTGTGTGTTTGGCCTTGCAGCTTGGTTTGCTTGTGCTTTCGTGGCTCTGGTGCGGGCGGGGGTGGGCGTGCGAGTGTGGTTGTGGGTGTGGAGTATGGGGGCATGTGTATGTATGGCCGCGGCCAGGGCAGGTGCTGACGTTTGCGGTTGCATGGGTGTGTTGGTCTATGTTGCATGTAGCTGTTTGCGTGGTGTGAGGTTCCCTTGTCGTTGCCCACGGTGCTACCTACCTCGCTCGCTTTTGTCAGAAACGCTCTCTATCTGCAGGTCAGACGCGCAGTCTTAAGTCAAGTCAGCCAGCCAGCATTCCATACCTGCTGCGCACAGAGGTAGAACCGAGGAATGCGGGGGAGAATCAGGATACAACTAGTACCGTGAAACAGTGATAAGAATGGTTACAGATCTCAATGTGCACATGCTTATATGCACACTGAACACTCAAGGTTACGACGGGAAACCCTCGCACGATCTCTCTCACTACATCGAGACAATCACGGCTGGCGGCTTACCCCTGCACCGGATCCGCAGATCGTCCGTGCATGGGTGCACCTGTCACCACGCTGCTGCCCGCAGGCTCATGCATTGTGACAGCTTTGTCCTTGTAACACAGAGTCAAGCGAGGCACTACAACGGCTGCGATTGCCAACCTGCAGCAACACGGGATGCTTGTTATGTGCTACAAGGGTGGCTACAACCCACTATCTCACTCTCTACAAATTGCTGTGAAATTGGGGCCCGCTTTTGCACATCACCGTTCACCCGTTCCAGCCATCGTCACGGATCGAGCATGCCGTCGCCTTTCTCACGCGGAGTTGACATGTTTGCCTCCGCTCTATGGTGGTTGGGGGTGCGTTGTGCCCGTCTTTTGGAAGCTCTGCTCCCCTTTCTCTAGTTCCTCGATGGTTAGCATAATAGTCTAGCTGCTGCGTCGAAACTTGAAGGTTATACACAACCGACATGCGCATGCGACACCGATGGAGCATCTCGCACGGCTCGTGAGGCGTCACATTGCGCGTGACGGCATGGCTAGTATTGGTTGAGTGTGCCATGCAGGGCACCATGGTGTTAGTGGACAATCCGCAATCCATATGCACCAGGTAGTGTCGTGTCCGGAGCCGCTTACATCCATCAATTCAATACATTGTTCAATAAAATGTTGTGATGGCTCACACATGCTGCTTATTTTATTCTTTCGCAACGGGGCATCGTGATTGTCAGTTGCTGCCGCACGGTTGTCATGTGCAGTCACACATCGCAAACATGCACACCCGACGGTATTGTGGTGTAGATTCAACACGTGAACTTGTGTCAATGGCACGAACACCGTAGTCCGCTGGCGACAGAACATGCAGGTCTATAACGGTCCGCATGACACGAATTACACGGGAGCCAATGTCAGAACGCTATCTTTTATGCATGTCAGACGCGCAGTCATGGACAGTTCAGGTCGGTCAGCCAGTGCTCCATACCTGTTGCGCACAGAGGTAGAACCTTGGAACACTGTTGGGGAGAACACTAGTACCGTGAAACAGTAAGAATAATGGTTACAACTCTTAGCGTGCACATCAATATATGCACACCGAATAGTCAAGTTTACGGTGGGAGATCCTCGCAAGATCTAGAGGGAGCTCCCTCGCTACTCCGGTACAGTCCCGCTGGCGGCTTACCCCTACACCCGATCCGCGGATCGATCGTGCATGGGTGCTCCTGTTACCACGCTGCTGCCCGCATGCTCATGCATTGTGACAGACAACACAGTGGCTGCTACACTTCGCCACAGTATTCGTCTAGCACTTCTTCGGATCCGAAGAATTCTCGAGTAAATTGGTGCCTTGATGGGCATTCCACCACTCCACCTATCTATCAAAACCTACCGCGCCTCACGGAAAGAAATGAAACGCCGCATGCGTGTCGTTTTCTTTGTCCCGGTCGGTAGATGCTCGAAGCTGTGCACTCCCGCCGTCGTAGCCTAGCGAATGGTAGTGGTACAACTGGTAGAAGTCACCCAGCTCAACTGTGGATCGATATATACTGACCATGCATGTGTGATCCCAGATCTCAGGCGTCATGTGCAAAGTACTCCGCACACATACTTAACATTGCGCCCAACCAAACTTACGGTATGACGCTTCCACTCGCGCTTTCATTTGAACAGGATCTGAGTCAGATACTTGAACCATGACCTTGTTCGACCTATACAGGGCGCTGGAATTCGTCTTCTCACTCGCGGGCTGGCGGCTGCCACGTGTCACCTTCTGCGTGCATCACCATGTGCACTTGCTGTGGGGGCTACGTGTAACAAACTAGGTGTTTAAACACCTAGTTTGTTAGGTGCGAGTAGCTCTCGCTGCACAGTTGAGTGCTTTGACTAGCTTTGACCTAGTGTCGACGGAATTCATGACACTGGGCCGTCCGCGACAGCGCTTGGCTAGTGCTGCAGAGTACAAAATAAGCATGCTTGAGGCGTGAATGAAGTCATGTTAATTAACCCTAAATTCTAGTTTTGGCGATTAATCGTTTAAGTTCATGTGTAACTTGCATTAAGTAGTTGTAGGTGTGCATTCATGAGGCATGCAAGCACGGCCACATGCGTGAAATGACAGTTACGCTAATTGGACAACCCAAATATCAATTGATCAAGTTACAACTTCATAATTTAACTTGCAATTCACCTTGCAATGGGCATGAACAGTTCACATTGTGTAATCAAATCTGCCAATCTTTTATGATAGCGAGGCCAACGAGGAGTCATGGACTTGACTTGTTTGAAGTATGAACACGGCACTGTGATGCATGGCACAAAGTTTCATACCCACCATAGTGTAGAGCTGCTTCAATACAGTTGTGTGCAAGATAGCTGATCTGGACAGAAATCATGACAGTTGTTTGTGACTTGATCACACACCTGCTTCCTCCTCAGTGATTTGTCCACGCGGACGTAATGTGTGTGAGAGCATTGTACAAGATGCGCGCACGAGCGGAGCCATGGCAATCCCAATGGTATAGCGGCCATGTCACCGGGTTGCCACAAGAGTACCCTCAGAAATGTGTGGCAATATGTCAGCACTCGCATGGCGGCCATGGTTGCCTTTGCAAAGGCGACCATCGCTGGACCGAGTCACTCTGACACGAGGCTCATATACTGAAATCTAACTTGTAATAAATCCTTAATTTTCCGCCATGAGCGCATATTAAAGGCCTTGACCTGCTAGTTTGGCCCTCGGTTGCTTTACACGAAAACTGGACCTTAGTTAATTGTTCTGAATTAACCCTTAATTGCAAGTCCAAGTGCCTTAATTTGCAGCCCTGCACCTGGCACGAGCAGCAGCGTGGCGAGGAGGTCCATGTGCGCATCATGAATCATGATTCATGAGGCAGACACGTGTCATATAGCCCGTTGCCCCGGTGCACGTGATTGGGGCCCCTCGCGACGCGTGCCGATGGCAAGTTGGCTGGAAGTGCATGAACAAGTAATTGGCGAATTTGTACGCATGCCCTTGCCACATCGTGAAGTAGTGTGAGCCGCCACTCTAATCACCTGGTGGCCACCTCCTCCACCTTGACCTTGCACGCACTTCAACTAAAAGGAGTCTACCTTACAAGACTTCAGATCTCATGTGTACATCACCTCCAAGCTTTCTTGTGGACCTTGATCCTTGTTTGCATGTGGGGTAAGCATACGCCCTGCACTAGCTGCATTGAGTGGCTGCATCTGTTGGCGATGTACTGCGTCGGTTCACGGCTTGATTGTGCTGTGAGTTCCTGCGGTGCGTCTCCTATTAACACCCTCTACTGCGATGACCCAAATGCAGGGTAAGGGAAAAAGGGAAGATTCCCATGGAATCCGGGAATCGAACCCGACTCTCCTCCTTGGAAGGGAGAAATCATAACCACTAGACCAATTCCACACTTTGATGACGTTGGTCAGGTGTATGTTAATCATTGACACATTTACTTTTATCTCAGTGCCCGCTTGAGTTGGCCTGTCTCGAATACACGACATGGGGCCAGCTTCAGTCCGCGTCATACAGGCCATTCTGACAGGTTCTCAGACATATGGCTGATCCGAGATCTGGCCGTACCATACAGGACTTCAGCATCAAGCGTCTTCAATGCTGCAAGCAGGCGTGGCCATAAGGCAACGGAACGGCTAACGGCAGCCAGCTGGCCACCTGCAGGCCACAGCTGCTGTGCCAAGGCCACGTCCAGTGATGGCACGGCCAAAAGGGACAACGCAGACGGACATTAGGCTTGTCATAGGCCACAACAAGGCAACATCGGCCCCACTCATCAGTCAAGGAGTCGATCATCCAGGGTGGCAGGAAGCATTTCATCGAAATGCACATGCATGGATCCCGGATCTGTTTCGAGCGATCGCTTCATCTGACGCAAACATCATACGATGTGTCCATGCTAGAATTCGTGTACGCTGTAGTATGCTGTGGCTGGCTCTTGTATGCAGCGACGTGTGGTGCTTATGGCCAACGCGGCCTGCACTGCGTCGTACTTCAAATGTCACTCATGCTGACCAGCGGATGGTTCTGTGAGTTGCAGTTTGTGACGGACCTGGGCCGTTGGCATATGCTCAAAGGCGTCATGGACTATCCCAGATGCCGCAGTTGCAGACCTGCTTTGATCGTTGCCGGCGATTTAATTTGTACTTTCAGAAATCATACTCAGGTTGAGGTGTCTTGTCATCTATCAGCAGTACCTATCCCGTGCTGCTCGGCTGTTGTTGCATGTTTACACTGGCAAGCAGAATCTGAGCAGATGCTCTGGTGCACTGCACAAATACAGTATTGCTTTGACCATGCAAATAGTGCGTGTTCGGCTATATATATAGCACCGACCACAGGCTCCTGGAAATAGCTGAAGCTTTCGTCCGGTCCTTGCACACTCCACAGGTGCTGCGCCTGGTAGCATGCCAATGCTGTCGTGGTTGTAAACCTTGGGCGGGTCTCGGTTCAAATTTGCACAGGTAGAATAGCACCTCAAAATTCAGGAGGCTCACTGAACAGAAGACAGGCATCATCATCAGACAGGCTCAATGCAAGATAGTGTCGCAGGGATGTCAGCTTCTTGCTTCGCTTTAAGAACGGCCAACCTGAACACAGGCTCCAGTATTGTGTTGCAACAAGATACAAAGCCATGGGAAAGCCCAGTAGACCTTACCTAGCACACGCATGGGCACACGCATGGGCCAGCCAGCGACCACATGTTCAGCGTCACACCTTGGTGTGTGCTGCTCAATGTGGAAGTGAGCACAAAGGAATTTTGTTTTATGGCAAAGCACATTCGTGCAAACACCACACGTATACCTTCCCCATACATCCCATGAAGCTGGGCTAGCCCAGATGGAGCTATGCACACAGGCCAGCGTGTTCAGGCAGTGCAGAGTCCTTTTGGACACGGCCTGAGCTCTTCTGACCGACCTGGGGGAGGATGCAGGGAGCTTGTCAGTTGCCCAAAACATCATCCTGCCGCCGTTGGCCCAAGTTGCAAAGAGTCGACAAAAGTGCCCGAATGATCCTTCATTTGGCCTGAATTAGCCATGCTATGGCCTCTGACAGTTTCAAAGTCGGTGTGAGGTGTCCTGAACGTCCACGCCGTCACTAGTCTGGGTCTGGGCGCCTCCCAACCTGGTAGGAAAGTTTTACATTCCAATGCCATCACAGCTGTCCAGCTGCTGTACCCTGGCCCGCGAGCATATCACGACGTGTCCATACGATCCGACTAGTAGAAGCCCATGTATGCACCAGTGAGCTTCAGCAAATGTGGACTGTGACTGCATCACACAGCTTGGGCTGTGCGGTGCAAGCCTCTGCAACATGGTGAGAGCATGGCCATGAACACGCAGTAGTATGTAGCATTGCAACTTGTGGGGACCGACATTGGCCGCCCCTCACATCAAGTCACGAGGTTTGGCACTTGAACAAGCATTCCTGATTAAATTCGATGTGAGCGCCTGTCCCAATCCTCGTGAACAGTCAAAGGGACAACAGTCCAACGGCGCGCATGGACCGTCTGCTGCCAGGCCCCTGCTCCGCCACATCCCACGAGGCGTCTGCACCCCGGCAAACAACTATGAAAATTGCGCATACGCACCCCTACAGTGGTAGCACGCTCGGCGCCATCTCCAACACAGGCCGATCGAAGCTGCCTGCCCTGGTCCCCAACGGAACCACCGCGATGAGCTCAGAAAAGCACCATCAAAACAGGCACCACTCTGCACAGCAGCAGCTGTGCACACTATGCTATTCTACACCTAAGGCAGCCCCGGAACTCATGCAAATAGAGATAATTGGCTGAATGTGACTGTGCAGAGTCACCTACGCGCATGCTGTTGCCCGTCGCTGGCACCACGAGTCACCCACACTGGCCCGTTGCTCAACACCACACGAGCTGCAACGCCCAGCAGACATGCCAGCTCGTCCGTGTTTCCACCGGTGCGCGGGTCCGAGGCCTGTGGCGATCAAAGCGGCGCGAGCAAGCATGAGCGCTTGCTACACAAGCTGCAGGCCGGTCGCGAAGCCACAAAGCGGACTCCACACACGGCAGGCGGGTCCCGATGGCGTCGCGAGAGCCGTGGCCCCCGCCGCAGCAACGCGGAAAGTGCGCGGCGGGGAGCTCCTGCAGCACTCTCCCTATACGTCGATCGTCTGCTCGCCCGTCTGGAACATGCGGCTGCAGGTGCGCAGGAGGTCGCTGATCGAGGTGCGCATGTCCGGGCTCCGCTCCAGCATCTTCAGAACGATCCTGCACCACCACATGCTCCTGTTTTCCCCTTTCAGTGCGTGACACCCGCGCCCGTTCGCGATGACGCCAGCAGATCACATGCACGGCGGAGGCCAGGTGATGCATGTGGCGTCAGAAGCGCCCCCGACGATGACCCACAGCTATCCACGAAGGCAGCTCTTCTGACTCTGCGGATCAACTCCCGTGCCAGAGGAAGCTGTGACCACGCGCAGCGTGAGCACGAAAAATACAGAGGTGATAGACGCCGAGCCGAGCACACAAAACAGCACCCACTGCCGCAGCCGCGCAGCACGTGGGTGAGGGTGGCAGCTCACACAATTGCTGCGCCACCACATGCGGAGCCACTGCCTTGTTAGCAAGTGCCCCGCGTGAATGCAGAGGTACGTATGTAGTTACAAAGGACAGAGGCCGGGCATGAAGCAGGTGGCCGGAAGCCACTTGCAAACCCACACACCTATTCATGGCACGAGGCTGGGCTCGCAACACATCCCTGCCGGTAATTCCAGCCAAAGATTGAAGCCCCGCACGGAGCAGACAAGCAGTCCCTTAGCACAACGCCACACTCAACCGGCGCAAAGCATTCGTCACAAACACGATAAGTATGTGTGTATGCATGATAAAACAGCCGTGCCCATTGGCACAGTGACGGCTCCAAAGTCCAGAACCCGGGACAGAAAACAGACCAACAGTCGCTGTCGGTGGCAAGGGCATGGGGAGAGTGGGGGCGCACGAGCGGAGGACGCCGAGGCGCCGCGCGGTCGCGTCATCCATGCTCTCATGTGGCAGCCGCCGGCTGCCCGCGAGCATCTCACCGACGTCCTGGCCGCTGCAGTCCTTGGGGTAGTACTGCCGCCGCGTGAGGAGCTCGTAGCACATGATGCCGAAGGCAAAGACGTCGACGGCGGTGTCGGCGACGACGGCGTCGCGGCCGCGCGTGAACGCCTGCACCGTCTCAGGCGCCGCGTACTTCAGGGTGAAGGACACCGGCACCTTGCTCCCTGCACACCAGCTCTCTGTTGTCCTCACGTGCTGACTTGCAAATGACGGTTGCTTTTGGTTTCTTGTCTTCTCTAGAGAGGGGTTCTGCGGCAGCGTGCTGCTGTGCAATCGCCCTGCGCCCGTGTATGGCTCGTGTTTGCTTGCGTTGAAAGCACGGGATGAATACATGAACAGATGGGAGTTGGAGGACGTGGAGAAGGCCGGGAGTCGAGGGCTGCTTCAAAGGCTGCTCAACAACGTGGCGGCGACCCAAGGGTGTGTACATAGGGTATCATGTGCATCGTTGGCACAGATCGCGTATGATGGCGGAGCATGGGCCACAAGCACCTGGATGCCATGCAGCCGGGCGGTCACAACAGAGGATATGCGCGCCCGACAGAGGCAAGCACACACTAGCGCCCCTGTCGTGCACAGCGACAATGCGGGCCACAACCCAGCCATCACACGCAGAACAGGAGCATGGCCGTTTGTATCAACCCCGCCATCCGCAGGCCAAGGGGGGAGGGGAGGCCAAGGGGGGAGGGGCAGGCACGCACCACAGGGCGCAGTACACCCAAAGTCGATGAGCGACCATGTGTTCTGCGAGGGCAGCCAAATGCAGTTCCCGGGCTTGAGGTCGCGGTGCGCAAAGCCCGCCATGTGCATGATCTGCAGCTTCTCCGCGATGTGCACGATGATCTGCAGGCACGACACGAAGTCGGGGTGCTTCCGGCTGACGTACTCCCGCAGGCACTCCCCCCGCTCCGTGATGATCATCGGCGGCAGCATGCCGTGCTGCGGCGGCGGCACGCCGTTCTGTGGCGGCAGGCGGCGCAGGGCGGGGTCGTCGATGATGTCGACGCACGCCGGCATCGCGTGCGCGAGCTCCGGGGCCGTGATGGCCGCTTGTTCGCGGCGGAACGCGTTGGGCCCGAAGTAGAACTTCACGGCGTACTTGGTTTCGCTCGCGCGGTCCGAGACGAAGGCAACCATGCCCTGGCCGCCGCGGCGCCGCTGTAGCGCTCCCTCCAGCCTGCACGTGCCGTGGCATCATGAGTGTGAGGAGTGGTGGTATGAGTGCGAGGGTGGTTGCTAGTAGTCTGCGGGTCCGCGGATCCTGAACATCCTGTTGAAGCCTGCTCCTGCCATGCACTGGCTCCCACCAATACGATGTACGTGAGCGCTGGCCCGGCACGCAGCTTGTATCAAGGCTGATTGGGCGTGTGAGATCCTGGTGCGACAGGTGCGCATTCACCGGTGTACCTGGATTGGCAGGTAACACTTGTTTTTGACACCACGACGCTCCCAGGAGCACTATTGACATGCTGCATGGCGGTCAGGTGCTGTCGCGGCCCCGCAGCAGAGGCCTGCACGTCCCCGGCCAATGCTCCACTTTCATTCAACTCGGCCAGGGACTGCAAGGACTCGACGCATCCGAGGACGATCCGCTGCAGCACCACTCATAGCGCTGGAAGTCTGGGCATGCGCAAGAGTGTCCAACAGCAAGACAGAACACGCAGGCTACGTCCGCGGCGCGTCGACACCACATGCATGGGCACAGGCAGTGGAACGCACTGGTACTTCTCAATCAGCACGCCACCGGCGCTCTCGATCCAGTCGAGCTGCTTCTCGAGAACCTGCATCGGTGTCTCCGGCATCGCCTCTGCGGCCTCCGTCCCCGTCAGCGTCTCCACGAGCGTGTGCGGGCCGGCCGCACGCGCGTCCTCCGCCACGACCGTCACGCGGTCCGCCGCGTGCTGAGTCAGAAACTCGTACGCCTCCGTCACGCGGTTGGCGCTATGGCCGTCCGGCATCATGTACAGCGACACAAACGACGGCGACTGTATGTGGCTGCCACGGTGCGACGCCCCGCTCTCTACACTGTGCTGGTCCGTCGCATACAAACTGTCGGCGGCAGAGACGCGTGCGGGGGTGAGGCTGCCGCGGTGGTGGTGTCCAGGGGACGACTGGCTGGGTGTCCGCCGGTGCTTGACGCGGGCCGACGCGGCGGCGAGCGCCGGCGCGGCGGCCTCTGCGAGCGAATCGAAGCGCTCTAGAGACGCCTGCGCGCCTGGTGAGCGCGCGGGCGGGGAGGGGTATGCCGGGGAGGCGTGCCGCGCGGTTGGGGACTTGTATGCAGGAGACAGCGAGTAGGCCTGTGGCGACACCCCTGCCAGCTCCGGCGCAAACGCGGCAGAATCGTCGTAGATGTTGACGTTCTGGTTCGGCTGCGGCCGCGTCGGTGAGATTAGCGCCTTGGAGGGATACTGCCGCGGGTCTGCCGGGAAGTCGGGCGACCCGCCGCTGCCGTGCCGGCGCGAGCGCTGCCGCCTGGCGTCGGCGGCGGCCGCCGCCGCCGCCGCGCCGCCTCCGGCGACCGCGCCATTGGCCGCGTACGCACCGGCAGCCGCCGCTGGGGATGCCGGCGGCGGCCCGCCCGCGTGGCCGAGGGGGCCAGAGTGCCCGGGGGTCCTCGCGATCGGCGGCGGCGCCTTCGGGCGGGTGCTGCCGCAGTTGCCGCTGTTGCAGCAGCACACGCACAGCACGCATGCCACGATGGCGACCACCACCGCGCCCACTGCTGCGATGATCACGCCGGTGCTCGGGCCATCGTCGTCATCGCCGCCCTCATCCTCCGTGCTGGAATCCACCCGCGAGCTGGACCCCTCCTCTGTCTCACTGTCGTCAGGGGGCGTCTCGGTGCCCTCCTCCGGCTCTGGGGCCGCTGCGGGTGGCTCCTCGGGAGGTGGAGGCGGACTAACCTCCGGCTCTGGGGCAGGCAGCGGTTCAGGCTCAGGCAAGGGGACTGGATCCGGGGCGGGGGCGGCATCAGGGGTAGGGATCGAAACAGGCTCAGGGGAAGGAAGTGGGGCTAGGTCAGGAGCGGGAATGGGGGCAGGATCGGGGACGGGAAGCGGAGCGGGGTCAAGGATTGTGATCGGCCCGAGATCTGGGGCGGGTGCTGGAGCTGGCAGAGCGACCGGATCCGGCGCAGGGGCTGGCGCGGGTGCAAGTGTGGGTGAGGGAACTTCCGCAGGCTCCACCGGAGCCGGCACCGGCTGTTCCTCCGGCACTGGAGAGATGGCGGTGGTTGGCGCCGGGGTCTCTGAGGGGACATCTGCCGGCTCCGCTACTGGAGACACGGACGGCGCCGGTGCGGGGGCAGCTGTGGGTGTGGCTGCAGGCGCCGCGGCCGGAGAGGGCTCGGGCGTTGGGAGCACAGGCGCAGCGGCTGGAGTGGGAGCCGTCGGGAGCGCTGGGGCTTCTGCGGGGGTGTCTGGCTGAGGTTCAGCAGCGTCAGGCTCGGCCGGGGCGGCTGCGGGCGTGGCTGTGTCAGGGACAGCGGCGGGGGTTGCAGCCGTGGTGGGTGCCGGCGTGGCCACGGGCGCCTCGGCGACAGGCTCGGCCGCTGGAGTTGTTGCCGCAGCCGGGGTGGCCGTGTCATCTGGCGCTGATGCCGTGGCTGGGGTTGTTTGTGCTGCTGGGGCTGCAGCTGCGGGCGCTGCTGGGCTGGATGCGGCTGGCGCATTTGGAGAGTCTGCGATGGGCCCGGTGGTGGTGACGTCCGGATCTACGGCTGGTGGGTCTGTGGCATAGTCATCTACAGGCTCCTCGGGGTCCACAGTGACGACGTCTAGTACAGTCCCAACAAACCCGCCCTGCTGTATCCGCCTGCCTGACTGGGCCAAAGCCCATCGCCCAACGTCCACCCCGGAGTCTAGCACGTGGCGAGGCAGAGAGGCGTCATGCGTTGTGCTAGAACTGCTGCTGTAGACCGAGCCGATCGCTACTGGGCGAGCTGAGGCCGACGCGAGCAGCGACGCTGCACTCAAGCATGCGAACAATGAAGTCGCACATGAGTGAGAGCGGTGCATACGACCTGCCCTCTTGAGCGCCTGCAATCAGAATTTTTGCATGAACAACGGTGCCAAAGGCAGGTCTGCCGCTGCATGCGCGATCGCAACGAGGCCGCGAGGCTGCAACACGTTCATGTGGCGATATCCAGCTGGCTATAGAGCTTGCTCAAACGAGACATGCAATAGCATGCCACATCATCAAGGGCACATCGCGGCCGCTGCAATGTGGACGCTGCACACTTGTTCTATTCCGTTGACAATGCACACATGCGTCATTCACACAACAACGGCAACGACGCCACCCTCGAATCGACAGCGCTGTAGCGGAGCCATACCGCGTCTTCAAGCGAGAGGTTTCCACCAGTTCGGGGCCTTGGAGTTATGCCTGCGAGCTGTTTCACGCGGATCTTCAAAGAAACTGAAGCGCTCCGAATGAAGAGCAATGAATGAAATGCAGGGAAGAGCAAGCTTATTGGATAGCAGCCTTCAACAAACGTGTGTCACTTACATGTCACACTGGTCCATCGTGCGGATGAGCGCTTCAAAGTACGGGAAACCCGCTGCCGTTACAAGGCAGCCTTGAATGCGATCGAATGCAGGACGACGACTGACAACAAGCCATCCCACACCCGATTGATGGATAGTGTTGTCATCAGAGCGTTAAGTGGCATCGAGACGGAGTCAGAAATTTGCATGCAGATCGCATCGCCTAACTCGGATGCACAACTCACGCTGCGGATGCACATATCACTTGTAGCCACCCCGCATCCATCAGGACAGGGCAAGCGCAGAGAACCGCGCATGGCTGCATCGCCACAAGCAGCAGCAGCCACGGGTTGCAACTCACCAGGTGCAAGCTCCCGTGTTCAGTGCGACCTTTTCATGAGCACGAATTCGTTCACCCTGAACTCATCTGTCACTAGATCCTTGCAGCTGCTCAAAGCAATTTACATGCATAGTCAGTCTTCGCATCCACTTGTTCCTCACAGAAAAAATATTAACATGGCCTATCACCTCATTGATCCGGCCCGCAACACATCAATCATGTTATAGACTCTCTTATCATTCGACTCCTGGATCCTCGAGTGCAGAAACAAGACAGCGTCGACAGTGCCCTCAGCATAAATTGTTCTCCCACATACGTTATGCTGGAATTCGAATGAAACAGTACCATCTGGCGACTTCAGGCGGTATGTATGGAACGCGTGGCCGTCCAAGTAATCTTCGGGCACATGCATCTTGTTGACCTGATCAGCCTGGTTTCGAACCTTCTGGATCTTCTCAACTGTGAAGTCTTTCAGCCCCAGATCTTGGAAGGACTGCACGACCGCTTTCGCTGTGCCCGATGTGTCCGCCTTGGTCCGCTGATGTGATTCTAGCACCTCAAGCGTGTATCCTTGAAACGCTCCCGGGAAGTTCGCAGCCATCATTTCCATCATGGCTTGAAACGCGACAACCTGTACCATCGAAATCCAGGTGTGAGCCCAGCTCACTCACTAACACCTCATAGTCTGTAGCGCGCTACAGGAGGTGTGCCTGCCGGATGCTTTTCTATGCCTCAGGCTGCCAGCAGTGCGGCGAAATAGTGTATGTACACAGCATGTGGAGGTTTATTTGTGGAGAACATGCCTGCTTGCCCATCTGAGGTGCAATCACGGCGTATGTGCCAGCACCCTCTGTAGCCTGTAAGAGCGCTTCCCGATCTCCCCCGGTCGTCCCCATAACGAAAGGTACGCCATGCTCATTGTAGAATCTACCATTGTCATTTACAGCCATTGGCAATGTGTAGTCTATTATGATCATGTCTGGATGCTCTGCCAGCACCTCGCGCATCACCTGTAGCCATCACAGCATGTCAATGTTGCAGGCCTGTGCACTGCAAGTCATCAGGGCAAGATTCGTGTGAGGCGGAAATGTAAAAGGGGCTGTGCGTTGCATGCCCCACCTCGTACGGGCTGGTTGTTACATAGGTTGTCGAGGCATCTGGCATGGTTGAGGCTGCAATCTACGCCATCAATTGCTTTGAGGATGCAAATCGCTGATGCGCAGCACGGGTACGCGAACATATCCCCGATCCACCGACATCAGCTATGCACGCTAGCAGATCAAGTATACAATGCATACGATGGCCCAGAAACGGACAGCTGAGGCTGCATACACATGCTGCGCATAGCATGGGACGCGCACTTGCCACGATGCCCATACTGAAGCGGAGAACAGAACAACGACTGAGCTTCATGCTCAAGTGATGGTGTGCCATCACAGCAGAACGGTCGCTGCACTATCACGCATCAATCAACTTTGGGTGTACAAGCGACGATGCCGCACCAGCAGAAACATGTGTCGATGACTGCGAGATGCTATACACAACTGACGTGACGGGACAGGAATGACAGGGTGCGGTAATGTGGTCTATCAGCACCGCTGTTAGAAGCCATCTGCTGATACATGCAACCTTGGAGCGAACCTGGTCTCTCCGCTCAGCACTGACTCGCTCTACTGGAACGCCAGAGACCCCGATACTACCAACAGCTACCCCTTGGGACGTTCCACAGAACGTATAAGGAATGAGCTCTAGCCCGGCCCGAACAACTGCCTCAGCGGTGGCATGCCCCATTTTACCTGTGCAGCTGTTCACCATCACTGGAGGGCCAGCACGCACGAGTAACATCCTGGATTTGCGCTGTCTTGCGGAGTCTGCATACATGCGTTTGCATGAGACGCGGTCCGCTGCGAATGCGCGCGAACTCATGTTGAAAACAGCAACGACGGGCCACAGATCGCAGAATTCAGAGAGTCGCAAGCACACGCTTTCACAGTGCTACACGCTCACAAATCATGTGAAGTCCAATCCATCGCAAGACTGTACCGCAATGGCTCCACAAACGAATTCATGCTGGCACATGCAAGACCACCCGTCGCCACAACGCCCTCGCATAACATCTACGTACAGCAGAAACGCTTTGCAGCACTGATGATGTGACTGACGAGTTATCAGCTATTTGAGGCTGCGCAGTATTGGCAGAAGTATGTGTTTGCATTGATCCCTTGGCATTCAAGGAGAACACTGTCTCTGTGTATTGACCAGCACACTGAGTATGTCTCACAACATGCACACGACGAGGTCTTGTTTACACTTGCACACGGCAAAACTGATCATCTCGGGAGGTCGAACATGCATCTTGAAGCACCTTCACCAATCACTGCACTTGATCAGTCAGAGCATCTGCATCACTACGGCGCCCGCTGACCATAGCGTAGTCACGACGGCGCGCACTAGCCATGGATTCTCATACATCATCAGTGCGCTGTAGGTAAATGCAGCACCACGGTACGCATATTTTCCCCACATCAGCAGCTGCCGAAATCTGCTTTTCTTCAGCTCCTGCAACACAGTTATGATGAGAGCAACGCAAACGCTGTGACAGCCTTATTGCAAAGGAAACATTGAGATCATCAGCCCAAAGATATGTGACTGACCTTTATGCTGTTGAGTAGCGCTGCCTGCAGCTGCCGCGGGTCCAAATTCTGGGCCTCAGGCGTCTGAGATAACCACGCTGCCAGGTATGCAGCCATGGCGTCCACAGCATCTGCTTTGTCAACTACTGCCCAGGTACCTAGTGGACCCATTGCTGCATCCAGCTCTTCCGTTCCCCCGCTTTCATGAGGACATTCACGTGCCACACGCAACTTCTCTGCAAAGTCGCTGGCCGCAACTGACTTTTCCAAGTCGGAGATGACCTATTCAACAGCGAACAGGTCAGTTATGGAGGCATTGATCAAGCTATGATGGTGCGAGAGGTCCACATGTGCAAGAATTCACTCACTGATGTCAAACAATACAATCACACAGTCTGGGGCATGCACCGCGAAACGATGAAATTCGAAAAAAACTACATTCGAATTGCATACTGCTAAAGACAGCGCACATTTTCTCCAAGCTTGCGCTCGATCTCTGCAATTTGTTTGTCTTCCTGGGCCTCTTCAAATGTCACCTACAGTAACGAACAGCTGACATACGGAGCACATAACAGTGCCTAGCCATGCAGCAATGACCACAGAAGACGAATCTACTGTACTCGAATGATCGAGGTGGGCGTGCCACCATATGACCACCTGGCAGGGAGCACACGTTGCTGCCTGGGAAGGGCGCATGCTCTTGCGCTACAGTCGGACCCATGCCCTGCAAACAAGCAGAACTTTCGATCACCATGTATATGATTATAACGGATACTCACTTGAAGACTCACAAGGGAATAGACTGGTGGCTGATCATCGGGACGCGATGACCTCCTCACAGCACTGACGTGTGACAATCGGTGCATGGTCGACCGGAGGTCTGTTAGCGTACCATCGGTACGCAATAAGCACATAATTCGCTTAAGCATGCTACTCTGACTTACTCGTAGACAATTGGAACATGATCGGGTTGCACCTTATTCAGACGCTTCAGGCAAACGTATGCATCGCGAAGATCTTCTGCGCAATCCTTGCAAGCCTCCACTGTTTCATACACGTGCTCTATTTCTTCAACTACATGCGTTATCATGACACTGTTCGCATTGTCTGCGGCGTGCACAACAGGGAGGTCTCGTTGTTCCCAATGCACGCTGACAATGCCATCTTGACAGCGTCTGTACCGCCATCTGTATCTTGTCACAAGAGTTCCTGCCACCATGGCACTTCGCCCTGCTGCACGTTGCGCGGCATTGTACATGACTCGGAGGCATCCGACTCACCTATACCGGCCTATCGCGACTTCATCCTTCCCGAGGCACCGTTGAGATCACGGGATGCGCCACAGGCGCTCGCCACAGAGTAGTACCTCAGTGGCGTCCGTCTGACTGAGACATGCTCAGACATGTTCAGCAAGGAGTTGCTGAGGCACAAATCCGTGGAGTGTTCAGCACCTTGCGTCTGTGTAGGTCAAGACATTCCATTTACAGCCTGCATGTGAGTACTGGCTTGCGCCAGCTGGACGACATGGAGAGCAGAGGTGCAAAAGAAGAAGACATTTTACATAAGGTGGCCTCTGATAATTCAAGTTCTCGCAGTAGTCGAAGTCAGAGCATTCTGCTGTCAAAGATCTGCAGTCCACACAGGGCGCGGCCATGCAGCTAACCCAGTTTGACTGCACGTCCCACACCTACACCACAGTAGATGACTTCTGACATCACATCGGTCTGTGTGACCATGCTCACATGCAGCCCATGCATCGAACGTCCATGGAATGCCTGAAATGTCTGAGCTCTGACCTCAGTGCGGTTGTGCCTGAGCAGTTGGAGACCAGTGGCAAACAGGCGGAGATCGAAGCACTGCTACGCGAAAGGCTCGAAGCCAGTCATTGGCGAGACACCCTCAAAGACAGATGTAAAGCGCTTGTAGAACAGAGAGGGGCTGACAATCTGACGGTAGAAGAGCTCGTTCACATCATTGCACCAGAAGGGCGAACATCTGTACCGGGCGCAGTCAAGGAAGAAGTTCTGTCAAGAATCAAAGAGTTCATGGCCGGATTGCCAGATACATGATGTCCACCGTATGTGTGCCCCGGCAGAACGTTTTCCATCGAAATTTTCCTGCTTCGAATGTCAGTGTAGTTACAAGTAGGCTAATGGCGTTCCTTCAATGTCATCATGGTCTCGAAACCCCCACTTTGGCCACATGCAGCCCTGTCCTGTCGCTAGCTGCACTGAAAGACATATCAGGGCTGCAAAGGCTGGTGCTGTCAATTGTAAGAAACTTTAGGATTGGTACAATCGCCGTCTAATCAATTTCAATGGCGTATTTTGAGTCATCTATTCGAATTCTGGAATGGTCTGCAGTGGAACTGTGCTCCTGGACGCAGAGATGCTATGACACCTGCCCTTGCTTCTCTCCCTCAGCAGCGATTTGACCGGGTGCCTCCTGGAGATGGCCCAGTCCAAGCTGGCGAATGACGCCAAGTAGTCCAGCCAGGTGGGTGCCAGAGAATCTCGAAAGGTACATATCGCCAAGCAGATCAGTGGATGCTGTGTTTGATGTGCTTAGCTGTGGTCACATGCTCATGCTATACTCTTTGGCTGCCCGTGTCTCATTGCGGCCGCACTTCTTTATATCCTGCCGAAGCCCGAAGCCTGTGCCTGTAGCACTCCTTCTTTTCGACAACGTCCCTATGAAGTTTCACAACCCGTGGCATGACATGTGATTTTGCAGACACTGCGTGCTGATTTGGTCAAACGTAGCAAGGCAAAATGGAAACAATGGCTGAAAGTGGATTTGGCTGCCTAGGGCAGAGCTGAAAGCTGCGGCGCGCTGCAATGCACATGTTCAGTTTTTGAGTTGCCCTCTGTCATCCACATAGTGCGGTAGTGAGTTTGCAAAGCTTATTACTGGCTGATAACGAAAGGGCATATGTCCTCTCAGACTGTGGGCAGTTTGTAACACCCAACACATTATCCTCTCCACTGTCGGGTAACTGCTGCAGGTTTGTCATGTAGCAAGCTCATCACACCATCCTGAGGTAACCCTGAGCTACACTATCTCCCAGTCTGTGGGGTCAGCAGTGATTTGGACACATTGTGCGATGCATGTCATGATTAGACTCTCGGACAGTCTGCCCGTGCATTAGCTGCTGAAGAGCTGTCACACCTATATACTTTCGCGGTGTTTGCTTCTGTAATTGCCGCTTGTGCCCCTCTGGTACTCAGTACTGCCATCACAAATGTGTAGCTTTAGTATATTCAGCGTACTGCATGCGCTTGTGAGGCATGGCGTTCAAATTGAGACTTACACAATTTGTACTTGCCTCCACAATTGTGGCTCATTTGCCGTATATTGTACATGACAGCATGGCACAGCAGAGCAGCTGTCAAACCCTGGGAGACAAGTGCTCCATGAGCATGCGGGGAGACGGCAGGCTCGATGTAGTTGCGATACCATCAGTTTGTGTTGCCTTGACATCTTTTCTGAGGTCTGCCTCTGGTTCCTGCGTAGTTCACATGCTTCTACAGAAAGACTTGATACATTCTTCGTCCGCAACGTCACCGTGATTGTACAGTGCGTTATCATGTGGTCAGCGTTGGACTTGCCAGAATGTTTAGGTTGTTGCGGACACCCACCTTAGATGCGAAGTTGGACAAGATGCTGGTGACCACACCTGCTTCCTGAACTGGGCGAGCTGCCGCTCAGCCACGAGCAGCTTCCGCTGCAGCTCCGCCGATTCGTCCTTGGCGCCCTCCAGCTCCTGCTGCAGGTCCTTGTGCGCTGAATGCATGGTTTCCTCACGGGATCGCAATTTCTGTTGCACTGTTGCGACCTCAGATTCCAGAGCCGCTGTAAGGGCCTGCAAAGCAGAAATCAGTAGCCTGCAATCTGCACTACGACCATGTGCCATTGAACGACTCGCTCTACTTTGCTGATGGTCCGCCACTTGACCACAATTGCACTCGCACAGAACACCGGCGCAGGTGAGGAGCGGCTTACAGAATTCTCTGCCTTGACCCCAGCCAGCTCCTCCTGTAAGCGTGCAGTGGCCAGCTCCTGCCGCATGCTCTTTTCCTCTGCTGCTATGGCCTGCTGCTCCCGGATGCGATGCTCCATAGTGGCGGTAGCCTTGGCAACGCGTAGTTGTCGCTCCAAGTCCTCCCATTCGGCAGCCATTTTGTCATGTGAGCGCTTGGTCTGCACCAGAGCTCGATGCTCCATGCACATCACGTAGATCAGGACATTGAATACCTCTGTGTACCGCTGGCGGACCTGCATGATATCACGGGACCTTTGACCATCTACTCCCCTCTTGAGAGCCTGTTGACCAGCAACACATGAGGGCATCGTTGCAGACGAATCTAGCTTGTCTGCACATCCCAAAGCAAAGCGTGCTGTGCATGTCTGCTCTGGGGCTGCATACCTTGTCAATCGCCCGGGCTCGATCCAGGCAGTTTGCAGAGACTATCCGAGCGCACTCACGTAAGCTTACGTCCACCACTTTGAAGTCTCCTCGCACATTGCGGACATGGTTGTACAGCTGAATGACTTCATCGGCGCTGCCTGCTGCAAGGCGATACTTGGCTGCTAAAGCCCCTTCCGGGAGGACCTTGTCAAGATGTGAACTCACTAGCTGGGCATCACGGCGTCCACAGAACGCCTTGGAGCCAGATATAGGCAGGCTGTGCCTACACCAGGGTCCAGTCATCATCGCTGGAGCGATGGTGCCAACGCCTGCCCAATATGTGCAGTCGCCGCCAGACTGTCTCAGGAAGCACAGCCTTCCGGGAGTCATGAGAAGTGTGCACGTACACGGGTCCGCCTTTGAAGAACATGGCGAATTGCGGCAAAGGCGATTCCTCCAGATGTGTACGTTTTTTACACACAGCTGCTGGGTTGATGGCATACTGCTGACGAAGTTGAGCCAACTCCAATGCCCGTTTCCGAAGCTCCGCCTGTGACACAAGCTTGGGGAGCCTTCTCCCGGTCACAGTGCGGTCGTCATAGTAACCTGTATGAGGATACAGTTGCATGGTGCGCCTCGACCGTTCGTGCTGTGCCAAACAATGGTTCTGAACACCCCACACCCTTGACCGCAGAGACGATCGCCTCCATCCCGGATACGTCCACTTGGAGCCTGGTGATTTCGTCAAGAGTGCTCTGCAGCCCCGAAGCATTTTCAGGGGCGCCCTGCGGAAGCTCCTCTTTCAATTCCTCCGATACCACTGACGAATCGGTTCCGTCGTCTAGTCCTTCGTCCACGATCGCTGAACCTCGAGGTGTCGTTATGCCCATCATGAGGTCGGCAAAGCCTTCTTCCAGCTGTGGCGTGGTGCGTTCCACGGTGCCATACTGGGCAACAGCAACAGCACTCTTCATGATGTACTGTGGCTCTATACGAAAGATCTTGTAATGTGACTAGACAAGCTGTGGTGACCGAAACCTTCCTTTGCTGACCACCAGCTTTGCATTGGGTGCCACTGCTGATCTGGGCCATGAATCGACACCTGCAATTGTTCCCAGCCTTGCTTGATGACTCCGCAGACGAGTGGCTGCAGCTGGAGCTTCCCATGCTGTTGAGCTCTTGTCCGACTCCATCTTCAAGACTGAGCACCCCACACCACGATCGCATTTGTTACTGGACGAGAGTGGCTCGTGGCGCCAAGATGCCCCACTCTCTGATACATAGACTCTGCAATTCTTGATGAGCACCCTGATCTACAGGTGTTGTTCGCGGGCATGCCTGTGCAGATAGTCAGCTTGCGGAGCGAAGCACCCTTCGCCACGCCACAGCCAACCGCAGACCTGGGCGATGCATGGCGATGTTTGCCATTCGTTTGCGCGCTCGGGCCCGCTACCGACTGAGCTGCACCTTATGTGGCAACGTAGCAAAAGTCGCCCCACCAGTTTGGGGTGTGTTGCTGGCAGCTCCAGCGTGTGCCGATCACTCTTGGGCTGACCTGTGGTCTGCGGGCGCTGATAGATTCAATGGATAGCACTCAGACTGCCAAGCAGCAGGATAATGTTTCTGTTCGTCCTGGTGTGACTAAGTCTTTGCCATTCCTGGGAGCCATTTGGGATGATCACAGGCTTTCGAGTGGCCCTCTGCACATCTTAAGCAAGCACTTGCAGCAGTGAAGCCAGACCTGTGTATGCTCGAGCAGCCTGATTGTCAGGTAGCAACGCACGCTGCATCTGCAGGGCATCTCGATTCGGGTGGTCAACAGTGCGACATTGGAGCCTGTGACGACAACGGAAACACTGCCCTGCATTTAGCATGTCAGGCAGGTGATACATCAGTCATTGCGTCATTACTGCAGCGTGGAGCTGATCCTCTTGCCGTAAATGCGTCAAATCAGACCGCATTCGAAGTTGCTGTTCTAAATCATAACTTCACCTCCGCTGCGATGCTGGGATCACGCCTGCCAGGAAGCAAAGTGAATGCAAACCTACCCTGTGGACATTCACCGTTGCATGTCGCCCAGGTGCGTTGATGTCCTGGTTGCCATAGGCGTGCAGGCAGACTGGACCTTCAAAGGCTCGCCAGGCTGGAGTAAAAGGGTGGATTGCATGTAGCAAGGTGGTGGCAAGGCCGTTGTCGCGGCACTGATCACTGCAGGAGCGGACATCGGGACGAATGCAACAAATATGGCACGCCAGGCTCGTGACGAACAGGATGACATGGTACTTGCGGCCCTGGTTGGCGTCGTCAAGCAGTCTGTCCTAGACATGCTGGACATTGAGTACAAGCGCATGGTCGAAGCTGGGCTGCCCAAAGCTGCAGCTGCATGCATCAAACGAACTCACCAAGACCCAGCAGCCGTGGTCGATGATCAGCAACGGACTCTCGTCCACAAGTGTGCTGCTGAGGGAGGTACCTGTCAGCTGTGCGTTGAGCTCCTCGCCTTGGGCATACCAATTGGCAGCAAGGACAAAGCCGGTAACACGCCGTTACATATCGCTGCCAAGTGTGGAAATTTGGACGTCGCAAAAGCACTGTGTGAACGTGGAGCAGATGTGATGGCCAGGAATGCAAACAATCGGACTGCAAAAATGGTGGTGTGATCCCTTTAGCAGCTTGCAGTACACGACACTCTTAGCAACGCCTGGACTGTGGGCACAACTGCAGTTCAGCACATGCTCTTGGAAGCGCCTCCATTGCGGTCTATGTAGCGCTTGCCCGAGTGTCTGTCTGCCCCAATACCTGATGTACCGCGCCTGTCACGCAGCCCAAGATTTCAAGCGAGATGAAAGACTTCCTATATGACATGGAAGAATTGCATAAGCAAGGGAAGCTCAAGCAAAAATCCGAGCTGTGGGACGACAAAATGGCAGCCACACAGACACAAAGTGCATTTGGAATTCGCGCATTGTAGAAATCATCCAAAACCATCCGGGCAGCAATGCAGTGCAATCTATGAGCGTTCCTTGAACAGAACTGTGTCAGAATAGCTCCATGCACAGCCATGCTCCATTTTTGTGTCCATATCCGTTCCTCAATCGCTTCATGATCCATAGGAGGCCCTGGACTGTGCCTAACAGCTGTCGTATGTGTATGGCATGTTTAGCCAACACCACAGCTTATGTGTTCACCAGGCCTCGACGGGAACAAACGTGAGTCTTTGACAGACTATCGAGGTGCATGCCTTGATCACCGCTGCACTGCCAGGATCTCCATCACTGCAAGTATGTTCTCGGGGATGCCCGCGGTATGCATTCTTGCGCAGCAGCACTGTTCAGGGCTGTGTACTGCGCCTGCTATGCTGTCAATCAACACACGTGAATGCAGTGTTGCCCCCTATGCTGCGTTGGGTGCATGAAACAGTGCGGGTGCATTGCACGCACTCCCTACACCAGCTGGAGGACGCCTAGTGTATCCAGTCTGGGCCTGTGCATTCACGTCTGATCTTGAGCTATGATGCACGACAGGCTCAGCGCTTGGCTTGCACGCGTCAAGCATCTTGTTGACCGCGAGCTCATGTGCAGCAGCATGCATCTCCTGGCCTGTCCTTCATCTGCGATGTTTGGAACACGACGGCTTGTGAAGGCCTCTAATCTGAGAGTTCAGGTGGACATCAAATTTCCATTATGTTTGGTTTAGCACACACTCTCTCAGGATTGACAGCACATGCAGAAAACCATCTGGAGCTAATTTGCGATATCTTGAGCACCTTGCGCCCGTTGTGTTGTAGCACACCACATGCAAACAGATCTGTGTCCGTGACACTGTCTGCGAATTGAGAGTGGGTGCACTGAACGTGTCCTCATCAGCTTGAGAAGACCTGCTGTGACCTGCCTGGGCTCTGGTGTACACGCCTGGACTCGGACCTGAGCTGTAGCGGACAAGCATAGAGCATCTCGTCCATCCGCCGAGAAGGTAGTGTGGCCCTGCCAGTACTCCCGGCAGCATGCCACTCTCACGCAGCTCTGTGTTGCCCATCCTCCCCTGGATAGCCCATGCAGTGGATTGACCGCTGACCTACAACGGTTTGGGCCCCTTTAAGAACAGGGTCCAATGGGTTGAGGACGGATTAAAAGCTACCCCCTCCGTTTCAGGAGGTCATGGGTTCGATTTTGCGTGCGCTTTGGGGAATCGAAACGGCCGTACGTGACCACCTCGCTTAGCACAGGAGGAGGCCCTGTGAGTTGCGTACGGCCGTCTGAGGGGGATTTCCAGGTGGTTTACCCCTTCGGCATATGTGGTCCCGTTAATTCAGAGTTGTCAATGTCCAATAGGATACGGCTCAGTAAACTCAGATTTACTTTACTTTACAGCCGGGCCCGATGCATGGGACCGGTGCACGAATCATGATGGACTTCCTGGAGCTTGTGTGCTTTCCTCTGTCCCGTGATTGTCTACCAGGTTCAAGCCGACAGAATGGCCAGGAGGTCGCAGGCATGCATTGGTAGGGGCGATATGTCAAGGCGGTGGAGGGTGGGGGCGTGGGGGCGCGAGCTTGCGCGGCACATGTGCAGCGTTGCAACGGCAAAGCAAGTGGGATATATATCTGAGCAAGACTTGCGAGGAACCACAGACGATCTCAGATTTTGAGGACAGCAAGCTGCTGCAGAAGTGCCTGGTGTGGCACTCTGCAGCGGAGGCTGTGCACGTCCTGGCGGCGCACTTGCACACGTGGGTGTGTGCTTGGCGGTCTGCGGATCTGTGTCGCTTGCTGCGCCGGTGATGGGTGAGATGTGCGTGGGTGTCTTGGTGTTTGCTTCGTCTGCTTGCTCCTTTCGCAGTGCTGCCCGCCTTGCTGCCTTTGTCCTTGTAACACACGTGAGGCTCGTGCTGCGCACCTCAACTCCACGGTGCACAAATGGCCTGCGACGTGCATGCACTGTGCATCGCAGGTCGTCATCGGTCAAACAACAGTGCCACCTGATCTGCAACCGCTTTCCAGCTATTCCAGGGGTGGGGTGGTTCGCCTCTGTGACGGTGCTCCTGAGATCGCTGCTCATGAGCACTGCCTTCTGCAGTGCGTTCCTGCAAATCATCGCGTGGTCTTGCGGCAAACAGGCTGAGCCGAACGACATCAGGATGCTGCTGCTATCATTGTGCATGCACCACCGGCTGCCCAATGCGCCACCTAATCTCTGCGATGCCGTCCACAGGCTCGGACACGCGTCAGCACGCTGTGTTGCGTATTTGCACGTCAGATTGGTCGGCGTAGTCTCTCGCCAACTGCAATCCCTCAACACAGGTTCTCCTAAGCTTCACGCTGCTTGCGCTAATTCTGTGTGACTCTGGGCATACCATATTCCAGGCGAGGTAAACGCACACCCGACCTGGTTCTTGGGTCAGGCGCGCTCGAACAGTGAGGCCGCGCAAAATTCAGCGTCAACACGTGTCGCTACGCCGTGCACATCAATTGTCAACACGCGATAGCTAGCTGTGTCCGTCCCAATCTCGCAAGCTTTTGAAGGCTGTAGCCGTCCTGCCGACCAAGCTTCCCATTCTTTGCCCAGCTCACACGTGGAGTCGTCAAAGTCAATCGCACGACAATATGGACATCCGGCAGACACAAAAAGCTGTGACTGATGTCATTCGATCTCAGCAGAATAACCCGGTCGAAGACGCTAGAGCAGAGCGTGGGAAAGCGACGTTCGACGTGGCCAAGCTCAGTGTCTACATCAATGACAGCCAAGAAAATATCGATCGCAGGCGTGCTCCTATACACTTATCCTGTGCTCAAGTCTCCCTTCAAGTTTGTTCCGATCTTTCGCTGTGGCGCTGTTCTTGTTGTGACCTGCTGAAGTGCTGCCAAAGGGAGCTCAAGCCCCGTTCGCGGAAGAAATAATAGCGATGCCAGACGGTTTGCAGATTTAAGTTTGCAAAGGAGCTGGAACAGCTTCCTTGGTCGAGGAAGGATCGCCGATACTTCCTCACCCGCAATGAAGAATACATAGGCGCCTTGCGCGCAGCGACACAGATCTGGATCAAGATGACGAAAAGAGAGATCACGGTCGACGACGCCCTCGTTATCCGCATAATGCTTGACTTTCCTGGGGGCTTGGAGCTGCACATCGGGGTGCGTCCGTGTCGCTGATGAGCGCGTGTTGCTGTTGCACAGCATCTACTGGTCAGAGCAGGCAACACGGTGCTGTCCGCTGCTCATCGGCAACGTTCACACCATCGCTGCAATGATAATTGACAGCATGTACTCTTGCTCAGACACCTTCAGAGCATCCAACCACTGGCTGGATATTGTAAATCAGCGAGGCCGGTTACCTGCAGATGTTCATGCCCGCAATTGTGGGCCAAGCAACGGACGAGCAACAGAAGGAACTCCTTCCGAAATGTAACTCATTACAGATCATTGGCACATACGCTCAAACCGAGCTGGGCCATGGCACCTTTGTGAGGGTGCGCTCCAAACGACAGCCTGGCCCTACTGCAGCTCGCTTGGTGACTGTGCCACTCACTTCAGCGATACCCACGTGAATGGCCAATGCTCTCACAGGCAGTTTCTCGCAGCGGTAACCATTTGTGTGACACCGCGCTGGGCGTGTTCAGGGCCTTGAGACCACCGCAACATACCACCAGCCCTCAGACCAGTTCATCGTCCACTCCCCGACCCTCACTGCCACCAAGTGGTGGCCCGGAGGCCTCGCCAAGACCAGCACACACGCCATCGTCATGGCGCGGCTATTTGTGTCCGGGACCGACCACGGCCCGCATGCGTTCCTGGTGCAGCTGCGACACATGGAGACGCACAAGGCGATGCCCGGCATCGAGATGGGTGACATCGGCCCTAAATTCGGCTACAACGGCGTCGACAACGGCTTCATGCGCTTTGACCATGTCGTCATCCCCCGGTCTGCCATGCTCGCTCGATACTGCAAGGTGTCGCCTCCCCCCTGGCATTGTGGCGTTCGATGCGATGGCTGCGCGCTGCAACAACTGCCGATGCGATGGCTGCGCGCTGCAACAACTGCCGATGCGATGGCAGCGCGCTGCAACAACTGCCGTGCCCCTGATGCAGCCCCGCCCAGGATGCAGTGGCACCTGGCTGTCCACTGTCTGACGATTTGTGCGCGAGTGTCTGATGTGTGTCCGCCCCTGCGGGCAGACCATGCAGATGCCCGTGTGTGGGAGGCATCTTGCCTTGTTTTCAGGGGAGTGGTAACCTCTCCCACCATACATGCACCACATGCGTGTGCGCCCAGCAGTCCGCAGCGCCCTTGGTGTGCAGGTGACGGCGGAGGGGAAGTATATCCCGCCGCCGAAGGACAACCAGAAGGCGATGTATGGCACGATGCTGTTTGTGCGTGCCGACATCGTGCAGCACACCGCGCGCTTCCTCGCCAAGGCCGCATGCATTGCCACGCGCTACTGCTGCGTGCGGCGGCAGACCGCCCCGGCCCCCTCTCAGCGCGAGCTGCAGGTGCGTTCGCTCTACCCGTCCCGCGTCCTCCTGCAATTCATCACTCTCAGACTCATGCCGCGTGTCAAGCTGTCGCCGCACATGTTGATGCACGATGAATGATCCTCCCTGCCCGCGCCAAACTTTGCGGGCGCCTCCAGTAGGCCGTGGTTCACCCCCGCACCTGCATCTCGTGGCGCCGATATCCGCCTGGGGCCTGCAGTGGCGCACATGCCGGGGGGTCTGGTGTGGCTAGGCTGTGCCAGCCTCATCATGACGCACTCCCAGGATCTCCAGTATGTTGATCGCAATAGCTTCGCTCACTCTCACATCCCACCCGCGCACCGTGCCAGGGGGTTCCCGGGGGTGCCCCCTCCCGCGTGCATCGCTGCCGTGACACACCAGGGTGCCTGTGGCCGCAGGTGATCGACTACGAGAACACAGCCGCGACGCTACTGCCGCTTGTCGCCGCAACTTACGTCATGCATGCGGTCGGGCGCGCGATGTGGGCCGCGTACAAGGCGCTCGAGGTCGACCTCTCCGAGGGCCGCTTCTCCGCGCTGCCGGAGATCCACGCCGTGTCCTCCGGCCTCAAGGCCATCACGACCGAGATCACGGCAAACGGCATCGAGGCGGCGCGCCGCACGTGCGGCGGCCACGGCTACTCAGTCCTCTCCGGCCTGCCGACGATGCTCGCGTCGTACGTCCAGAACGTGACATGGGAGGGCGACAACAACGTGCTGCTGCTGCAGACCGCGAGATTCGCGGTGAAGCTCGCGCTCGCGGTCGCTGCCGGCCAGGCGCAGGTGCTACCTCGCAGCGCGGAGTACCTGCGTGAGGCGATGGGGGCGAAGCGGCAGGTGGCTGTGGGGGGCGTGGGCTGGATACGTGCATGCTTCGTGGCGCGTGCTGCGTACCTGGTTCAGCAGGCAATCCAAGAGGTCTGCAAGCACCCAGACGCCGGTGCGTTCTGCCGCGGCCCGTCCGGGCTGCTCTGCGGTGATGCCAGTCCACAGATATGTTGTCTGCCGTGATCACCTGGCAGCACATGCGCAGATGGTGGCAATGGTGAGGGGTGCTGTGATGCAGGCGGGCAAGTGGTGTTTGAGGGGGCACCGTGGAACAGCAGCGCCACGGCGCTGATCGCCGCGGCGCGGGCGCACTGCCACCTTGTGATGCTAGACGACTTTTTGAATAGCCGCAGGAGTGCTGCGGGTACGATGGATGAGGCCACCAACCATGTGCTGGCTCAGGTGGGGGATCTGTGGGCAGTGGACACACTGTGTCAAGGCATGGGTGATGTCCTGGCATGCGGGATCCTTGAGATCAAGCAGGTGCGCCGCTTAGAAGTATCATGCGTGCTTACAGCCAGTGCATGCGCTGCACCAGATGATCAGATGTCACCTGATGATGCTGGAGACGAGGCAGTCCGGGAGGCTCACGCCGAGCGCTCGACGATGGGAGTGCGGCGTCTGGCGGACGATGATGGAATTGTTACATGTTCAGGCGCTTGAAATTTCATACAAGTGTTCAACAACGGCTCAGCAAATTCGGATTTACTTTACTGTACTTCACAAGTCAGCATAATTGCCCATGCGTGTGCAGGCCAACGCCGTTCAGCAGTTCCGGCGGCAACTGCTCCGAGACCTGCGCCCAAACGCCATATCACTCGTGGACTCGTGGGCGTTCACAGACTACGAACTCAACAGTGCCTTGGGGAAAGCCGATGGGGACGTCTACAACGATCTCTTGAGCAGGGCGAAACTCAGCCCTCTCAATGTAACTGACGAAGGGCCTGCATGGGAGACCGTCATAAAGCCAGCCATGGAGGAGTTGCGACAGGTGCAGCAGCAGCGCAAGCTGAGGTCCAAGATGTAGACCCCGGGCCTGATGGCTGCATGATTCCCCGTCTTGAAAATTTTTCAGGGATGGCAGGGTGGTTTGGCTCTCGGGCCTGTGTCCAGATCCACCTTGTCGCCCACCTGTGCGCTTTCCGATTCATCTAGTACTGTGTAACTTTGGAGTGCGTGGAAGCTCTCGCCGAGGCCCAAACACCTCGATGTACTCGTCTGCATTGCCAGCGCCACTTGCGATGGAGTTTACACTGCGAGCAGCTTTCTTTGCTTTCGTGTGCATCGTCAGGGGGCTCTCCGACGCCGGGTTCGGCGCTCCTGATCTCCTGCTGTGAGCATGTACTGGTGTCATTGGCCGCACGAACGGTGCATCTGTGTGCCTCGAGGAGCGAAGAGACGAGTGGGCAGTGTTGATGTTTGGCAGCCCCGCCTCAGAGGGGCTCTGTTGCAGCATCTCACTCTGCTCCTTGACTTGCCGGGGAGCAGCCAGGTACGACTGTAGGAGCGCCTCTCCCACCGATTGACCTGCGTGGCTGTCTCACTCTGCAGCAAACCTACTCAGGAGGGCGTGTACCCCAAGTTGTGCAATCAGTCAAATGTCCGCTATGCTTTGCTCACACACATGCGGGGCCGAGACGGCTGGGCGCCTACCTGGCGCAGGGGCCTGGTGGACGTCATCGTACTCATCAACGTACTCCATTGTGTCGATCCCGAGGTCCTCTGCACCTGAGGGGTCACCCTGCCACTCGGGCTCCGTGTCGTCTTCCGGGGGGTGGTTCAGGTGGGCGAGGATGTGCGAAATCTGGTTCTGGAAGACAGGCTCGCTCAGCTCTGACACTGAGGCCAGCATGTCTGGCAGACCCCGCTCGTGTGCCTGCGTCTTGAAGAAGCTGCGGGACAGCAGCGAGTACATCGTTCCATTTACGTAAGTCCGAACCTCTGGGTTTGTTGCCTGCAATCAGTGTGACCCCATGGCACACCATGTGTCACATCAGCCGAGCCTCTACATCCCACATGGCAGTGCGCCGCCAATGTCCACATGTGACCTGCTTATCACCTGCGTCCAAGTTTCATGTGCATTGCCAAGCAACGGTTGCATATGTGGCGGGTTCGTGCCTGAACCATGCCGTCCAGAATTTCCAGCACGTCAAGCCCCTCACAGGCCCTGCGGCCACTCCTACAGAGACAGCAGTTCATGAGCATGGCCATGGAGTATTCCACCGCATGCTCTGACAGTGTCTCGTGCAGTCTCAGGTACGTGGCGATCCATGGAACCATTCCCACAGCCACGAGCGCTTCCTGGGCAGCCCTCCGCAAGCTGAGCTTCTGTAGCGCAGCCAAAGCAAGCTGGTGGACCTCAGTGTCTATCACCTCGTCCCCTGCATGTGCATGATGTTTCCTGCTGCCTGCAGCTGTGTGAATATGGATCGCAAACAGGGCTGGTGCAGCATTCTGCACGTGTTTGGCGCTGCCACGACGCATGTCCCTCGATGCCTGTGCAGTACACATAGACTTGGCGCTGTCTTCAGGAGGAAGCGCAGACCTTCCTTGCGGTGGATGGCTGTGCCTGGCAATGTAGACAGGATGTTGAACAGGTCTTCAATGGCCGCACTGTCCGGTCCCAGGAGGTACTCCCTGCCTTTGTGGTCTGAGGCCATGACACTGATCAGCCGCAGGTGCTCGATGGTGAGAACTGGATCATTTAACTGGATCAGGCTGGCCATGAAGCTTGGCTGGCGTTTGATCTTACAGCCAAAGATGTCGTGATCAATCAGGAGCTGTAGGACCAGCTGCCGCTGCCTGCCCACGGGCGACCTGATCAAGCGCCATCGGATCGCCTGAAACAGCATGACCGCCTGACAAGCAGCCTCACGGACAGCAGGTCCCGGCTCAAGGCCGATTTAGCCAGACTTCCATGCATGAATAAACAAGCATGCACCAATACACCGAGTGATCACAACTCCACTGGCCAACTGGTGATGCACCACCACGCAGCGATGGTGAATTCCACAGCCTGACACGGTCGCTGGCCCGAGAAATCGCACCTGCAGCAGAGCCGCTTGCAAGCCCACATCTGAAGATGCCAGGTCGGCCTTCACGCGGTCCCAAGCGACTGGCGGCAGCTGGGCTTGCTCCTGAGCTGTCCTGGTGATGCTCCTGCGCGTCAGCGCCCCATCGTGCTGTTGCCTGGGATAGACGGCACTGTGCTCTGCAAAGGGGCCCGCACAGCTGCCCTGGTCCCGGGCAAGGCGGCTGCTGACTTGCACCTCAGATAGTCTCACGTCTTGACATTGTTGCGGTGTAGAGGCTCTTCCGCTGTATCGGTCTCTGGCAGGTACTTCTGGGGAGCTACCAGCCTCCAGGGCGTCCTGCTGTGCATCCACCTCCACCCCATTCTGCTGTGACTTTGCTGCCGTGGACACAGGCGTGGTACACTCATGCCCCTGGCTTACACCTTGTTCTGCTTCCTCCGGTTGATGGTGCTCGTTGGAGTTGGTTGCCAGAGGATCAGGCTGGTGTGCATGTGGGTATGCTGCGGCTGCTGCGGGCTGTTGTGCAGAGGCAGTGGAAGCAAGTGCCTCATCAGCGGTGCAGCCGTGCTCGCCCGCAGCAGCACCTTCATGTTTTATCGATGGCGCTGTGGTGGCAGCGACTGCGCTGCCATTTTCCATCTCCAAGCATTCACTTCCATCCCGAGGCACTGCTTTCCCTGAAGTCCTGGCTGTGGGTGTGGGCGATGCCGGGGCAGGCTCCACAGTGGCCTCATCCTGCTTCACATATGGCACGGGCGAGCCGTTACCGTCAGCTCTACAGGACAAAAGGTCTTGAGCACTTGTGGAGGTTACTCGTGATGGAGCAGGCATGGGCGATGGGTGTGACTCGTAGCTCATGTTGACGGGAGATTTCCCGATAAACGAGTCGAGAGTCTCCTGTCCCGTGAGCAGCGCAGCTGGATCTAGCCTAGATTCTGGACTACGAGAGCTCCAGGCACGGCTGGCATCTGTAGCGAGCAGCCTGTATAGTTGTGGCCGCTGACTGCGGTCCGGGAGGGCCTTCAAAAATGCCTCCAGCTGTGACCGCTGAGCAGCCATACACTGTGGGTCCAGCAAATGCTGGAAAGAGGGGTGGTTTTCAGGCTCTGGGACATGAGGAAGAGCGTAGTAGGGCAGAAAGTCTGCATGAGATACTAGCACAGCACCACGTGTTTCCAGATAGTTCTTGAAATTGCTCATGCGCTTGAGGTTGTCCAGTCTGTCCTGCTGGTCTTTGCCCGTGATTAGAGGCCACAAGGCGAAGTGGACTTGCAATCCGAACTCTAGCTGCATAACAAACGGCCTGCTGCAATGCGGTGAACGATGGCAACAAGCGTCTTTCCGCGCACTCAGCGGGGCTGGCTCAACCTACCTTCATTGCGAAATCATGGTACTGAAGAAATGAAGCAGGCACAGCTTGGCGCCACAGATCAAAGAATCTTTCCATGCATCCTTCATCGAACGCCTCAAGCTGTATGTAGCGTGAACGGAATTTATGTACAGCAGTATCGTTCTGAATTGCTCAGGCACAGGCTGTGCATCGATGCTTCAGCGCAACAGTGTGCTCACATATGTAGGATACACACCATAAGATCCGCCACATCAGTTGCTAGAGCTGTATTCGGATTGGCGATGCCAGTGCCTTGTGCCTCCGATGCCTTCCATTCCAGCTCAAGCGCTTGTAATGTCTGCGCGAAGTTGTGAAACTGGAGGAACTCAATTATAAGAGACACGACCTCAGAGGTATTGGAAGGCGCCTGATTGCATACAGAATGTCGCAGGCTCTCCATGTTGACAGCCCAATCAAATTTGAAACCGATGTGCAGCACTGCGGCGATTGTGAAATTCCACGCCTTGAAAAACCTGTCAGTACGAAAAAGAAGCCTGTGACGAAAGAAACAGTTTATCCGTTGATCACAGCACTATTCATGCGAATCGGTCGATTGTTGTCGTACCGGCTGTTATTCTGCACTGTGCTTCACGAACGCTTCGCGGCTACCACACAACACCAATCGTGCAGTGCAAATTTAGAAAACATATATATATGCGGTCATACGTCGGCAGACAACAACTTGAGTTCAAACATGCACGCACTCGAGCGGGTGTCACGACGACATTGCGTCACTGCACTTTCATATTTGCATAGCTGTCCGAAACTGACAATGTGTTATAATCGGCTCAATCGTGCACACGGCGTGCCACTGCAGATGCAACGCTGGACACGTGGCGATGACGCAGGTGTGCATGGAATGTGGCTCCGACAACCTTCTCTGTGAGATGCTGATCACCGACCGCAATTGCATACGCGACTAGCATCAGGGGTGTTACTGAGTGGCTGCGGGGCCACGAAGTGGTTCTGCGTTCGGTTTCGGCTGCGGTACAACTTGGTTGTGCTGTGTTCTTGTGCAGGTCAAGCGGTGCTGCGTGCCTCTCCGATTTTGGTTTAGTACACTGCCAAATTCTTCCAGGACGCACGCGCGGTTGGTGAGCCTTGCTCATGTTGTAAGGAAATCCACTGCAGCATGCTTTCGTGCAGGACACAAGCGGCAAACATGCCTCGGCACGATTTGACGGGGGGGGGGGGGGGGGGGGGGCAGGTATGAGCATGATGGAGACCTTGCCATATTGCGGCAATACAAAAATGATGACGAACTAGTACATGCCGTCCCGGGGCTGCTGAGGCCGATGCTCTTGCGGTGTCTTTGGCTATCTAATTCCTCGAGATAGGTAGCACGACACGAGGTTGATTTGTCCATTGCAGAAGGCGTGACCGCCGCAGTGACGATTTCAGAGTTGGAGCAGAGACCTCAAAAACACAATCATAATTTCCACTCAAACACATCACCTGCCATCTGTTATGGAGTGGACAGCTCGATCACAGAGTTCACAGCTTTTGGTCTGCATTGCAGCTGCCATCAACAAATACAAGACACCTCACACTCATCAGACATATACTGCAGCAGTATACAGTGGCATCGCCTTGTACCACCAAGTTCTCCCTTGTGGAGGTGACTGTGCACAAAGTTTTCACTCTGCACAGGTGCTGCTTCCTTCGCCACCTGTCTACCCACGCCATGTTGCTGCGATATGCAATAAGCCTGTGATACGCTGCCAATCTTGACGTAAATGTGTTGCTCTAGATGAGCAGCTTATTTACCAACAGAGAAGATGTAGGAAGTGGCTAAGCTGTTCCACGTACTGGAATGCGGACACGCTGTCCTGTGATCATCTCGTTTCCAAGTCCCACAATATCCTGCTGGTGCGCTAGTTCTACTTTTGCTTTGAAGCCAGATCCACGTTCCTATCGATAGCAGCCAGTGACTCAGAAGTTGATTAGAACATTTCGGATGGCTGGTCCTGGGGCTGAAGCTCTGAATATGCGCCATATGTGTTGCTATTGGCAAGCTGCCAAGCACTCGCATGGAAATAAATATATACTACAACTATACATCAAGAGATATGCAATACATTGACCAAGTGTCATGCAGCTGCGCGCAGCCGCGTATGTCCTGCCAACATGCTTCTAATCACACTGTGCACGAGACTCAATGGTGGAAGTTGAAATCCCTGAAGCCTTCTGCTTGGTATGTCTGGACGGGTACTGTGCTAATTGGAAGATAGCCTGTTTGAATGCCTTTTGAAGGCATGCCTGCTCGGGGCGCAAATGGCCAGCTGACATTTTCCTGTTCACAGGAGCACCAGTAAATCAAAGGATGATCAATGTAAAGGCCAATTGCACCCGATGCATGCATACCTGTGGCCACCTTGGCTTCGAATCTGCATATACTGGGCGTTCACATGCAGCAGTCGTAGAGAATGCAGTCACTCCAACTTTTTTGAACTCCTTCTTCAGGTATCCCTTGTCATCAGTGATGAATTTTGTTTTTGTGGTCCGAGCTGGCAGAGTCGAGAATCGTGGCTGAGCGCTTTTGCCAGCGTCTGGGACTTCCCAATTCCCAAGTTTGTGAGGAGAGAATGATCTGTCATACTGTGATGCTGCATCGACATGCCCTTTTCCTGAATCATGTATTCATGGCACACCGGCCATTGTCCATCTCATACGGACGAGGCGTCAAGGCACAGGTATGAAAGGAGAACAAAGAACAAATGTGGTGGACGTGCTTCCGCAACGTGCGCGTAGCAGTGGTGCTGCACATTGAGGATTGTCCAGGAGGTCTGCTGGATCGATACTGGGCTACATGCTGGATCAATACTTGAGTCTCACTCGAAGCCACGCGAAACATCAATGGCTTCAAGACACCGTATATAGCTGACGATGATAGATCATCTGTACACTACGGCGCGCAGCACAGCCACGACGACGCCAAGATACGAAACAGGAAGTCTATTCGCGTTCCATACCTGAGTAGATTTTCGACATCTGGAGCGAACGAGTGGGGGCGGGTATCGGTTGCGTGAAGGATGTGATGTGACTGAATCAGATTTACGGCAGCACGAGCACGGAGACCTTGGCTGAGAGCACGACGCTAGGATGGCAGCCGAAGCGAACTGGTAGCGTGCTGGTGTAGGTGTGTGAACTTTACGGCGTGCCCAATGTCCAGGACATGGATCGGCGTCAACTGAATACGTTCTTGCGCACATGCATGCATGCATGCTGCTAGCCCAAGCCACACCGGCATGCTGTCCGGGACGGTCCATCCCCGCGCGCTGGGCGCAGGCGAGATACATCCTTCACACTCCACACCTGGCAGGGGAAATCACAACGATGCGTCGTCAACCACCCTGGCGACATCTGTTTTGCTGGTACTACCAGTCTTCCCGGCTGTGTGCACAGCTCAAGAGAATGTCGTGAACTACAGACGGAAGTGATCATGGCACGTGCACATGTAGCGTCGCTGTTGCGGCGATCTGCTCATGCTTTCAAAAGTCTGCATTGTTTCGACATGGTATCAGCGGAGAGGTCATGTTTCGGGTGCATGACCATGTTGACTCAGGCAAGACGAAGCCCCTGCCTTCAGAAAGTAAATATGAATTCCTTGGAATTGCAATTGCGATCATATCGAAGGGCAATTCGGAGACCGGCCCCTCGTGGGAGACCCGTGCAAGGGCACCAGCCTACTGTCCAGACGGTGCAGGTGTGGCCATGGCGATGTTCACATCAAGCACCTGCGATGCCAACATGTAAAATTTCGCGATGTGGCCTGAAGAATTCAAACAGCTCAAGTTGATGCCATCAGCAGGTTAGTGAATCCTGGCAGAAGGCATTTGCTTTGCCAGATGTGATCTTGAATCGCCAAATTGAGCTCGGTGATCTCTTGCTTGGCTTTGAACAGCAGCGGCAGATGTCCCTTCAAACCCCTTCAGGCGAACTCCTGTTAGCCATCGCCGAGGAGCCTGGTGGCTTGTTTTCTGGAGTTCTGCTGCGGCAGTTGTTTGAGTCCAGTCGGGCATTCACGATCAACGTGTTCGCCTTGGACAACCCATCACAACCGACAGGTAAAGTACTGACAGGCATGCACCTGATCACTCCAGATGAGGCTACTATCAGGCCTATAACAGTTGCATGTTCTGTGATGCAGTACTGTTTCAGATCAAGCGCAGCTTCCCATGGTTTGACCCCATGGCATGGCTCTTCCGTGAGATTCTTGTCACAGATGCACAGGACAGGGTTGTAGCATCTGTGACTCGTGCATGGCATCCACTGTATCGCAGGTATGTCACCCAATGACCGCTGGCTGAAATGCATGTTCGCCAGTGGCGGGCATCACCTCTTCTGCACAAAGCAGGTGGCCTTCATCATTCGGGACGGCCCGTCACACACCTCGACTCACTGCTGCAGCTATGATCTTTATGAAGCTGAGAAGGCTGACTCGGATGGTGACACAGTCATGAAGATGTTTGGGAGAGTCAACGTACCGTTCTGGACGGCCATGTTCACTTGGGCATACCCCATCCTGGATGCAACAGGACATTGTCCAGCATCGATCGAGCGCATCTTTGGTGCAGGAGTCCAGGTAAGAACTTTCTGCCGACCACAGTGCGCATGACCTGCTTGCAGTGGTCAACTGTGTACTGTTCAGCCATTCCCGAGACTATCTGCTTTCACCCTCTTCCCATGTACATGATCATAGTGCCAAAGCATGCTCTGCATGTCATGCCTGCAAACTCTTGGCGAACAGTGGCTAGCTAGTGGCTGCATGCTCCATGCCAACCATGTTGCAGGACACGTCCCACGGTCAAAGCATGGGCTGTGTTGCAGGGTGCAGCAGAACAAATCTTTACTGAAAAGGGGAACTATCATCTCGCATTCCGGGATTCTTCCTTGGGGATGCACCAGAAGCTTGCAGCAATCGCGTGTGCCATATCGATCGATTATGATTATTATTCGAGGAGAGTGGGCGGAGGTGGCTGGATGTGGCCAGCCTTGATAGTGTGGGGTGAGTGATTCTGTGTGTGGAAAACGTCTTGTCAATATGCATGCGTTGATTGCACTGTGGTACTTTGTCAATTGGGCTGTGCCAATTTGCTTGTGCAGAGCGTTCAGGCTGCATGACGTCGGCTCGCTGTGGCCGTGCACTCAGTGCAGTGCACGAAGTTCATGATAGCATGCCTCACATTTCATCACCCATCGCATCGGCGACTCTCAATGGCATGCTAGCATCCTACCTAACAGAGGCGGAAAGCACCAGCCAGTTTCATACACACGTCGTCATGCCGTTTGCTTTGACACTGCGCCATTTCCACAGCCAGTGTCTGCAGCAGTGCAGCTGCCACGTCGATTCGTGCAACCTCAACACTGCTCGACGCCATTTTGCAGTGACTGCATTACAGTCGTCAGAGCTCTTGTGCCTTGCGGTGCACAACAGAAGTGTGGAGGCTGCAAGCAATCACTGCACACCAGCATGCCGATGATGGCATCATTTCTGTCTACCAACGGCTCACATGCATCACCACCCACCCCGGCTTCAGCAGGTGAGCGGGTCGGGGCGCTGTGAGCATGTGCAGGGTAGCCCACACCGATCAGACTCGGCAGGCGACAAATCAATCTCTTCAAGCAAGCTCACATCGTTCTGGTTGATGGACAGCAGTTGCGATGACTGCAGTGCTCGCATCAATGGTGCATACAGTCCCCAACACACCTCAGCTTCCAACACATGCCTCGAGTACTCTCTCCACACGGCGGCCATTCGCCACGCTGCAGCACAGCCACAGGCACATCTGGCTGCGGTGCACGTCCCGGGCTGCGTGTGCACAAAACTGTCCCGATGATGCACCGGCATCAAAGGTTCCTAAGCGTAGCGGACGCTCCTGCCCCGCCACTCTACCGCCGCACCCCACGCACCCGGCCGGCCTGCGGCACCCGCGCGAGCGGGAACCGGGGCTTGCGCACACTCACCCGCGGCCGGACAGGCATCGCTGACACCGCCATCGGCTGCGCCATCTCCTTTGCGCCCTCATACTCCGTCGAGGAGTCATGGAATGACACGGCGCGGCCTGAGATGTCGTGGACGTTGGCCCACTCGGGGTCCCACGACACGGCCTCCGGCGTGGAACAGGCGATGGAGAGGCCCTTGGGCACCGTGTTGAGGGCCGCCTGGCTTGGGAAGCGTTCCTCGAAGATGCTGCGCAGGAGGTAGTACTCCTTGTTCACCGGCGTGTGCTCCGGGAAGCGCTCGAAGCGGGCATCCCACTGCGCGTCCTGCACCGCACCACCGCCCACTGTCATGGCCAGTCAATGCCACAGTGTGCACCAGGCACATGCAGATGCATGGATCTGTGCAATGGCCCCACAACCGATGCAGGCATGCAGTCGTGCTCTGCAGGGCTGCAAAGGCAGACCGACCGCCGTCCCCGTCAGCAGGCAATACGCCAGACTCACCTCCGAATTCCACACCCTCAGCACAGCTGGGTGTGCCAATCATTCCAGGCCGCCTGCCTGCTCACAGCACACAGCACGCAGCACGCACCGTGACGACCTCGTCGGCGTAGTCCTTGAGCGCGTCGACCCAGTCATACCCGACGCCGTCCGAGAACTGCTCCTTCTGCCGCCACAGCACCTCCTCCGGCAGGTAGGGGTCCTCCTCGTTGTCAAACGCCTTGCGCAGCAGGTACTTCTCCATGCGGCGGTGCTTGCCGTCCGGCAGCGAGTTGTTGTCGCACATCTTCTCCTTCGGGTCGATGTCGAACGAGAGGTCGATGAAGGCCTTGTCGAGGAAGGGCACGCGCGCCTCGAGGCCAAACGCAAAGGTGCTCTTGTTCGCGCGGCACACGTCCCACATGTGCAGCCGCGTCGTCTTACGGATCGTCTCGCGGTGGAACTCCTCCGCGTCCGGGGCCTTGTGGAAGTAGAGGTAGCCCCCGTACACCTCGTCGGCGCCCTCCCCGGACAGCACGACCTGCACCCGCACACGCCCCCTTCACCACCGCATTCAGCCATCTCAGCCCGTGCACTAGCAGAGACACACACGTGGCCGGCGCTGCCCGCAGTGGAGTGAGATGTGGGTCCCACTGCAGCAGAATACATGACAGCCCCTGCTCGAGCGAGGCACTCACACGCTGCCACGGTGTGCACACCAACGGAAGGGCGGCACCTACGCCGCGCGGACGATCTGTCTGCACGATGCATGGGGCGCATGCATTGCTGATGCAGAAGGACCTGGCGGATGCGGAGGCTGGGAGCCGCCTCGACGTGGCGCACCTTGTAGCCCATGGCCTTGATCTTGCGGGAGAGCAGGTACATCGGCACGGAGGCTCGGATCTGCTCGTACGACTCGATGTGCCAGATGACGTCGAAGATGGCGTCGAGGCCGTCCTGGACGGTGAAGGTGAAGCCGTGGTGCACGGTGCCGATGAGGTCGGCGACCTTCTGCGCGGCCGCGAGGTCGGGGGAGCCCGCGATGCCGATGCTGAAAGTGTGCAGGGGGCCGCTGCCGTAGCGGTCGGGCTGCTCGCTCATGTGCCTGCAGCGCGGGAGGGTGTCGATGGATTTCATCAAGAAACTTATTGTCGCTCGGGTTCCAAACTACATTGTTTTTAGCTTCCATCACCTGCTGATTCTTAGATTTTTTTTTTTGATTTTTTTTTAATATATAACATTAAGCTAGCGTGAAGCATTTTGTTCTTCTGTAGGGTAGAAGCGAATACTGGACGCTCATGTGGACGCAGCGCCACGGTGTCATCAGCGCAGGAGGCTCATGGCGCTCGGCGTTGCGCAGAGTTCTGGGCGCGGCTAGCTATGTGCGGAGACTGTCGAGGTGGATCAGAAAGACATCCCTACTGTGAGCTGACTGGGCGCTCGGGCGAGGTGTGCAGGCGGGAGTGAGCCGGCATGAGCGGCAGCAGCGCAGGGGCCGGCGCATGAGGGCTGCAGTAAGGCTTGTGGCACAGGCCAGGGGCATGGTGAGGTAAGGAGAAGGCGCACTTTGCAGCAATCGACGCGACGAGGGAGGAGTCGAGGCCGCCAGAGAGGAGGACACCGAGCGGCGCGTCTGACATGAGGCGCTTGACAACAGATTTAACCAGGCTGTCCTGCAAGGATGATGCAGCATTCGGACAGGCTGAAGCCGGCCGGCTGGCGGCCTATGGCGGCTGTGAATGGGCTGGAGGCCACAGCCGTGCCTCAGGAGCAGGAATTGACACGGCCAATGCTACCGCTGTGACGGGCTTTGAGCATGTGTGGTGGATGATAGGCGTAAGACAAATGTTTGGCACAGTACGGATGCAGTGAAAGTGAGCCAGGTGAGCGTACGTGAATCAGTTGGAGATCGGCGGGCTTGTTTGGGAGGTGGTTCTCGTCGGTGATCCACTGGCGCTGGTGCCATCGCTGCAGCTCTCCGGTCTCGCTTCTGTACACATGTCCCTGCACAGTGGCGGTGGTGACGGTGGTGAGAGCGGCTGTGACGTCAGCGTTCGGCGACGCAGCGCGCAGCGGGGCCTGAGGACCAACGGAGGCAATGCAACGACCGCTGGAATAAGCCTGTGTAAAGAGCGCTTGCGCGGTCGTACTGAAGCGGATGCTGTCGCATGCTTGCTTGCTAGGCACAGGGTCTGCAATGTCTAGAACTGCTCGAATAACAAGGATTGGACGAGAGAGCACACCGGCGGGAAGATCTCGAAGTCCTCACACACATCTTGAATTGCTTTCATCTCAGACGCAAACCACATCGAGCCATCGGCCCGTTTCCCCCAGTATAGTGGGCAGATGCCCATAGCATCTCGAGCGACGGTGAAATGTCCTGTCTTCTTGTCCAGCAGCGTAAACGCGAAAATACCGTCAAGTTGGTCAATCATCTCGTTGGTAACTTTCCCTTCCTTCTTGAACCAGTGCCCCAGCAGCTCGGAGTCGCTGTGGCCGATGAAGGGAGAGTCCGGGACATGGGCTGCTCGCAGCTCCTTATGGTTGTAAATCTCCGAGTTCCTGCACTTGCACATCTGAGTGAGCCTGTACCTTGCGTAGCGTGCCTCGCAATCAGCACAGACTCGCTCCAGCGCTGCAGAACTCAACATCAGCACATGGTAGCAGGCACGCACATCATCCAGACGATGTCATCGTCCTCCGTCTTGATGTAAAACGGCTGCCTGCACATAATTGGGCCGTTAACCGTGAATTAATGAAGAAAGTAGCAGGCGAGCAGCTCCTGCACGCCAGCTCTGGTCGGACCACGAGGCGCACTTGCCGCTGTCGGATGCGTCGACAATATTCAGGCGTTCGTGTGCCAGAAAGCTAGTGCCATCCTCTGTCATGTACAACGTGCTAGCATCCGGACCGCGGTGCCTCAGGAGCTTGCTTAGCCTCAGGCCGAGCCTGCGAAGCTCGTCGCGAGACATGCCATTGACGCCAAATGCAGCGATAATTCCACACATGATTCTCAGCTCCCCGTTTCAACTACACACAACGAAGTGACAAACCCACCCGACGGGGTTTGAGCATATATACACAGCAGCAATTTGTTGCTGAAACGTCCATGCCCGCATTCATGCATGGATTCAACTTAGCCGACAGCGCCGGCTCACGATATCTCGTCGCCACCTCAATCGGCTGATCGGATCAGTTCCCGAACGGCCCATCAACCAAGCACCCACGCTGCTTTAAGCGAATGGACACGAACAGCCTCCCACATCATCCTCCACGTCCGTGCACGCGCTTGCGGGCACGTGGTCGTGGCGAAAGGACCCATGCACACTGGGTTTGCAGGAACATGCTGCGGGGCCCCAAGAGGCGTTCGTCCGGGTGGCGGCTGACACGGCTTGCGTGTCCACGTCATGACGCGTCATGCCGTACAACACGGCGGCGGCTTGAGCGCTGCAGCCGCCGAGCTGCCTGCTCGATAGCTTCGCGACGTCGCCATACGTGACACTGCCCGAGCAGTTGAAATGCGGAATGCATAATCTACTGTGCTATCTGAGGTAGAAGGTTCCGTGTTCCACATGCTAGGTACATGACGATGACGAACTATAGCTGCAGCCTTGCGCAAGGGCCTCACAAGGAGTCTGTGTGACGTCGATCGAGCGATCTGAGAGGAGCCTCGGACGTCACTGTGGCCGCATGCATAGCCGTGCGGCCAGAGTGAGCGCACGCAGCACGCACCTTGCCTTCGTGTAGCCATGCGCCGATCCGCTCGAAGCCACTGGGCCCGCATAAGGGCCACATGTCGTTCATGAGTTTTGGACGCTACGCAAACCGAAGTATGCAGCTTGAGTAAACTTATCAGTGCTGGCCAAGGTGCCATAGATACCTCCAGTGCAGCGGCCGGTACGTATCTGGGAGATACGGCGTTATCAGAATCAACCTTCGAAGATCTGAGCTGCCATCAGAGATCTAGGTGATATCAAGCATGCTGTCTCACTTTTGCAGCTGTAAGCAAATGTCAGGCCGATCCTGCGAGTTGACACTGGCGGGTGTTGCGTTGGAGCACTGGCCATTCATCACTGGCCGCAGACCTGCTACGCACAACTGTTGCACATGGCTGAACCCGTTTACTCTTCTGCAACACGCTGTCATGTCTATGTCGTGATGCATATGTATGCGTATCCTGCGCGAACAGCCATGGGCTCTGCAGCTGCAGTCACCCGTCCCGGCTGCAGCCGGCGCAGGCCTAGGGCTCAGAGCGCAGACCAATCAGACCAATTCATGCTTACTCTGAATTGTTAAATTTGCGAACGTCGCCAGCTAGAGTCCATACATGGTTGGCGATGCGCCCATGGCTGCATGTAATTACATAAGCTCAAGCCACACACGACCGCATAGGTCGCTACGTGTGCACACAGATTAGGAGCTCACACCGTTTTACCATTGAGCGCCCGGGCCATTGTATGCCAGAGATGACAGTACACATGGCTTAATGCCACGGTGTCATAAAGTTACACATACCGGGCCATTGTATGGCAATGCAAACACATCAAGCCAAACCACTGACCAGCTGCCACACAAGCAACCATCAAAGCTCACCTCAGCCAACAACCCGGGCAACAGCCAAGTACAACTACATCAAACGCTCCGTTAACAGAGCTCTCAACCCAGAAAATCATCCACGGGCACATCAAAGCCATGGGTGCCACGGTGTACATCCAGAGTCCACACATCCAGTGATACCATGAAGTTGCTCGCAGTTGGCGGTGGGACTTACTCTCTGGAGCCACGTTGTGGCAATCCAGAGATATGGCCACTATACCACTGGATTGCCACACACGCAATCCAGCCGGGCTGCAGGGTGAGTGTGGCGGTGCTACGGTGTGGCTGTGTGTATCACAACCTGACCCGAAGACATCCTGGTGCTGCATTTGCTTGTGTATACCCTTTCAAACTTCTGTAGGACACCAGAGCCACATGTGCAGATGCAGATCTATCGAGGCAGCAGGTTCGCCGGCACAGACTGCGGACGTGGGTCCTGCGGATCTACTGGCCTGAATTTGATCAAAAGCTGTGTCTGTCTGCTGATCAGGCACGGGGAAAGGGCAATGACACATGCTAGCGCATCAAGCGCGCCATACGGCCGTTCAGCGCGCATGGTACAGGCTAGCTGACGCAAGGTCAGTGACGGCCCGAGGCAATGGGCTCTGTGGCAGCACCGCTGGAGGCAGCCTCAGCCGGGCCTGCTCTGCACCTCACGCCTCTGCACGTCACGTGAGCGGAGCCGGCAGCTGCTATGCAACACCGATGCTGACAGTGCTGACAACTTTCTGCCTGTTATGCTGCCTGCACCATGCCAGACGTGGCCCACGGTAGATGCACATGCATCACAGAGGCTGCCGTTCCACGGCCTCGCGGGTCTATCTACGCACGCATGAGCGCCATGCAACACCAGCTGCAATCACGTCTCCTCCTGCTGCTCAGGCTCTGCAAACTGCTTCTTTGGCTGCGTCTTGGCGTACGCCTTTGTCCATGCGGCAAACTCCTTGTCGGCATCCTTGTGCCGCAGGATTGCCTCCCGTGGGTCTATCTGGTCGTCCAGCCTCTTCATGCCTCCCTTCTCAAGCAGGTACTGCGTCAGCAGGGTGTTGCTCGTTGCGCCGATCTTGCCTCCACCGCCGGCCCCGGCAACCATCGGCCCCGGGTCAGGCACCTGCGACTTGCGTACTGCCTGCAGCACATGCATGGACTACGTGATGCGCCGGCTCAACCAGGCCCGCCCGCAACCGCGGCAGATGCCGCTGAGCATGCATGCACAAAGTGACTCGCGGCCATACGCCATGCCCTGCATCAGTGGAAGTTTGCACGAGCTCTGCAACATCACTCTTTCTGCTTTTGCGACGTCACACCTGCTGGAAGACCCCAGAGAATGAATGCATGTGCGGCGGCCACGTGGGGTGCAAGACGCCGCATGGGATTTACGAGAAGACAGCAGGGAAGGGCGGACCTGGCCAGCATCGGGGGGACGCTTGCGCTTCCGCCAGGAGTCGTCCCGGAACATCGGCAGGGCGCCAGGCGTGTGGATCAGCGGCGGCGGCTCAAAGTCGATCGGGTCCTTCTTCCGCGGCTGCCGCGCTGAGCTCAGCAGCGCGCCGCGCGTGCTGCGGCGCGGGTCATACAGCACGAGCACGCCGCCGGCGCTGCGGTCGCCCGTCCCGACGAAGATCTGGTTGAGTTTCGGGTGCCACTGTACCGCGGTGACGCGCCGCTCCATTGCGAGCTGGTGGGTCATTTTGTACGGAGGCTTCAGGCTGAGAGCCACCAGGGTGCTGGTCTTCCCGTCGGCCGCCACTGAGCCTGCACATCCCCCCTTGGGTCAGTGGGGGTTCTTTTGACCGCATGACTGATGCCGAGGGCCGCCATGACACGCCCTGCCCTTTCGCGGGCTGTGAGCGCCGGAGTCCTCATGGCGTAGTCGTGCGAGACGCCATTTAGAGCCTGCCCCCATGTGTACCATGCTTGCAGTGCTGCCCCGCCGCAGCTGCCCTTGATATAGAAAGTTGAACCTGATACACAGGCGACAATGGCAGGCCAGAACGATTCTGAAACGGAACGGCTGTTTGCACTCTCGAAATGCAGCTGGTGATCCATGAAGTGGACAAGCGGAGAACACACGAGTACGGGATCAAGTACACTGATGGGCGCACAGTCGAATCGCAGAGCAGAAGCGCGGCTTGACTGCTGTGAGCTGCGCATGGCCTGGACCGGATTCCGGGGGCCCGTTCATAGACACGCTGCAGGTCTCGAACACTGCCCACCGGCATCCCTTCTGCATCCTACTCTCCTCATCAAAGTCAAGGTGGTTCTGCCACAGACCGACCGAATTACACATGCACGCGCTCATTTGTATGCAGGCAGCCCAGCGGCTACGTTCGGTGCTGAGAAATGCATCAGTGTCAGACTGCGCCTGGTGACACCTGGGGCTGTGCCACCGCAACACGGCCACGTCAGCCGCACGGTCAGCACGCGCATGCACAATCTGCTTTGTGCCCTGGGCGCACCTGTGAGGACGAGGTCTTGCGACGGGCTGACGGCCATGCGCGTGTGCGTGTGGCTGATCGGCAGCTCCCATACGTGCACCGCCGCCTTCAGCAGCCGCACGTCCCAGATTTTGAGCGTGTCATCGTCGCAGCGCGTGAGCAGCGTGACGCCGTCAGCGAGGAACGTGAGGCTGGTCACCTCACGGCCCGGGGGCTGCGTGGCGCGGATGACGTGGCGCGAGGCCGCGGCGTAGCGCCACGTCTGCACGCCGAACAGCGCCTGCTGCGCGCGCGCCACCGGCACATGCTCCAGGGCCGCCGACCGCCCAAAGTTGCCCGACGCCTCCCAGATCTGGATCGTGCCGTTCTCCAGCGCGCCTGCGTAGCACACACACGGTGGAGGTGAGCGGGAGCGGTCACCCCCCCGCAGCCCTGTGCTGAGCCATGGGGGCCCTGCGAACTGTGTGTATGCAACAACGCTGCACGCACAGCGATCCTGCTTGCTGCACATGCATGGATGCCATGCACTGCATGCACTGCATGTTGAGCTGATTCTGGGCACAGTCGGTGGAACCAGTCCGGTAGTTCCCACAACCAGAGAGGCCGCCGCGCTTCATCACACCGTGATTACGCTGCACTTGACAGAGGCCATGTCAGCCCAAGCGCAAGGTGGCAGCGGACTGCCCCTGGTGCGGCCGCACAGCACCTGCAGAACGCGCAAGCTAGGTGCCATCGGCGAGCACCAGACTCCCGCAGTGTCACACGCGGCGGCCAGCGGCGGCCAACTGGCCGGTGAACCGCACCTGCGATGTACCGCCCGTCCGGGCTGTAGCTACACGCGGTCACGGGGACGCGGCCGGAGGCGCCCGTCGGCTTGATGACCATCTTCTGCTCGATCGCGTCGCAGTCCCACAGGCGCAGCGTGCCGTCCGTCGAGGACGTCAGCGCGGAGTGGCGGTCCACGGGGTGCCACTGCCCGTCCGTGCAGCTCGACACGTGGCCCTTCGTGTTCTTGAGGTCCCGGAGGTACATGTCGCCGCGCTTGAACACCCCCTTCTCCCGGCCCTCACGGTCGTACACCTGCACCTCGCGGTGGGGGCATGGTCGCAAGGCATGCGGTGCATGCATGCGACAGATGCATGGATGTGGCAGCCCATATCCTCTGTATGCATGCGAGGTGCACACCTTTGCGCGGGGCTCGCCGGTGACGACAAAGAACGCATCTCCGGATGGCGAGAAGCTCACAGCGTGGACGGGGTGGCCCTCATGTGGCATGAGCTCCCGGAATGGCTTGCAGTCCGACTTCATGCCGTTGAAGTCATAGAGCAGGGTCTGGTAGTCCATCCCCCCCGTCACCACCCGTACCCCCGCGCGGTCCACATCCAACGCGCTCACGACCTTGTGGTGCCCCTGCAGCCGCACCTCATACCCCACTGGCAATTCCTCCCGCCCCGCATCGGAGCCCGCTATTGCGCTGTCATCTGCAGATGCGGCAGTAGGCTCGTCTGTGGCTGCCACAGTGTCCGGGTGCGCTGCCGCAGCATCAGGCGGCTCGGCAGCTGTGTGTGATGCCTCGTGAAAGCGCGGGGGCGGCGCGCGAGGCTGCGGCGCCGCGGTGGCGGCACCGTCACCGGGGCGGGGGGGCCGTGGTGGGCCGACCACGGGTCCGGCATCCGGATCTCCCGATGCATGCCGGGCTGCGGGAGGCCGTGGCGGCCCAATCATGTCACCGGCTGGAGCTGACTGTGTGGCCTGAGGCGGCCTTGGTGGGCCGATGTCAGGTGTGTCAGAGGCGGCGGTCCTGGGTGGCCTGGGTGGGCCAACAGCAGGTTCTGTGCCGTCTACACTGGAGCTTCCTGGGATGTCCGCAGCGGCTGCTGCAGCTGCAGCAGCGGCTGCTGCCGTCGCTACGGAGAAGGGTGGTGGCCGTGAGGGCCCAACTGCCGGCTCGTTCTGGTCGGAGAACTGTGGTGGCCGTGAGGGCCCAACTGCCGGCTCGTTCTGGTCGGAGAACTGTGGTGGCCGTGGCGGTCCAACAGCCGGATCAGGCTGTTTGGAGAAGGTTGGTGGGCGTGGGGGCCCGACAGCCGGCTCATGCTGCTTAGAGTCACCGTTTGCAGCGCTGGTGGTGGCCGTGTCGGGGACTGCTGGGCGATTGCCGTTGGACGGTGGTCGAGGTGGTCCGACACGGGGTGTCACATGTGTGGCTAGTTGTGGACTCTGTTTATTGGGCTTCTTTGCCTGCTTGCCTGCAGGCACAAATGGGTCATAAGCATGCCTGTAACCCACTACAGCCGTGTCGAAACATTAACAGCATCAGCGCATACCGAATTCCACTGGAAATTGAGCCCTCAGAGATTCTGGGACAGCGTCGTCCTCCGTTTCCCACGATGATATGCTGGCAGTTTCCTTGGCCTTCCGTGCTTGCTCTCCCTGCAGCAGCGCAGTGATAGTGACGTACGCATGCATACCAACAGTGGCTTCTACACTTCATAGTTCACATGTGGCCAACAGCTGCGTGGCCTGTTATTCATCATGCCGCGTTGAACACACCCGTGTGGCTCCACGCTCTCCCAGTCGCTGCTTTCGCTGCGCCCTGAGCTGTGCGAGCTCTTCCTCGTCATCATCCATAAACTTCAGGACCTTCCGCTGTGAATGGCGCTGATACAGATGTGCTGCCACTCAAATGATCGATGTCTACACGGACCAACGCTGTACCGTTCGGTTTCTACGGGCCCACACGAGAGATCGCACGTATTCTGACCGAAAGAAAGCTGTCACACCGTGGTGCTCAGTTGACTACACAACTCGGGTGTTCAAACAGGACGAGTAAACCTACATGTGTACCGCTCGGTTCTGAAGCTACGAATCTTTTTGATGATCAATATCTAGCTCAATCCATGCGCATTCAACATTGTGGCCGATGCACGTCTCCGCTGGATCGGACCACGTTTTGAGCAGGCCTGTGTGCAGGTGTGCTTGCGTCGAGGCGGATAGAAGTACTCGTCCGTGGCTACACGTGATCACATTGCATACCAGCGACAAGTGTGCGCCTGACAAAGCACGGCGCCTTGAGGAATCATTCGCGATCAATTGCACACGAGCAGGTTCATGTCTCCGGGTGTCTGGTCTGCGCGGGTTCTGATCATTTTCGTTGACCTGTTCTCCTCCTTGGTCGCGCTTGTCGCGTGCTACATCTACTTGACTTGATCTGTCACGGACCCGTCCTATGGAGCAATTCACTTGTGGGAGCCAAAGCGCAGAGTTTAAAGGGCACCCTCTGATCGTGGTACGTTGTCATTTGTTTGCCTTGAGAATGTGACACCGTCCAGTCATTTGAAGCTGCCAGGTGGATGCAGAGCGTGCCCGCGGTTGGCAATGTGGGACAGTTAGCGGCCGATCTTCTGATATCTCAGTCAGGTGCTCATAGATGTGCCATCCTGGAAAGCACAGATGTCCTGCCCATAGCAGGCCATGGGGCATACGTTGCTACCGGAGGGGACACCAGCAGCGCCCCAGCGACAGACGCAGCGATAGTGACGTCATTAGAGGTGCACGGTGCCAAAAGTGACAGTGGTTGGTGCTTCATCCTTCAGCAGCGTGGGCCTGTTGCTACAGGGCGCCAGGTTGCTTTCTCGCAGTCTTTAACGGATTGGATCGTCAGGTCAAAGTTCTCTTCAGTACTGCTGCTCAGTAGTGTAGATGCAGGCTTTCGGCTGGACAAGCAAATACAGGGCTCCCCGATCTGTGCCGTGTCACAACACTGCCCGCCGCTTGAGGGAGTGGCCACTGCTCAAGTAGAGCAAATGGGGGCAAAGGCGCTAGATGACCGAAAAGCCGCCCCGTGGTATGCTCCCCTTGATGTAGCGGACTGATACCCGAACTCATGCATTGACCTTGTTGACCACCTGTCGCCATGGTTTTCACATTCCTGTACCTGGCTCACTGGTACGATCGGAACTTGCAACCACTCTCCTCCAGAGCCTCATGAATGTCCACACCTCAATCACCTACAATGTGCCCAAGCTTGTCTAGCCTCGGAGTCTGGAGTGTGTGTGCAGGCCACTGTATCGACTGTGTGGTGCTGCGGGCCTCCCGACAATCCTGCTGGTCGCATACGCTGCTGATGGCAACAACATTCCGGAGGCGCTGCTGCTGGCTTCCGCCAGTGCGCCCGCGTTGCCCGCTGGGTTCTGTCCCGACCTTCCAGAGGGCGAGAACTGGAGGATACCTCCCTCTTGGGCGCCCCTGCTCGCTAAGGCATAACGCCCCCGGGCTTTCTATCTACACTGCGGCTGAGAAATGTGGTATTGTTTGACAGGCCTGCGACGGCCGTTGGCAGATTTGATTCGGTTGCGCCTTATTGCAAAGGGTGGGCCGCAGTGACCTGGCCCATGATTTACAGTTCCAGCGAAAGCCTGGGATGCAGATGTAAGCTGACGCTCAGCTGGGCCCACAAGGCCACTTCGGTTCCGGTCCACGTACAGAAATGCAACTGACAGCATGTCGATGCCAAGCGACAAGCCCCTTGTGGTGCAGTCATGCTCAGTGGGGGCACCTGAGCCGCGGCCACAGGTCGACCAATCCGACAGCATTTACACACACTCGCCTCCAACGCGTTTGCAACAGTCTGTGCAGATGCATCAGATCCGCCTTGCATCAGCCTCGTTCATGTACGCTCCATAGGCATGGTAGCAGGCTGGCCAGTGTTTTCCACTCCAGTGATGAAATGCTGGACCTGACTGTGTACACCTTTGTAGCACACCCATTGGTGCTGCTCATTCACGCTTCAGTGAGATGCTGGGTTCATGACCCTTTCACTTGAGTCTGCATGTGGGGCTTTTTCCACAGCAGCTGGCCTGGCAGCACGGCCCTAGGCTGTTTCACCCGCTCGAAACAATCATTGTAGCTGCTCAACGCTGACACGGCGCAACCACAATCCAATCGGGAGGTTCTTACAGGCCGGCGTCTGATGCCCTGAGGGCGTTGCTAGGCAGGTGCTGAGGCAGTGCAGGATCACTTGTGGGGGCGTGTCGGGTGGTCCCAAGGAACAGACGGTGGAAAGGTGATCGGAGTGAAAACTCAGCACATTGCGAAGACACAGCCAGTCCAGCCGTAAGGCACAGTGGGAATCGAGGAAGCATGGCATCAAGGAATCGTTGCCATTGTGTGGCTAGGCGGGACCTCCGCAGAAGACATCATTACGTCAAGCAGGCACAGCAACCTCAACACATCTGCGGCGCTTTGTCAACAGCATTGTAGCTTGCCCGCGTCAATAGGTGACTCTGCTGATCCTGCTTTCACAATGTAGTCGCCCAGCGTGAGTCATGACTGCGGGCTCTGCCTGGCCGCAGCTATATTGATTCGGGTATCACACCTTCTTCTGCAGAAGCATTGCATCATAGGGGATCACCTCGTTTCGCTGGCATGCCGTCGACATCGGACTGCATGCTCACATCCGTCGGTGCTGGCATGGGTCACGGTTAGCCTTCGGCCGCGGCCTGACGTTCAGGCCCGGAAAGCAGCAACTGGTATGGACAAGCCAGTCCAACGCTTCCACGAGCCATGAGCTCTACATTGCGCGTTTCTGTGATGAGCCCCTGAGGTTGCTGAGGCGGACTGCGCCACGCCATTGTGAGCATTGCACCGACCCTGATTGGTTCTTTACTGTCCGTGCATGCAGGACACTTGCAGAAATGTGCACTCTCCCCATCAACCAGGGAATGACCCTCCGCAGCAGCACCCTAGGCTAGCCTAGCAGCTGGACAGAAACGCAAACAACGTCACGGAACGGGACGCACTCTGCACCCTGCCGGAACCGCCAGAATGCTCTCAGCACCAGGCGCCTCTCTGCCTGCGCAAGAATGCAGGGGCTCGCTGCTGGAGCCGGACATCATGTGTGCATGCGCCAGGCTCTATAGAAGTCTCTACACGCAGACACTCACCGGCCTCTAGATTGGCGATGACGTGTCAGGCGCATTCAGTGGCGTTATGGACTTGCCTCTATAGGGTTTGATCCTTACGGTCCGCAGGTGCACCATACGGCACAGGGGCAGCTTGGGAGCGAACCCTGCCGTTGCGAGCGCGCTGCTTCAGTTCGGACGTTGGTCCAGCATGCTGCAAAGGCGCCCAGCCTGCGTGTACCAGTAGGTGCCTCCAGCCGGCACGCATCTCGTGCTGTGAATATGCGTGGTGGTGCACTTGCGCCACCGCTCGCGAGATGACGCTTGATAGATCTGGTGTAAGATAGACGGCAACGAACTGGGCAGCACCGCAGCACCAGCGAGCACCGCAAGAATACAACCGCCATTCCGGCTCGAAACGCCTACGCCACAGCCGCTCTGCTAGTGTGTTGACAATCCAGATCCAGCTGTCTGTCTCGTGAGCTTAGAGTAAAGTGAATCTGGATCGACTTAGCCATGTCCTCGAGGGGACCGGTGTCAAAGGCAACTCATCACAACCTTGCGCTGACGGGCGAGAGTAGAGCGCCTGTTCAGTGTGGCAGTGGCGGTGTCTGTGGCCGATGGCTGTAGCTGCAGATGTCCACCCATTGTGATGGTGGCAGCATCGAGCTTGATTGCAGTTTGAGTAGGCACTGGCCTGTATACAATCTGACCTCAAGCCTGTCAGCTTCCATCGAGGCATCGGCGTGATGCCCGAACTGGGTCTCTGCTGCAGCGGCCTTTTCCTGGCCGTTGGTCTAGGGCAGCCTGGTGCCGAGATTGCGGGCCGGGCTCAATCTCGATGTTGCGGTACTGATTCACAGCCGTGCCATCATCTCATATGCATGCCATGGCATGACTAAGAAGCTCAGCGCGGGTGGGATTCACTAGGTGTGAGTGATTGTGACGATGACATGTAAAATTTGTCCTTGGTTGAAATTTGGGTTTCGTTTTGGCTTCGGCATGACAACGTCGATCCGAACGCGATTGACCTTGGGCGGTGTAGCCCCGCCCGCGAAACAGTCCGCCAACCCATACTAGCCACAAGAGGTTGGACCAACTCTCAGCATTAGTACCATCGTGTCTGTAGAGCACAGCAAATGCCGACAATTTCGGCACTGCCTCGTGATCCCGAGGTCAGCCCGTACGTCGTACACAACGCCTCAGAGGCTGTTTGAACGTGTTCTGCCCGGGTGCTAGACCGATGATGCAGCAGGTCGAGGATGCCAACATCTACGAGCATCTTCGATACAATCTGCTGCGAGTGGCTGACCCACACGTGTCTCGAAGCACACGCGACGAGTGCGAGAGGTACTTGAACGCTTTCGCCAGCGAGGCGTACAAGACAGCAGCAGCGGCACTTCGTCACCACACAGTCATATTAGACCCGCAGCTCTGTTGGTACTACATCTCGTGCGTCGAGCGTCACGCTGGGAAGGAATTCTGGGGCTTTGATTCATCCGCGCGGCAGAAACTGTTGCAGGTGTGTGTCCTGGTCATGCCCGCAGTCCCGGCTCGATGTCGTAGCAGCATTTGTCGTGGGGTGGACAATGCTGCTGGAACATGCACTACGTGTCTCCTAAGCTGCGGCAGGGCGGCACCATGCCTCCCGAGGTCAGCCGTGGACAGCATTGAACATGTGGCCACCGGCGTTGACGCTGGCCGAGCCTGCATCCAGACTTATTCTTATTCTTCAGGAAGCTAAGCCAAGAGACCTTCACATCTCTCATGAAAATCGTAATCGTTGTCTCGTCGTTGTTTGAGCTCTCGATCCAAGCAACCGCTTCATGCACATATGTGAGGGGGTTACGGAAGCTGGGCCCGGCCCTCTTCAGACCGCCAAGCCGGGCAGACCCCATCGAATTTGCATCTGCTGCACTTGCAGAGCGTTCAAGACATCCTTTCTCTCTGCCAAGATGCCTCGAGTCCGCTCACACACAAGGTGTACAGCCTCAACAGCATGGTCTTGTGCTGGGCAGCCAGCCAGGAGGATGCAGCAGCGACTGCTGCACTCTTGCAGCTCATCACGGCCACACCCGCCACGTTCTCAGGTACGTCACGATGGCCCGCAAGCGTCCCCGACCCTCCCGCTTCACAAATCCCACCCGTGTCCGTACCCCACCTCTCCTGGCCACAGCAGTGCCACACAGTGCCATCTCTCAGCCACCACGTGCATGCATGCCAGCTGCCAATGAACTCTCATACGTCAAACGACTCAGCAGTCTCTTGCGTGCTCTCTCGACCGGTATGCGTGTGTACAGCCCGAATTACCTACCTCGATGTGGCTTCAGGCATCTGTTCTGCGGCATCGCCCGGCCACACTCCATGGGAGTGCCCTGAGACGGACGGAGACATCAATTTGGGCATGATACCCACTCAGATGCTGTCTCACGGCAAGCGCATGCATGTTTGGGGCGGCATGTCGACACAGCACCCACGCATGCCCCTGCTATGGCAGTACCCGCAACATCTCCACTACACCACGTATGCCGAGCACACTGCAACGTTCTAGGGACCTGTAGTATAGTGGGCGTATCACAGCATTGAGGTACCCACCCCTGATGCCGTGTCCCCACGCACCATGCGCCTGCGACCCATTTCAGCGGCACATCACCGCAGCCATGGCTGAGGTGCGTCGTGCTGGGCTCGTGGACGACATAATCCTGCGCTGCTCGCTGTCTTCGCGACGCCGGCCGCCCCGTCGCCTCTGCGAGTGGGACACGTACAATCCGCGGCGGCGCCGGCAGGTGTTCCTGCGACGCTCGCAGAGTTCGCGGTACTGCCCTCCCCGTCGCCTGTGTCCTTGTTACACGTGACTGTGGCGGCGCCTGCAGGAGCTCTCGAGCAGGAGTGGCACCGGCAGCTGCAGAGGAGCATCGTCCTAGTCGATGACCTCGCAGCCGGCCTGCTGCGGCCGGACGCCAGCTACACAGGCGTGCTGCCTGCTGCGTCCCTCCGTGTTCTGCGCACGCTGTTCTACCGCGAACTCCAGCGCCGCCTGTGCGAGCTCGCACTGCGGAGTGTAGCGGCCGCGGGCGCTGCCGGCCCGGCGACTCTCGTGCTCAGCTTGGAGCTGCTTGGCAAAGTCATGGCCACGGTGAAGTCGGTGGACGCTGTGCCGGTATGTATCCCCGCGCTCAGTGGAAGGGGCTGGAGGCAAGCACACGCATGGGCCGCTGTCAGAGCGCATGCTGTCCCGCTGTGGTCCAGATTGTGAGATTCTACAGCCTTGATTGATGCCGGGTAAATCCTGAATCATATCTCTGATATGCATGCACTTTATGCATGGGTATGTTGGCGGAAGGTACAGTTGTGAAATGCCACATGCTAACGGCAAGGCATCTAGTACCCCTACTAGCCACTCTGTGCGGTGCAGGTGACACCGACGGAGGTGCTTGCCGCCGTCGTGCCCCACCTCGGAAGCCCGGCTGCGGAGGTCGTGGACGCCGCTGTGCGTGCTGTGGAGAGCGTGGCCAGCGCGCCGATGATCCCCAGCGTGCGGCAGGACATGCATGCGCGGCTGTTGGCCTGCCTGACGGAGCCCGGCCGCCCCATGCATGCGCCGCTGGCGCGCGCGCGGCTCGCGCGCGCTGCGATTGAGACGGCCGGCCTGACAACGGTCAACCTCTCGCCACAGACAGCGGCCACCCTACAGGTGCGAATGTTGCGCTGGCATGCGGCAGCAGGCTTGTCACCCCATTGCTGCATCGGTGTAGCTCCGTCTGGCAAGGTCACACACGATAATTCCGCATACTTGTGCCTGTCAGCTTGTCAATTGCTGCGGCAGCTCGACACACGTCTGACGTGTGCTCACCAGCAGCCGTGCACGGATGTGTCGCATTCTGACCCCACAGCATCCCCCCTCACGATGCGTGCAATTCTCCACCTCACGAGCGCAAGCAGCCTCGTTCCGCCGAGCGGTAATTGTGAAGCACCCCGACCCCCCGGACAGTGGGGTCCGGCAAGGCATGCACTGATGTCATGCATACAACCTCATCGCGTCCACAGCCGGACGGGTGCAAGCGCGAGTGTGAAGTGACAATCAAGAGTTCCAGGGGCGTGCATGGACGGCGCCGGCGCATGCAGATGCTACTCGATTCTGCGGCGGAGGAGGCCCGGCGGCAGGCAGATGCCGGGGAGGTGCTGGCCTGGCTGGAGCCGTGGATGCTGTGGTTGAATCGGCTGGTGGGAGAGCAGGAGGAGGCGCAGCTGGAGCGGGAGCGCGCCGCCGTGGCCGCCCGCCTCGATCCGTTCCGCAGCCGCGCGCTCAGCCTGCTGCAGGCGCTGCTGCCTTGCATGGTGCACCTCGAAGGAGTGCGCACCTTCCACCCACCTCCTCCCCCTCCCTCGTCGCCGTCCCCACGGCGCTGCTGGCACGTGGTAAATGGGGACAGCGTATTCACAAGATCTGCCAAAGCGCCGGGGACTGCATTCCGACGAGCGTTTCAAAAGCAGGCTGCTACAAACGGTGTTCCGTGCCATGGCGCCAACGACGCCGATCAGCCAATGTGCTGCTCTCGAGCTTAAGGCTGGGGCCTACTGCTCAGGGCAAGCGCTGGACTGCTGCCTCACGCTGGGTGGTGCACGACTGGTGCCTGCTTCCGCCGTGAATGCGCTTGTGTGGCTTGGGGGCACACCAGTGTGGCCGGGGTCTGCTGTGGGTCCGCGCTAGCAGAGCGGTGCCATCGTGCGATGATACGCGCTGGAGGGTCTTCAGTGGCGGCGCGGGGACTGCTGCGGCGGAGCGCTCGGCGCAGCCGCCTCTGTGTGCCTGCTCAACCTCACACCTGGCGGCATGCATGTGCTCGCTTGCTGGTTCTGCGCAAGACCCGTTCAAACACGAATGTATACATGCATGCTCCAGGATGTGTGACTGGAGGCCTTTCCAGCTACCACGCTCATGCTGCACCGACTCACACGCTGTGGGAATTTTGCCACCTGTCGGCTGGATTGCATGCAGTTGAACTGTAGGCGCACGGGGGTGCCGACCCAGAGAGCTGGGCGTGCAGGTAGAACCGGTCATGAGCCTCTCCGCGAGCAGCCTATCAACAGAGCCGTACAGCGGCACAGCGCTGCAAGAAGCTCTTGCGCCGCTGCTGCTGAGCGAGGGGACCGCGGACGAGCACGCTGCGCATGCTGCGCACGACGAGGGCGGCGGCCCGACCTCGCCGCGCGCCGATGACGGCAGCAGCAGCGCGCTGAGCGACTACGCATCCAGCGCGCACAGCGTGTTCTGCACATGCATGGAGAACGTGGCCGCGCAGGCGGTGCTGCTGTGCGGCCACGCCGCTGCGGCTGCGGTGTGGGACGCCGCGGCGGCGACGCTGCGGAGCCGGGAGGACGCGCTGCTGCGGCGGGGAGGCGCGGAGGCGGAGCGCGCAGCGCTGGACGTGTATGTGGTGCTTCGGCTCGCGGCGAGGTCGTGCCATGGGCTGGACGGGGCGGCGGTCGGGCCGGTGCTGAGTCATGCGCAAGGGCTGCTGGGGTGGGTGTCGCGGGCGCTTGAGGGTGGAGGTGCGGGGCAGGGGGCGCCTCGGCAGCTCGTGTTAATCGCAGGTGCGACTTGCAATCGCGGCGCCGGTGCAATGGCGGACACGCTCTGCGGTATGGAGCGTGCTTTCGGCAGCACTCATGCTGGTAGCTGCCAGTCAAAACGCCTCTGCCAATTGACTGCCACGGCTCTGACCGTACGGTCTTGTGTTCTGCCAGCCCCACCGCATTGCGTACTCTGCCATGCAAGCAGGTCACATGTGCGCGATTCCGCAGCAGCAGGGAACCACGATGGTGACTTGCCCGTTGGCCCCGCCTGTTTGTCCCAAGCCACCCATGCCCAAGTCACCACGTACGCGGCTGAGACGTGAGTGGCTTGCAGTGGCGAGCGCATTCAAGTGCCTCAGCGCGCTGGCGGCGATATGGATACCCAGCGCGCAGGCGTGCGCGGCGGCAGCCGCGGAACAGGAGCACCTGCGGGGCTTCGTGTCGGCCCTCTACCAATTCTCGGTGTCGGCCGTCCACACCGCCATCACCCACGCGGCCAACCCGCAAACCACAGACGAATGCCACCACCTGGCGAGCTGCGCAGCGGGAGCGCTCCTAGCCACCGCACAGATTGCAGTCAACGCAGCGGCCGCGGACACGGCGCACATCGCGGCGCTGCGCGCATCGAGCGCGTCGTGTGCGCTTGCAGACGCGTGCGTGGCAGCGGCGGTGCCGGGGGACTCCGTGTGGGCGCGCGCGCCGCAGAGCGCTGTGCATGCACTGTGGGTCGCGCTTGCCGAGGTGACGCTCACGTGGACAGGGTACAGGCGGGACGCAGCAGATGCGGACTGGGAGGCGGCCGCACAAAGCATGCAGCACGTGTGCGCACCTGTGGTCACAGCGTGGTCCGACCTGCGCGCGCGTGCGGCGGCACACGACTTTGACTGGGCCGCAACGGCACCGGCGCTGCGGCGGCTGTGCGGGTTCGCGGCGACGCTTCTGGCCACGGCTGGCCCGCGTGCAAGACAGAGCCGCAGGTGTATGTTTGCTGCCGTGCGGCCGATGGTGGAGGCGGCGGCGGAGGTGATGGCGGCGGCGCAGCACGCCCACGCGCACGCCGCGGCACTGCAGCTGAGCCGGCTGATGGTGGCTGCGGTGCAGAATGGCCTGAAGGAGATGCCGGAGCCACTGGTGGAGCGGATCATGTCTGTCAGCGCCACGGCGACCGTCGGTGCGCGATCCAGCAAACCTGTGTCTATGACGCTGTCCGACCATACGCATGAGACAGGCGCTACTCTCCCAGCTGGGCCCAGGTCCACTTAGGCTGCATGCATGTGTGCTCTGCTGTGCTGTGAAGTTGGGCTGCTCCGTGCAGCTTCATGCGCTGATTGATTATGTGACAACGCTAGGCTCAGCTGAGCCGCCCTGCCCCGGTTTGTGTGAGCAAGCCCGTGCATTCATGCGGCGCATTTTCGATCGCCACACACTGCCGCCATGCGCATGCGCTGACGCCAGAATCTGCCGCTCATGACGTGCCGATGAGCGTAGCGTCCCAGAACCCGGCGGTGGCCCTGTTGATCTGCGCCGCTGTGGGGAGGAACGCGTGCTGTGCTGTGCTGTGGGGAGGTGCTGTGGGGAGGAACGCATGAGGCGCAGCCGTGCTGTTCGCGGTATGCGCTGTGGTGCTGCCGTCCAGCTGCTCAGAGCTATTGCAAACAGTGGACGATGCTGAGAGCAAGTACAGCTCATTCCATCGCCGCGTGGTCCAGTGCTTGCCCGATTGCGTGCGATCGCGAAGGCGCGACCTGAACCGCACGCCGCAGTGCAGGCGATGCCGCCGCGACCGAGCAGGTCGCGCAGCTGGTACGCCGCGTCGCAGACGACGCGGCACCCCACGTCGCGCCGCTGCTTGCACGCGCGCTCGCGTTCCTCCTCCACGCCGCCGACTCCCTCCCGCCGGAGCAGGCGGCCGGCAGCGCCACCCACGCCGCGTGCCTGCGGCAGTGCCTCGTGGCCGTGCTGCGCGTGCTGTCGCGGCGCTACCGCGCGCTCGAGGCCGCCGACGCGGGCATGCGGGCCCTGCCGGTCGCTGTAGCGCTGCGTGTGGCTGCGTACCTCGAGGCGGCAGCTGCCGGGCAGGTGGCGGACGTGCACGCCGGCGGGCTGCGGGAGCTGGTGGACGAGTTCATCGAGATGCAACGCGTGGTGCGCCCTCACTTCGGAGAACACGCTTGCGAGACCAGTGCTCTGTCTCAATCAAAGCGGGTGTACCGCTGCTCTCCACGCTGATGTGCGTGCTGTGCGTGCTGTGGAGCCCCGGGCGGGCGACCTGGTCCATATGCATGCACCGTCACACAGCCGGTCCGGAGGGGAAGAGGGATGCCTTGACATTGTGGAGAAGCCGACCGCTGCTCCACTACATGCTCTTGGACAGAACCTTGGCCGTCTCAGCATGTGGTCCTGGTCCGCAGCCACATGCCAGCTGATGGGATACCACGCGTAAGTAGATCTCCACGTACGCTTGGGGTTTGCCTTCGGAATCATGCATGGCAACTTGACCATGCAGTATGTCCATTGCGGTAGAGAAAGATGAAGCAGCGCACGTGGCTGAGCGCCATGAGTGCTGTGTGGTCATGCAGCAAGGTCCCGCTGCTGTGCAGACGGGCCTCTTTGACCGGGATGGCTTCAAGGAGGCGCGGCCTGCCCTCGAGCAGGCGCTAATAAGCATGCTGATCAACCCAGTCGCAGACGGGGCCAAGGAGCAGCTGGTCAGCGTGCTCTGGGGGGTCGGCGAGACGGACTGGGACGCGTTTCTGCGGAAGCTCGCGGAGCTGTGCGCCTCGGGGCCAGCCTTCCTGCGCGGCCGCAGCCCCGCGCTACAGCAGCCGTTCACCGACCAGTCCGGCAGCCTGCACGACTTTGCGCACTTCCACGCATGTATGGATGACCTTGTGAATGACATCCGCTTCTTCCGGAGGCTCGGGGAGACGGGGCCGGCCGGTGCTTGAGTGTGCTGGGCGCATCGGCATTGGGCCGGACACGCTGCAGTGGCGCGATGCCGTGGCTGCGCCTTTCTTCCCAGAGAGACTGCACAAGGGAAGGATTGCGGAGGGTGCATTGCTTGCATTCTGATGCTAAGGGCGGCTTGGTGCAGAGCAGGTGATATGGTACAGAAATAACGTTTGTCTCTTGGTCAGAGTGGCGCCCGTGTGCCGGAGTGTTCTGGTCGACAGCTGTGAAAACACTGTTGCGTCGGGTGGGCTGGCTGCATCAGGTGGCCAGGACACGCCGCAGCGGCCTTTGCTCGTGGCCAGATGTATGTAGCTTACACCAGGCGTGTGCTCTGGGTGATTTCTCCGATGTAACGATGCTCGATGGTCGTGCCTGCTGAAGCGCGCAGTGCTGGGGAACATATGTTGATGTGCTGCGGAACATGCTAGAATAGGCGAATAGACTCACAACCGCCCAGTGCCGTTTTAGGCTCACACATCAGCATGGATGCACAGATCACAGCGTTGTGCTGTACCCGAGGCTGAGTTCTCTGGAGCTCCTGGACTGCATCGATGTTCCACTGAACCTGCCCTGCTATGCACACCGACATCGGCAGCATCAGGCAGTCCTGCTGTTCCCAGCTAGCCATGAGCACAGCCACAGCAGAGGTCGAGCTGTACACTGGGTAGGACAGCCCAGCGGACCTGATGCAGGGCATGGGGCCACTGCAACGAAGCTGCTGAACCGCTTCAGCACCTGCGGTGTCCTGTGTTCTGCAGCTCAGCTCTGTGAAGGGGTCTGGGGAAAGCTCCAGTGTGGTGCCTTGGACGCCTGCAACAGCACAGGCGCCGCTGATGCTGCACCAGCGGCGCCAGGCGCCTCAGATGGAGGGGAAAACAGGTTGCTTGTTACATCGAGCGCGACTTCTGAACATCCAGCATCCCGCCGATGCATTCAGATACAAACGAGGACACATGGTTTTCTATCAACGCAGACATTGCCTTCGAGAGACTGCGGGGACGAAGCTGGACTGCTGGAACAACCCCCTTTGATGATCTCGCCGGGACTGCCTACAGCACACAGAAAAAGTCCTCTGCTGATTTGGCCTGGACTGCCTACCATACACAGCAAAATATTTCTCTCCCGTTCTTGCCTGGACTGCCTACTGCACACATCAAAAACAGTGCAGCAGGCAGTCAAGGCAAGGCTTGTTTTGCAAAGCAGCCATGATCCGCTGCGACAGGGGAGCTGACGGGCGTCACCGCACCGCGCGATCATGGATCAAGTAACCGTAAAAGTCCACAAAATTCACATTCAGCACGCGGCAGCCATTCGACGCGAGCCCAACAAGCAGCAGCCGGATGCGCGAGACCGGCTGCATGCTCGGCTGCTCCATCCGCCACACGCCGTACTGGCCCTTCGTCTGGAAGAACCCTGAGTCCTGCACGCGGTGCAGCTCCGTCCACGCGCCCGCGGCCGTCGCGCCCTGCAGCACCCAGCTCCGCGGCACCGCGCTGCTGTCATTCACACGCAGCACGTACTCCAGGCACACGAGCGAGTGCTCCGCCAGGTCGACCTGCCAGAACGTCTCGCCGCAGCTGTTCGCGTGCGCACACTGGTCACCGTGGTACACCCGGCTCGTGAGCTTCCCGGCGTCTGACGTGGAGCAGAACGGCGACGAGCACACCGCGCGGACCGCGCCGGTCAGGTGCGGGTTGACGAAGCGAGAGTTGAGCCCGGCATTCGTGCCGAGGTGGTACAGCACGCCGTTTTTGTCGCCGGTGTGCACGAACTGCAGCTCGGACGCGTTGGCCGGGGCGCGCCGCTGGTGCTGCCACATGCGGCAGAGGTCCTGCCGCTGGCACACCTGCGACGGGCGCCGCCGCGCCTCCGGCGCATCCCCCGCGCCGAGCTCTCCCGCATCATCCGGAAGGTGTGCGCATGGGCTGCCGATGAGGGCCCACAGCGGGGAAGCGTGGACGCTCTGCAGCTGCGGGGCCGTCATCAGCGGGAAGCGGACGTGCTCGAGAGCCTGAGTAACTTCCGGGAGACCGACGGCGAGGCAGAGGGGGGGGGCGCTGGCGCCACACGGCAAGGGGGCGCGCACGGGGATGCGCTGCCCGAGCGCCCATGCCTCGATTGCGCAGAAGATGGTCATCTCGGAGGCGCTGAGGCGGCTGCATGCGAGAGCCTCTGAGAGGGCCTCCGCCGGGAGCGTGCGCATAGCGTCCGGCGCCGCGGCGGCGACGGCGGCGAAGTGCTCCGCGAGGAACGCGACGCAGCGCACCCACGCGGGGTCGGAAGTGCGCCACATGGTGGTGAGCAGGCACAGGACCTGGCAGACGCTCGCGGGCGTGAGGTTGCTTGCAAGCGTGTCGAGGCAGCGGGCGGCCAGTGAGTTGGCTGGGGAGGGCGCCATGGACAATGGGCAGCCCAGGGGCCTCTTCAGCCGGATGCTGCGGAATATCACCGGGCTGTCTAAGCTGAGAAATCCGATGTAGAGGCGCTGGGCTGGGATGTGGACTGGGTGGCTCAGGAGGTGGCCGGCGGGGTGCACCATCCCCCAGCCCAGGCTCAACGAGTCCTCTGCAAAGCGTATCCAGAAGGTCTTGAAGTTGAGCGGGTCCAGCAGCGCCTCTGAGACGTCCTTGCGCTGCATGAGTGGACACGGTAAGAATGATGCCAGCCACCAAGGGTTAGGAACACGCATGACTTGTGGAATATAACACACCAGAAGCAGGCACTCCTCGCCTCCACATACTTTGAGCTTCGTATTCCTGTGGCTGCCAAATACTACTGTGAGGGGGATCGTTTGGGATGCTGAGGGCTGGTTCGTGCTATGGCAGCTCTGTGCTTGACACGGAGTATCTGGGCTGGCATCTTGCGGATCCACTTCTGGTTTCCCACGTATGGTAATCATTGCATCGCTTTTCCCTGCAAGAAACACCGCTTTGTGTACCTTTCCTCTATATTTGCACAACGAGTCTGGCACTGTATGGCAGCTGCGCATCTGATTGGGGCGACACAGCAGGTCAGATCAGCTTACTACAGAGTCTACACTGTCAGCAAGATTGAGTGGAAATTGGAACGAGCCTTTGATTTCAAAACACAGCGTCGTTCCGACAGGCACAGCGCCTTCGGTGTCTAACCACAGCATGTCCTTGCCCTTCACGGCGACACCCTGTTGCGGTGTGACGGCATTCGAGGAGTCATGATCCAGCATACTTCGGAATCCTCTTCAATTGTTGTTGTCACAAGTGCCTGCTACAAAGAGCGCTACGATACGGCTCACGGCTCGCGGCAACGGCCGACCGTATCTGAATCTACAGCAGCGCAATGACAACTACATCGTTAGTCTCACTGAACGGGTTCCAACTATATCATGCATTGATTTGCGAGCATAGCGCGTGATGCAACCTCCGGAACGATGGGTGTCGGTAGCATCTTGATGGGAAACTGCCGCAGCAAGCAGCGCAGCAGCCGAACACCTGCAGATAACGTGTACTATTGTTTTTCGAATGCTCGAGGACGACATGCGTTGCGTGCGTCTTCGGATGTTCCCTAAGGCCTCCTTGTAGCCATCCGCGTACTATCTGCCGAGTCAGCTTGGGGAACCATTTCAGCATGCGCCTCCAGACACATTGAGCTCGTGCGCCATTGCTTCGACACATTGCTATTGCAGCCGAGGCCTGGCATGATTGCACATTTTCAGAACCACGGGATATCTTGTTTACATGTTGATACCAACCTCCAGGTGGGGCGACAATTGCCTGCAGCACGGGACAACGCGACACACTCTGCATGCAAGCAACTCGGCCCGCATACACAGCAGTCTTGACCCCTGGCAGTCCCTCGGATTTACACGCTGTCGGGCACAGCATAATACAACACACCGCCTCACTCGAGCATGTATGCGCCAGCCTGGCCTTATAGCATCACAGCGAGTTCGGGTCATCTCTACGCCAGGTCATGGGTCATGGGATTTCATGTCAGTGCCTCTGGTGATACTAGGACGCCGTCCTTATCAGCATACACCCAGTCCCCAGGCAAAATCGTTACACCTGCACAGGGCCACTGCACCGGTCAGCAACGGCAGGAGTGAACATCTCACAGCTGTCCTCGTATCCGCCAGCGTGCCAGCACGAACTGTTGATCGACATTGCATGTGTCTGGAAAGGTGGGCAAGACTTCACAGTGAAAGCAACGCTCAGGGCAAAGCTAGTGTGCCAATGGCCATGGCCCTCCGATACGCCGATTCGCTGATACGTAGACATGTACAGCAGTGGAGAAGAGCATGCGGCTTGTGCGGGAGAGAGCATGCAGGTCCGACTGATTGCTGTGTGTAGGCTGATTAAATGCTATGTATTCTGATGAAATGTGGTCTGCGAAGACATGAGTGTGCACATAACAGCTGCATGTAACGGCAGTAGCCATCAGTCATGGCAGAGTGGTCTGGGCTGTGCACCTGCAAACGAGACGGGCACATCCCGCAAGCCGGGATCTCGCTTGCTGCTCTTCAGGGGGTGTGTGCCGAGTGCCTTGACGCCTAGGCTCATCTCCCCGATGTCTTGAGAGTCACGGATGCAGCCATTCACGATGACGCCCTGCACATACACACACCCTCGTTTGGGTCGTCAACCGGGCTGCTGCTGCAGTGCGACACAGCAACAGCATGCCACACAGCCACACATTTCGCTGTGTATACCGGTTTGCTGTGTGTCCTCATCTGCTGTGGCGCTTGTGGCCTTGCACATGGTCCCCGCGGTGCTGCTTGCCTCTCCGAGATTATGCTTGTAGAACACTATGCTGTGGTCCAGCCCCCAAGCGTGCATGGGCAGGCGCATAAGCTGTAGTGTATCCAGTGCTGCAGATACGATAACCAGAGGGGCCAGGAAGCCTGTTGCAATCGCGTGAGGATGTGGAATGTGTCAAGTAGCCCATCACAGGCAGCATGCAGGGCATACATTCCACCCGTTCTTGACGCCCATGGCGGCGAGATTGTCTCCGAGGACAGCGCATCTCATTGATCCGCCTGTATCCACAACCAGAACTCTCCCCTTGCCTTCTTCCTCAAGCGCCTGCATGATGGTGTCGTCAGCTTGCTGCCCATGGTGTGCGTGCAGGCCTGACACTCACCATGCTTCCGAAGTCCGAGTCGGCTCACCGCCCGCACGAGAGGGTTATTCTCAAAGCATTTCACCGTCGCAGCCTGGCCGGAGAACCTGAGATTGCCACCCAAATCCCTGCACTGTGGAAGTGCTGCTGAGTTGTTGTGGGTAATAGTGATGCTTCATCTCCATGGGCACAAAGCACGCACTTGAATCCAGGTGCCATAATCTGGACTTTGGGCTCCACGACCACGTCGACGGGATCGGGATAATGCACATCGCAAAGATCTGCGGTCGCCCCTCGTGCCATATCAGGGGGTGGTACCGACGTTTTAGGTGCAGCAGACATACACCGAGTTCCTGCATGCCAAATGCGGTCTTCGGACGATGACAGTCGCACCCACTCACCCGTGGTCGATTGCAGTCACTGGTCAATCACTGACGCGCGCATGGCCATGCTGTGTGTCGCTGCACAGTCAGTAGTACTAAATGAGCAAGCTGTAGCAGCACCGACCTGCAGTGAATGCCCAGCGATCAAAGGCTCGAATGCCCAGCCTCAGACCAATCATGCCGTATGGCAGCGCTTGCGACATGGTTTCGATGTCACAGGCTGTAGGATCGGCTTTTGCCAGTCTGGACGTGAGATGTGAAGCCCAATTGTCAGCGCCGAGCCGAGTTACTACGTGGAGCAGCGCAACTTCACTGCCTCACTGTTTCGAATTGCTTGTACATATTCAGCAAGTGCACGACAGTGTCGTTAGGCGCGGCACGGCATGGTGCGTTAAAGTGGCTATCTGTATCTTGTCCGCGGGGGAGTTGTAAATATGCCGCACGGCGTAAGAAAGGGATATTCATCGGGACGTCAAGCATGTTTGAATACGAAATGCACATCAAAGATCCATAGGACATGCTTGTAATTCTCATTTTGGTACGGACTAGACGAAAATCAACAACAGTCTGTAGCCGCTACCTCAAGCACGAGAAGGCAAAACAGCTCATTCATTCAATCTCGTGAATATGCAACCAAGTGTCATTGATGATGGAGGAGCCAGCACACTGGCATCCCGTGTGCGTCAGCTCATGATCAGTGTGCGGAGTAAGTTCAAATCGATCAGTGGCTGTCCTGATGCGGCTTCCATGTGGCGCTCAAGCGCCTGGACTTTGAACTTCTGTGGTCTATTTATATTCTTCGTCAGCCTGTGTGCATTGGAGTCAAAAATCGACTCCAGGGCCACAGGAATGCTCTGGTGGACACTGCTATTCCACTCAGCTGTATGTGCGCTCTGGCTAGCCCGCTGCTATGGCAGTACATCTGCGATGAAAGCTGACATAGAACCTTTCCGGTATATATCAGCAACGTTGCTTATGGTCTCATGTGACAGGGCCGTCCAGCTGCAGTCTGCACAGGTATGCCAGCTATCTCTGCACAAGGTGGACCTGACTCTCCATCAACCATGACGACCATACATGATACTGCAGATAGCTGAAAGCGCTGCGAACGGGACGTTAGCGGGCGCGATAATCACGCTGCTTGGATACCTTCCACTCCTGGTTGACCCTATGTCTACATCTGGTGAACAGACATCCCAGCAGCCTGCTAGATCCCAGAAATCGCGTTCGCAACGGCTTCATGACACAGGATCACACCTGCCTGATATGAGTGTTATGGAGCAAGGACTGTCTGGCGCAATCACAGAGTCGGGAATGCCAAGTTTCAAGTCTTACAGCAATCCCTATGCGGTTGAGGAGGATCCCGGCATGGAAACCATACAGCCCGCATTGATGCCAAATGTGTGCCTCAAGAACGAAATCGATGTTGGTCGGAGACATGCCTGGATCGAGGCATATGCACCATTGCCATCGTGCTAAACATGTGCTGCATTGTTACTTGGACATCAGCCACTGGCGCACGACATCATTGTGGCTTGGTTAGAAATCGGGAACAGGACAATGGTGACAGGAGAGCGTGCCCACAGCCTGAAAGTGCGGCTTGTGGCAGGTGATAGACACCTCCTGCGGTGCAGGGTGGCTATCCGAGACCTCCAAAGGACTTGCCACCGTCACCGCCACCAGCTGCTAGAGTCTGCAAAGCTGGCAAAGCTACTGGCGCCACAGATCAGGATCAGTCGGGACTGCCTCCCACACTCTCTGAAAAGGCAGAAAGCAAGATCCCACCATCACAGACCCGTTCGACAACATTTGCGTCCACTACTACTGACCTTGCTCCGAGCAAGCAGGAACATCCGTCTGTGCCTGCCAGCCCAACAGCAAAAGACACTGCTCAGGTGCTCTTTTGGATGTGTTGCATGGTACACACACTGATGAGTCCCTGCACATACGCATCTTTTACAAAACTTTGCTCACTGCAGAGAGACGATCGTGCCGCTGAAGGAGTACAGGCTGGTACAACCTCAGGAAACACAACCAAGCACAGCGAGGAGGCCGATGCCGTGGCTGTAGAATTACAGATTGACACTCCTCGCTCACAGGGAAAGCCGGTGGGCACCATATCAAAAGCTCTGAACGAAAGTGAGTCACAGTCAAGACCTGAAATCAAACCGGGGGGGTCGTTGCCGTCTCCTCGACCGGGCAGCAGTGGTGCTCCAGCTTATGCAAAGCTTCCTAGCTTCTCGCTTGGGACCGGGGTACGTGCCCCGGGGTTCTTAAACCAGGGCGACTCTGAAGACAGTGATGCATGATTGCGAAGTTGCACCTACCAAGTGTTGGAGAATGCATTGGCTCACCGCATGCCTGCACCACTGGACTCAAGATTGCGCATTCATGGAATCTGGATCACTAACAGTACGTTAGTACGCTTGCGTGCTAGCTCTTCAGTGCGTCCTTTAGGCATGAGCGAGGCTCAAGACCACCTGGGAGCATGCATCATAGGTGTTCAGTGGTTCGGTGGAAACGTCTCACACTTTCTTGGACACCAGGCCAGACATCATGTCCAAGCTGTTGCCATCAGGATGCAGCACATGCACCTGTCCGGATGCATCGACTGCTCTCAAGTAGCCCTCCTTGGACAGACCTTGCACAGTCATGGGAACCTGCATGTCTGACACATGAAACAAACGGCACAGCTGTGGTTGTAGGATCTGTCAACAGATACACACTTTATCGTCTCCAATGTGCAACTGTTGATGTTCATGTAACCAATACCGTCGGTATGTGCTATGCAACGCACTGAATCCCTGCTGTTGGAGAACCTGCAACACAGCAACCCTTGACTACGTTAGTGCACAGGTGTGCACGGACGTTATCTGATCGCCTCGAGGAACATCGAAAGGTCGATTGCACCTGAATGAGTTCTTCCAGGTGACTCAGAAATATGGCTAGGATGCGCTCTCTGCTAGCATCAGATTGAAGCTGTGAACTCAATTTGCTTACGCCTATGATGTCCTCCAGGACGGAGTGCACACATGTAGTAGGCTCACGGTTTGATACGTTCAGTCCCAAGCCGACACATGCACAGATGTCGGATCCCTGATGCACGGCTGTGACTAGAACACCACCAATCTTCAGCAGACCTTGATCACTTGTCTGGACGTATATATCGTTTGGCCACTTCAGCCTGACAGGGAATGATTCAAGGGAACCAGGGACGCCCAATGATTGGTCAATTATCTCCTGAAGGGCAGACACAACGGCCAGCCCAGACACGTATTGGACAAATTGCATCTGATCACCTGCATAATATGAAGAATAGTGGGCGAAGACGCTCCCTGAGGCGATATGTGACCTGCTGTGCCAGTCTGCTGAGTCGCAGTTATTAGTTGGTTGACACGCTACTTCAGCAGGCAAACACGAATCGCCAGGACGAACCTTGCACCCAGTTTCCTAACAGCACAGAAACCATTAGACATCCCTCAGGAGAAGTCCACGTATTCCCACGGCGGCCCTTCCCGCTGTCTTGCACGTCAGCTATGCAAACAGTCCCTGCAGGTGCACTCCGGTTTCGATCTGCACCGTTTAGCCTAGCACACCCTGCAGCGCAGCTGAGGCGTACCTCGTGGTAGGTATTGCCTGTTGTCTTGCAGAAATGTCTGTGTGGATGTCAGTCTACTGGCACACAGCAGGACCTTGCCGAGCTCTGATGAGTGCATTGATGACCGGAACGCATCCCTGTCAAAGCTGCCAACACCAGCTACCACATCTTTGCTGTCAGCAACCACAGTTTCACATCCTTTGAGCTGCAGATGATCACCATAAGAGAGAAATATCAAGTGAGCGTGCCGGACGTGGATCTCAATGTGGAGGCGGTCAAGGATAATCTGGTTCGTTGGCAGGCGTTCCGAGATCAGCACCTTCACATCGCGGAATGCAGCAGCATCATCCGCCGAAAGGAGCACACGCGCACAAATTGACATAGTGCGGCATAAGGTATGTTGTCTCCGGGGGGCAACTGTGCAGACAAGCCGGAGAGATGCAGCCATGCTTCGCGCAACTCTGTGCGTAGATTCGCCAGAGCGCAGTCAGGTGAGAGCTTGCAGACCGCTGTTGCAGTGGGCCGCAGATTCACTATTGGCGATGGAATTGTCGGCGGTGGAATTGCTAGTACCTCACTCATGACGTGGTCGTGCAACCGTTTGCTGTGCGGTGCCCAGGGCCTCCCGTGGCGATGTGGCGATGGTGACCAGCTGGTCACTCCAGCACTGCAGTTGGCACCTTCTCAGGAAATCGACTGCGTTGTAAAAAAATCGCTGTTGAACTTACGCGTTGAAGAAGCGTATGTACACTGCCACGTAGGCACATTCGCGTGAAAGCATGAATCTGCCCTCATACACTTGAGCATCCTGTGCATGTATTGCAGCGGACAGTCAAACGTTGTGACAGACATCATGCCAAAAACAAGTTTGTGTCGCGTGTCACTTTGGAAACCAAGACACCTAAGGGTGGGGCCGTGGCAGGGTGTCACACATAATCCAGCCCTCGCGCTTCCCAACACAGCAATGCTCCTCCCATCTGTCCGCTGACCAATGTCGGCCACACCGAAGATGGTGCGCCACCGCGCCGTCACTGTACTTGTCCAGCCATGCCCCATGCGCAGCAGCTGATAGGCAAGTGTGAGCGTTGACGCATTATCGTGCCGTGGTGGTCGTGGCTTGACTCCTCGGCCCTGTCCATGCGGCAACAGTGCAGCTGCATATTGCAGCTCTCGCCAGGTCTGCCCCCCTCTGGCACCGGCCGCTGCGGGATGGGTGCCGGCCTGGACAAGCATCGGCATGTGGCCTGTTGTCTGGGAGAGGTCGAGTGGGGACGCCGTGGGCGTGCTCCATGCCGCAAGGGAGCCAGGGAGGGTGAGGAGGAGTGGGTTGGGGTCTGGGCCGATCCGCCCGCCGCAATTGATGGCTGTGTGCTTGCCTTGATGCCCGAGCCGCGTGCGCCTTGGGCGATGGTGCTGCGGAGTGGGGTGGGCGCATGCACGCGCGTGCATGGCCGGTGTTGGTGCCGGCCATGGCGTGCATTGTACATGGACAGCGCTATCGGTGTGTTCTGTGTGGAGTGTTAGCGGTTGCTTGCGGTTCTATTACAGTATGTACGCATGATTACATGTGTGGTGTTCCTGTTCGTGTCTCGCGCGCGGAACATGCGGTGTTGCCCGTCAGAACTTGATTTCTGTAGACAAAAGCCATACATCACGGGGGATTTCCAGGAGCTCCTCAGGCCAGGACTAATCTTGCCCCACCAGGCGACAGTCGCGCAATCTAATGGGATCGCCGCACCTCAGATCATCGCTACACACTGGCAAGATGCTGTTACCTTTGTGTATATGATGAGTGCTATTGCTTTGCGCGGTGCCGGCATCGGCCGGTCGATTGCTGGGTGGAGGGGAATGCTTGCTGTCTTCAGCTGTGAGATAGCTGTGAGATAGCTGTCTCTCGGATGTATTGTAAATTAGAAGTCTTCTATGCACTGCGGACCCTGTTGAGCTGTTCGCTGCGATAACAGTGCCTCCTGCCTCACTGAATTTGTCCTTGCAACACAGGGCACCGAAGATACCCCGCTCGACACCAACCCCCAACCGCGCACGCGCAAGCACTCGGATGCTTCCGCAGCCACCCGATCACACGTGCACGGGACTGCCTGCTACGTGTTGCCGCCCGGTGTAGGCTGTGCTGTGCTGTGCTGTGCTGTGCTGTGCTGTTCTGTGCTGTGCTGTGCTGTGCAGGTGGCCCTGACAGAGCGACTCGCACCTTTGCCGCCGCAAGGCTTGACCATCTGCATCTACATCATGGATAAACGGCGTGTTGTACCACTGTTATGTTGTTGTGGCAGCGACCTCCTGCCGGGCCCGCTGTACACGGCCTGCGAGCATGGTAGTGTCATGCATCTGGTTGAGCTAATACTAGCCGCAGTCTACACCACCATAGAATTTTGGAAATTCATCCCAATTCAGCATGGCAATGCAACAGCCATCATGGCTGGGAAGCATGTGCCACGGTCTCACCACCACATGCATACTGGGGATGATGCATGCACTCTGTGAGGTTGATATAAATTATGCAAAGTACTTCTGCGTCAGGGTTCCATGCAACCAGTGCTACAGTTCTGCCTGCAGGCACTGGCATGGGGTATGCATACCTCCCTTATTCACTTTATGTGCATCCTGCACATGCACTACCATTTCTATGTTGCCCCAGTGCGAGCCTAAAGGGGAGCTGTTAGCTGTACATGCATTGCGCAAGAAAGGGCGCCCTTTCTGACAGGGCAGTGGACTTTGCATACTGAAGCTTTGTGTTACAGGGACAAAGTCGGGAGGCAGGTAGCACACCTAGGATGCCAACGCACAAGCTTCACCTTGCATCGTGTGAATGCTGGTGCTTGGGTGCAGCTCATCTGTCAACACATGTGGTCGTCTATCATCACAATTCCGGCTGCTCTGTGTTTCCCACTTCAGCTGGGTGGTACCACCTATGGTCCTTAGGCAGGCTGACATACTCCATGTTCCTTACTGGGTCAGGATTCCAGTGAACACATTTTGACTGGTCCACAGCGAATCAATTTAAAGCTGTACAGCATGAACAGATTCTATTCGTGTACAGCGGTGTATAGCGGTGTACAGCTTTCATGCTGACAATTGTGAATGGACATTGTTGAGTGGCAGCTGCTGCATAAATCGGAGCTGTCAATGTTCAACTGGATGTGGCTGGCTGCTTTTCGGTCATGCATACGTACACTACAAACGAGGCTGGCAACCCTCGTGCACTGGCGTTGACTGATCAGCCACAGACTTGCTGTTCACTGAGTGCCTAGCCATGCTCCGCTTCAATCGAGGTACCTGCTCTGCCAGAGATTGCAAACATGCCTCAAACCACCTGTGCTTCTCCGCCTCTGGGATCTCCATCCTCAAGTCTGCGCAGCACCACATGTAAGTCCTCTGCCTGCTTGATGGCATCTGTGCAGGTAGAGCAGGAGCTGTGACTGACGTCCGGGCAGCTGAAATGCACTGGGCTGGTGTGTGTACCCCAGCGTGTGAGATTGGTGAAGTGCCTGCGGAAGTGCCCGGTGTGTCAGCCTGGCATGCTTCGCTCTGTTGCCCTCAGAGAATGTCCTCGGGGAGTAAGTGCCATTGTGGTCACAGCACCGAAGACTGTTGCTGCCTTTCTTCATATTGAGCGACTTTAGACGGCATGCATACACGTCCAACAAGAATTCATGCTTGACTGCCGCATGTATGCGGCCTGCCATGCTGCTGCACCGCCATCGTTGCAAAGTTCACTGTTGACCATAACGTCCAGGCATGTGAGACTATGTCGTGCACCACCTCCCAAGATGAGTTGAATATGTTCGATGCGTGGTCAGCAACGATCCTGACTATGTGCACCCATTTGGACCCTGTTGTTCTGAATCACCGGACCACATGCAAACACTGCGTTGCCATGCTTCCATGATTCCACCCCTGCACTGCGATGATCTGGACTTGCCTGGCAGTCGTGTGGCTACAATTCAACCACTGCTGTTCCCATTGATCACCCCTCTAGTGCAGTATGCTGGCCCGAGGGTGCTCATCCTCTGACTTTCCACCTGCGCCGCATCAAGATCACATCAAGGCGCTGGCTCCTCCATGCCGATCATTCCAATCTCACAACACCCACCGAGCGCAACCTTCTCAAGTAATGGAGAAACCTGAAGAGAATTAGTCCTAGCACCCTTCTATCGCTCATCCTATCCTACAGCGGCTGCACCACCATTCCTACTGGCCCCACAATGTCCGCACACTCCCACCCCACACATATTGCAGAATCACATCACACCATACGATCCAGCGCCGCTGCGCCCTCGCTGATGCTGATCACACCCAAGAAATCAATCGATGTCGCCCCAGCCATGGAGCAGCACCAGTCAGACGCAGTGCAGACTGATCTGATGGGCATCATGCGCAGGTCAGCGCGCCGTCACCGGCCACGTCCTCGTGTCCTCCAACTCTCGTCTGCACCCGGCCACTCCCAACCTGGTTAGGTGCACCCCCGCGCTGAGTGGGACGCCTACGATGCACACTTCGCGCGCGGGGCAGTCCACGTTCCTCGTACCGCCAGAGCCGCGCGTCGCCGCCAGATCTCGCATCGCCACCGCACATACATGTCGCCGTCATACAAGCGTGCTAGCCATGCGTGTGTCTACAGCTCATCCACCGTCGGCCGCCGGGAGGGGTCACTCTGGAGGCGGCGCGACATCAAGTCCTTCGCGAGGGGGCTCACGAAGGACAGGAAGACGACGTGATTGTGCATGATCATCTCCAGTGCGGCCTTCATGTATGGCCCGCTGAACGGCCCGCTGAACGGCCGTTCTGTGGTGAGCCGCTCGCATGCCAGCACGCCAAGGCTCCAGATGTCCACCTGCACCAACCCCACACCGCCCACGTCACTACAGGTGCGTCGTATCTCATGCGCACTGCAGCATGCCCCCCCAGCTACCGCAGCGGCGCGGACATGTGGAGCACAAGCGTGCAGCGAGGCAAGCTGCTGCACCATCGAGCCCCGGCGGTCCTGCATGCACCGCACCGAAGGACAACAGCCAAGCGAGAATGCATGCGGGTGGCGTCAGAGACGGCAGTTGTGAGGAGCAGGGGCACATGGAGAGGGGGGGAGGGCACCTTGTTGTCGCAGGTGAAGCAGTAGGACTCATTGTTCTTGAGGGGATGGTGCTTGTGGGGGCACTGCAAGATCTCGCAGAAGCAAGTACACGCAGAGAACAGTATTCGAACTGTTGCCACATTTAAGAAGACCGGCATAAAGGTGAGATCAGACGCGAAGAAGGAGGACAAGACTTACGATGGCCGCTCATCAGTTGGGGGACAAGGTCCTTCAAATGGAGAATGCAGCCGTCGTGGAGGGACCGTCAAGCTGTGTAAGGCCACCAGTGCAGCTCCTCGTAACAGTTCTGCTACAATAGCCGCGGATCAGAGATTCGACGCCGATCACATGGTGAGTTTGCGGAAGAGTGTGACCTAGATCATGATGTGTTTGCACATGGTAGCAATGGTGTTTGTGCTACAAGAACAAAGCAAATGAGGCAGGCAGAATTGCGGGAAAGAATTAGGGCAATCCACACCCTTGCAACCAGCAACATGGACCAACACATCCATACAACCGCACACGTCGGCACCCGCCCCGGCCGCAGTGGACTTTGTGTAAGTGTTGTGTGCAGCTCATGACCAGGCACCCTCGCGCCATACCTTATGACACTTCATCGGTGTCTCTATCCGGATCACTTACTACTATCTCTTTCGCTGGCGGTGACAGGATGCGTCATGAAAAGTGCAGTTGTATGTGTCCACATCACGCAAGCCGACCGGCTGATGCGTGGAGGCCCCGATTCCGTTCAGCAAAATCCAATTTCAAGAACCGAATGACTTGAGATGCACTACCAAGGAACTACGCGCTTCTGAGCAATGCAGCCGCTGACCTGTCAGGCGACGCCACAGCGGCACCAGAACGCATTAAAATTTACCAACAACGGCGGCGAATCGTAAGAAAACAACACACTGAGGCTTCGTTGCGCTTCTGCTGTTATTCTGATGCTCACAAATTAAACTTGGACGTGACTGCACGCTAGCAAGGGTGGCGTGGTGTCCAAAGTGATGTGTATCAAGTACGGGGGCTCGGCGCCTGCGGCTGTGGCACAAAGAGTGGTATTTGAGATGAAGACGCCCCTCAAGCGTGGCTTATCTGTAGTGCTCGCCGGTTGATGTCTGCGTCATCGGCAGTGGTGTTGCGCAACTTGTAAGATACAGGCTATTGATCAGAGCTCATCTGCAACGTGTGTAGGTAGTGAGGCATATGCATCTTTTCTGTCCCTCACGTTGCAGACCTCTTAGCCGAGAGAAAACGTCCATCAAACATATGGCGCGAGCCTCGGCGCAACAACCGGAAAATGAAGCCCTAATGACAATGTTCAAACAATTGCGGATTCAAATCAATGAGCTGCAGATTCAAGTGAAGGAGGATTTGAGTGAAGTGAAGGAGGATTTGAGTGAAGTGAAGGAGGATTTGCTCAACATGAAGGAGGGTTTTCGCAACGTGGAGGAGGGTTTTCGCAACGTGGAGGAGCTGGTCGGCAACTTGAGCGAGATTGACAGAAAGTCCAGACTGGCGAGGCTGTACGGTGAATCATTCCGCGATTCACTCCTGCTTGATGCGTTGTGGCTGCTTCTTAAGTTCTATCTCCCTGAAGAAGATGGTCTCACTCTCAACGCGATTGCTGAAGCGGCCGTGCTTGAGAGCTTGCTAGAGACGATCATGGGTGCGGAAGCAAGCAATCTTCCCTTGCGTTGTTTGTTTTGTCCTTGCGCAATCGGAGATTTTCTCGCCATTTTCCCTCTCTCGCCAAAGCGGATGTCATGATCTTCTACGGTGGTCAAAGCATCTTGATGTGCAGATCAGCTTGACCACGTAGCGGAATTGTTCAATTCGGCTTTGTGCCGTCTGGTCGCAGCGGGTGAACTCTCAAAATTACCTCCAGGCGCCAACGCGAATGCCCTTGGAAGATGGCTTCCAATCTTGAAAGGCGAAGGGTTCATGGCTTTGTATGAATTCGTCGATCGCATCAACAAGACAATGCAGAGACGCGATGATACGGAGTTTCTCATTGGTTGTGAATCTTTTTCTGTTGCGTTGCTTATTTTTTGCAGCGACATGCGCAAGTACAATATGGCAATGAATGAGGCTGAAACGGCCGAGGCTCTAGCCAAGGCCTTGCCCCCACACCAGATTGAGATCGACGGGAGAGGAAAGTCGTTTATTTTAGGTGCAGACCTGCACATTCACGTAGCCGAAATAAAATATAGCAAGAGATCCAATGCATGGAAGCAGGGACAAGCACAGTTAGAGCGTGCGCTTTGTGCAATAGGATTTGCAGTTGAACATTGCCTTGAGGCACTTGACGATCAACATCCGCTAGCTGCGTATGACAAGGTGGTGCTAGTAGGATATTTGTGCGTTCCGCGAGAGTTGGCGACGTTCAAACAAGTCCAGGCCAGTATATTGTCACGGGCAAATGATGATGTTGATAACGGTCTTCGGGTGATTTGCAAAACTGTCATTTTGTAACATTTTACAATTCTTCATGGTTTACTGTTGACCGGTCGGGTATGTAGCGCGGGGAGATGGGCACCCTAGCGAGCGTACAGAAACGAGGAGGGAAAGACAGGGGTAACAATGCAGTACACAGTGGATGTCAAATGCATGCGCCAGCGGGCAGCAGCGTGGCGACATGTGCTGTCACAATGCATGAGCCTGCGGGCAGCAGTGTGGTGACAGGTGCACCCATGCACGTACGATCCGCGGATCCAGTGCAGGGGTAAGCCGCCAGCCAGGATTGTCTCGATGTAGTGAGAGAGATCCCGCGAGGGTTTCCCGCCGTAACCTTGAGTGTTTGAGTGTTCAGTGTGCATATAAGCATGTGCACACTGAGATCTGTAACCATTCTTATCACTGTTTCACGGTACTAGCTGTATCTTGATTCTCTCCGCATTCCTCGGGTCTACCTCTGTGCGCAGCAGGTATGGAATGCTGGTTACCTGACCTGACCTAAGACTGCGCGTCTGACCTGCAGATGCAAACTCATTTCTGACATGGTATCGGTGAATGTTAGCGTTATGTATGTTTATGGTCTTGTTCAGGAAGCCGTTGGCCAAAGTTTGTGCGCAGACACGGCAGGCATTCCACTGTTCTGCCGGCGCCTGATAAGCGCAGGCATCATTTAGCTTTCTCGTAGTATATTGTTGTTAGACACAATTCGAGAAGCTTGTTTTAATGATCAGCGCTGAGAAAAGCGAACGCGTTCGCTTATTTTCTCAACCTGTCGGCTTGCGAGCCATCCCATCGGTTAGTTGCTGCGCGCGACAAACAACCGGCTGTCCTAATGCAGGATGTCTCTCTCCAACGCTAACTCTAACGCCAACTCTCCTCGCGAGGAGAGGCGCGACGATGCTGACCAGCAGCCTCTCGTCGACGGGGACGCTGACCAGCAGCTCCCTGACGGAGAACAGCCCGACGGCATGTTGCTCCGAGGCGGTCGAGTTATCCGACCACGTCCCTCTTTCCATACTGGGCAGAGCAGCCAGCAGGTGCCTCATTCCTCTCATGTTGTTGACGATCACGGTCACACTGAGTCATTCATATCACTTGAAACGTTGACCGAAGCGCTGCGTGCATCTCGGGGACGTAGCGAGCCTGATTTGACAAAAGGGAAATTGCCTGAATGGAATTTTCAGACCGAAAGCTTCGTTGCGTACGAGCAGAAAGTCTTTTTGTGGTTAGGACAATTCGAGTTAGACCATCTGTTGCAGCACGCACCGTCTGCGGACGAACAGCGTGTTCATGCTAGGACGAGGACACAGGTCCGGATGTCTTTGCCTGATGCGGATAGGAGACTGTCTACCGCATGTCTCACCTGTGTGAAGCATGGGCCTATTTAACTGCAAAGTATAGGCCTAGCACCGAAGCCGAAATCCACAAACTGTGGAGTCGGTTTAATTCTTTATCACAACACAACAAAGATGTCGCGACATATTGTGGTGAGGTGATGAGTGTATATACTCAACTGGAGGCACTAGGTGCCGATGTGGGCCAGCGATGGCTTCGTTTGAAACTGTTAGAAGTGGGGGAGGAGTTCAACGCGCGGCGAAGTTCAACACTCCTCCCCTCATGTGATCATATCGCGTTTGATTGAGCATGCTGACTTGCTCAAATCACTGCGACAGCTGCAGGCTAGGTCTGGGGCGCCCGCGGGCAAACCAGGCCATGGCTGGCGCAAGCAGCCCCGTGGTGATGGTCCTGTGGTCGCTGCTCTCGCGGCTGGCCAGGCTCCTCGCGAGGAGACCAGGACCTGTTTCTTCTGCAAGAAGAAGGGACATTTGCATGCGAACTGCCCCCAACGCAAACAGGCTGCGGCCAAGGATGTTTGCACTATAGAGATGCCTGCTAAGTATCCGCAACCAGACGCGTCTCTGCCCTAGAACATTATTGTTGATAGTGGGTCGGACATGCATATAGTAGGGAATCGTGAAATGTTCACTGAGTACGGTCCGTGTCAGAAAGTTGCCAATCTCGCGGGACCAGGGCAGCTTTCTATCATGGGCAGGGGAACCATTCAGGTGAACCTGGGTACTTATGTGGACAAACATGGGAACAAGCATCCATTGGATGTGGAAATCCCTGGTGTTTACTATGCGCCTGAATGTCCGTACAACCTGCTCAGCACAATGGGTCTCAGACATGAGCAGATGTTCCTAGATACGCGTAGAAATGTGTTGTATGTTCCTGGTCTGGGTGATATGGCTACCGACGTAGAGGATGATGTCAAACATCAGGAACTTGACGTAGATGGTCATCCTGTTTTTGCGTTCAAAATGGCAGTAGAGACCAAACCCATTCTCGTCGGTGCGCCTGTCAATAGGGGGTTAGTCTGGTCTAACCAGAGCAGTCCGACCTCAGTGATTGAGGATCAACAGCAGTGGCATCATGTGGCGGTCGCGGCCATTGACCTGCAGCGACCCAATGCTGGGGGAGCTGAGGTCCCGCATGATGCATACTTGCTGGATCCTGCTTTCATAGCGCATTTGTCATTTCATCAGTCAAATTGGGTTCTCAAGCGCATGCAATCCAACGCTGATTTTTATGGTCATTTGAATTTGACTGTCGATTCCGAGCCACTGGGAAATCGGGGTCACGGCTGCAGAATTGGCAAGGTGCCTGCGGGTAACTTCTCTGCCAATGATCGTGAGCTCATGGGCCAGGCCAAGTGGCCTGGTGAGCAACTGCATGCCGATTTAGCTGGTCCTGTCACTCCAGTAGGAATTGGTGGTGTGAAATATGTTTTGTTTGTGATGTGTGCCTTTACCCGTTATACTTTCGTGGTCGGTCTGCGCAAAAAGAGTGAGGCTGCGGCCATGATCTCTTATATTATCGAACGCATTCGGGTGAATGTGGTGAAGCCAGGTGAACCGGGTGTGCGCATCCTACACACCGACAAAGGAGGAGAGTTCATGGTCGAGGCCTTAAAACTCTATCTCCAGCGTCGTGGCATCACTCACCGCTTGACCCCCACAGCCGCTCATCGCTGTAATGGCATGATCGAGAGGAGGATCGGAGTGGCTTTTGAGTCACTCCGTGCTTTGCTGCTCGCGAGCGGCCTGCCTCTGTTCCTGTGGATAGAATGCCTCGCCAGCGTTGTCCATGGTCACAATCTCACGCCGTCGTCGGCATTGTACCATGACAAATTGGCGAGCATCCTCAAGGGCCTGAAAGGTCAGCATGCTGTCAATGCGTCTGCGGACGTTGACGAAGCTGAGAAAAGCCTGAGGAAGGGAAAGCGCATGAAAAAGGCCGAGCGCGATAAGTTGAGGGACGAGGAAAAACGCAAGTACAACTTGCTTGCGACGACAGAGTTAGACGAGTTTTTAGTGCGGTCTTGTGATAAAGATATAATTCCTTATATGTCCTTTTTCAGAGACACCTCCGTTGAGGTGTTCCAAGATCTGCTGCGGCAGTAGCGTCCATGGGGGGTTGAGGTGTATGCATACCCTAGGGATGACAAGCTGCGGAAGTTGTCCCCCCGGGGTGTGCCTGCATACTGGGTCGGGGCTGGTCTAGGCCCCAGCATGCAGCGTGTGTACGCCCAGGATGTTCCTGGTGGTAGGGTTTTTGTTGTGCGTCAGGTCATGTGCACTGCGGATCAGATGATCCGGCACGTACGCAAGTACGATGCGTCCGCCGTTGTGGACAAGAGGGAACCTGAGGAGTTTGCCCTCCCGTACTGCGCAGTATGTTGTGACGCGCAACGCTGTGTTGCACGACCCAGGTGTAGAAGTTGCGTACCCTGTTCAAATGTCTGTCACTGCGTCTGACGACGACATGGATGAGGATGACGACGGTCCCGGCATCTATGATGACGATGACGAACAGCGCATAGACTACACCGTCTCAGATGATGAAAGAGCTGCGGCTCATCAGAATCTGGAGGCTCAGCGGGTCCGCTCCGGGAGTAATTCGGCAGCGGCCTCAGCATCTGGCGCGGGGGCAGTTGCTCAGCCCTTGCGAGGAGCTGAGGCGCCGAGGCCCTTCTGGGAGGATGAGCCAGATGAGGTGGAGACCGGGTCCGAATTAGGGGGAGAGGATCCGGGCCCCTCAGCCGCAGTTGGGGTTGATTTGCCTAACGAGGTGAGGGCCATTCCAGCCGCCTTGCCTCGCATAACAATCAATCCTCTTGTACGCAGACGCCTTGTTCCATTGGCTGCGGATGTAGCAGCTGTGCATATGCATGAGCCTGCGGGCTCTGACATTGCTAGTAGTGAAACAGTTGTAGCTGCTATTGATGTTTCAGCTTGCGATCAGGACACATCAGCCGCGGCTGACTGTGGAGTGTCCTGTGCAGGCCTGAAGCCTCAGCATGTGGAGTCTGGCGAGCAGCAGAATGCTCAGCGTCGTGGGTCGCGCAGAGCAGCTGCCGCCAGAAAGCAGAAGCCCTCCGACCCTGATATGCCTTCTTTGAAGGAAGCACTCGCGAGTGCTGACAGGGATGCATGGCTGCGTGCCATGCAGGAGGAGGTAGATGCACTGGGTGAGCACGGAACCTTCGGGTTGTGCTATCTGCCTGCGGGCAAACGGGCTATCTCGGGCAAATGGGTGCTCAAGATCAAGCATGGGCCTGCTGGTGAGATTCAGCGGTATAAGGCACGATATGTAGCTCGTGGTTTTTCTCAGGTAGAAGGTGTAGACTTTTTCGAGACCTGGTCTCCTGTCGGTAGTTATGCGACACTGCGTGTGTTGCTGTCAATTGCTGCTCAGGAAGATTTAGAGATTAGGCACATAGACATTCAGTGCGCTTTTCTGAATGGTGAGCTGGAGGAGGAAGTGTTCGTTGAACAGCCCCCGTTCTTCACTGACGGGACAGCACATGTATGGCGATTGCATAAAACCTTGTATGGCCTGAAGCAAGCTGCTCGCGAGTGGCATAAAGCTTTAATAAAGGTCTTAGCTGAGATGGGATTTGTGTGCGCACAGAGTGATCCCGGACTGTATGTTAGAACATCTGGTCGTTGCTTCATTTTCTTATGGGTTGATGACTTGTTCATTTTTAGCAGCTCTGCGGGGCTGCAAGAACTTGTCGATATCATTCTCACGAAATTCGAAGGCAGAGATCTAGGTGAACTTGCATGGGCACTTGGCACAGAGATCATGCGTGATCGCAAGGCCAAAACAATCATCATGACACAGCGAAACAAAATCCAGAACTTGCTTGAAAAGTACAGTATGTCTGACTGTCGCAAATCTCCCACTCCGTTAGTGCCGCGGCAACAACTAAGGAGTGCGAAAGAGAATCCTGACCTGGAGAAAGCCAGTGCTGCTGAGCATTCCAGGTTCATGAGTGCTGTAGGGAGCATCCAGTATATTGCAGGAGTGACACGACCTGACCTGAGCTATGTGGCACATGCCCTGGCCCGGCACATGTCTAGTAGTCTGAAGGAACATTGGTCTGCCGTGCAACATGTTCTGAGATACCTACAGTCCACAAAGAAGTTAGGAATAAAATTTGTAGGCTCTGAGGGACACGGGTGTTTATTAGAGGCTTTTTCAGATGCAGACTTTGCGAACTCTGCCGATCTGAAAAGCGTGTCTGGTATGGTTATTCGGGTGCATGGGAACTGTGTTCTCTGGCGTTCGAAGAAGCAGAGTATAGTGGCTGGGGATACAACAGAGGCTGAACTCATTGCGATGAGTGCAACAGCCAACGAGTTGATGTGGGTGAAGCAGTTGCTTCTCGATCTGAAACTCGTCCCACATAAGCCAACTCTGTGGGGTGACAATAAGAGTGCCAATATCTTGGCTGTTAATGCTGTGTCCACTGACAGATCCAAGCACATTCGTGTGCAGCACTTGCGGGTGCGGGAATATGTCCAGATGGATGAACTTAAGGTAGCATGGGTAGGCACTGTTGATCAGTTAGCGGATGTGTTTACTAAAGTGCTGCCCGGACCTGCTTTGCTAGAAGTTCGTAATAAACTCCAGCTAGTGGAGACATAGCAGGGTTTATGGGGGAGTGTCACAATGCATGAGCCTGCGGGCAGCAGTGTGGTGACAGGTGCACCCATGCACGAACGATCCGCGGATCCAGTGTAGGGGTAAGCCGCCAGCTAGGATCGTCTCGATGTAGTGAGAGAGATCGTGCGAGGGTTTCCCGCCGTAACCTTGGGTGTTGAGTGTTCAGTGTGCATATAAGCATGTGCACACTGAGATCTGTAACCATTCTCTTTACTGTTTCCCGGTACTAGCACTCCTCTTAAGCATCTCTCGGTTCTACCTCTGTGCGCAGAAGGTATGAGATGCCGGCTGTCCTGACCTGACCTGAATGAGGACTGCGCGTCCGCCCTGCACAAATGATAGCTTTTCTGACACCCGACGTCCCTGTCCCCCCTCGCGTGCATGGTGAAGTGCATCACCCTGTGGCTACGCCGTCTCGCACTGCGAAATACGTTGCCACGCGCAACGCTGTGTTGCACGACCCTGGTGTAGAAGCTGCGTTTCCTGTTCAAGTGTCTGTCAGTGCGTCTGATGATGACATGGATGAGGACGACGATAGTCCTGGCATCTATGATGACGATGATGAACAGCGCATGGACTACACCGTCTCAGATGATGCACGGGCTGCGGCCCATCAGAATCTGGAGGCTCAGCGGGTCCGTTCCGGAAGTAATTCGGCTGCGGCCTCAGCATCTGGCGCGGGGACAGTTGCTCAGCCCCTGCGAGGAGACGAGGCGCCGAGGCCCTTCTGGGAGGATGAGTCAGATGAGGTGGAGACCGGGTCCGAATTAGGGGGAGAGGATCCGGACCCCTCAGCCGCAGTTGGGGTTGATTTGCCCGACGAGGTGAGGGCCATTCCAGCTGCCTTACCTCGTATTAAAATCAATCCTCTTGTACGCAGACGCCTTGTTCCATTGGCTGCGGATGTAGCAGCTGTACACATGAATGAGCCTGCGGGCTCTGACATTGCTAGTAGTGAAACAGTAGCTGCTATTGACGCTCCGGGCTGCAGCCAGGACACATCAGCCGCAGCTGACTGTGGAGTGTCCTGTGCAGGCCTGAAGCCTCAGGATGTAGAGTCTGGCGAGCAGCAGAATGCTCAGCGTCGTGGGTCGCGCAGAGCAGCTGCCGCCAGAAAGCAGAAGGCCTCCGACCCTGACATGCCTTCTTTGAAGGAAGCACTCGCGAGTGCTAACAGGGATGCATGGCTGCGTGCCATGCAGGAGGAGGTAGATGCACTGGGTGAGCACGGAACCTTCGGGTTGTGCTATCTGCCTGCGGGCAAACGGGCTATCTCGGGCAAATGGGTGCTCAAGATCAAGCGTGGGCCTGCTGGTGAGATTCAGCGGTATAAGGCACGATATGTAGCTCGTGGTTTTTCTCAGGTAGAAGGTATAGATTTCTTCGAGACCTGGTCTCCTGTTGGTAGTTATGCGACACTGCGTGTGTTGCTGTCAGTTGCTGCTTAGGAAGATTTAGAGATTAGGCACATAGACATTCAGTGCGCTTTTCTGAATGGCGAGCTAGAGGAAGAAGTGTTTGTCAGAAAAGCTATCATTTGTGCAGGTCAGGACGCGCAGTCCTTGTTCAGGTCAGGTCAGTACAGCCAGCATCTCATACCTGCTGCGCACAGAGGTAGAACCGAGAGATGCTTTAAAGGGAAGTGCTGGTACCGTGAAACAGTAGAGAGAATGGTTACAGATCTCAGTGTGCACATGCTTATATGCACACTGAACACTCAATACTCAAGGTTACGGCGGGAAACCCTCGCACGATCTCTCTCACTACATCGAGACGATCCTAGCTGGCGGCTTACCCCTACACTGGATCCGCGGATCGTTCGTGCATGGGTGCACCTGTCACCACACTGCTGCCCGCAGGCTCATGCATTGTGACACTCCCCCATAAACCCTGCTATGTCTCCACTAGCTGGAGTTTATTACGAACTTCTAACAAAGCAGGTCCGGGCAGCACTTTGGTAAACACATCCGCTAACTGATCAACAGTGCCCACCCATGCTACCTTAAGTTCATCCATCTGGACATATTCCCGCACTCGCAAGTGCCGCACACGAATGTGCTTGGATCTGTCAGTGGACACAGCATTCACTGCCAAGATATTGGCACTTTTATTATCACCCCACAGAGTTGGCTTATACGGGACGAGTTTTAGGTCGAGAAGCAACTGCTTCACCCACATTAACTCGTTGGCTGTTGCACTCATCGCGATGAGTTCAGCCTCTGTTGTATCCCCAGCCACTATACTCTGCTTCTTCGAGCGCCAGAGAACACAGTTCCCATACACCCGAATAACCATACCAGACACGCTTTTCAGATCAGCAGAGTTCGCAAAATCTGCATCTGAATAAGCCTCTATCAAACACCCGTGTCCCTCAGAGCCTACAAATTTTATTCCTAAGTTCTTTGTGGACTGCAGGTATCTCAGAACATGTTGCACAGCCAACCAATGTTCCTTCAGACTACTGGACATGTGCCGGGCCAGGGCATGTGCCACATAGCTGAGGTCAGGTCGTGTCACTCCTGCAATGTACTGGATGCTTCCTACAGCACTCATGAACCTGGAATGCTCAGCAGCACTGGCTTTCTCCAGGTCCGGGTGCTCTTTCACACTCCTCAGTTGTTGCCGCGGCACTAACGGAGTGGGAGACTTTCGACAATCAGACATACTGTACTTTTCAAGCAGGCTATGGATTTTGTTTCGCTGTGTCATGGTGATTGTCTTGGCCTTACGATCACGCATGATCTCAGTGCCAAGTGCCCATGCTAGTTCACCCAGGTCTCTACCTTCAAATTTTGTGAGGATTATGTCGACAAGTTCTTGCAGCCCCGCAGTGCCGCTGAATATGAACAAGTCGTCGACCCACAGAAAGATAAAACAAAGACCAGATGTTCTAACATACAGTCCGGGATCACTCTGTGCGCACACAAATCCCATCTCTGCTAAGACCTTTACTAAAGCTTTATGCCACTCGCGAGCGGCTTGCTTCAGGCCATACAGGGTTTTATGCAATCTCCATACACGTGCTGTCCCGTCAGTGAAGTACGGGGGCTGTTCAACGAACACTTCCTCCTCCAGCTCACCATTCAGAAAAGCACACTGTATATCTATGTGTCTAATTTCTAAATCTGCCTGAGCAGCAACTGACAGCAACACACGAAGTGTCGCATAGCTCCCAACAGGTGACCACGTCTCAAAAAAGTCTACACCCTCTACCTGAGAAAAACCCCGCGCTACGTAGCGTGCCTTGTAGCGCTGAATCTCCCCCGCAGGCCCACGCTTGATCTTGAGCACCCACTTGCCCGAGATAGCCCGTTTGCCCGCAGGCAGATAGCACAACCCGAAGGTTCCGTGCTCACCCAGTGCATCTACCTCCTCCTGCATGGCACGCAGCCATGCATCCCTGTCCGGACCCGCAAGTCCTTCCTTCATAGAAGGCATATCAGGGTCGGAGGAGGCCTTCTGCTTCCTGGCGGCAGCTGCTCGGCGCGACCCACGACGCTGAACACTCTGCTGCTCACCAGACTCCACATGCTGAGGCTTCAGGCCTGCACAGGACACTCCACAGTCAGCCGCGGCCGATGTGTCCTGATCGCAAGCTGAAACATCAATAGCAGCTACAACTGTTTCACTACTAGCAATGTCAGAACCCGCAGGCTCATGCATTTGTACAGCTGCTACATCCGCAGCCAATGGAACAAGGCGTCTGCGTACAAGAGGACTGATTTTAATGCGAGGCAAGGCGGCTGGAATGGCCCTCACCTCGTCAGGCAAATCAACCCCAACTGCGGCTGAGGGGTCCGGATCCTCTCCCCCTAATTCGGATCCGGTCTCCACCTCATCTGGCTCATCCTCCCAGAAGGGCCTCGGCGCCTCAGCTCCTCGCAAGGGCTGAGCAACTGCCCCCGCGCCAGATGCTGAGGCCGCTGCCGAATTACTCCCAGAACGGACCCGCTGAGCCTCCAGATTCTGATGAGCCGCAGCTCTTTCATCATCTGAGACGGTGTAGTCCATGCGCTGTTCGTCATCGTCATCATAGATGCCGGGACCGTCGTCATCCTCATCCATGTCCTCGTCAGACGCACTGACAGACATTTGGACGGGGAACGCAACTTCTACACCAGGGTCGTGCAACACAGCATTGCGCGTGACAACATACCGCGCAGTGCGAGAGGGCGTAGCGACAGGATGATACACTTCGCCGTGAACACGAGGGGGAGCAGGGACGGCAGGGTGAGCAGCAGCTCTGGACATTGCACGCGTGCGATGCAAAGCTGTTCTGGCTATTTCCGGTGTTGCCCTAGCAGGGTCACGCCGGATAATCTCCGCAGAGGAGCCAGCTCCAAATCGTGGAGAATACACAGCCTCACTAGGCTCAGGGTTATCCTGCCGGAAAGTCATTTCCATGACAGGAACCCTACCATGACCAGGGGGGGTGTGAAGCTGGTCACGCAGACGGCGCAACACTCCCCCGTCATAGGTGTGCTCTGCCGCGAATGGAGGCACATCAGCGTCAGTAACACGCTCACCCTCATCGTCCCCCTCGAAAGCAACCGTGTAGGAGTTCGCAAACTCCTCAGGTTCCCTCTTGTCCACAACGGCGGACGCATCGTACTTGCGTACGTGCCGGATCATCTGATCCGCAGTGCACATCACTTGACGCACAGCAAAAACCCTACCCCCAGGAACGTCCTGGGCGTACACACGCTGCATGCTGGGGCCCAGACCAGCCCCGACCCAGTATGCAGGCACACCCCGCGGGGACAACTTCCGCAGCTTGTCATCCCTAGGGTATGCATACACTTCAACCCCCCATGGACGCTGCTGCCGCAGCAGATCTTGGAACACCTCAACGGAGGTGTCACGGAAAAAGGCCATATAAGGAATGATATCCTTATCACAAGACCGCACTAAAAACTCATCTAACTCTGTCGTCGCAAGCAACTTGTACTTGCGTTTCTCCTCATCCCTCAACTTATCGCGCTCGGCCTTTTTCATGCGCTTACCTTTCCCCAGGCTCCGTTCAGCTTCGTCAACGTCCGCAGACGCATTGACAGCATGCTGAGCTTTCAGGCCCTTGAGGATGCTCGCCAGTTTGTCATGGTACAATGCCGACGATGGCGTGAGATTGTGACCATGGACAACGCTGGCGAGGCATTCTATCCACAGGAACAGAGGTAGGCCGCTCGCGAGCAGCACAGCACGGAGTGACTCAAAGGCCACTCCGATCCTCCTCTCGATCATGCCATTACAGCGATGAGCGGCTGTGGGGGTCAAGCGGTGAGTGATGCCACGACGCTGGAGGTAGAGCTTTAAGGCCGCGACCATAAACTCTCCCCCTTTGTCGGTGTGTAGGATGCGCACACCCGGTTCACCTGGCTTCACCACATTCACCCGAATGCGTTCGATAATATAAGAGATCATGGCCGCAGCCTCACTCTTTTTGCGCAGACCTACCACGAAAGTATAACGGGTAAAGGCACACATCACAAACAAAACATATTTCACACCACCAATTCCTACCGGAGAGACAGGACCAGCTAAATCGGCATGCAGTTGCTCACCAGGCCACTTGGCCTGACCCATGAGCTCACGATCATTGGCAGAGAAGTTACCCGCAGGCACCTTGCCAATTCTGCAGCCGTGACACCGATTCCCCAATGGCTCGGAATCGACATCCAAATTCAAATGACCATAAAATTCACTATTAGATTGCATGCGTTTAAGGACCCAATTTGACTGGTGAAAAGACAAGTGTGCTAGAAAAGCAGGTTCCAGCAAGTATGCATCATGTGGGACCTCAGCTCCCCCAGCATTGGGTCGCTGCAGGTCAATGGCCGCAACCGCCACATGATGCCACTGCTGTTGATCCTCAATAACTGAGGTCGGACTGCTCTGGTTAGACCAGACTACCCCACTATTGACAGGCGCACCGACGAGAATGGGTTTCGTATCTACCGCCATTTTAAAAGCAAAAACAGGATGACCGTCTACATCTAATTCCTGATATTTGACGTCATCTTCCACGCCGGTAGCCATATCGCCCAGACCAGGGACATACAACACATTCCTACGCGTGTCTAGGAACATCTGCTCTGATCTAAGACCCATCGTGCTGAGCAGGTTGTACGGACATTCAGGGGCATAGTAAACACCAGGGATTTCCACATCCAGTGGATGCGTGTTCCCATGCTTGTCCACATAAGCACCTAGGTTCACCTGAATGGTTCCCCTACCCATGATAGAAAGCTGCCCTGGTCCCGCGAGATTGGCAACTTTCTGACACGGGCCGTACTCAGTGAACATTTCCCGATTTCCTACTATATGCATGTCCGACCCACTATCAACAATGATGTTCCACGGCATGGACGCGTCCGGCTGTGGGTACTTGTCAGGCATTTCAATAGTGCAAACATCTCTGGCCGCAGCCTGTTTGCGTTGGGGGCAGTTCGCACGCAAATGTCCCTTCTTCTTGCAGAAGAAACAGGTCCTGGTCTCCTCGCGAGGAGCCTGGCCAGCTGCGAGAGCAGCGACCACAGGGCCGTCACCACGGTGCTGCTTGCGCCAGCCATGACCTGGTTTGCCCGCGGGCGTACCAGACCTAGCCTGCAGCGACCGCTGTTGTTTGAGCAAATCAGCATGCTCAGTCAAACGGGCTATTATAACATGAGGGGAGGAGTGTTGAACTTCGCCGCGCACAGCGTTGAACTCCTCCCCCACCTCTAACAGTTTCAATCGAAGCCATCGCTGGCCCACATCGGCACCTAGTGCCTCCAATTGAGTGTAAACACTCATCACTTCACCACAATACGTCGCAACGTCCTTGTTGTGCTGTGATAACGAATTGAACCGACTCCACAACCTGTGGATTTCGGCTTCGGTGCTAGGTCTGTACTTGGCAGTCAAGTAGGACCATGCTTCACACAAATGTGACATGCGATAGACAGTCGTCCTATCCGCGTCAGGTAAAGACATTAGGACCTGTGTCCTCGCCCTAGCATGAACACGCTGTTCGTCCGCAGACGGTGCGTGCTGCAACAAGTGATCTAATTCGAACTGACCTAACCACAAAAAGACTTTCTGTTCGTACGCAACGAAACTTTCAGTCTTGTAATTCCAATCAGGCAGTTTCCCTTTAGTCAAATCAGGTTCGCTACGACCCCGAGATGCGCGCAGCGCCTCGGTTAACGTCTCGAGTGATATGAGTGACTCAGTGTGACCAGGATCGTTCACAACATGAGAGGAAAAAGGCACCTGCTGACTGCTCTGCCCAGTGTGGGAAGAGGGTCGTGGCCGGACAATTCGGCCGCCCCGGAGCAACATACCCGCAGGCTGTTCTCCGTCAGGGAGCTGCTGGTCAGCGTCCCTGTCGACGAGAGGCTGCTGGTCAGCATCGTCACGCCTCTCCTCGCGAGGAGAGTTGGCGTTGGAGTTGGCGTTCGAAAGAGACATCCTGCATCAGGACAGATGGTTGTTTGTCGCGCGCAGCAACTAACCAGTGGGATTGCTCGCAAGCAAACAGGTTGAGAGAACAAGCGAACGCGTTCGCTTTTCTCAGCGCTGATCATTAAAACAAGCTTCTCGAATTGTATCGAACAACAATATGCTACGAGAGAGCTAAATGATGCCTGCGCTTTTGACCGCAGTCTGAGCGCCGGCAGAACAGTGGAATGCCCGCCGTGTCTGCGCACAGACATTGGCCGACGGCTTTCCTGAACAAGACCATAAACAGACATAAACGCTAACATCATCGATACCATGTCAGAAAAGCTATCATTTGTGCAGGTCAGGACGCGCAGTCCTTGTTCAGGTCAGGTCAGTACAGCCAGCATCTCATACCTGCTGCGCACAGAGGTAGAACCGAGAGATGCTTTAAAGGGAAGTGCTGGTACCGTGAAACAGTAGAGAGAATGGTTACAGATCTCAGTGTGCACATGCTTATATGCACACTGAACACTCAATACTCAAGGTTACGGCGGGAAACCCTCGCACGATCTCTCTCACTACATCGAGACGATCCTAGCTGGCGGCTTACCCCTACACTGGATCCGCGGATCGTTCGTGCATGGGTGCACCTGTCACCACACTGCTGCCCGCAGGCTCATGCATTGTGACAGTGTTCGTTGAACAGCCCCCGTTCTTCACTGACGGGACAGCACATGTATGGAGATTGCATAAAACCTTGTATGGCCTGAAGCAAGCCGCTCGCGAGTGGCATAAAGCTTTAATAACGGTCTTAGCAGAGATGGGATTTGTGTGCGCACAAAGTGATCCCGGACTGTATGTTAGAACATCTGGTCGCTGTTTTATTTTTTTATGGGTTGATGACTTGTTCGTTTTTAGCAGATCTGCGGGACTGCAAGAACTTGTCGATATCGTTCTCACGAAATTCGAAGGCAGAGACCTGGGTGAACTTGCATGGGCGCTTGGCACAGAGATCATGCGTGATCACAAGGCCAAAACAATCGTCATGACACAACGAAACAAAATTCAGAACTTGCTTGAAAAGTACAGTATGTCTGACTGTCGCAAGTCTCCCACTCCCTTAGTGCCGCGGCAACAACTAAGGAGTGCGAAAGAGCATCCTGACCTGGAGAAAGCCAGTGCTGCTGAGCATTCCAGGTTCATGAGTGCTGTAGGAAGCATCCAGTATATTGCAGGAGTGACACGACCTGACCTGAGCTATGTGGCACATGCCCTGGCCCGGCACATGTCTAGTAGTCTGAAGGAACATTGGTCTGCCGTGCAATATGTTCTGAGATACCTGCAGTCCACAAAGAATTTAGGAATAAAATTTATAGGCTCTGAGGGACACGGGTGTTTATTAGAGGCTTTTTCAGATGCAGATTTTGCGAATTCTGCAGATCTGAAGAGTGTGTCTGGTATGATTGTTCGGGTGTATGGGAACTGTGTTCTCTGGCGTTCGAAGAAGCAGAGTATAGTGGTTGGGGATACAACAGAGGCTGAGCTCATTGCGATGAGTGCAACAGCCAACGAGCTGATGTGGATGAAGCAGTTGCTTCTCGACGTAAAGCTTGTCCCACATAAGCCAACTCTTTGGGGTGACAATAAGAGTGCCAACATTTTGGCTGTGAATGCTGTGTCCACTGACAGATCCAAGCACATTCGTGTGCGGCACTTGCGAGTGCGGGAATATGTCCAGATGGATGAACTTAAGGTAGCATGGGTAGGCACTGTTGATCAGTTAGCGGATGTGTTTATCTAAAGTGCTGCCCGGACCTGCTTTGCTAGAAGTTCGTAATAAACTCCAGCTAGTGGAGACGTAGCAGGGTTTATGGGGGAGTGTCACAATGCATGAGCCTGCGGGCAGCAGTGTGGTGACAGGTGCACCCATGCACGGACGATCTGCGGATCGTGTGCAGGGGTAAGCCGCCAGCCGAGATTGTCTCGATATACTGAGAGAGATCCCGCGAGGGTTTCCCGCCGTATCCTTGAGTGTTCAGTGTGCATATAAGCGTGTGCACGCTGAGATCTGTAACCATTCTTCTTACTGTTTCACGGTATTAGCATCTCCTCGTACAGTGTTCCTCGGTTCTACCTCTGTGCGCAGCAGGTATGGAACACTGGCCTCCTGACCTGATCTGAACTGAGACTTCGCGTCTGACCTGACAAGATGTAGCATTTCTGACAGATGTTTCATCTTCCTATGGGTCGATGATTTGTTCATCTTCGGACGGTCCACGGGCGTGAAGGAGTTGATAGACCGAATCCTCAAAGTGTTCACGGGAAGGGACTGAGGCGATTTGTCTTGGGCACTAGGCGCCTCTATCAAGCGTGACAGGAAAAAGAGAACGATCACATTGTCCCAGGAACAGAAGATTGTGAACCTTCTAGAAAAGTTTAGCATGGCAGATTGCAGACCAAGTCCGACTCCACTGGTGCCACGGCAACAGTTGAGGAGTGCGAAGGACTGCCCTGACCGCATGTCCGCACTATATAAAGAAGCAATTGCTGATTATTGCGCGGCTCTCCAGGTATAGGCTCTACTAACCTCCTACTACACACATAATAGGTTCTCGTTTAAAACAGTCGCAACTGCGTGCCCGAGAACTCAAAGCCATATGAGTTGGTTTTGCTACAGCTTCTGGTGGTTAAAACCGACGTCGTGGTTTTGCTACAGCTTCTCAGCAAGCCCGGGTCCCAGGTATACACCTTACATGGGCTGCGCCGTGGTCGCATGCAGCACGAACAAGATGTTGGCGGCTCTGCGCCGGCTATCATGCAGTTTTCTGGGCTCAGTAGCTCCCCTTCGGCTCAAGGCTGGCCCGCATCCTTGGAAAAGGCTTGCAAGCATGGATTATGGTTACTTTCTGCGACTTCACTTCAGGGCGCACGCACAAATGTTGCGCGCGGATCCGGTGCGACAACATGCGATCAACACTGCCGCTTGAAAAAGTACAACATATTTCGTCAGTTGTGCCTGTTTGCGCTGTCCCTTACATTGGGGGCGTACATGATGTTGGTGTTGATTCCGTCAGACATGAAGCGTTCGGATCCGCATACGTATTTGCTCTCCACCAGGATGGGGTTGGACCCGATACCCCGATGTCGGGGTTTTTCAAATTGGGCCCGATAAATAGGGAATTTTTGGCTACATCCGGATAAGCAAATCGAATATTTAGGGATGTCCACAATTGGGCGCATCTGCCCGAAGTTTGACAGAGATTTGATGCCAATGAAGCGAGAACACATCATCATAGCGCTATACTTGTAGTATTGCATGAGTTGTGATGGATTGACACGAGCATCATTCACCGATGGCTCCGACTGGCTGTTCGGATCTGTCCAGTCATAAGATCACAACAGCACTCCATAAGGCAATCCGGTGGGTGCAAAGCCACCTGATCAATAATTAGCAATTGCTTCTTTATATACGTATGTGTGTTTAATCCAAGAGAGAGCTGACACACTTGTGTGATGATATACTGCAACCAGGTCCAATTCTGATCATGATTGCGATGGCATTACGAATGTCCGACATATTAAATGCACTAAGAGACACCAGACACATTGATTCTTGATCGATTGCTGCCCTCTCATGGTCGTGCGTAGCCTCGTAGACTGCTGATGACACGAATACTTGCCGCAGCCACGGGCCTGAACCAACAAATCTTTCGCGAAAGACTTCTTTGAAACATAACATATGAATCTTTCTGATGCATTCCTGACTTCTCTGTCTGTTCGCCAGCCGAGTGAGCCTTGTACTCGTTCGTGCTAGCTCCTTGACGAGAACATGAGCAGTACGTGCACGCCATGTCACGAATCGAGTGCAGCACTCACACAATCTATGAGAGCAAATCGAGCTTTCAAATTTTGCGCAAACCTGCGTCGCTGACCACCTGTGGTCGTGTATCGGTCCACGGCGAGCTTAGTCGCACACAAAAACGTCCACAGGTCGAACTTTCCGACAGGGAAACTTGTCACAATCCGCAAACATGTTTATGTATCATATGGCACCTCATCAATCGTTGACATAGTACATTTTAGCTCGAAGATGACCAGATCGGAGGATTAATCGGGATTTTTCTCATCGGGCCCGATAAATCGGGACATGCCTAATCGGGCCCGATGACCCAACCCAGAGTCTACACATTAGCGAGGCATAATTGTGTCCAAAATTGATATGATATGCATGATATCCGGTTTGTATCGGAGTGTACATGCTAGTTGTTGCCTGACGAACGCTTGACTGCTGTCTCGGTGAGACTGCGCCCACAACACGATGTGTGCCACAACGCAATGGCACGACCTACCCCGGTCGACGAACGCCGTCAATCCAGCGTAACCTTTGCTTGGGAGCAGCATGTGTGAGCATGAGTCAAGCGTGACAGCTTCATTGTACACTCTGTGGGGTTTGTCTGGTTGTGGCTCAAGCATTCATCATGCAGGCTCGCGCACAGGTCCCGCTGAGGCAGACAAATGGGCTACAAGCTGCTGCACTGCAGGAATGGGTTGCAACATCTGGCATGAAGGGATTCCCAGCTGCATGTGAGTACAAGTCTGTGCCCGCCTGTGGAGCTGTTCCGTGGTCCCATGAATCAAGGCAGCACACCTGCGTTCTTGTTGTTCAGCTGGTCTCAGTGGTTCCTTGGCCTCACAGTCTGCCGACTTGCTGGTCAATGTCAGCACCTCCTCTGCCGCTTCGGACAACTGCCTGGGCACAATCACAAACCAGTCCCAGCAGACCGGTGTATGTAGGGCTGTCTTTCACGGTGGCATCTGCAAGGGGTCTATATGCTAGCACCCTGTGACCTTCGCCAGCCATGGCAGCAATGCTCTGAAAGTGGCCGGCTGTGACTGGCATTGCCAACTCAGAGATACTTTTGATGACATGGGATGTTTTTTTTCCTTGCCGCAGCAGTCGCCCACACCCTGTGTAATTCGGCCGAGTGTGCCGCACGCGATGAGCTCCAGCTCCATGCCCTGAGCGGGGGCCCTCTTGCGCCCCAGCATCCCAGCATGCTGGGCTCTGTGGCAGCTTCGGTGTCCAGGTGCACCGCGAGGGGCAGCACCGGCGCTCGGGGGGTAGCATCTGTGCGCTGGGGCATGCAGGGACATGGGGTTGGCGCATAATAATAGGGCCGGGCGACTGTGCAGGTCGCGGCTACAAGGAGGCCTACAACTAACGCGGTGAGTTCACCAGCCAGGATGCCCCGCCGTGGCCAGAGGCGTCGATGTGGTCTTCCCCCAAAGCATGGTGTATCACAGTCCGGGCTGTGTTACAAAGGAGAAAGCCGGAGGGGCCGGTAGCACCGCCAGGACCAAAAGGGAGAGCACGAGAAACACAATGCGCAAGTAGCAGGAGAGCAACAGCCAACGCCAAGGCACAACAAGCACCCACACACCCCCACACTCCTACACACCACCACACGAACCAACCCCCACACGCACCTCCACACGCACCCACCCCCAAACGCCCCGACACACTGCCACCCGACCCACGCGCCCACGCACCCGCACGCGGCCCAGACCCAACCCCCAACACACACACCCACGCGCCAATACGCTACACGACCCCGCCACCCGCGCAGCAGCGGCAGCCCCATGCAGCGGCCTGGCCGGCACCTGCCCCACACGGAAGCCGCCGGGGGCCCCCAGGACCCCCGCCCCAATGCCCCGACCAGGCCAGCCCCGAGCGCCGGAACAACACGCACGGGGGCGCCCCCACCCGCCAACCCACCCGGAACGGAGCATGCCCGAGGCGCGCTGTGTTCGGGGGTCGGGGCACACGGCAGAGGCAGCACACGCCGCCTATCAGTGCGTCCGAGCCTCGGACGGCGCCCGGCCTGCGAGAGAGCGGCGAGGGCGCCGCGGGCGGCTCGCCGCTCAGGCCGGATGGCCAGTGAGCGGCGAGAGATCTTCACATGGGACCGTAAGTCCCGTCAGTATCGCCTTGCCCGCGTGACGCGCCATCAGCGGGGCAGCGGCTTGAACCTGGCGCGCAACGGCGCGGTAGAGCGTCGTGGAGATGTCGCGCATCGCATTCTCCAGGAAGCGCCGCCGAGAGACCGCGCCTGCCCCTGCAGCCACATCGGCAAGCCTGTTCAGGAATGCGAACGCCGCCGGGCCCCCGCGCCCGTATGTTTCATGCAACAGCGGGACCAAGCTGAGCCCCCCGACTCCCGAGCGGCCATACTTGTCGCGCTTCCGCCGGTCGGCGGCTTCCGCCGAGGCGCCATCGCGTAGCGCAGCCGCGCGAACGTTGGAACCTGCAAGCGGGTGAGTGACACACACGTCGCCGATCACCGGCGAGCCCGGAAAGAACGCGAGTATGTCGCCCCGCTGGGCTCCCACGCGTGACCTGGGGAGGTCGGTTGGCGGGGCGTCGTGCGCGGGGCTCGCGTGCAGCTGTCCGACGCAAGGCGTGCGGGTGGCTGCCGGCGCACAGGGGAGGTCCCCTGCGGCCGCTGCGGGGCCTGCTGGGGCTGGCGATGCCGGGGTTGGGCCGGTCATCTCGACGTTATCCGTCAACACGACAGCAGCTGCGTAGGTGGTAGGAATGGGGACCTGGGCGCCAAGAGGGGTTGCGGCCGCGGCCGAGGCCAGGGAGGCTGAGGGATCGGGGGGGGCTGCTGTGGAAGAGGTTGGACGCGGTGCCGCGGGGCACGCATCGGGGGACCCTGGAGGGGTCTGAGGGCTGAGGACGGCGGCGCTGAGCACAGCCGCGCCTAGCACGGCGGCGGCGTCATCGCGCGCGGGTGTGGCGGAGGTGTCGCTGGAGAGGGGGGGCAAAGCCTGGGCGCCGAGAGGGGCTGAGGGCGCGGCCGGGGCTTTGGCGGGCGGGGAGGTGGCAGAGGGTGACGCGTTGCCGGCCGTGGAGGGAGCTGCGAGACCTTGACCGAGGCCCTTTGGGAGCCTGCTCAGGTGCGGCTCCACCGTCCGGGCTGTGTCCCTTGTGGCGGTGTTGCAACGGCGCTGGTGTGAGCGCCTGTCCCTATGTGGCGCCAGATTGCGGGTGGGGGTGGCTGCTTGCTTTCCGTCTATGACTCGATTTCTCTACTCATGTCGTACGCTCAGTTTAGATCTCTGCAGGGTATACCTAGACCAACACGGTGTGGTGTGGCGCTTGCGCAGCATCCCCTTGGCCATATGCAGAATGATCGGTCAGGGCCGTATGCTGGCTTCGAGATAGTCCTGGTGACCGTGACCTCGTCTGTCGTTTCTCCCGCTTTCTTTGGCAATGCTGCTGCCTCTGTGGGCCTACTGCAGGTAGAGGCTGTCACATTTCATGGTCTCCGCTAAAATTTCATGCTAATTCACGGCGAGAGCGGACGCAGCCCATCTTGATCTCACTTGGACGGTTTGAAAACGTGGCCTGTGGCAGCATTGAACCGTTGCATGTGAGGTGACTCTGTGGAACGACAGCGAACCGGGCGAGAAGGTTGCAAGATCGGATATACCAGTTGTAAGCCATATGCATCCCAGGGCTGAAGGCTCACATGGCATTAATGAACACAGAGGGACACATCAGGTGTGTCTCTCTGAATGGTGGCGATTGCTGTGCTCAGGTGTGTACACATGCCATGTATGGCAAGCCTTGTAACATGCAGACAAAGTGTCTGCCTGATGTGTCGAGTAAACATCTGGTTACCTCTGGACTCAGCTGGCTGGCATAACCTGCCTATACACAACTATGCTGGCCCGGAGCAGACGCAAGTGTTTTACAAGGACAAAGGCAGCAAGGCGGGCAGCACCGCGAAAGAAGCAAACAGACGAAGCAAACACACAGACACGCACGCACGCGACACCCACCACGCCCAGGAAAGCCGCCACCGGCACATCAAAAGACACAGATCCGCAGACCGCCAAGCACACACCCACACACCCACAAACCAAAACCCACACACGCACGCACAGACCCCACGGCCAACACACAACATCACAACCACCAACACCACAACGCCCGCCGCCGCACGACAGGGCCAAACCCAACACACCGCTGCCTGAGGCCGCCCATCATGGCCGCCCGATTGCCGGGGGCCGCCCTAGCCCCAAGACCCACCCCCACCCCACCGAGCCACAGCACACCGCCGCGCAGCCTCGCCGGCCCACGCCGCACCGCACCCAGGACAATGCACCGCCCAAGCCGTCTCCGCAGTCCCTGCACATGCCAACGAAGGTACCCCGCACACCCATCGGACCCGGCGGAGCCGGAGTCAGAGGCCACAAGTCGGTGGCGTCAAGCGGACGGGGCCCGAGGGGCACCCCACCGTTCAGGCTGGATGGCCTGTAAGCGGCGAGAGGTCATCTGACAGGACTGTGAGTCCCGCCAAAACTGCCTTGCCCGCGTGACGTGCCATCAGCGGAGCTGCGGCGCGCACCTGGCGCGCCACTGCACGACAGAGCGTCGTCGAGAGATCTCGCATTGCGTTCTCCAGGAAACGCCGCCGAGAGGCCGCGCCAGACCCTGCAGCCACATCAGCAAGCCTGTTGAGGAATGCAAAGGCGGCCGGGCCAACACGGCCGTACGTCTCATGCGTCAGCGGGACCAGCGTGAAAGCGCCCGCGCCGGCCCGGCCGTACTTTGCGCGTTTGCGCCGGTCGGCGGCCTCTGCCGAGGCACCGTCGCGGAGCGCCGCGGCGCTGACGTTCGAGGAAGCCAGCGGGTGGGTGACGCACACGTCGCCGATGACCGGCGCGCCCGGGAAGAACGCGAGGATGTCGCCCCGCTGTGCGGGTCTGCGGGACCGGGGCACAGCCGGCGACGGGGCAGCTGGTGCTTGGACCGACTGCTGCGGTGCTTGCGGCACCGCCTGCGCGGTGTGGGGGGCGGCCGCACCAGCGGGGGCGACGGCACCGGTCGCCGTTGTGGCAGCACAGGAGGACGCAAGGACTGCCGCGTACGTGAGGGAAGAGGGTGCCTGGGCGCCATGGGAGAGAGCGGGCGCGACCGCGGCGGGGGCGGGGGAGGTTGCGGGGTGGTCGGCCGCGGGGGACGGCGTCGCGCTGTCGGGGCATGCTGGAGCAGGCTGCAGGATGGTGGGGGACGGGGCCTGGGCGCCATAAGGAGGAGCGGGCGCGACCGAGGCCTGGTTGGGTGAGGATTTGGTGGTGAGTGACGGGGAAGCTGCGTCCGTGCTGTCCGGGACGTTGCGGGCGAGCCCAATGCCGGGGCCGAGGCCGCGGGGGAGCCTGCTCATGTGAGGCTCGACCGCTGACGCGATTCCGCCGCGTGCCATGATGCGGCGCCATGTCTCCATGACGAGATTGTGGCGGGCCACGACGGTACCCCACAGCGACTTGCAGATCAGCGAGTGCGTACCAGACGCATCACTGCGGCCACATAGGCATTCAGAGATGTGTCATCGTCGCCGCTGAGACGGGGCAGGAGGACTTCCCCGAGCCGGAGCCGCGCGTACACGCCGAACTCCAGGTCGGACAGGCCCGTCACTGGACCCGGGAGCGCCGTGAGCCAAGCCGATGCCATGGCCCCCATGCAGCTGCGTAATCTGGCTGCCGCCGCCTGGCCGTCTTCAGTGAACTGGGACGTCCGGCCACTGCCGGCCATGAAGAGCGCAGCAAACATGGCGGCCTTGCGCCCGTCAGCCTCAGCGCGCGATATCGACCGCTGCAGCTGCGTCAGGCGCAGCTTCGCTGTGGTGTCCAGCGCCCATGCTGCGGCGTCAGCAGGGCCGGCGCCGAAGTCGGCGATCGCGTGACCCCGCGTCGCGCGCAGCCGGTCAAGGACACCCTGCAGCTCCACGGCTGCGCTGCCGCGGAACGGCCGGCCACGCTCAACACCGTCGACCAGCGCGCACTGCGCCAGCGCAGCTGATGAAAGGCGTGCCGCATCCGCCACATCCGCGGTGTAGTGCCGGAGCCCCATGCCACCGTGGCGGTGAGGCAGGAGGGCCTGCTCGGCCTGAGCCTTGGTCAGGTCAGCCACATCCCTGATGTTGCACAGGGCACGCCTTTGCACAGGGCACGCCTTTGCACAGGGCACGCCTTTTGCCCAGGGCAAGTGTCTGCCTGATGCGTCGAGTAAACATCCGGTTGCCTCTGGACACAGCTGGCTGGCATAACCTGCCTGTACGCAGCTGTACAGGCCTGCAGCAGACACAAGTGTGTGCCTGACGCTCCAAGTTAACATCCGTTTACCTGTGAACTTGGCAGGCTGGCATAATCTGCCTGTACGCAGCTGGAACTGGCTCTCCGCATTCATGGCAGCCAATCGAACCGGGTGTACCGGGTGTTCGGGACGTTTTGGGGTAAAAGCCTTGTTTCAACGACACGGTTCATGTTGGAATTTGCACAACACACTTTTTGCACGCTGGGAGCCTGTTGCGTGGGGCCCAGAGGGTGTCAGGCGCGGAGTTGAAGCTGGGTGAAATATGCATTACACGGGCTCGGGAATTGCACGGCAGAGCACTGAAACTGACCGGAAGACATTGCAATGTTTGATGCTAAGATCCGGCAAACACATACATCGCACGCAAGAACTCATCATACACGCAGCGGACGCGATCCCGATCAGTGCTTGAAGTTCGACGTGTTAGACGAAGCCTGACGACCCTTTTGCAATTTGAAAAAGGAGGTTTACTGGTGCATTTCTCCTGCTGAAGGCGAACAGAGACATCGCTAGCTGAAGGGTAGTCGCCCTCATTGCAGCGTGTTTGCGGTGCAAATGCAGCAGGGAATCAGATATCATCAGAGCGATTCCCCAGGCTCGGACGACGAGCGTCGTGCACGTCTATACACCAGTAACGAAAGCTGGTTGTACTCGGTAGTACTCGGCTGACCACGGGTAATGCACCAGCAGCTGGATTACATCGCAAAGCATCATAAGCCTTTACCCGGTCACGTGCACGAGCATCCTCGCAGCTATCGATGACTCCCTCGATATATAGGCAGTCGTCATATGGCCCTGTTTACTGCAGCTGCAGTAAACTGGGTCAAGGAGATATACTGCTTGCTCCTCCCAGCACGACACTGCCACACTGCAGATCCCGAACTATTCAAAAGAACGTGTGTCGCCATAGCCTGGCATGACGTCGAACTGTGCCGGATAGGATACGACCAAGAATTTGAATCCAGTGTGCCCCGAGAGCCAGGATCATGGCAGAGGGCGAGACAGGGATCTGGTCCAAGTACCAGCGAGCTGTAGGCTCAATAGATCGCAATGTTAATCATGCCCTTGGATTATTGGGCGCCTTCGTAGCGCGCCGGCCTGTCTTGACCATTGTCCTGTCGTCCATTTTTGCCCTTGCATGCACCAGCGGCCTCGTCCTCATTGGTGAACGCGTTGAAACGGAATCCGATAAACTATGGTGCGATCCCAAATTATGCTAGCTCAAATTGGCTGCGCCTGAGATGTGCCTGGTCTGATATCCGGGTATCCGTATTTTATCGCTGTGCGAATTTTGCCCCGCGCGCGGCAGTCAAACACACCTTCCAGTCGACTGCAGTCCCGCCCCACCCTCTCTTGACCACCTGACTCGCATCTTCTGTCTGCAGGGTCCCGCAGAACAGTGTCTGGTTTGACCATGAAAACTATCTGGAGCCCCGTCTCGGCGCCAACAACCTCTTTGTCCAGGTCTGCCTCATTGCCCCATGCACATTCATCCTAGCTCCTTTCCGCAGAATTCCGAACCGTCACACCATACATGATGAATGATGTGTCAGAGTCTGGTGATGAGCACACACCGTGACAGCTCTGCTTCTCGCAGTGATGTCGCAACCTGCCTGCAGATGATCTTCCAGGAAAAGTCCGAGGGGAGCAATGTAATCACAGAAGCAGGTGTCCGTGACATGTTCAAGGCCTACCAGGCTGTCACCGCTGTCACCGTCGAGAAGGACGGCCGCACGTACTCCTGGGAAGACGGCATCTGCTGGAAGGCAGCATCGGGCAAGTCCCCACTTACAACCCCCACACAACATAGCAGCGGACTCAGATGGCCACAACACCCCATCTGTTCACGCCACCGGCGCAGCACTCATCACCAGCTGCCCTGCAGGGAGGTGCCGTGAGACTGGGATCATCGTGTTTTTCAACAGCGACTTGGCGGAGTTTGAGCGTGTCGCGGCGCAGGGCGACCAGGCGCTGCGCCAAGCCATCTCTGCCGCCACGTACCCCGATGGGGCCGTAGTGACGCAGGAGCGCCTGCTGATGGATGCACAGAAGGACTCCAACGACACCTTCCTCAGCGCCAGCATGTCGTACTACGTGCGCGCCCTCCCCTCCCCCTCCCCCTGCCGCCCCCCCCACGCCACACTGGGCGCCTGCGATTCAAAGGGAAGGTACTGCCGGTGCCTCGGATTCGCACCTCCTCACGACCACAACGCAGCTCTGCACGCCCCTCTTGCTTGGGCCGTGCTGTGTACAGCCCCACTCGCCTGATCCCAACGCTCGCCTCGGCGCCCGCGCATGTGTGCCTCAATGTCTCCTGCACCGGCGTCTGCCAGGAGGGCATCCCTCAGCCCATGCAGCACCCCCCCCCACCGTCCGTGCACCCTGCCAGAACCGCTGGCAACCGGCCAGGCCATGGTCGAAGCATCCGCGATGCCCTCGGCTCCACGGCCGCCTGACCCCCGCACCCGCCCTGCAGGCCGGCCAAATCGACCCCAACCTCGCTGACGGCGTCATCGACAAATGGAATGACGCGGTCGAAGACGTCTTCTGGGCCGACGGCAGCGACACGTTCGCCGCCTTCAGCACGCGCTTCGCCGCCGTCGACCTCCACTTCCTTCTGCCCAACTCCGTCGACTCGGCGATCTCGGAGTCCGTTGCGGGGGACATCATCCTCATCGCGATCGCGGTCGTCGTCATCTGCACGTTTGTCGGGGTCGTGTTCTTCATTCGGGACGCGGTGTTTACGCGCACGACGCTCGCGCTGCTCGGCTGCCTCTGCATCGCGCTTTCGATCGGCGCGGGCTTCGGGCTCTCGTTCTACCTCGGCGTGCCCTTCACCTCCATCACACAGGCATGACCCCCCTCTGCCCCCTTTCCCAGGGTCCCGTAGGGCACCCCTTTTTTTGACGGCGCCTCCTTCGCTGTATTGGCTGCTGCTGGTTGATGCGGGGCCAATGCCGAGGCTGCGCAAGCTTCAGGCCATGCGTGAGGCTGTGCGCCGACGCCGGTAGACCCACAGTTGTGTGATGGCGGCGCCACATCAGCGGTGTGACCCCCTCACGGCCGTGCGTAGCTACAGGTGCTGCCGTTCATTCTGCTCGGCATCGGCGTCGATGACCTCTTTGTGATTCTGCGCTCGCTGGAGGAGGTCGACGAGCTGCACCCGGGGCTGCCGATGGAGGAGCGCTTCCGGAAGGTTCTCAACGGCGCTGGCCTCTCGGTATCCGTCACCTCGCTGAGCAACATCGCAGCCTTCACGATGGGCAGCATCACCGAGATCCCTGCCGTGCGCTGGTGAGGATCCCCCCCTCTCTCTCGTGTCCCCCTTGAACCCCTCTGAACCCTGAGCACTGCTCAAATGTAGCGTAGCGCCGATGTCGCTTCTCAGCCGTGCCCGGTTGGCCGGCACCATCACCGCGGCCATGGCATCGGCCGCGATGTCGCATCACATCAGCGTGGACGCTGCTGTCGCCGGGTGTAACAGCTACAGAGCAGTTGGGACGATCCAGTGACACACTGTTGTGGCCACACCGATGGCCGCCTGAGCAAGCGGTGCGCGTGCAGGTTCTGCTGGACCGCAGCCATCAGCATCGCGATGGACTGGCTGCTGCAGCTCACGTTCTTCCTTGGCTGCCTCGTGCTCACCGAGCGCCGCATCGCCGCGGCGCGGTACGACTTCTTCTGCTGCTGGAAGCGCTCCCCCCGCGCCACCCTCGAGGCCGTCACCCGCGCCGTCACCGTCAACGAGACCGCCCACGGCACCAACTCCAGCTTCCGCACCACCTTCCCGACCGCCCCGGCCGACTCGATGCGCCGCGCGACGTCCGCCGCGCTCGCCGCCGACGAAGCCGTGCGCCCCTCGCCCGCATGCATGGATCACGTCCGCGCAGGCCATGCGTGATGGTGGCATTGCACTGCGACGGCACGCAACACAGCAGACCTGCCGGCGATGCTTTGGGATCGTGCATGCATGCGCACACATTTGAGGCCTTCGGGGCATCACAAAGACCGACGTCCGGGACCAGATGCTGCGTCATGTGAACCGCGGTGACCAATTGCTGGCTACAAGGGGCATGTGGTTAGTATGCTGTGGTGGATGCAGGCGGAAAAGGCCGGCGACGCCAAGGTGGACGATGCCAGCGCACGCAAGATCCCTGTCGGCTTCCTGTCCAGCAACAAGGACTCCTGGCTGCAGCTCTTCCTCAACAAGTACCTCTTCAGCGTCGTGTACAGCCTGCCGGGCAAGATCGTCATCGTCGGCATCGTCATCTGCGGCGTCATCCTCGGCGCCATCGGCATCGTGCGCCCCCCGCCTCTGTTCTGGCATACGCCGCGCCTGCCTGCGTGAGTATGTATGGAGAGACTCTGACGGAAGTGATCTGGAAGGAGCGTGCCGGTGAGCATGGCCGTTTGGTACCCTGCTTTTTATCCCAGCTGTGTATTTGCCTGTGTGAACCCAGCTTTTGTGGCAATCGCGTGATATGGCCGCTATACCACTGGATTGCCACAGCCTGCATGCTGCGCCTATGACCCACACATTGGCAGGACGTGAGGTGGTGTGCGTGTGTGTGCAGACGAGGCTGGACGAGGGCCTGCCCCTGTCCTCCCTGGCGCCCGATGGCCACTACCTCAAGACCTTCATCGACCTCAACGACCAGATTGACCGCAACTCAGGCACGCCTCCAGCCTCCTGCCGCAGCCCCACCGGCACTCCCCGCCGCCCTCAGCATGCCACTCTGCCTCCGCATCTCGGGGGCATCACATCTCGGCCTGTTTCTATTGTGTTCCAATAAAACTGGAAGGCTCCTGCCGGTGTTCTCGGTGCAAGTTTTAGAGGCCAAGACGCAGAGACTGAACCGTGTGCATGCAGGTCTGCCCACGAAGATTCTCTTCCGTAACGTTGAGCAGTCCGAGCTGGAGATCCAGCGCAAGATGGCGCGGGCGCACGAGGCGGCGCTGGACGCGGACTACATCTCCCGCGAGCTCTCGTCGCCGACGACGTGGCTGTCGGAGCTGCAGGCGTACGCGGCGCGGCAGCAGCCCGCGAACGTGACCGCCGACGGCGCCGTCGAGCCTGCGGCCTTCTACGCCCTCCTCGACGAGTTCCTCGTGGAACGGGTGCGGCCCCTCCAGAGGAAAAAAAAAACAGCTGCCACCCCCCCGCCGGCCTCTGCAGCAGCAGCGTGTGCTGCTGTGCCGCACCGACAGCCTCGGCGTCCAGGGTGCAGCCGATGGTGTTGATTGCACCAGGTCACCGGAAGCCACTGTGCAGCCGGGGTGCATCTGCTGCATGAGGACATGAGGACCTGGCCACGCACAAGCTGCCACCCTTCTGCGCCGCATGTCAGCGGTCGTGCAGCTTCGGTAGTATTGCAGGCGCTGGCTGTTGCTATCCCTCCTCTGTTCTGTTCGCGGCGCTACACCTGACCGTTGGAATCCAATGCCGCAGCAATAACAGTGCGCTTCCTGTGGGTGCAGCCGATCTACCAGGACTCGATCCACTTCATCGGCGCGCCCGGCGGCCGCCGCACCATCGAGGTCTCGTTCTTCGACGTCACCCACATTGCCGACCCGGAGGGCGACCAGGGCTACGAGCGCAAACTCATCAACGACATGCATGACATGCAGTCCCGCATCAACGGCGAGGTGTTTGCCGACGAAAACGCCGCTACCGACGGCGCCGACGTGCGCCCTCACCCCTGCACCGCCCCTGCCCCTGCTTGTCGCACGCGTGGCCTTTTTGTTGCTCGCCTGTGCAGTCTGCTGCAGGAGCTCCAGCTGCGCTCGGCGGGTGCTGTTGTCGTATCAACTTACTGTATGCATGATTAGATAGCCTGCGCTTTACAGAGGCGGCGCGGTTGTGACGCTGAGGGCATGAGTTGTGCTATGAATGGTGTGTGCAGCGCTTTGCGACCCTGAGGCCATGAGTTGTGCTATGGAGTGTGCAGCAAGTGGGGGGGATGAGCAGGCATGCGGGGCGAAACGGCAGGGGCGTGCTGGTGCAGGTGTTCTTTGTGTTTGGCGACTTCTACAAGTTCTTCGAGACGGACCGCATCATCTTCCGGGAGATGCTGCTGAACCTGGGCTACGCGATGCTGGGCATCGTCATCATCAGCGTGCTGCTGCTCATCAGCCCGCGCGCCGTCGTCACCATCGTCCTCTGCATCGCCGTCGTCGACCTCTTCCTCTTTGCAGAGATGTGGCTGTTCAACATCAGGTGCGCCATGCACGCGCCTGTCTGCCGTCCATGCATCTGTACCATCCGCCGTATGTGTAACTCAGTCCTGACGCTCGGCCCCGCACTGGACCTGCAAGTCTGTCGGCATTATCACTCTGTGCGCTATGATGTAGAGGTGGATCATGTGTGGGTGGTTACTGCGGCGTCGCAGCTGCGATACTTGTGTGTGAGTTTGATGGAAGGTGCAGTTGTCGATGTCTCCAGCTGCTGCCGGAGAGTGCAAGCAGGGAGACCTGTCAATGGCCAATAGGATACGGCCCAGTAGATTCACATTAACTTTGCTTTTACCTGTGCCCTGATCGATGTGTGGCTTATAGGCTCAACACGGTGTCTGTGGTCAACTTGACGATGGCTATCGGGCTCTCAGGTATGCCCTGTGCCACGTTCTGTGCCTTGTGTACCTTCCGATTCACCAGTATTCCGATTCACCAGTATTCGCCCAATTCATCAGTATTCCCAAGAAGATGGCTGTATAAGCATGCACGCATACGTGCACACGGACCCATATACAAAATGCCCGTCGCTTTTGCATTCCCGACATGCAACAGCCACCTCCTGGACTGCCAGACGGGCGGAGTCAACCTCACATCTAACACTTCCACGACACCACCGCCGATGTACAATCTGCAATCGCGGAGCCCGTGCTGGTAGAGTCGCTCGCTTTCACCACCTCACGTAGCGGAGAAGACACACCCTCGTCGACGCACACGCTGCCTTGCTTGCTTTGTCCTTGTAACACACAGCAACACACGCACGATCACCCGCCGCAGCGTGCTGTGCCCGCTCGCCCCTAACCTGTGCTTGCCTGCTGCAGTCGACTACTCGCTCCACATTCTGCACACGTTCCTGCACAAGGGCGGGGCGTCGAAGGAGGCGCGGGCGCGGACGTCGATGCTCGAGATCGGCGCCGCCGTGCTGCTCGGCGCGACCTCCACGCTCCTCGGCGTCGTCGTCCTCGCCGGCTCCAGCAGTGAGATCATCCGCATCTTCTTCAAGCTGCTCATGGGCACCGTCATCTTCGGGGCGTTTGTGGGCATGTTCTTCCTGCCCGTGCTGCTCTCGCTGGTCGGCCCCCCGCCGTGCCTGCTGAAGGCTGCGCCGAGAGAGGACGACCTCGCGCATGAGGCGCAGGACCGCGGCGACGAGGGGTCTCGGGAGGTGGACGTTCGCAGCGCGAATGCACCGGCGGTGTGATGAGCCCGGCGCCTAAGGGCAAGACTGTCTTTGTGGGAGTGTTTCCACAGCATGTTCTGCCGACCTCCTGCGCAGCGGGGTGGAGAGGAGTTGCTTTGCAGAGTCCAGCAGCGTAGCGAGCTATTTTCATGTGCATGCTCAAGGGCAGTAGATTGTACACTTTCATGTCCTGACAGATTTCCTAGTGTTGAGTAGCCACGCCTTTGTGCGCAAAACCTAATAACTTGCTGCGATGCATGCTGACACAGCGGGAGGGGGATCGTTCATTTGTCCGGGATGGACAGATGCGTTGGGATGGTCATGCACAGGGCGGGAGAATGTAACGTATGATGCAGAACACGTTGCATGAGCTCAGGCCGTTCCATGGCAGAGCCACAAGTATGTGTTAAGTAAACTTACATTTACTGAGCCGTATGTGTTCTTCCTGGACCTAAAGGGTGCTTTGTGCACAGTGCACATCAAGTTCATATCATCTTCAAAGCATTCTAGTCGTCTTGCGATTGCACAACGATCTTGCTTCCTACTACAGACCGCACCCCGATGCGTGCTTTCCTGAAGACATTTTGTAGTACGAGTATGATATAGACGACAATATAGATGTTATTTACCACTGATCAAATCCAACGACAGTACCGCTGTGCCCTAGCGAAATGCTGGACAGTGCTCCAGAGTAACACTCACTGCTACAACCGGCGATGGCTGGAAGCCCCACCTAACGCGGGTCTACATAGTGCAGAGTGAATCGCATCATTTCCGATGTGAATATGGCTCTGCCACCCCCTGGACCACAAGGGCCTCAAGCCTTACTAAAGACATACAAGCTCATACAAGCTCAGATGCTTGGCATGCAAATCTACAGGGCTGACACGCTGTGTTGCCCTGCCATGCAATGTCACTTATCAAGAAATTTCTGGGTCAGAAAAGATAGTAAAAAAACAAACATATGGGACATATGTGGTCTTACACACGATGTGTGCTCATGCCAGTGCGCCCATGGCACGGCCGTGGCTCCTCAATCTGCGGTGTGTGCTCCATTTCTCACACTGCTACACCAATAGCAACACTCCCTGCGAGTACAGGAGGCACTCGGTGCAACCGTCATGCAACTCCCCCCCATCCTGCATGACCCCCCCCGCCTCACAAGTTGAACGTCAGATCCTCCGGCCACTTTGGGAACACCCGCTTGTACAGCGCCAGGCACACGCTGTCGTGCTGCTGCACCGGCGAGTCAAACACACACTTCATCGCGCCGTGCGTGCCAAGCGACTCCTTGATGCGGCCGCGGCGGCCGTGCTTCGTCCAGACCTCCAGCGGCGAGAACCACTTCACGTCCTCCGGGTTGAAGAACATGTACCGCACAGCAGCCTTCTTCTTGTGGACCTTCACGGGGTACCCCGTCAGCACGACGCGCTTCAGCACGACGCGGTCGGGGTTGCAGTCCTCCACGCTCCCTGTAGCCACCAGCTGCGGCACCTCGCCCGGCACCTGCACACGCAGCGGCGCCGTGATCCACTCCCACAGCCGCTGCACCCTATCCTGCCCGAACCCTGTGGATGTACGGACGACGTGGCCGCTCGTGATGGTGATGAGCATGCTGATGAGATGAAGGCACGGGGATCGCGTGTACATGCGGCCACCGGAAGCATCAGTTAAATTCGCACACGGAGCGGGTTGAAACAAGTCGAAAGTACATGCGACGTCCAGTAAGAGGCAGCATACGTAGTATGAGCATGCAAACCCGCATCGTGTCCGCTTCTGCAGTAAACCACGCCGATTGAGAGTTCACCGAGGCTCAGAGCGTGCGCAGCGGGGACGCACCTGCTTCACGACGAGCACGGGCAGCGGCGGGAACGAGATCGGCGCATACACGCTCATCACGTACGTCCGCCCCGCATGCATGAACTTCTCGAGCTTGAACTTGTCCGCGTTGTATTCGTTCGTCGACAGCACCGGCCGCGCCTCAAACGTGCGCAGGCCCGTCACGAGCGTCAGCGTCTCCTTGTTCGCGATCGGCGCGTCGTAGCCGCCGAGGCGCTTCACGGCGAAGTTCACAACGGAGAGCTTGCACTCGTGGCGGCCGAGCGCGATCGCAACGAGCGGGGGGGCTGAGCCGAGGAGATAAGAGCTGACGCGCCCACACACGGCGGCCGCGGCGGCCTCCGGCACGTCGGGCACCGCGACACGGACGTACGTGCCGCGCATCACGGCGCCTGGCTCCGTGCCCTGCACGCATGTCCGGACTGCGGCACATGGTCCAGCCACCGGCAGGAATGTGGCTGTGCCCATAGGAGGAAACCCTGTGGACGATTGTGGTAGACGGAACGTGAGCTGGCTTTCAGGCACTGGCAGCAGTAAGGACCTAATGCGCTCGTCGTGATTCGGTATGCTGATATGAGCTGGCCCGCGCCTATGCGCATTACCGCCCCAGGTGCTGGCAGTTGCAGCGGAACGTGGCGCAGGGGTCGCAAGGCCGCACCGGCTTCGTCATTGCAAAACCCAGACTGGCGATGTTAGAGCCAGAATTGGCGTGAGTTGTGCAGTGAGGCGGTGTGAGCTCTCGCCACGCATGCCTGCATCATGCATGCTCAATGACGTATGGCCGACGCATCACGGCGCGCTACTGGTCTGGCTCCGCCGGATTCCCTGGTGCTCCAGCGGCGCAGCGCTCATGTCAGGGGTGGAGCTGCGGCGCACCTCCGCGGCGGCCTTGCGGGCGGCGATCGCGAGCTTGCGCGCCCGCTTGAAGTTCTCAAACGCGAACACCTTGGCGTAGTCCGCGGGGAGGTCCTCCTTCGGGTCCCACGTGCTCGTGCGGAAGCTCTTCAGCCCCCGGAACTTCTGGAACCGCTCCTGCAGATGAATGACAACTGCTACAGTTGAAGCTAATGCAATCTGGGCGAAAACGTAGGCGTTGTTTCTACATGGCTATTTATCTCTACATCTGGTTTATTTGGCTTGCACGCGGATGCGGCGTCTCAGGCGTGGCCGCCACCAACACCCCATCATGTTTGACAACCTGCGCTGGGCATGGCCACCACGCCACCATCCTGCAGCGGGACCGGCAGAGCTACGGAAAAACGCTACAGCTCCAGGCCGCAGCACATGGCGTCTTACAGATCTGCTGGCAACAAACGTCGTGGCGCAGGGCAGTACCGGAGGGTCATGCGTGAGTATGTGTCAACGACACAGGCCATCGCGTGGAAAACCACACCTACACCCCCCAGCACTGCGATCCGCAAGCAAAGGCACAGGGGGGGGGGGTTGCAGGGCCGCACCCTCGCCGGCACCTCATGCGGTGTGTCCATCTCGTCCGGGAATTGAAGGTCGTCCGCAACCGCCTGCTTCTGCCGCTCCTGCCGTATCCGCCGCAACTCCGCAAGATCGAGCGGCTCCTCCTCCAGATCCATGTCGCTGCCGCCATCGCTGCCAAACTCCATCGCCCCCTCACCACCGGCCACATCCGCAGCCGCGGTGCCGACGCCGGCGGCCGGCGCCGCCGCGCCGTCGTCGCTGTCTGCATCGTCCGGCACGTCGTCGTCTAGGATCCAGCACGCTTGGTAGTCGGACATGCCGGGTGGCAGCCGCCGCCGCGGTGGCGCGGCAGTGGCCATCTCCTCCTCCGTCGGCCACGTCTGCTCTGTATCCATTTGTTCCGCGGCGTCCGGGTTTTCACGCACGACTCCCTCCCTACATGCATGCGCCGGGTTGCATCCCAAGTGCTGCGCGGCAGCGGGGTAGCAAATGAACGTGGACGCAATGCATGCGCATGGCATGTGCGCCCGTCCAAGCTTGCGGATCAAGATTACGCTTGTCGGCCGTTGATCTGGCGAGGGTGCCAGATGCCAAGCGCAGCGCGCAGCGTGCCGTGATGCCTGGCGATGCGCACCTGCTGTGCAAAACAGCCTCCCGCATGGAAGGTGCACAAACTCGCCTCACACACGCACACACTGCACCCTGGACGGGTGAGTCCAGGCACCCCCTTCAACAGCCTCTGCAGCACACAGCGGCAGCACACCAGAGCACGCACAGCAGCGCCCTGCACAACCCTCACCCTCCCCGCTTCCCGGCAACACAGTATAGCACACGTGTATCAGCTGCCATGAGCGGTGACCGGCCAGGGAGAGGAGGTGTCGCACCGGTCTGCGTCCGCGGCAGCCAGCACCGGCAGCTCCCCCGACGGCTCCGCGAGCATCTTGTTCGCCCGGCCACGCAGAGGTACCGGCTCCGGCACCGCGCAGATCGTGCCGATGCTGAAGTCCCCGGCCCCCGGCAGCGACAGCGCCTGGTTCGCTGTCAGCCCGGCCTCGCGGATGTACGCGTCCAGCAGCAGCGTGCCGGTGGGGGCCTCGGGGGAGGGCTTGGAGAAGGTGGCGCCCTCGACGAGCAGGGCGGGGCGGCCCTGGCGCCACAGCGGCGGCTCGAGCTTTGTGGCTACGAGGTGCCGTAGCAGCGCGACGCAGTCGGAGATGGAGTCGAGCGGCGAGACCTACAGGCGGGGGCGCTCTTGAGTGCTGTGTGGTTTTGCGGGGCTGCCGCTGCGGAGCTGCAGGGTGCGGGAGGCCGCGTCATACGCAAATGTGTGAATTGTGCATGGGCTGGGCTTTGCATAGGCACAGGCAGCACAGCAGCGGGACTGGTTTCGGCATGCATGGGATCGCCCATGCATGTGGACATCGCGAGCCGGACTGGCAGAGAAAGCAGTGCACATCGACCGTGCTTGTGAGCACGGCCAGGCACAGAGCGGCAGCGGCATGCATGCAAAGTGCATGACCCCGGGTAGCAGCGCAGACAGCCTGCCAGACCGGCAGGCTTGTGGGGAACGAGCTGTACTTGCAGTTTTGTACTTGCAGTGGGCACCATTATTATTATTATTATGGAACGAGGAGCAGAGGTGGAGGCATGCCTTGAGGTCTCCGCTGAGTTCAGCCTCTAGTGCCGCGGCTGCGAGCTTCTTCGCATGCGCACGGGCCTTCATGGACGCGCCGACGCCCTGCACGGCCACGAGGACCTGCGGCAGGCCCATGCTGCGGAGCACCTGCAGAGCCAGCGTCCCCTCGGCATCGAGCGCGCCGAGTGGCTTGCTGCGCTTGTTCGTGGATTCCTGAGGATGCGCCATGCACAGCAGCACCACGTCTGCTGCCTTGGCGATGTCGGCGAGGGCGTGGACGCTGCGGCGCTGGTCGGGGCTGACGGGGGGGAGCAGCGTGATGCGCATGCTGTGACGGCCGGGAATGTGCAGCGTCACCGGCTTGCGGGCGTGGCTCTGCAGCTCGGCGGCCATGCCCGATGCTAGCTGCTCGTCTTCGAAGTCCTTCAGCGACTGCGCGTCTGATCCCACGTCGCATGCGTTGCGAATGACGTCCCTGCAGCGGCTCTTTGTTGCTTGCATCGGACGGAGGCTGCTGCAGAGACTGCAGTACAGAACTGAGCACGACGGAGGAAAAGGAGAGGCTGACGCACCATATGCGCTGCTCATCAACTGCTGCTGATGAGCTGATGAGCTGAATGACGACGGGTGCGTGCTCGTGTCGCATTCGCTGTAGGGCCTCTTGCCGAGACTTGTTTCTGGCATGCGTCACCTGCTGCATCCGCGTTTCCTTGCCCTTGCGCGCGAGATGCGAGGCCTGGTGAGATGCTGACTTTGAGTCTTTCTTGCCGTGCTTGTTGCGTGCGCGTGCGCTGAGGCCTGCATGCCGGCCTGGCTTGTGCGCCTTGTTCTTCTGGGAGCTCTGGCCGCCTGCCATACCGCTAAGCCTGCGGCTGATTCGTACTGCTAGCCAATTCAGGAGCAAAGATATGATCTGGAATTCTTATTTCCGCTATGATGCATTTCAGGCCTACAAGGGACAGTTGATCAGCAATGCAGATAAACGGAACGTCGACGATGCAGTCTCCCAGCCTGTCTCAGTGGTGATCGTTGCATCTCCAAATGCATCTCTTGCGAGAACTTGTTCCGCTGATGTCGTGCACTGCGTAGGCATGTCGTTGTGCTCATCAGGCTTCAGCTCGACAAGCGTTGGGCACAGAAACACCGGTAGCCATGTGCCAGGGCATGCTACAACCTGATGGACTGTGCTACGAAGGGGTTGTCCGAGATGAGCATACACAAGTTTGCGACACGCGACCTACATGCTTGACAGGAAGGGGGACTCGATTGCGCCTCTTCTGACGCGAATCGGGCGAAAGCACTGACTCTGCGTGCTGTTTGCATATTTTTGTGGTGTTGCCGTGTAAACATGGCACAGTATTGCGGCAACCCGTGAATCCACATATATCATGTGCTGATCGTGATTCCGAGATGGACGGGCCTGAGAAATTTGCGCTCCTCGCGCTCCCGTCAGACCTTCAACTGCTGATTGCCAGCAAGTTGCCCTGCAGGGATCTGGTGAGGTTGTCATCGACGTGTACACGATTTCAGACGGTGATCTGCGATCCACTGTATGACGAGAGGTCCGCTGCTGCGCCCCTCAAAAGGATTGCTTCATGTCCATGCACAGTGCCAGTCCTATCACCTCGGCAGCACCAGTAACAACGGCACCTGACGCCGTCCGCCTTGCAGACTTTGGAAGGACAATCTGCCGTCATTCTGCCTGGATGCTGGCTTGGGGTTGCAATATTACCGCTGGAGAGAGCATCCGCATGTCTGTGAGAATGAAGCATGCGATGCAGCTCGTGGCCTCAATCTCGGGAACACCACAATCACCAGCTATCGACACCTATCGTGTGAGGTCAGCGATCTCTGAGACTCTTGTTGCTATTGATATATTGCAATTCAGCTGTGGTCGACAAATCCTTGTGCGCAGGTGGACAAGAGCCATCAGACGCTACTCAGTGACGCAGCCAAGAGCGACAAGACCCTTGCAGAACACTGCCTGCATGTATCTGATCTCAAATGGAACTCAGGTCCGTCGACTCACTGGCCCTGCTGCAGGATTCGCACTGCAATGGTCTCTCCAATAATACTGTTACCGTCACACTCTGCATGCTGACATCTGGCGTGTCTGGCCAGGCCCTTTGACCCGAGTCCACTGTTCAGGTTACACACTCCATGCCGACATTGCACTGGCGTGTGCTACCAGCGAGGCGCCAAGCCTGCGCATCTACGTGCAATACGTTCTGCTGGCGTTCATGGAGTGCCAGTGCCTCGAGCGTACAGCACTGCTCATTCGCAAGGCTGTGGATGTGATCCATGAGAACAACATCCTGGGTATGCTCGGGGAGACACAGCCTTCGTGGCTCGACTTTAATGCCGGTTCCGCTGAAGAAAACACCGTTGCAGCACGCCAGCTGGCGACCATGGTCGCTCTGATGGCCCACTGCTTCCGCCTCAGCCAGTCATCTCTGCAGGCATGCCCCCCTCCAGGCCTCCCCCAGCCACATGAAGCAATTCACTAGTTGCCTGGGAATCACATCAAATGCTGCATAGATGCGCTGTCATCTGCCTGTATGGCAGCGTGCTGGCTGGCGATCCAGCCCCAGGCGCAGCACCAGCACTCATCACAGCGTACTACACACGGGCGCCCGGACGTGGCAGCCACTGTGCAGGGCGTGATTGAGCGGGAGAAACGGGAGCAGCTGCAGCTACTCCCGCTGCCGCAGGTGTTTGAGAGCCTGCTCAGCTCAGAGGCGCAGCCCCCGGACCCGCAACCGCAGAACGCTCCGTCCGATGAGAACCCCTCCGACAGCACGGAACCTCCGCCGCCTGGGCCGGTGGATGTCGAGATGGGGCCGCAGTCTCCATCTCCTGTGGAAAGGGAGGACATGGATGGGGAAGGCTGCGGTGCCGGCAGCCTGGAGGCTGGGGCTGCCGCGGAGGAGGGCACCGGCCGTAGCAGCCCGGACGTGGCGATCGAGGAGTTCTCGTTCACCTTTCTCGGGGCGACGTTCAGGTGCCGCTCCTGCTATTCTGCCACTGCCAGCCGAGTTCGCAGCCAATCTGCGCACAGGGAACCGTTGCTGCCAATTCGCGATCGTGTGTGGGCTGTTGCACGTCAGATTGCTACGCATGAGGTCCTGTATACCAGTTCATAGAACAGAGGTCTGTGCTGGACAGCAGCGCCCACGCCAGCATATATGAGGGCCTCACGGTGCTCTGCATCTCACATGCAGACACGCGCCTTTGCCCTACGCTGCCGAGCGCCCCTCAGGCGCCCCCTGGGCCTGTGTGCAATGCATGACATACACGGTCGCCGGAAGCCGCAGTGCCTGCTGCGTGGCTGGCGCTCGACCGAAGCAACCGCACTCAGCCGCGACAGCTCACGTGGCGAATCGCTGCCTCGCCAATTTTCATATAATTTGACTGCTTTTTTGGTTCAAATCGTGTCATCCAATACAAAGAACGGGGTACATGTGCAGCTCGCTGGACTTCGGGCGGGCCGTGCGGGTGCTGAGCCACATCCACCGGCGGCCAGAGCTGCTGGCGTACGTGCTGCGCCCGGCCGACGCCGCCGTGTCGGTCGACATCCCGGGCCTCGTGCCGCTGCTGCGGCCCGCCGTCGCGGACGTCGTGCAGCAGGTGCTCGTTGCGCCCCGCGACTTCCAGAAGGAGTTTGCGGCGTGCCACCTCTGGCAGCACGTGGCGCGGGAGGAGGCGGGCGCGGCGTATGAGGTGCGCACCCCCCTGCCGCCGGCAGCTTGCGCTGGGGCATGTGTAAATCAGTGTTGGGTCATCGGGCCCGATTACACGGAACAATTCCGAATATATAGGTCTGATTTCTGGATGGCAGCCCCGGAAATGCTGCAAAGCGACCCAACACTGGTGCAAATGCGCCCGTGCCGTGTGGGTGCCTGGTGCAGGCAGATGCCTGCAGCAGGATGTGCGGGGAAGCGGGTGGTGATGGGACATGCCGGCGTGGCCCCCATTTGTACATAAAAGTAAATCTAGATTTGGTGAGCCGTAGTCTGAAGAGGACATCGACAAGTCGAACTAACGGGACCACATGCCGAAGGGGTGAACCACCTGGAAACCCCCCTCAGACGACCGTACGCAACTCACAGGGCCTCATCCTGTGCTAAGCGAGGTGGTCACGCACGGCCGTTTCGATTCCCCAAAGCGCACGCAGAATCAAACCCATGACCTCCTGAAACGGAGGGGGTAGCTTTTATACCGTCCTCAACCCATCGCACTCTGTGGGCAGTCCGGGAGTTGTGCTGTGAGAGTGACCATGTCTTTTTGCAGTGCGGATTGCAGGAGGGTGGTCTAGCAACACGTGGGGTTTGATGTGCAGGTGATGTCCCCGCCGTATATGTGTAACCGGTGCGCCTCTTTCGGCCCCTCTGCCACTTTGCATCTCATCCTGGTGGCCCCTCTCCCCACCGCCACCTCTCGCCCCTGCATGGTCTCGGGCGCGCATTTCAGGGTAGCACACCCTGTGTTCTGCCCATGGCCCCGTGCATGAACTCCCGCATTCACGCGCCACCTATGCCACTTTTCGCGCCAGGGGGACGGCAATCCTTTGTAGCGGCAGGCGGCGCCAACAGCGTGGTGTGGGTGCAGGCGCTCGGTGTGGCTGACGGCGGCGAGCTACATGGCGACGTACCTGCTCATGCGCTGCAAGAGCCGCAACGAGCCCATCCTGTCACACATGGAGATGCCGGCGGAGCACAGCGACAACGTCCTCGTCGGCTGCCTCATCGAGCTCACCATGGAGCTCTACTCCCTCGGCTTCCTGCTCGCCGCGCGCAACACCTCCCTGCTCGCGCTGCTGCAGAACGAAGCCTCGTTGCGCTCCGACGTCGCCGACATGCGCTACGTGCTCGTCGGCCAGTTTGTGGACATCCACGTGACGCTGCTGGAGAACAACCACGTGCGGGCGGCGGTGGACACGCCGCGGGTGCTGCGGGACTGCGTGCAGTGGGTGCTCGCGCTCTTCCGCCTCGCGACGCCGCCGCTGTTCCAGCTCAACTCGAACTTTGTGCAGCGGCTCAGCAAGGCGCGGTCCCTGTCAGCCCCCGATACTTCGCCTGTCGACACGTGCTCGGTGCGCTGTGCGTGGTGTGCTTGAGCATATTGCTTGTCAGACCCTTGCATTCACGGCAATCTGTGCATCGAGGTGCTTCATACGGAGGCGCATCAACCGGTGGAGCACCGCTTGACGCGTCCTCGTGCAGCCAGCCCGGGCTCTGCTTTTGTTTCAGAAAGGCATGTGGAGTGAGTGCAGGTGCTCTTCTGCTGCATGCTGCGGCTGCCGCACGTCAAGCAGCAGCGGCGCTGCGCCAAGGCCGCGCTGGCGCTGTGCCGCCTGTGCCTGCAGCGCGTCGCGATCGGCCACCGACCGCCCGTGCCGGAGCTGCCGCTGCCGCAGGTCGACTCGCGCACGCTGCCGCAGAGCATGCTCGGCTGGCACCTCGCGGCGTCGCACTGCAAGGACGAGGCCCCCTGCCGCCGCACCTCCGGCGGCAGCTGTCGGGGGGGGCCTGCGGGGGCGGAGCAGCCGAGGGCGGCGGCCGCCGCAGGACGCGACGCTGGGGCGGCCGTGCCGGGTGAAGACCGCGGCATGCTGTACCTGCGCCGTTGGCTGAACGATGAGAGCCCGGAGGTTTGCCGCTCAGGCTGCGCTGCATTGGGAGACTGCATGCATGGCCTCCTGACTTGGTCTGGCGTTATGCCCCTCGGCCATTACTACCGCTGCTGCCACATCTGCGCCCTGTTCGTGCAGGAGCTGGACGAGTACCTCGCACAGCAGTCTCTCGAAGAGGCCTCCAGCAGCAGTGCTGCAGAGGTGGCGGTGTCGGCCGCGCCGGCGAAGCGGAAAGAGCCCTTCTGGTGGAGCCTGCTGTGGTTCCGGCGGCGGCGGCCGGAGAGCCCGGGCGACGCGGCCGCGGCGGACAGCACGACGTGTCCCTGGCTCGGCAAGCTGCAGTATGTGTCTGGGGAGATCGAGGCAGAGCAGCAGTGGGCAGACTACGAAGTGGAGCTCACCGCGATCCTGGGCCTGCAGGGCGGCCGTGAAGCGATCGTGGTGCGTGGCCGCGCCCGGTGCCTGGCCAGATGCATGTAGCCGCGCCCGCCTATCCACAGGACCCAGCACACGCTCCTGCACCTGGCCATGGTGGCATTGCCTTGCGCTGTATGCTGTATGTGCGGAATGCAGGTACCCCGCGAAAGTTCAGCAACGGCAGATCTGCGGCCGCTGTGACTTGCGGTGGCAGCTCCGTCAGCGTGTCAGGGGCAAGCTGATTGGCGGCACCTGTGCGGAAGAATGCTTGCATCGTCTGCCGCCAGGCAGTGCCCGCGTGGGTTGTCATGCATTGGCGTGGCAGCGGCTGGCGCTGTGCACACGGCAGAGCGTGGCCTGGAGGGGGCGAGTGGGTGGCGGTGATGTGTGTCGCTGTTGCAGGCTCTGATGCCGGTCGGCGGGCAGGGAGAGGGGGGCCCCGACGGCGGCCCGGAGAACCCGGCACATATCATCAGCCGCCTGTTTGAGTGCCTCGCGCAAGTGTGCTCCGCGCTGGGCCTCTTTTCCCTGGCCGCGCTGTTCTACGCGCACAGCGTGGAGATCGTGCGCCACCTGGCGCCAGGTGTGCCTCAGCACAGCCCGGTCCCCGCCCTCATGCGGCAATGGCAACTCCTACTCCAACGGCGCCTGACAAGGTGCACTGGAATGCTGTTGTATTGACCATGCTGCTCATGTCGCTGGCATGCGTCACCCTGAAGGTCTGCGCCAGATGCATGCATGCTTGCTCATGCCTGTGCTCCAGGCTATGCTGTCAAATGCGCCTGCGGTGCTCCGCGGCCCGCTGGTGCTGTGCGTGCTGTGCGTGATGTGTGCTACGGCGCACTGTGTCACAGAGCGCGTGCTCTCGGATTTCACGTCCAGATCTTGCTGATTTGAGGTGTGCGCGGGATTTCTGCCATGCACCAGGAAGCCCATGCATATGAACCCCCTGCACACGACACTGGTGTCACTGCTGCAGATCATGTGCTCGAGGACCAGCTGGATCCATTGCAGCCCGGCACGGCGCCGCTGACGGCGGCCCGATACGTCGCGTCAACACTCAACCATCTCGCTAACGAGCTCATCACGTCTGCGGACTACCTCGCCGCGCTGCGCACGCTGGTCTTCTCACGCACCGTGTGCATGCATGAGCTGCAGACACGCAGCGCGCGCTGGCAGGGCGCAGACGGCCGGGCAGCAAACGACAGCGACACGAACGAGGTGAGCGCCCCCTGTGGCCACAAAGCGCTCGCCTAATCCGCATTCCTTGCGTCATGTTGTGCAGCCAGGGTGAATCGGCGCGCGCTGGCGCATGCATGCCAGAACAGTCTGGCTGACGCAGCGCCCCGCGGCGGATGCGGCCCTCGCAGCACACAGCGCACTCCACCACGGCGACACACGATCATGCATGCAGGTGTATGCGCTGCTCACGTGCTCCACCGCGCAGCTCGTGGCCACCGTGCTCGAGCTCCGGATCCGGCAGGGCCTACAGACGTTCCGCGTGAGTGTGCCGCAGTGGCCGCCGCAGGCCGGAGGCGCCGACACCCGCACCGTCGAGGTGCCCTCGACGTTCGAGTACATGCATGAGCTCGCGTGGGAGGCGTACCGCACCGCGAGCGGCCGCCACGTCGACTCCTGCCTGCAGGCGCTCTTCGTGCTCGGGGATATCTCGCTCGTGACGTACAACCTCGCGGAGGCGCGCCGCATCTTCGCACTCACCGGCCTCGCCGCCGCGGACGGCGCCGTGCAGCACTACAACCTGATGTCGCAGTGCCAGAGCTTCAGCGCGATCGCGGGCCTGAGCCTCGGCGATGCGAGCATGTGCCGCTGCATCGCGATGCGCTGCATGCTCATGTACTCCTTCCCCCGCAGTGACCCCCTGTTCCAGTACACCGCGGACGCGGACGCGGAGCAGGCGCGGTTTCACGCCGCGCTCGACCGCACCTTCGGAGACCCCGTAGAGCTGCAGCGCTGCGGCGGCGTGCTGCCGCTCGGCGCCACGCCGCGCGGCGGCGCCGCGGCCGCGCCGCCCCCGGATGGCGCCGCCGACGCGGCCGTGGCGTCGGAGGCCGGGGCCGCTACGGGGCAGGTGGAGCGGGAGGCGGTGACGGAGGCATCGCTGGAGGGGCAGGAGACGGAGCAGATCCTGCTGCGTGCGATGTGCGAGGTAAATCTGCAGGGGCGTGACCCGCACCACTTCCTGAGCATGCTGCGCATGCGTGCGATGCACCTCCACATGGACGGCTGCCCGGTTGGTGACGAGGAGCAGCGGATGGAGGAGTTCCGGCAGCAGATCGCGGAGGTCGGGGTGCCGCACACGTTCCGGGCGGCGGCGATCGCGGCATGCGTCGAGCTGCGGCAGCTGCCGACCCGGCGCGCTGTGAGCTCCTGGCTGATGCAGCACATCGGAGCGCAGGTGCAGGTCCAGCAGGCGCTCGGGCAGAACGCGCCTGCAGCGCCACAGCAGCAGCATGCGTTTGCGCTGCAGCAGATCCTGAACCAGGAGCATGTGCACGCGTTTGTGCCGTGGCACCAGATGATCGGGCTGGCGGCCGCAGCACCGCACCCTGGGCAGGGGGAAGTCGGCGCGGCCGTGCAGCCGCCACCTGACGCGCAGCCGCCGCAAAACGCAGCCATCTGGGAGCTGATATCTGTGCGCCCCTCTCACGCGATTAACCTCTGTGCTGGCGGCAATGTTATGTGGGTCACACCCCGGCATAGACTACATCGGATGGTTGCAGTTCTCCGAGCAGCCCGGGGCGATTCCCCCGGCGGGGCTGCTCTCACGATTCATGTCGGCGTCCATGCCTGGCATGCAGCTGAGTGACGACGGCGACAGCACGCGGCGGGCGTCGCTGCTGAACGAGGCCGCCCGCATGAGCATCCAGCACGTCAGTGAGCATGTGGCGCTGGAGCATGTGGACTGCGAAGAGATGGAGCTGACGGCCATATCATTCTTCATGCACCAGGTGACCTTTCTTGTCAACTCAGTCTGCAGTGCTCGCGCGTGGATGCCGGTGTGGGGCGTGCAGGCACACATCGCCCTACAGCCGCTTGCTATTAGCTTTTGGACCAGGCACGGTGCTTGTGTCATGGTCGGGCAGGTGTTTCTGTGAGCCTGCATTTGCCTGTGCCCATGTCACATAATCGTTTCCGGATCTGATGCATGGTGTTCTTGACTGCATTGCGGCGCCACCGTGAATGCTGCCGTGCATGCAAGATCGGCACTCGATGTCACTATGACCCGGCTCAGGTGCAGTCTTCCTGCTTGTGTATGGCACGGTCCCAGTGTGTGGCTGATTCACATTGACACATCGGGACTCACTCCAGCCTGTGGCGTGCTACGTATGCGAGCTCTGCTGGGTGAGGGCAAACTGTGACACGGGCTGCACATGCAGGTCAGCTTGCAAGTCCATGCTCTCTATGGGAACCCAGCATGCGCCAAGGTCGCACTCAGCCAGCTGGCATCCCGGCCAAACGACGAGATCGGGCAGGTCCACATCTGGTACTGGGGGGGCGCCGTGGCGATGCATCTGTGCGAGTGGCGGCGCTCCACGATGCTGTTCCGTGCCGCCGCATGCAGCACGCAGCAGTACCCTCACGCGTCCATGCGCGCCAAGGCATTCGTGGGCATCGTCGAGGCAATGCTCGCTGCGGTGGTGTCACGGCACTGCCCCGATCTTGGCATCGCCCGGTTCCTCGCAGCAGTGCAGGGGCGCAGCTGTGCAGGTGCAGAGATGGCCCACTCCGAGTTGTGTGCGCAGCTGGGGGCGACTCTGCGCGGCCTTGGTACAGAGGGCGATGGCGGAGCCCGTGACGAGAGTTACACTTTGCACACTATGAGGCAACACATCGAGCATGCCCTCTCGGATGCACGTGCAGTGGGTGACGATGGCGTTGAGCTTCGCGCCTTGTCTCTGGCACAGTTCATCCTTCAAGTAGAGGGGTCCGCAACCTGGGACCCCGCATCCAAGTCTCTGCAGTGGAGTGGCGCTGCTTCCTGTCAGTGGCTGCTGCAGGAGTCGATGGACTTGCCTGCTCTCCGGAACCGCTTCAACAGCCTCACGCACCGACTTGCTCGGAATGTGTTCGTTACCCGGAAACTCCTTGGGTGCCATGTTGTGTTGGATCCAAGGAGGCACGTGGAGATGCACCTGGCCTTGAAAGACAGTGCATGAGTGGAGGCACATGCCTGGCTGCCTGCGTAGCCATGCCCTCTCTGATTGCACTGGTCATACTTTGCAGTCAATGATGCAGTCCAGATGCTGATGCGTAAGTTGATGCCCGTACTTGCACACGCAATTAATGATGCTTGAGGTTGTGGATGTCCTCCTTCAATTTTGAAATTTCTGCCATGTAATCCCGGGATACTTCCTTTCTCAGCAATGCAAGTTGTGCGACCACGATGCGCTCGACCTGTGCCTCTATGTCCATAGGCTCAGCTGCAATGTATTCCTCATCTATTCGAGCCTGTCTCGATCGTTCAGCCTCTTCTGCGGCCTAAACACGGCCGAGGTCTGAGAGCATGAAGACGATGGCACAGCTCTATGGCAACAGTCACAGCATTCACCTTCGCTTCTTCTTCGGCTCTCTCTGCCTCTGCTTTGAGAGCTAGGTCAGCTTTCTGCTGTTCGTGCTGCGCTTCATCGATTGCATCTTCCAATGGTGGAATGTTCGAAGGTACCTCGAACCATGACCGTGGGTCAATAGCCCGAAATGATAGAGTGACCGCTGGTGTGAAAGCGTACTGGAAATAAGCATAGTTGAGAAAGTAGTGTGTATGTACGAAGGAGGAGAATTGCTTGATGTCAGTGATGGAAAAGACTGACACAGACCATGGTGGGCGATGGACGCTGTGCTGCAAAACAAGGTCGTTGAAGTACTTGCAGCTGGTCTGTACAGCCTGCCGCTTCTCCACTGCTGCCGTGTGGATCGCCCTTATGATTCCCATGCATGTCGAGCACTTCGTGTCGTCAAATTCGCCTTTTGCACAGAATGACAGCACTGCCATGTAGAGGTCTACAACTGCATGCGGGGTGCCCCTGAACAGCCTTCCCAGATCTGCTCTTTCCGCATAGTACGACCAGCAGAATTCGGCGTCTGAACGTTAGACGTGTGCATCGATGCACACCAATTTCGTTGCGAGGGTCCGTGCCATCCGGAACCCCCATGACCTGTGCAACTTTCTCCCGCTGTGAATACCGCACTGAATGCTTTCGAAGGTAGTCAAACTGCTTCTCGGAAATTGTCCGTGAAAGTTGACAGAGCATGGCGTGGGACTGGACAACCGGCAAGACAATCTGCTCGAGCTACCAATCGAGCGACCAACATGCACGTCGAAGAAAGAAGCAAGCCTTGATCAAACGCACAAAAAGGCATTCGCTGAAGTGTGCTTGCTTTGTAGAGTTCAAGGGCAAGCACGTATGTTCAGCGGAAACAGCCGAACGATGAATGCATGCGCTTCATGTGTCAGGTAGCACATGTCACAAGAGACAGCGTCTATGCCACAGTGACAGCATCACAGCGATCAGAACACACGCATGGCGCATCTCCACACATTATACTGTTGTATGCGCTTGTCATGTGACGAGTCCATTGATTACGCGCTTGGCGAGCTGTACGTATCACGGATGCAGCGGATCAGGGCACAGAGCAATGCAGCGCGACGGTTGCGATGTTGAAGGCGGGAATCGCTCATCTAGTCCGCGTCAGCAGCAGCTAACATATCACGTGCGTGCTGGTGCAAGCGTTATGAGTGCAGCCCGTATCGAGCATAACATGTATGAGCGCCCGCTGTGTGAGTGATCGCAGAGTTGTCGCCAACGTTGTCGCCAAGAGGGGCTAGAAACTGATACACCGCATGCACGAGATGTTTTGCGTTCCTGACTGTCGTGAACGTCTGTGCAGGAAAGTACAAGGGGCCAAGTGTGGCATTCTGCTGTGCCTGTTGTTGTGCAGCCAGCCCTTCATGAGGACCCGGTCATGATAGGTTGTGTGCATCTGCCTCCCAGCAAGATTATGCGCAAGCTGATTCGATTCATTGTTGGCTATCTGCTGTGCATGGCAACCAGTCTGATGATGATCCACTGGGCCATGTCGCAGCTGCCCAGCCCTGATGCCCTCTCCAAGGCTAGTTCATCGCAATCCCCTGACCTTGTGGCAGTCTGGTCCCTCCCCAGGTGCTCCTCGACACGTGTTTCACCACTATCTCTTCTCGAAGGTAATGTGATGGCGTTGCTGTGCGCCCTCATCGCCGTGCGCCCGCAAATGTGCAGATCATTTGATGATCTACACAAGCTGCAGACGACCCTCGAGGCATACCGCGCCAAACACTTCCCGCAGCTCCTACGAGCGTTCTGCTTTCTGTACCTCTTCATGCAGTGCTTCACCGTACCTGGCTGTTTCTTCCTGACAGTTCTGCTCGGGTCGTTGTTGCCTCATGCGCCGGCGACAGTCGTGGCAACAGTGCTGATCACCTGTGGCTGTGTGCTCAACTTCCAGCTCTCCAGATACATCATCTCAGATGTGATGCTGCACTTCATTCCGGACCGCATCCGACGGTTCCAGCAGGCAGTTGCCAACCAAGGCCCTCACAACCTCTTCAGCTACATGCTATTCCTTCGGGTCATCGCAGTTCTGCCTTCCTGGATGGTCAACCTAGCAAGCCCACTCGCCAAAGTGCCCTTGAGCACATTCGTCACAACCACCGTCGTCGGATTCCAGCCTCAGGTCTGCATCAAATCCACAGCGCTGCTGCCTCACCTCGTGACTGTGATCCCAGCGTGCTGTGTCAGCTATGTTGCAACAGCATATGAGCTGATTCACAACTCATGACTCTGTGACTGCCACTGACAGCAAGGATCTCGTGCTGGCCGATGCACGGTCAGTGACGGGCTCAGGCACAGTGACGTTTCCCCTGTTGTGCATGCAGATATTCATAATGATCTCTGGCGGCAGGACATTGTCCCGGATACACTCATGGCAGGACATGTACACTTGGCACACGATGCTGACGCTGGCTGCTTGTGGTGCCCTGAGTGTCCTCCCCGTTGCGCTCCGAAGGGGGCTCGACCCAGCTGCTGGGAAGGGTGCATCAGCTGCACAACGGCGGCGTGTGTGTCTCCAATGCAATTGTATTGATGCGCAACTGACGGACGTGTCTACGACTGCGCTAGCACAGGACACTGATTGAGGGTATCATGTTGTGCTAGCTCATCTCAGGTGTTGCAAGGGGCCCTGCCACCCCGGCCTGCAGGTGAAGGACATCTAAGCTGCTTGCTAGATCAGCTGCTTACATGGCATCCTCCCCGAATCCTAGACCGACTCTGGCCAAGTACAGATCGATTTATGTTGATGGGACTCACTTCAATCACATCAAAAATTCTTTGTACTCAGTGAGAAAACAGTGTGGCGACTGACGCCAGCTGCTACAACAACGTTCCAACACAGCCCTGACATGCCCATCCAAATGGCCATTTAGGCCGGCAGCACACACACACTGCCTGGGTCAGCCTTAGTTGTAGCGGCCACTACGTCGGGCAGCGTTGGGTGTCAGAACAGTGTGTCAAATATGGAACAAAAATTACAATGGCTGCATAGACCAGCCACTTAGTGTGAGAGCAGCCCTGAAGCTGTCACGATGGTGTCATCTGGGAACCAGCTCCCTGGCACCAGTGCACACAGGCTGCAAGAAACATAGTTACTGACTTTGCTACATTATTGGACTCGCAGCATGTGGCATCCTTGACGAAGGTGTTGCTCCCCTGCCTTTGATGTAATGGCAGCATCTGAGTGGCAATCAGATGAGAATATACTGGAAAATCAAACACTGCATTGCAACGCAGGATGTAGCTATGGCTTCAGCTGGCCCCTGCATGGCCTTTCCCGCACTGGCTCTGTGGGTGTCCAGTAAAATCATCGCCATGACATCTGATAGCACCGAAGCTGCTGGCGGTTTTACTGCTCCGAGATGTGATGCAGATCATCACACTGTGGGACGCAGAAGCGGCTCCCGAATGCCCCGCCCCCCTTCAGCTTCAGGTGCAATCGGAGTCTCATGATGTTGCTGCATACCAAATCACACCATTGAAGGATTCCGAAGCTGCGCATGGCAAGGCGAGCACAGAGCTGAGAGCCATCATCAGGACGTTGCAAGCACGAACAGCTGGTGTGGGCATGCAACCAGAGCAGGGCACACGACCGGCTTGGTTGCTAAACAAGCTACAAGGCTAATGGTGCTGAAATGTAGCCCGGTTCGGAAATTCGGAGATGGACTCGTACCGTTTCACTCCGTGGGCCTCTAGAACAGCAGCACATTATGCATAGCATCACCACTGCCATCAGCAAAAAGTAGTCCGTCAGAAACGAGAAGGCCACAAGCTGCACCATAACACGACTGGTACACTCGTAGAACCTGGTCAACGGCTTTTGGCAGGCCTCATTGTGCGGGTCTACGGATTGCAGCCGGAAGCACGCTGCACAGCACACAGCCGTCTTCAAACTCGGTTGCCGCCGTGCCTGATTGACACCGAACAGCCTCACAGAGGTATTTAAACCACGCATGCGGACTGGTCGCGAAATTTTGGCCCGCGGAGACAAGATGCCGAATAGGACACGCTGCAGCTCACGTGAGCCTGACCCGGAAACATCCATGTTCAAGAGCCCGGCTGTCGCCGAACACGATGCCAGCTCGAGAACACTGGTCGGAGGACAGCATACCCATAGTGACTGGATCTTGGCATGGCTCCATATACGCATTCCCGATTGCGTTGCAGATGATGCACAGTGCGACCGTGGCTCCGAAACAGGCCCATTTGAGGCGGGCGGAGCGCGTGCCACAGCCAATATAGCACGAACACCCCATTATTACCCTTTTCTTTCAGATTTTCCCGAAGCAATCCAAGCACCGTGCCTTGTGCAGCTAGCGAAGACCTGATATCTGCGCTCGCTTGCTGATGTGGACGGCGTACGTGTTCGCACCACCGGCACGACCGAAGATCACAAGCTTCACTACCAGTGCACCACCCACGACTCCGTGTTTGGGAACGTTTGGGTCGGCACTCCGTGTCCGCCTGATCCAGCGCCACCGTGATCCACGTCGGCTGGTGACACCGCATGCATAGCATCCTTGGTGCCCGGGCATCTGCGAGCAATCTACCGCCGCATGACGCACACGTCATGCTCACGACTGCATGCAGCTGCACTGCCTCAGACGAGTACGCTGCAACAGCCATCAATGGACACGGTGGGCGGGTGGCACGCCTCGCTTCTACACATGTACAGCGTGGTGTGCGTTTCCCCTGCTTCTTGCTTGCGGTGCTACCTGCCTCGCTTGCTTTGTCCTTGTAACACATGTACAGCGTCGCCATGGAGCGCTCCCCAGACATAAAATATCCCCATAGTGCACATGCATAAGCAAGTTCTGTTTCAAGTCAGCAAGCTACAGGCACACAGCGCACATGTTGCCTCAGGGTGCTGCATGCACGATTACATCGCCATCACTCGTGGCTGTGCCAGGGTCGCAAGGGTGACGTGCATGCAGGTGTGGATTTATGGTTTGGGGGCACTTTTGATGTGCCACCGCGATGGTACCTCTCCGATTCCCTTGCTGTAACATGGCGCAGAACATGCGCAGGTGTCGTCTGACTGGGCTGTGCAGCGCAACAACATCGCATGCATGGGCCCCACAGCTAGCTATCCCTAGGAAATCAGCGCCCCCTCCCCCGCCCCTGCCCGAGCAGAACATCTCAAGACACGAACAATTGCAAGCCAGCTAGCTATGCCATCGCGTGTAGATCTGCACCGGCATGGGGCGCCGCACCGCGGCCGCACCAACACAGCTCGCACACACAGCTGGTGCCGTAGCAGCCGCGCCCATACACGGGGCGCCGTCACTGCAGCCCGAAACCCTCCGCGTTGTCAATCGCGAGCAGCAGCTTTCGCCGCAGCTTGTCCTCGCTCGTGTACTCCGGCAGCAGGAGCACGTTGAAGCAGGTGTGTGCGGTCGGCAGGCTGTCAGAGTCGCGGCCGCTCCGCTGGATCAGCATCCGCAGCTTCCCCAGGCCCCTGCACACGCGCGCCATCTTGAACTGGCTGCGGTGGCTGTAGTGCGCGTGTGCGTTGCCCTGCCAGTGCTACCGACCTCTCCCGACATCGTCCTCGCAACACACCCCCGCGCCATCTCAGGATCGCAGCCGCGCGGCGGGGTGTGTGACAAGGATGAAGGTCGCGCGGCGGGCAGCACCGCAAAAATAGTGAGCATCGTATGAACACAATCACCAGCCCAGTCACAGCACCCCCGTCAGAGCCGCGTGTGGGCCGCAGATGTGTGTTGCAAGGACAAAGCTGGAGTGGCAGGTGGCACCGCAGGTGCCGCACACACGGCAAGAGTCGACGAGAGTACAAGAGTCGACGAGAGTACAAGAGTCGCGTGTGTCAGGCCTAGGAGTCGCCTGCCAGCCCCTGTACGAGCCTACCCCTGTGCGAGCAGCCCGCCGTGCTCAGCCTCACCCCTGCATGGGCGCCCCAGAAGAGCATACGGCTCCAAAGTACATGTGAGACCAGGTATCACGGCGCGGCATGCCCACGGGGGTGGTGCATGATCCGGGCATGCCTACAAGAGGCAGTGCCGCCCGGACGCCGTTGCGTGTGTTCTGATGTTCTGCAAGGTTCCGGCCCGTGCCGATGCGGCGTTCTCACATGTGAGGCTACATGTGCGATCATACACACAAACCATACACACCTACCAGCCAATGATGGCTGCTCCCTCCTCGCCCCACGGCGCCGTGCCTGCCTGCGGACACCACTTTCCGGTGCTCAAGTGCCTGCCTGTGGCGACTTCCGTGTGAGCACTGCAGCCCGGCAGCGCCTGCGCCGGCACCATGTCAGTTCATGCGCCCGGTGTGCCAGTGTGCCCGTCACGGGAGGCAACAGCTGTCAGCACATCGGGGCGAAATACCAGATTTTTGTTCACCACACGCACTGGCTGCAGTGGAGCGGTACGCCAGGCCGAGAGGCGCACCCCATGGGCGCGCGGTTGCAGCCCGTCACGAACGACAGGAAGCGCTTCTTCTCCTCGAGCGAGAACGCGTGCACGGTCCTCCAGAAGCTCTGCACGGTGGCGTGCTGCGGCGTGTAGCCCTCGTACGCGGCCGCGCGCTCCAGCTCCCCGAAGTTGAGGTGCGGCAGGCCGCACACCAGCAGCTCGAGCTCGTTCGGGTTGAACAACACCAGGGACGAGCCGGACGCGACGCTGTAGAAGCCGGCCTTGAACTCCTCGAAAACATCGGAAATTGACTTGTTGAGGTACCTGCGCATGGGCAGAGTCAGTCGGGCTGTCGCTGGGGCGCATGACCCATTAGCACGCCGGAGGGGCCCAGGCGTGATACGGCGGGATGTGCGCGCATGCGGAGCATCCTGCTGCAGTGCATGCAGTCCAGGCTGGTGCATGGCGCATGCAATGGAGGCACAGCATGCATCTAGCTGGCGCCGCTCCACAGCCAGAGGCCCGGCACCTGGTGCAGCATCCACGGATGCCAGACCAGCATGCATGCATGCAGCAGCCCCACCCGGTCGAGGTGACTGGCTGGTCACCAAAGCACGTCCACTACACCAAGCCACTTGTTGAGCTCGTGGGCTCCCCCAGTGCGAGGTGCGGCAGGGGCACAGCATATTTGGCCCCGTTGCCTCGGAGTGTGTGGACCCGCTAACTCGGAGTTGTCAATGTCCAATAGGATACGGCTCAGTAAGTTCAGATGTACTCTACTTTACTGTACAGCGTGCTGTGCACGGTCACACAGCATGCATGAGCAGCTTTGCCAGCCAGACGGTCAACCCCATCTACACCGTGGAGCTGTGCAACCCCATCAAGCGCAAGCAGGTGCACAGGAACGAAGACCAGGCCAGCACCGGGGCCGCAGGTGGTGCTGCAGATCGGAGCGCACCAGTCTACAAAAAGGTTCACAAACTCCTGACGGTTGTGCTTGGTCACCGGGATGTCGGAGCCGCCCTCCTTCAGCTCCACCTTGACCGTCTGCACGCACGGCCATCATCTACCAGCCATCGACAATACGTTCAACTCTGGCAGTCCAGCATCTCTCGGGCGACCCCTCGCCGCGCCCGCAGCAGTCCGGTGACTGGTGCCAGTTGCGCCCACGCTGAGTCAGCCCAGGAACGACCACTGCGCTTCAGACATATGCACAGAAGATACAGGCCACCCCTGGCCATGGGGCGGCTGGATACATGTGAGGTGAGGAGGAGCCGGGGGGGGCGCACCGTGTCAAGGACATTGAACTCGGCTTCAAAGGTGCGGCAGAAGACGTCGGCGACGTCGTCGCCGTCATACTGCAGCAGCGCCTGCAGCCCCTTGGCCAGGCTCGGCTGCGCGTCCATGAGGTCCACAAACGTCGGCACCCCGTTCAGCAGTTTCTTGTATACAACCTGCACCGGCGGCGTGCCATGCTCCTCTGGTGGACCTTCCCTGGAGCCTCCGTGCCGCCCCGATCCACCTGCGCGCCCCCGGAACCAGCGCCGCGCTGCGGCCCCCAGGCCTGAGCGTCACAGACAATGCCACTCTACACCAGTCTCGAGACTGGCGCTGCTCATCCTCCGTGAGCCAGCTCGATCACGCATTGGCTGCCCGGCACCACGAACACCACACCCACTTGCCGAGAGTGCACAGCTGGCTGCCTTTTGCCACGGACAACCTCCGTAGCCACCAGCAGGCACCAGGAGGTGATGTCCTCAAATGATATGTGCTTATTGGTTGTATCACGCACAGCTGACATGGAGCGCAGGGAGTGTAAGCTGTGTGTGGCAGGCAAGGCGGTCGGGGGAGGGGGGCGCACGAGGGGGAAGTGGACATCTAGGATGACGCCATTGAAGATGGCGAGGCCGAGCACGGTGCCGACCATGCGGAAGTCCTCCGCGGCGACGCCGATGCGCGAGGCCGCGGGGGATAGCCAGTACTCGCGCGTCTCCTCCACGTACTCAAACATGCCGAACGCCGGCTGGAAGATCTCGCGGATGAGCAGCTGGAACCACTCCTTCGTCACCCCACCTGCACACCCTTGTCCGCTCAGCCGCGGCCGGAGATGGTGCGCGCCGCGGATGATCCGGCTGCGATTGAAAGGCAGCCAAGGAACGGCGGGGACAGCGGGTTCGAGGAGAAGCCCCGGCCGGTGTCGATCTCCACCACTACAAGGTGCAGGTATGGTGTCTACAGGTGAAGCATTTTCACAAGGGGGGGGGGGGGGGGATGCCTTCGTCTACGGCCTCCTCCTTGATCGCCCCATTGTCGCCTCCCAGGAAGGTGATGCGCAGAGGCTTGCGCAGCTCGCCCATGTGAAGCTGCAGCTGCTGCATGGAGTCCTCGAGCACGTGGCCCCGGCGCACCTGGATCGACACGTGCCCAATCTGCGCCATCTGGTGCGGCCCGATCAGCACCTGCAGCACTCCCCCCGTCCACTCAGCCGCCACTACACCGCACAGCATACAGGTGGGCGTAGAAGGGCCCCGTAGCCACCACTCCGCATGCACCGTGGCGGCCGGGCCACTGCGCAAGGGGTTTACACAAGTGTCTACAGGTGGCCGCAGCACGCAGCACGCAGCAGGAGTGGGGAGGCGCACGGCGCCCTGGCGCATCATGTGGATCGCGCGGTGGAAGCTGTTCTGCACCTCCGCATGCATGAGCGCGGAGCCCTCGCCCTGCAGGATGAGCTTCTTGCACTCCGCGGTCATGAGGAAGGGCAGCTGGCACAGCGACTGCGGCAGCACCTCGGCCGCGCCCCACTGCGACAGCCCCTGCTTCACCTTCTGCCACGCCAGCCACTCCGCCTGCAGGCTCTCGAGCACCGCCGCCGACACCGCGGCGCTGTGCAGCTCGGTGTACGGCACGAGCCCCCCCGCGAGCTGGTTTGCGTCGTGCAGCACGCGCAGCACGCTGCCGACGAGCAGCACGTGGTTGCGGCCCTTGCCCCAGCCGTACATCTGCACTCACGCACACACCTATAAAAGCTACCCCCTCTGTTTCAGGAGGTCGTGGGTTTGATTCTGCGTGCGCTTTGGGGAATCGAAACGGCCGTGAGTGACCACCTCGCTTAGCACAGGAGGAGGCCCTGTGAGTTGCGTATGGTCGTCTGAGGGGGGTTTCCAGGTGGTTTACCCCTTCGGCATATGTGGTCCCGTTAACTTGGAGTTGTCAATGTCCAATAGGATACGGCTCAGCTAATTCAGGTTTACTTTACTTTACACCTGTGGACAACCTTGCGCCGCGGAGCCTGGGCCAGGGAGCCGCTGACGCGGACACGGCAGGCGCACATATACAGCTGTGTGTGGCAGTGGTGTTTGGTGCACCCTGTCCAGTCGACCACGCGCCAACGACTGCGCGGCAGCATCAGGCATTCGGACCGCCAGCGCAGGCCCACAGTATGCAATCGTTTGGCACGAGTGAGGCTGACTGATGCACCTTTGCCCAGCGCAGTCGATCAGACGTACGTGCGTGTACCCATGCGTGCATGCATGCAGCGGGGGGTTGCGTGGGGCGCAGCGGAGCGCCATCACGGACGGGAGAGCGAAGGGGGGGGGTAACTCACCTCGATGTACGTGGTGAGGTGGCGCTGCAGGGGTCGAACGCAGCGGCCACCGAGGACGTCAGGGGGGAGCTGCGACAGCCACAGGGTGAGCAGGTGGCGCGCCTTGGACTTGAGCGAGAAGAGGACGCGGGCGAGCGCCTCGATCATGTCTCGCGCCGACTTGTGCGCGTCGCTGTTGGCCGGGTTCAGGAACAGAATCACCAGAACCTGCAGCATGCAGGCGCCATCATGCATGTCGCACTGCGGGACCGCTCATCTGCGGGTGCTCCATGCATTGGTCACGCTCCGGGATGAGCACGGCACCAGTGCGTAACAGCATCACATCGGCTGCAGGGTTGATTCGGAAGGCAGCCGGCGCACGCTACACAGGCGGGCGGGCCACTACAACTGTTCATCGCTGCCGATGCTCGGAAGTGCTGGACGGTGGAAACGCTGTGGCAGACACAATCACCCGCAGAGGGGGGCGGAGGTGCCGCAGGGCGCGCACCTTGAGCCACTGTGCCTGGCTCAGCGCAGAGGTGCAGCCGTGCGACGCGGCGACCTCCTCACGCTGGTAGATGTTCTGCAGCATCTTGAAGATCGCGGTCTGCAGCGCGAGCACTACGTCACTATCCAGCGCGAGCAGCATCCCCTCAAACACCTCCCGGATCGCCTCCACATCCAGCCGGTGCTGGCCCTCCCCCCCACCCTCCCCGCTTCGCTGCGGCAGACAGAACCCCGCCAGTAGAAGCCCCGGGGAGCTAAACACGTTATGAATCGCCTTAACCAGCGCCGCGAGAGCGCGCTCCTTCGTGGCAGCTTCTTGCATCGCGGCGACGCCGCGCGCTCGGCATGCGCGCGCGAGCGTGAGCAGGTCAGGGATCTCGATCGGAGAATTCGTGGCGTGCATCGCCCCCCGGCACTCCGCCACGGCGGCCTCCGGGCAGAGGAAAGCGAAGCTGTGGTCGCCGGCGGCGGCGGCGAGCACGGGCCGCATGCCGAGCTCCGTGTCGTCGATCTCGACGCGGCGCGGCACCGTCTGCGGCGCCTCCGAGGTGGCCCCGAGCTGGCCAAACTCGGTGCAGCCGCAGCCGTACACCGCGCCGCTCGCACTCTGCAGCAGCGTGTGCCGGCTGCCCGCGGACACCTGCGCGCCGCCGCCCGACGTCTCGCGTCACGGGTGTCACAAACTCGGAGATGTGGAGAGGCAAGCAGCACCGCAGGAGGCGCGTCACGGATGTGTGTGCAGCGCAGCGCACCCACATGCCCACCGCACAAGTGTACGGGCACACTTCGCCGGCGGGGGCATATGCGAACAATTCTGGCCTACTGCCGCAGCAACCACCGGCTCGATCGCACAAGGATGCGGTGCTGGCACATTCATGCATGCATGACCGGGGGCAGTCGTGCGCTGTCGAGTGCGACCTGCGGGGGTCGGCAAGCAACGTGCCGCGTCGCCTGCCGCCATGCAAGGGGTTGCAACCCATCTGCACGTCCTCAACTGCTCTATGGGATCGGGCCGGACGACCCAACACTGGTCTCATCAGGGTGGGGGCACACGTGCGTGATGCGCCAGGCGTGGCTGCCCTCCAGCACGACCGGCACGCTCGCGTCGAGCGTGTTGCCGACCCCGAGCTGGCCCCACTGGTTGCTGCCCCAGGCGTACACGCGGCGCTTCGCGCTGAGCGCGACGCTGTGGTTGCCGCCGGCCGCGATCGCGATGACGGGGGACCCCTGCAGCGCCTTGACCTGCTCCGGCACGAGGCGGTTGTCGAGGGAGTCGAGGCCGAGGGCGCCGTACTTGCCGCGGCCCCACGTCCACACGCGGCCGTCGGCGGCGAGGGCGACGCTGTGATCGTCGCCCGCGCTGATCGCCACAATGCCCGCACACCACAGGCCTTGCACGAGCGTCGGCGTGTCTCTGCAGAGCGGTGCGTGTCAGCCGTGGTGCGTGTGTGCGTGTTCTGACAGGAGCATGTTGGCAGGGGTGCTGCCGCATCCGGCCGCAGGGGCTTACATGCAGGTGCATGCACGACACATGCACTGCGTTTGAAGGCTGTGCATGGTATAGTGCGGTGCTATGGCAGCTTGCGTGGAGGATCAGGGACTTCGAGGGGGTGGAGCAGATGTGTGGCAATCTGAAAATGGATGGGCGGTGGATGCCAATATTATATGCATGTTGTTTGTGGTGTTCTAGGCGCAAGTCGTTGGACAGCATGTAGGACGTTGCAACAGGGGCACCGATTCAGGACGCCAACGCGCACATGCTCTCATCTGTGTTGTGTCCCAGAGCGCCGTGGAGGCCGATTCCGAACGAGTACACCTGGTACTGCTCCGCGAGTGCCAAGACGTGCGCGGTCCCTGCTGCCACCCTTCTAATTCGAATGCACGCAGGCAGCCCCAGAATTAGGCGCGGCACGGCTTGCTTGTTCACCACGGGGGACCCGACTTGCCCAAATTCGCCCGCGCCCCAGCCTAAGAGCTCGCCCTGCCTCGTGACTGCGACGGTGAAGCTGCACCCGCACGCGACGGTATCGATGACCCGCATGTCCAGTGCTGTGGATCTTCGGGGCTCAGAGACTATCTCGACGTTCTTGAGCGCGAGCTGCGATGCCTCATTGCTGCCGCACATGAACAGCTCTCCATCCGCTACATGCGAGGCCAAGTCTAGGCGAGGTTCCCGATGCCTAGGTGAATGCAAAGCCGAGATACAGAGTGTGACAATATCGGCTTCAGGAACTGAATGCAGCTACACTGCTGTGCCTGAGGATGACGTCGCGGCCAACACCGCACCTGTGACGAAAGCGGAGTGGTACAGATGGCCATCAGCGCAGCTCACGTCCATGTTCCGGAGCGCTTCGAGAGGTACAGCCTCAGCATTCAGATCGGTACCACCAGAATCGACCCCTGCTTGATGAATGTCGTTCCTGCCCCACCCCAACACAGAAATTCGCTGCCTCTTGAGGTCGTTCATGCTGGGGGTGGCAGGTGGACGTTCTCGCGGGGCCATTTTGCACGAGCTTAGGGAGCTGTATACATCTCAAATAAAGATTCAATCATGAAGCAGCAATCATACGGTTCGTATACCTCCCTAGCAGCTTGCCCGGGCGCTTCCATGACCTCTGCGACATGTCATGAGAACCATGCCCACGCAGGTGCTGCTACTCTGCTGCTACGCTGTGAACTGAGACAACGTTCACATCGATATTGTCCGTTATCAGGCACAGTGGAAGGACGTTCCGGCGGGGGGTAGCACTACGCTGGGAAGTGCAATGCGTGCAGAGCATTATCACCGAATATGTACGATGCACTGGGCCACCACCAGGCTTACAGCGACTACATCAAATGACACTACGCTGGTAAGTGTCTGTCGATCCAGTGTGGCCCGAGGATGACAGAGTGAGCAAGTGCCCATGAAGGCAAACTCGCGTTGCCCCAAACGCGTCGCTGTCTCGACTTCAGCACTGCACTGAGATACGCATGTCCATGCATCCAAACCGGTCGTGACGACGTAGGCATTGAGCTGGTGCATGCTACAGTCATGTCTGGGTGTTGAAGATAACAGACACGATTACATCATGTGCACGTTTTGCAGCAGGGATGATTCCATGCTGGTCAACACGAGCCGTGCAAGGCTGCAAGGACACGTGCTCAACCGGCTGCTTGCCCATCCCGCCTCCGGATCATCGAGCGAAAGCGGGAAAAACAGCGTCTGCCCAGCGTCAGCGTTGCGCAGTTCAGCGTGATGAAGCAGTAAGCGTCAACGCACTCTGACCTGCGCCTCGGCTGGTCGGTCGCGGCATTGCCCGTGTGGTCGATCTGGATCCAGACGCCTGCCGGGGCTTGCATGGACGTGCTTGCACCAAACCACGACCTCAAGTTGACCCCGCCATCCAGTCAACATGTGCCTCCTGCCACTTCGATGTCATCATATATGTATGAGTGATCGAGGCACGCTGACAGGATGACAGTTCACAGCAATGCACACACAGTCCTGTTAGCTGTCCTGTTTGCTGTGGGGTGCAACCCATGGCTGCACAGTATCTCTCTAGAGATCTCCTTCAAGCGCCCCATGTGCCTGCAAAAGTGTTGCTCAGCTCTACTCAGGTATCCCCACACAGCGTCAACTTGAAGCATCGCTTTGCAGCTGGCAGCAACCATGAACATCCACGGGCACTGTCCATGGCTTGATTGTGCTGTGTTAATTACTGAGTGGATCACATGGTGCTGTATCAGCCTCTCCAAACATGTTGCTATAACATACCATGTGTGCACTGGAACTAGGTCCACCTCCAGGCGGCTGCCACCTGCTGGCAGACAAGCTGCACTACTATCCTGGAGGCTCTGGCATCATATGTCTAGCAGCATTTCCATGCCATGAACGCATATGATATAACTTTTGGGTGTGTGTTTTAACATGCTTTCATGATCTCTAAGCAGCCCCATACCTGGCCAACATCCGCTGGCTGGCCACTGCTCCAGAGCAGCCATGTGCATGACATATGGACGAGCATTCGTCACATGTCTATCCAGGTGCACCTAGAGGAGACAAAGAGCTCACAGCTGATGCGATGTGACAGAGTGAATTGCCTGGCTTCCCAACCCAGGCTGGGCCCCGTGGCGCCCTACCTCTGCAGAGCTCTGTGAGCCCACCCGCGGGAGCGTATGCAGGCTTTGTGCATAGTAGCCCTGTAGCAAAGATATAGAACAGCCAAAATGCTGGGTCTGTAAATGTTGGGGCGGCTGTCACTGTGCAGGTGACAGGTGATGATAGCGGAGCAGACATTGCAGCTTTAGGCTGATGTCTGTAGTTGCGCGCACGACAGCAGTTGACAGCAAGTTGGTGTCATGTGAGGAGGTCTGCTGCACATGGTCTAGCCCAGGCTACTACCGCAAGCATACCCAGGGCAGTCTCATGCCATTACGCCCTGTGAAAAAGTGACAAAAAGTGTCTGCACCAGCCCAAGTTTGTCAGTGACCAGCTGAGCAAATGTAAGCATTGACGTCAAGCTGCTGAAATACATCTGGCTTGGACTGGCATGGTTCATGCTCTTTGATCCTGTGGATCCTCTTTGATCCTGTGGATCCTGTAGATGACAGGCTGATCCCATCACTGCCATTGTAGACTAGCCACATGACTGGCCTTGGCTGCAGATGCAGCTGTCAATTAGGAAGGGCGTTATCTGTCATACCTCTTGTGAGAGGATTTGCAGCCTGCAGTGTTGATATCACACATTGATCAACCCCGAAACAGCGAGGGATTCTGGGGGCACATCCTCCGCTAGCTCACAAGACGAATCGTCGATCTCAATTACACATAGCCATCATACATCCATGCCATGGTTGTCCAGGTCGAAGTCTGAATTGCACAAAACATGAATTGCCTTTGATTGCTGTCTGGCATGGTACCACCGGTTCACAGTCTGTGCCAAGCCCGTGCAGACCCATGACAGACTTCAGAGATCACAAGGAATCAGTTGAACGTTGTGTCATGGCAAATACCAGCCGATCACTTGGCACAGCCCGTGCAGACCCGAGCTCCAGAGCAGACTGCAGAGACAACAGGAGAACAGGTCCACACACGCACATATGCACACACAAAGAGCACCAGACAAGCTGCAAAAGCATCTTTATCAGCTCTGAAAAGATGAAGCTGGAGAAGTAGATAGCAGCACAGGCACGTCAGTGCTCCTGCCTCATGTCACAGCCCATCACATGCCCCCTGTGAACAGTGTTGGGTCGCTTGGCAGCAATTCCAGGGCTGTCACGCCGAAATTAGATATGAATATTCGGAATTGTTCTATGTGATCGGGCCCGATGACCCAGCACTGCCTGTGACTGCCACTGTAGCTCACGAGGGATCCCCCAACCTGAGGTCTGGCAGCTCAGATGTGTGGCCAGACAATGCAACAAAGCAGAGGGAAAGGTGGATATGCCATTTACTTCGCCTTGACACGGCCTGCCTTCCCCAGAGCGTTGACCACCATGGCAGGCATGAGGATGAATGCCAATTGGCATGCAGGCACATCATGACAGTGGCCTGCTGCAGGCCTAGGACAGGCATGGGACAGCACATGTCACACACTCTGTGCACTTTGTGCAGATGTCATGACCGGGGTGCGTGTGGTGACATGAGATATGTGCTGTCATCGTATCCCCAGGATCCGTTCAGGAGGCAGCAGTGGACTCGAGCCACCGCGCATTGACACCATGGCATCACCCCAGATGCACACCTGTGCAAGCAGTCGTAGCTGCAGGGACATATTCAGCCGGTGCTGGCTGCGGTTTGCGGTTTGCCCCGGAGCTGCGTCTCTGGCAGCAAGAGCCTGGTCCAGTTTGCAGAGCTCAGAGATGCTTGCAGATGCAACGCTGGCATGCATAACATTGAGATGCAATCTGGCATGCATAACATTGTGATGCAATCTGGCATGCAGAGCTCAGTGTCCTCAGAGCATATTGTATCATGTGGTGCTTGGGCACATGTGCTGGCAGCAGCTGTACACAAATACACATGCCCATCTTGCGGTGGCGCGGGGGTGTACTCAGTGGCTGAGGTGGTTTCGTTCTGCATTAGGTGACATCAGTGGTGTGGCATGGACATGCAGAGTTCCTGTGCGATTCCTGCGGTGCTACCTAGGTCTGCATTTGCATACACTCGGAACACATGTCCATCCTGCCAGGACCCGCACGTGACAGCACTGCCATGACAACATGCATGCAGGAGGAACGAGGTACTGGCTAGAGCTCAAGCAGACACAGCACCACTGCTGGAGGGTGATTGCGGCCCGCCCCTCCGCCCCTGCCGTGGCCTGCAGAGACGCATGCTCTTGTGGATGCTCTTGTGGATGCATGCTCTTGTGGATGCTCTTGTGGATGCTCTTGTGGATGCATGCTCTTGTGGATGCTCCTCCTTGCAGCGTGGTGTGATGTCACAAGGATAAAGATGGCAAGGCGGGCAGCACCGCGAAAGAAGCAAGCAGAGCAAGCACACACCCAGACACCCACGCCTTGCAGCGTGGTGTGTATGTGATGATTCTGATGAAGGTCGACACCCCCACAACTGCGGACCAAGCACCGTGTTTCGCGATGCTATTGGAGACAGCCGCCATCTACGACTGGAGTTCACACACACTGTCCCGCGACCCGTGATACAGACACTGCAGGTGCCTGCTCATCAACAAGATCTGGCGGCGCACTAGCGCAGGCGGACCACGAATGAAGCTTCATCTGGCAGCAACAGCGACCACAGGCCCCCCATGGAGCTCCACAGGGATCATGAAACCAGTGGGACGCCATGGTGGCGCCACGCCGGAATCGGTCATTGTATGATTTTGGGGCCCCACATGAAAGGCATATGTCATCAACCTCGACCTATCAGCTGATGTCCGGTCTCATTGAGACAGAGGCTATAGTCCGGTCTCATTGAGACAGAGGCTATATATAGCTAGCTGTCATGATCAGGGGAGCTGCCATGCCTTGGGCGTTGCATAAGGCTACCTCTGCGGTCTCTGTATTTGTGTCCTGTGTCAGAGTCCTGCATGGAGGTGCAGCGGGCCACGTACGGAGCAATCAGCCCGATGTATAGTGGCAGCAGCAAGCTCGTGGCTACAGGCGTGCGCTGAGCTCGCTAGAGCGCCTCTGTCGCTTCCTTAGCAAGCGCAAGAACTTTTTTTATTGAATTCTGTGTGAAGAATGACGTGATAAGTGTCGCTGCGCTTGATCAATGCAGTGTTGCTCGTGATCGGTGTTGTTGAGATTCGAACCGCTTGGCCAGTCCGTTGTGCTAGCATTGGCAGACTCTTCGCACTAAAAGCCGTCGTAGATCCATGGTGTAGGCAGACGACCATGTATGCTTCCTCGTCGGGGGCATAGCCATGGTTCTTGGGATCAAAGGAAAGGGCTAGTTTGTAGATGAGCTCTTCTTGGTCCCGGCAGTCACGAGGTGCGCCTATGATCGCGAATTCCCGAATCCAGATACACATGATGCGTCTCGTATATCGTAGAATTCGAGAGGTCGCCTGCTCTGTGGTGCAAGGCCGAACCTGTGGCAGCGCTGATCAGTGTTCAACACCATCACTGCTGCTAGAGGTACAGCGTGCGGCATGGCATGGGCCTACAGAGGAACGCTCAGCTCTCTTTAATGTGTCTGAAATGTGTCATGCGCGCATAATTTGTTCCACATGTGTTGTGGCAGTTGCGCGTTACGCTTGAGCACACCAGATCGTCTGAACGTCTCTCCATTGTCACACGGATGCGTGCTGCAGACGGTCACCGTGACAACAGGCACAGCAAGCATAGCCGTCGAGCTCACGAGCAATCGTTTGATGATGCGGCTCCACTGCCGAAGCCGAGCCAGCCAAGCTCAGCTCGACCCGGAGCCCCTCGCCCCCCGAGCAGGCACATGTTCGCCGCAGCGGATGGGACTCCGGTATCTGTGCACTCATCATCCACAGCTGTAGAGAGCTCCGGGCGCGCGTCCCACGTCAGCAGGTCGAGCCTGTGGAAGAAGGCTGATGACCGGGCTGCTCGAAGGGTGGCCCGAGAGCCCAGCCCTGACATGGCAACAATCAGCGCCCGAAACCAATCTGAGCGATCGACCTTCGATGATAAGCTGGTTGGGGAGATTGCTGCGGAAGGACTTGACATGGACCGCGACTGGTACCTCCGAGAGGAGGAAGGGGGGATGGATGAGGCAGATGGTGTGTACAACCTGGAGGACGAAAGCACATACAAACGAGGCCAGCGAAATACCGACGACAACGACGGCGGCAAGGTATGCTCACTCACCTGCCTGTTTCTTGCATGTGCCTGTTGGCAGTGTTACAGGATAGCACAGAGCTTCCCCCCCTGTCAGCTGCACCTTCATCAGGCTGCAGCTACGCCTAATGGCAGCACCAGCGCCCACAGCCCTCTTCGTGTGCACCAGCCCCAAGCTCCCCCACACAGATACCACCCGTTTCGTGTATGTCCATCCCACATGCGCCTCACACACCTTCACGCTGCCATCGACCTCCCCTGTAGCCACACCACACCCCAGTGCCCCGTCCGACCGCGGCCGCCACCTGTGCCACAGCAGCGCAGCTGTGCAGGTGGAGCGCATGCGCGACCGCAACGGCAAGCTGATGAACCTGCGCGACTCCAAGCGCGTCGCCGAGATCGAGCGCAACATGTCGCGCTGGGACGAGCTGCAGCTGCTGCGCTCCGGCGTGGTGGAGCGCGTCGTGGAGGAGGAGGACGAGGAGGAGCGCGAGCGCGTCATGCTCGTCGTGAACTCCACCAAGCCGCCGTTCCTCGACGGCCGCCACGTCTTCACGAAGCAGATGGACCCGGTGCTGCCGCTGAAGGACCCGACGAGCGACATGGCCGTCGTCGCCCGCCGCGGCTCCAAGCTCGTCATGCAGGTGCCCTCCCCCCCCTGCCCCGTCCACCAGAGCTGCACAGTGAATTGCGATGCACAATTTGGTTTGAGGCTGGAGTTGTCAAAGACCCAGTGGATGTGCATGCGTAGTCATGCATGCATGACTACATACGAACGCAGCGCACGCACTGCGGGATACACAATATACTGCACGTGGTTTGACGGACGGAGTATGGTGCATCGGAGTGTGGTAAGGTGTGCAAGAAGAGTACGATGTTGGATGCAAGCTGGGAGCTCCTGCGAGAGATAGTAAAAGCTGACGGCCTCGGCCGGAGGGGCTGGGCATGTGCGGCTGCAGCCTTCATGGGGGAGACTCTCGCAGGGCTGCCCGCACATGTACATGCATATGGCGTGTGTCGCCATGCATGTGGCGTGCGCCGCGGCAGCGTGCTGTTGTGTGTGTGCATGTGCTCTGGAGTGCAGAAAATCGTGGCACGGCTCGGGAGCGCACTCGCATGTTGTGCGTGCTGCGCGAGCGGCTGCGGCTCAGCGGGAGTGTGTGCAGCTGAGGGAGAAGAAGGACGAGGCGGCGACGCGGGAGCGATTCTGGGACGTGACGCAGAGCAAGATCGGCGCGCTGACGGGCACGACGGACAAGGAGCGTGCCGCAGCGGCCGACCATGCAGCGGAGGCCGACAAGATGACCCAGAAGTTCGCAGGGGATGTTGTGCGCGAGGACGGTGCGCCGCCCCCTCCTCCCCCTTGTGCCTCGCATGTCACCGTGTGCGCCCACTTCATGCTCCCAGCACTCCCATGCCCTTTGCATACCTCGCACTGCAAGCTTTTGCAGCTTCTGTCATGCGATTATTAACAGCATGGCATATCAACAGCATGGCCTGCTGTGACCTCCGAACCACAGCCACGCACCGCCTCACGCACGCATGCAGACGCAGCAGACGGCGACGTCACGGACACGCACATCGGCTCCCACATGAAGAAGGGCCAGGGCGTCAGCGAATTCGCCAAGACGCGCTCCATCGCAGAGCAGCGCCGCGCGCTGCCAGTCCACGCCGTGCGCTCCGCGTTCCTCTCGCTCCTGCGCGAGCACCAGATCATCGTCGTCGTCGGCGAGACCGGCTCCGGCAAGACGACCCAGCTCACGCAGTACCTGCGCGAAGCCGGGTACGGCGCAAACGGCCTCATCGGGTGCACGCAGCCGCGCCGCGTCGCGGCGATGAGCGTCGCGCACCGCGTGGCGGAGGAGGTCGGGTGCACCGTCGGCCAGGAGGTCGGGTACGCGATCCGCTTCGAGGACTGCACGTCGGCGGCGACGGAGATCAAGTACATGACGGACGGCGTGCTGCTGCGCGAGACGCTGCGCTCCGGCGAGCTCGACGGCTACAGCGCGGTCATCATGGACGAGGCGCACGAGCGCTCCCTCAACACGGACATGCTCTTCGGCATCCTGCGCTCCAAGGCGCGCCGCTGCGCGTGCTTTGCGTGCTGTGTGCTGTGAATCATCAGGGTATTTGATTTGCTGGCGACGCGATTGGTCGGAGTGCGCCCAGCCACGTGTTGAACCCTTTAACGGGGTGGGCGCCGTGGTTTGGCTGCATGTGCTGCGGCCTTCCCCTCAAATCGTCTGTGGGAGCGTCTCCGGTCGTGCTGCGTGCGGCAGCATCGATCCTGACCACCTGCCGCTCAGGACATCTGCCGGTCTGTGCTGCACCTCAGCCACAGCACGCCCAGCACGCGGACTCGGCGCGCAGCATGCAGGTGCTCTCCAGCCGGCGCGACTTCCGGCTCGTCGTGACGTCGGCGACGCTCGACTCCGACAAGTTTGCGCGCTTCTTCGGCGGCGTGCCGGTGTTCGAGATCCCGGGGCGCACGTTCCCAGTGGAGGTCGACTTTGCTCGCACGCCGCAGGAGGACTACGTCAGCGCCGCCGTCGAGCGCGCCCTGCGTATCCATGTCTCCGAGCCGGTCGACGGCGACATCCTCATCTTCATGACTGGCCGGTGCGCATGCATGCGTGCGCCCAGCGACCGCAACTCCCGCACGTGTGTGGATGTGTTCCACGTAGGTCCGGCACTCGGGGTGTTTTTTTGGTACCATGTTCGCGCTGGTTCGGCCTCGGTCCCCCGTCCCTACGCTCACACGCCCGGCCTCTGCTTCATGCCTACGTCCACAGAGACAGGTGAGGATACTGTGAAGCGCCCGCTCGAGCACGGGGAATCATGTGGATGTCTCAGGCGGCCGCGGCCATGGCGGCCCCCACAAGTCACCCTGAACTCAAGACGTCCTCTTGAAAGTCCCCACGCAGAACCCACATCCCTCAGGATTCATACGAGAACAGGACCCCGCTGCACATGCATGCAACCCATGCATGCACCCCCGCAGCCACACCCTCAGCACGACGGCGGCATCGTTCGACGCCCCCGAACAAAAAAGCGCCAGGGGGCTCCCCATCGGTCCTCCCCCCCCCCCCTCCCCCTAAACAGACAATGAGAGAACAGGGCGCGTGCAGGGAGGAGATCGAGGCGACGGCGTTCCAGTTGCAGGACCGGCTGGAGCAGATCGAGTCGAGCAACAAGGAGCTCGCGCCGATGCTCGTGCTGCCGCTGTATTCCGAGCTGCCGGGCGAGCGCCAGGCGCTCATCTTCGACTCGGCGCCGCCCGGTGCGCGCAAGTGCGTCATCGCGACCAACATCGCCGAGACGAGCCTCACCATCGACGGCATCAAGTACGTCGTGGACTGTGGCTACTGCAAGTTCAAGGTGTTCAGCCCCAAGATGGGCATGGACTCGCTGCAGGTGCGGTGCAGAGGTCTCTTTTTTTGTGGCAGTCCGGTGATGTAGCGATTATCTCGCTGGACTGCAACACGCACCGCGAGTGTCCAGCAGTGCACACTCTCGTGCACAGCTTCTGCGGGGCTCGGTGTGTGTACGTGTGGCGCTACCCGCGGCCTTGTGGGCTATGCATGTGCGCAGCTGTGCATGCATGGACTGGCGTTTTGACACTTGTTGCCTGCTGCGTCTACTCTGGGCTGGGCAGTGCTGCTCTGACACCGATGCACGGCCGTTTTGGTCGGCCCTGACTGATGCTCAAAACAATGTCTGGTCTCAAGTGTTTGCATCTCCTATGGCACACTTGCAGTCACACTGTCCTGCAAAGGATTGATTTTTGCTGACCTCAGACAAGCCTGCATCGTCTGTGTCCAACCGGCCGATGGTGTGGCACCTGGGTGTGTTTCAAGGTGGCTACAGGGTCACAATGAGTATATTCGAGTTGACCTCATACAGGACAGGCTCCGCTGCTGGTTTTTCATACTAACATCCAACATCGCCGTCATGGCCGATGGTCTCACACTACATATGTCAAGCAAAGCAATAGGGACCTATTCCGGCCATCACACGCTCTTGGGGCCACGAGCCTGCAAGATGTGTGTGCTGTGCCAGAGTGGTAGGTTGGAATGGGGTGCCCCCAGTCAGTGGGTACCTGTATGAGTTGCATGCACTTGTCTGGAGCTGTATCTCCAGGTGGCTTTGCCTTCCGGCACGCAACCTCAGAGTGTCGCCAAGGCCCTGTGTTTGATGTCGGTAGTGCTCCTAATGCTTCAAAGTGACCTGCCTGTCAGCAAATGCACATCAGAAAAGAGCGCACCATGGTGATTTGCCGCGGACGGTGCTCAACGCACCGCTGGAGATGCGAGCGCGATACAGGTTTTTCCGGTGAGCCAGGCCGGCGCCAAGCAGCGGCAGGGCCGCGCGGGCCGCACCGGGCCCGGCAAGGCGTACCCTATGTACACCAAGGGCCAGTTCGAGCACGAGATGCTGTCGGCGAACGTGCCGGAGATCCAGCGCACGAACCTGGCCAACGTGGTGCTGCTGCTGAAGAGCCTCAAGGTCGACAACCTCCTGCAGTTCCCGTTCATGGACCCCCCGCCGCAGGAGAACATCGTGTCGAGTATGTTCCAGCTGTGGACGCTCGGCGCGTTTGACAACCTCGGTGCGGGCACCTCTCTGCTCTCAAACAGTTTGGAATCATAATTTTTTTTGTTTCAATTGCAGCTGTTCGCCTCGTCCGGTCTGGAGCACGGGACTGCTGCGAGCGCTCATGCAGTCAGCTACGCGCGCATCTGCACGAGTGTTTGCATGCGCTGCGGCGCACATGCACACGCACATCATCGCGTGGCCCACTGCCCAGCACGCTGCGCATCCGTGATCGAGCGCCCTCCCGCTACGTGCATGCATGAGCACCCACAGCGGCGTGTGTCCTCACAGACAGCCGCCACTGCAACTGCAACTGCCGCTGCTGGCGCAGCAGCGCCCGCTGCTTCAAACAAGCAGGGGGGCCACAATAACGTACACTCGCGTTTGTGGCGGTCTGTGAGAGTGCAAAACACAAGAGAGCTCGGGCCGTTGTGTGGCCGACAGTCTCAAAAGTGCACTGCCAGGCATCGTGGTGGCAAGGTTGGCTTTTTAGTATATTGATGAACGTTTGTTGGAACACAAGCACTTGAATCTCCAGTTTGCGTTGCAATAGTTGGTAAAGCTGTCACACTGTATTATCCACAGCCTGTGATGTGTGCAGGGGCGCTGACGCCGCTAGGCGCTAAGATGGTGGAGTTCCCGCTGGACCCGCCCCTCGCGAAGATGCTGATCACGGGCGCGAAGCTCGCGTGCGGCGACGAGGTGCTCACGATCGTGAGCATGCTGTCCGCGCCCGCGATCTTCTACCGCCCGACCGCGAGGCAGGAGGCCGCCGACGCCGCGCACGAGAAGTTCTTCGTGCCCGAGAGCGACCACCTCACGCTCCTCAACGTGTACCTGCAGTGGAAGAGCCACGGCTACCGCGACAAGTGGGCCATGCTCAACTTCCTCCACCCCAAGGCGCTGCGCAAGGCGAAGGAGGTCCGCCTCTGCCCCCTTTCACAGCGACCGGTTCAAGTGACCGTCAACCCAGGCACAGCCACCACCTGCCTGCTGCGCTCGATGTTAGCTGTTGCAGAACAGCAGGGCATGCATGGAGGCGAGGTGCAGCAGCTCCTGTTTTTGGCAGACGGTGCCGCCAGTGTGGCGGCAACGTGGCCCGTGGCGCCCTCTAAACGGCATGCATGCGCCTTCACTCACTGCTGCCTGCACCCGCCCGCCTCGTGTGTTGGTGGCGTGCTGGGGTCACCCTGCTATGAGGTGACCCGCCGCTCCTGTGCTACGGCGAGCGCGGCGCCTGTTGGCCCCCATGCCACGCGCCCCCCCCCCCTCGCACCATTCCACCGTTTGAGTAGTTACCTTGATGCGTAATGTCATTCCTCAGCCGGGCTCGGGGCAATGCCAGACGTGCCTGTCACAAGCTCCCGGTGGCGTCCCAGCTGATGCACGCCGAGACCCCGGCGCATTCACAATCAAATCTCAGGGCATTATCTGTACCATGTTGTTCATGAACTCTGCTCCGACAGTCCCCCCCCGCCGGCTGCAGGTGCGTGAGCAGCTCAAGGAAATCATGGAGCAGCAGAAGCTTCCGGTGGAGAGCGCGGCCGCGGAGTGGGACATCGTGCGCAAGGCCATCTGCTCCGCGTACTTCCACAACGCCGCCAAGATGAAGGGCATCGGGGAGTACAGCAACGCGCGCTCCGGCATGCCCTGCCACCTGCACCCCTCCTCCGCCCTCTTCGGCATGGGCGTCTCGCCGGACTACCTCGTGTACCACGAACTCGTGTACACGCACAAGGAGTACATGAACAACGTGACCGCGGTGGAGCCGGAGTGGCTCGCGGAGCTCGGGCCGATGTTCTTCTCGATCAAGGTGCGGCCGGCCTCTCTGCGGGCGGCGATGCCGCGGCGGCAGTGTGTTGTGGCGTGTAGGTGGGGAGTGCGGCCTTGGGGGTGGACCAAAGCCGCACGGTGTGGGGTGGGGGGGGGTCAGCTGGCGGCGGTGATGTGACCGCCTGCAGTGCGGAGTGCTTGGCGCTACATAATTTCTGCTTGCTAATTTGCTAATTTCTGCTTTGTTCAGTCCCGAATTCACGAATTGTTGATGTGCGTGGCGGTGTCGCTGTAGTCTACTTGAGAAAGCACCAGACACATTCGTAGCCACAGGTATGCCGTCTCAACGAATCAGGCACGACCATTCGGATATGTGCAGCCAACAGCCACTGTGGTACATAACCCAACACGCAGGAACCCAGATTTCAGGCTGGGCTAGGAAGACGATGGGAGGTCTGGTGGAGCGCTCGGGCGGTGACTGATGCTCTTGTGTCGTGCAGAAACGCAACCAGCCGGGCATGGACAAGCGCTCGGTGCAGCGGCACGCCGCGATAGAGATGGAGGCCCAGGCGCTGGCCAAGGCCAAGGCGGTGCAGGAGAGTGCGCAGGGCCTCAGGGTGGCGGCGGCAGCTGCTGACGCCGACGACGGCGTCGCGGGTGTCTTGAGTGCCCGGGAGAAACGCAAACGGGACAAGGAGCGAGCGGGCGGCTCAGGCGTGCGCAGGCGGATGGGGATCTAGATAGTGGCATGTGCAGCATGCAAACGGAGGCTGCATTCGCTACATGCACTTCCGCGTCTTCAGCAAGATCATAGTCGTTCAATTTGTTTACAGACATCCGGCCTTATCACCATCCGGCCATAAACTGACCAACCTGCATCAATTTCTCATCAACATGGCCACGCCTACTTAGACAAGTAATCAATTCTAGCTCACTCCGACCGAGTGCTTGTGCCTGGGACTGCGCCCCAGTGGCTCACGACCCGATTCAACAGAGTGTGCAGCAGTGGCAGAGCCTCCTCCTCTGCCGCTGTTGTGCCTGTGCTACTTTTCTCTTCATGTCGAAACCGTACAGAACCCAACCGATGGCGGGTCGGGCTCAGACCCGGCGACTGTCCCCCTATCCCATCAGGTGCATGCTTTCCATGCGAAGCGTCCCGCTCCAGCGGCTCGTGCACCGCACAACATGCCCCCCCGTCGCCACACCCGGCACATACGGCGGCCGTTGCGTCGTTTTCCGTTCCGGTGCCATCATCAGTGGCGCTATCGCTGCACACACCAGCCCATGAGTGGGCGACAGAGAGCCGGAGCATTCCGCCCTCACCCCCATCCGCCGACGCGGAGGAGCGTGGGCTCCCAGCGCCGCCAGCGCTCGCGTCAGACCCCGGATGCGACATCGCGCCGCGCCAGCCGCCATCCAGCAGCGGCGGCCGGTGATGCCGGGGCCCAAAGCGGCTCAGGCGGCGCCACGACAGCAGCCCACGCAGCACGCGCCGCCGCCGCAGCGTCCGCAGCTCCGACGCCGTCAACTGCCTCAGCGGCGGCTCGACCGCCCACGCCGGTGGGCTGCCGGCGGCCAGCGCCGCGGACGGCGGAGTCGGGCTGGGGTCCTCCGCGACCGCAGCCAGCAGGTGCGCTGAGCGGCTGCGCATGGCCCCGCTCATCCCGCCATGCCGTGGCGTGAGGTGGGCCAATGCCGAGCGCAGAGACGACAGCGCCGGGGGCTGCCGCAGCGTGTCGCCGGAGAGCAGCGTGTCTAGATGTGCTGAGATCTGTGTGTACGTGCTGTGCATGCTGCGCGAGTCGGCACTGTGCGCGTCTGCCGCCGCGGCCTCGCCTTCCGGGAGCTTCGCCGGCACGGCCGGGGCACCTGGGCTGTAGAGGCTGGCATCAGAGGGGTGTACGGCTGAAGGCCGGGCAGGGCTCCGGCCGGGCCTCTGGGGCGTCCAGCTGGGGGGGGTCGTCCGGGCCGGGGAGAAGGCGGGTGTTGCAGGCGCGGAGTCGCGGCGCGCGCCGAGCCCGTGCGGGCGCCCCGCCCCGGCCGCATCCGTGGAGCGGCGAGTGAGCGTGTGCGCGAGGGACGATGACCGCAGCGGCATCGTGCGGGGTGTTGTGCCGGTGCGGGAGGGCAGCGACGGCAGGCGGCCGGGGGGTGCTTGCTGCGCTGCGATGTGAGACACGAGCGCATGGCAGAGCCGAGTGGAGCGCTCCGGCTCGAATGCATCGCGCCACGCGCCGGCCGACGGCAGCAGCACAGCCCAAAGGCGTGCGAGGGCGCCCTCGTCGTCGAAGTCTGCTGAGTCGCACAGTGACCCAATCTGCAGTGCGTGCTGCGTGTGCGTACAAAATACGAGATTCATACAGTCATACCTCGTCTGAGCGTTCACACTGTGAACTTCACACATGCAGTCAGGCCAGATAGTTCACGAGACCAAGGATGGGTGATGATTGAAAGCGCATGACTTGAACTGCATGATCGCGTCCGTGTTGTGCACTTGCGCTCCAGTCGGAATGTGCGATGACCAGGCGTTCAGATACTGATTCAGTGAGGCATGACTGTGGCCCGGACGTCGCCCGCCATGGCGCACGTCTGTGCCACGAGGACAGAGGGGCAGGTGTCACCCCAGGAAATACACAAATCCCGCCATCCACACTCACAAGGCACGGTCGCCTGTCCTGCACGTGTGCCTGTCGTACTTTAGATGGACACCCCAGCCACCAGACCACTTGCCACCCGTCTGTACAATTGACCGCCTGCCACCCGTCTGTACAATTGACCGCAAAAGCGGATGGGCTGACCGCTGTCAACGTTCGGTAGCTTCACACAAGTGAGCTGCCCGCCGCATGGCTCGCTGTGAGGCCGCACCTCGGTGACTGAGAAGTTGGAGCCGTGCATGAGCATGTGGTCGTCGGAGTCCTCGTCGTGCGTGTCCTCCTGTCCGGGGTGCCCCTCCGACTCTGAGCTGCTGTCCCGTACACCACTGGCCGCCTGCAGCACCAACGCGTCATCCATATGCCTGGTGTATCTGCATGGCACACAATCCACAGCGACCTTGGGCGGGTCGGCGCGATCGCACCACCATGGCCAGGGTGTTGCTGCACGCACCGTTGCGTGCCGAAAACAAGTTGGTCAAGGCAGTGTCAACATCTGCGCCGTTCAGCGTGCACAGCAGCCTGACCGCTGTGCTTGGTGTACCCAGAATTCCTGGACATGGCCGAGCCTAGCAATGCGGCAGACCAGGCCGCACCGGTGGCTCAAACGCAGCCGGCACCCCGCCAGAACTCTGCGCCCTCAGGGCGACATCCTCCTGCCCCAAATTCCCCGCCGCGAGCGTCCCGCTGTGGCTGGACCCACACGATGCGCGGTCGCTTGCCGGGCCAGGCCCGACCCGGCCGCCTCCCGCCGCTGGCGCCGCATCGGCCACCCCGCCGCTGCCCTCAGACTGCCGCTTCCTTGATACCGCCGCGCCGCCGCTGTCGCCGCCCCCGTCGCTATCTCGAACAGATCCCGTCGCTGACGCAACGTGGGGCAGGGGTCCCGGTGCGGCGGGGGCGGGCCCGGCGCTCGTGCGGGTGGCCTCGGACGATTGCAGCACGGACTGCACCTGCGCATGCATGCCCTTGATCTGGGCCTGCTTCGCCTTCTGCGCGGAACGGATGCTGGTGAACTCTTCCAGCAGCATTGCCGCGTGGCCGCTCTCGTCCAGCAGCTCCTCCCCGTCCGCAATCCTGCACATGCATGCCAGCGCTGCCCGAATGTCCGCACCACCTGGGCGATTGTGACAGCACAAATTCGGGGTATCATGTTTAGCTGTGTACAGCCAGACAATTCTGGCACAACACCGCCCCTGATGCAATCGTGGGGATACGTGCCTCGGCATACACTGTGCTGCCCTACCTCAATCGACATGATCCCCAGCGCTTTAGACCCCTGTAGCCACGCCGACAGAACACAGGCTGACCCAGCAACAAGGGCGTCGCCAATCACACAGCACGCAAAACGGGCGCAGTGTCCAGCCTGACCACAGCTCGCGCTCGTTCAGGTCGCAGGCAGTAACGCCAGGGCCGCCCCGGCAGTGGCCACAGGCGGCGCAATGGCGACCAGCGCGCACCTGTGCACGACCCGCATGACGGAGCGGTGCACGGCTTCGACGGAGATGTCGAGGTTGGAGTTGGAGAGCTTGGGCACGGCGAGCTTGTCGGCGGCGCGGGCGAGGTAGTCCTGGATGGTGCGGATGTTGCGCATGTTGCGCACGTACTTGTTGCGGGCGGGGTCGGTGGTCATGTACTTCGCACGCACGGCCATGCGCTGCGCGTGCTTCTCCTCTGTCCGGATGTACAGCTGCACACCATCACCGCCGAGTCAACGCATGCTGTGTGCACTTGGCGTTCTTGATCTTATGTACAAATTCCGGCTGTCAGTGTGGAGCGGTTTGGCGTCACGCTTTGCCCAGATACAGCAATACCTTTATCGGCTTCTCTGAGAAGTAGCTCATCTGCTCAAATGCATTGGATTCGTGTGCTGACATAGCGCTAAGTGTTCAGTGAAGTGTGGTGCGGCACATGGTCCACAGCACATTCAGAGGCCGGTGTCAGGCAGTGCGCGTGCCCCCGTAGCCACAGGGGCCGAATGCGCACAGCGTGGGAGCGGCAGAGGCTGCACCAGGAACGGCATGATGCTCGGGTACTGCTGCATGAGGCGGACAACGGCCTTGAGGTGCAGGTGGACGCCCTCCACGACTGCGCTGCGGCCGGCGGCATGCCACATCGCGACGAGCCCCTCCAGCCGGGACAGCACGACCCCGCTCTGAGCCTTGTACCCGATCTTGACCAGCCGCCTGGGCAGCTCGGCAGAGAGGTCCGGCCGCATCTTGAGCACCGCGACGTCGCTCTCGTACGTGCTTGCATGTAGCACGGGGTCCTCCTCTTCTGTCACAAAGCCCCTGCATGAAGTTTGTTTTTTCACCGGTTCTGTCCTTGTAAAGCACAGCCACTGCATGGAGTCATAGCAGAATGGCAGGCCTGGGGCACACATGCGGGAGGCAGCACATGCTCTGGTGTCCAAGCACATCTGACACACTGCTGCTTGGCATGAAGACCCGCGCTGCAGGGATGAATGGGGCCCAAGTGAGGCTTGGCCGGGAGTGGGACAGGTGTGGGAGGCAGCACCTGAGCATGTGGCGGATCGAGTCTGTTGACAGGATCGTCGTGATCCCGAGCCGCTGTCCGAGGAGAGAGGCGAGGGTGGACTTGCCTGTGCCAGCGGTGCCACACAGCATGATGATCACCCCCTGGTCACCTTGGAGGAGGGCATCTGCTCGCACCAGCTGCTTCATCTCCATACCCCATGCCGGCTGATGCTGGTGGATCAGTTTGAGAATCAAGTCGAGCAGTGGATCTCTGCAACGCAAGATGTCACTCAGGCTGTTCGGTCAGGGAGTGTGGTCATGCAGAGCATTGTATATGGTGCAGGACGAACCTCTGTACGGAGACCGCGGTCGTGCCATCTGGTCGTGCTTGGCACGAACTGCCCTCGAAACCATCTACTGCAGAGCCTACTATACGCTCGCCCAGATTGTGTAGCAGCACTTCCGCCAGAGTTTTGGCTTGCCTGAATTTGAGCCCCAGGATGGAGAAGAGCTGCTGGAGAAGGTGGCTATTGTAAACTGCTACGCCTTTGGCCGCATCTGAGGAGCATTTCTGCAACGAAATGCCATGTGATCGGCTGCATTGCAATGATGTTGATGACGGTCGTGATAGGCGTTGGGTAGAACTGGCGCAGGTGCTGATGCCACGCACACGATGCCACATTGTGAGATCTTCTGAACTCTCACGGAGTGTTGCTGCAGAAATAACAGGTGATATGATGCCCACCTGTGCGAAGATGACGCTGCACTGCTGCGCTTGAGCTGCAGCCTCAGTGCTCATGCTTCCGTTAGATTCCACCTATACAGCCATACCTCGCTGGGCCTGGAAGTCGCAAGAAACCCATCTTGATTACTTAGACACATTTCACTGATGATAACGGTAGCCTGTATTCAGGACGTCGGCGGTACACGTCACGTTTGCCTGTGACCAGTGCTCAACAATGCGGACATGCGGAACAAGAGTTCGGCTGTGATCATCCCACTATACTGCAAGCGGCATGCTCTGCCAGACTCACAACCAGCTGACCTTACATTTTGACGTAGGAGCGAGTCGTTCTGCTCTGCTCGTTGGCGCATCCAGGAATGCAGTGCTGTGACCACCAGGGCAATGTGACAGCAACTGACATGACCAACGGCGAACCGAACGGCCTCAGTGTCGACATCCGGGCAGTACGTCGATTTCAGCTGTTCAACCAGTCACGCGAACATTCCATCACCTCGCAGTCGTGTCTGCCATCTGCTGACGAAGCACTCCGGGACTGCTGGCCCGCACGTCCAAGTGCACATGGAGGTGTAAACAGGCCTTTCCTGCATTTATTCAAACAGGCCTCCTGCTGGTCTGCCCTAGTCACGTCGTAAAGATATGCGGAGCGATAGTGCCTCGGACACTGAGAATGTCAATCCACTTTACCTGGCACATAGCCGGCTCCGTCGCCGTCGATTTGACGACACAATTAGTATATGCTCAGACGTGCTAAATAAGAATCCTCTCGATCAGCAAGCTTGGTTCCTCAAGGTCAGAGCAACCACGCTGAAAAACTGGGTGGATGACACTGAACTCGAGGAGGAAGGTGTTTTCTCTCGCCACGCAGTCGCTGGTGTGCCGGTCAATGGGCTCCAGGTAAAGCCTCGGGTCTTGCAGGAGCTGGTGATATGTTGCTGGAGGACAATGCAATGCAGTCTGCCGCAAGGCCTGGCACCTCATTGTCAAGGCCCCTGACCCAGGCCAGCACTTCAGCAGCCTTGCGTCCTTTGACGCAGTCTGGACGCCCAAGTACTGGATTTTTACGCCCGGGGACTTCATCTCGCCCACTGACAGGCGAACCGCGTGTCGGCACTGCCCAGCGGAAGGGGACAGCACATCAACAGCGAGTTGCAACTGCACTGCGAGGGAATAAGCCAGGAACTGCAAGACCCACAACGACATCCGGGAGGTTTGTTCGGTTGGGGACAGCGTCCCTGGCGTCCCAGCCTGGAGGCCCGTTTATTGACATTGGAAAGCTCAACGTGGAAAAGTACTCACAGCGGAAACATCTGTCTCGCGCGTTGTGTGACTACATCTTGTACAGTGAGCACAACGCAAAGATTGCGACACTCCTCTGCCAAGCTGCTGTTGTGCGCTCTCCTGGTCCTGCTGCCACGGTGTGTTATGTCCATCTGTATCGCTATTGAGAAACCACTGTCAGCTGGACTCCTATACGAGCTGTCCCCAACGGACAGCACGAGAAGCTCGTGCGGTAGAATTGTACGTATACCCCTTTCATAATATTCAAGCAAGCCATCCAAAGGATAGGCGCTGCTTTGCGATGCAAAACGGTGGAATCACAGAACCCCGGCACCTGCAGAAGCACACAAATGGAACTGACTGGTGGTGGCACTTGCGCCTGGCGATGTGCCTCTATCAGCTATCTCTATTCAAGGAGGCGATAGCACAACATGAAAAGTCCATGGCCATCTGCTCAATGGACGAGACAGCGCTCCACCTCAGCAAATGCCACCTTAGGCTCGATCAACCTCTCCTAGCTGCCCAGATGTTTAAGCAGATGGCAATGCATAACCCGGGTGCACCACTCCTACATGTGATTGATCATTCCAAGCTGATGTCTGTATTGCCCTGCTTTCGCCGCATCAGTGTTGCCCGGATCGCAGCAGTGTGAACCAGCCTGGCGTTACAGACAACCCCCTGTACCTGCTGGGAGAGGCTCGGATTCATGATGCACTGAACGATCTGGAGTCCAGCCTGGCGCTGTACAAGCAGGTTCTGCATCTGGAAGCCAGCAATGTCGAGGCCATTGCGTGCATGGCTGCTCAGCACTTCTACTCTGACCAGCCCGAGGTCGCCCTGCGCTTCTACAGGCGCCTGCTGATGCTGGGCGTGGCCAACGCAGAGATGTGGAACAACATGGGGCTCTGCTGCTTCTATGCATCCCAGTTTGACATCACGCTGCGGTGTTTTGAGAACGCTCTCTTGGTAGGAGACGATGTCGCCCAGGCCGACGTCTGGTGCGGCCCTTGCTGAACGCCTGCCCCAGGCATGGCTGCGTTTGGAGGGAGCTTCATGCAGGGTGCTTGGTGCAGGTACAATATTAGCCATGTCGCCATGGGTCTTGGTGACAGAACTCTGGCTTATCAAGCCCTGAAGGTTGCAGTGTCGTTGAATAGCAACCATGCAGAGGCCAGGAACAACCTGGGTGTGCTGGAGTTTCACAAGGGTGCTGCCGATGCAGCTTTGGCCGAGTATCGGGCTGCACGGGACAGTGGACCTGCGCTGTATGAACCTCGCTATAATGGGGCATTGACAGCCTTCAAGGCTGGGGAGCTCGAGAGTGCACACCAGCAAGTGAACGAGGCGCTAGAGCGCTTTCCGGAGCATTCAAGCAGCCAAGAGTTGCTCCGGCTTGTGGAGGGTCTTTTCGCACTGTGAGCTGTCGTGACAGCCATTGCTGGATCACAATACTTAAGCATCGTTCATGAAGGCTTTGAATGCCACAGTCAGACGACCAGTCTGATACATGCTTTTGTACTGCACCGCGCCGAACATGCTGTTGCAGGAACCTCCGCTGGTGGACAGAACAAAGTTGCCCAGCGTCGCGCACGTGGTGCAGATGTCTTGTCATAAAGTAGTCTGTTGCCTGGAGCCCTGAAGTAGGGGCTCAGAGGATTCTACAAAGGCTGCAAGCACTAAACGGCGAGCTGTGGTCCAGTCACGAAAACCCCTGTCAGAACTGTCTCATCCAGCAAGATTTACTCCTGAGATGCTCAGAGGCATGACTATGCACCGCGGTCAAACCTGGTTATCGCATGCACGGATCAGTTCCATGTTCGCAGGCTCATGAATACTAGCTGCAGCGACTGTGTGAGAGTTTGGCTACGGACGTCAACACAGTGCACGACGACCAGCATGCAGAAAGTTGCATAAATCCCGCCCGCAAGTTGAGCAGACAGCATGCTGACATCAGTGTCCGGATCACGTTCGCAATTACAACTCTTGTACATCCCTGCAGATCATGTGCACCACGCAAATAACGAAAGGAAGTGTGGCTCAACACACTGCAATTGGTACTACCATAGGCTGCCATTCTTTCCATTTTTTCAACAGAGCTGCTGTGAGCATATACCACAGCCTGAATCTACACCTTCTTGCCCCGATTGGGCAGTTCTTTGCCCAGCTCCCCAAAACGTGCAAACATCAGCAGTACCACTGTCGCGAGCACTGCTGAAACCGAGCCTCCTAAGAAGCACCCCACATTCCCCATCGACTTGGCCACCGTCAGGTCCGTCAGCCGCCCAGCCAGCTGATTGGAAGCTGCCAAAATACACCCCAGCACCATGTCGGTCACGCTCCAGGCTGTGCCTGACACATTCCCCACACCTACAAGCATAAATCGTCTGCTCTTTTAGCGGCAGCATGGTCTGCCACACAGGCATGTCTGTGTGTATTGAGGACAAGGAAGATATGCAGGGGACGACACACACGGGGCACCACAAAAGAAAGAAAACATAAAACAGGTAACAACCTACGCAGGGACTTGTCCATCAATACAGCTCTGTTGACATGGGGGTGGTTGGTGCTCACCTTCTAGCTGTTGGTGCGGCATATAAGAAGACACCATTGACAGAGTCAAGCCGTGTGTCATGCCCATGTGGATCCCGATGAATGAGCACGCTGCAAACATACCCGCAGGCGTGGCAGAGACCGGCGCGGCGAGGAGCGTGTTGGCAACTAGCAGCATCAAGAAGCCGACCACGAGCAGGGTGTTGCGCACTCTGACACCTCCGCCTTTGGCGATGCGGCCAACGGTCAGAGCTGTCAAGGTGGTGCCCAGCATCGTTGCTGACGCCAGCATCGGCAGCATGACCTTGGGAACCGCACACTGCAACCACAGCTGACTACATCACCCGGATGTTGGAGTTGGCAATGTCCCAGTGGACATGGCTTTGCGATGATGCCCACATACATACAGACACGTACGGACATACAAACATCAGCATGCTTGTGTGCTCCGTATGGGGCTTCAATCTTTGGCAGGTATTCCTGGTAGGGCTGTGGTGCGGGCTTGTGCCCGGCCTAGTGCCATGTATGAGTGAGTGAATTTGCGAGTGGATTCCGAGAACCGGTCGAATGCCCGACCTCTGTCCATTGTAACCACAAACACACGTACATACATGCATCACCATGCCTGACAGCACCACACAACATTACTCCACCTGCTAAGGTTGCACATGATGAGGTCCTGCTATGGCGACGTCACAACCTTGTCGACAGACAGATGCCAGCTGAACAAGGTTCACCTTGGAAGGTAAGGAGCATTATGAATCTCAGGCAGGTGTGTAAAATAACAAAAACCAAACAAAGGAAAGCCATGTGAGAGGTGTGCACCGCACCGCTTTGGCCCGGAGCGTCACCCACGTGAAGTCAAACCTGCCAAAATACAGCACGGACACCACCAGCAGAGCCTGCCAGTACGCTGGGGAGAATGCTGAGATCACAGTCCGGATCTTCTGAAGCCAGCTCAGCTGTGGCGTGTCCTGGCCCGATTCCGCTTCTGCTACCGTGCCTGGTGTGCTGTCGACCATTGCAGCCCCTCGTTCACTGCCACCCCCCCGGCTTGGCCCCGTCTCTGCTATTGCATTCTGTGCTGGCCCTAGCTCCTTGCGGAATGCGACCGCAAGCCATACCAGTGCGAGGCATGGCGGCACGCTTGCTGCTGCAAAGGTGGCCACATAACTCTGTCCGCTCAGGAAGAATATCAATGAGGCCACTGCACTGCCAGCCAGCGATCCGATTGTGACAAAGGATTGCCTCATGCCTGCAGCCACAGGTGTTTCTGAGGTGTACTGTACATGCAGCTTGTGGTGCTGGAACAATAATCGATCATCAACATGACATTTGCTGAAGGGAATGGGTTGAAAAAGGCAGAACCCGAGTGACCTTGTGTTGGCCTGGGACTCGACATGTGTATGTGATCATGCAATGCCTGGCAACGCAGGATAGCACAACGGGATCGTACTAAAGGCTGAGTCAGACGTCTCCCCGACTCTTTGTGCTGTCTGACTGATTAAGGCTTTCGTTGGGGCCTCTCTGAACCCCTTAGAGACCCGGTCCATGAGCTTCCCGACAGTTATACACCACAAGCATGCACCTGCACCGAAACCAACAAACACCAGCTGGGACGCTGCAAACATCGGCTTTGAAACTGCTGTCATCACTGTGCCAAATAACAGTATTTTGACTTGAGAGCCGAGAAGATCGCCCAATACTCCGGAGAATGATTTTGAGATTTGACACAGCAGCTGCGACAAGGCTTGTACACTCCCAATCCTCTGCAATGCATGCAACGAATCTTTGAAACCTGAACATTCCCAGACATAAACATATATCTCTATTCATGAGTTGTGAGCTACGTTGAGCTGCTGCGTACCGAGTTGCTCATGCCGAGCTCATCCCGCATGAAAACGGGCAGGTATGAATCATGGATCAGCGTCGCGATGGAGCATAACATTCCGCCCAATGCCAACGCCATGAAGCGCGCATTAGCCCCTGCATCATGAAATGGACAAAAGAAATCTTTAACTCTCGTGATGAGAGACGGCCGCGCATCATCAGCTGGTTGCGCCTCGCCTGTTCGCGAGACAGCGAAATACTTCGGGAGTCTGCTTTGACAACGGAAGGCACGATCAGGCGCGCGGACGCGATAGCATACGGCAGACTCTCTTATGCGATAGCGTGCATGATTCGTCACGGTCGCACGCATCGTGCTGGTCAGCTTGTTTGAAGAATGGACCGGAATCACTGTCAACTAATCTGGCAGAAGGGCCACAGCAGACTAAAGGAAACGCCAACATATGCACAGTCTCCAACGCCTGCACGCGATCACAACATTCTTGGCTGATCGTGCTCGCTGGTTCTCGGAGGTGTGCAGCCATCCGCAGGTACGTACATACCTCGAATTCTCGGGTCTGTGCCAAAACACAAAAGCTGTTGGCAAGCTCTCTCGCGCTGTGAGGCTACATACAGAGCGACATTGAGTCTTCATCCATTCAGACAGTATTCACGGCTGCGAGATTCACACATCGGAGAATCTTTGGCGTCCAAGCCACTGACTACCATTATGTTGTTTTGACTAGCTCTACTAGATACAGTGATGCTGATGACTTGCACTGACTTTTGTCGAAGACTCCCAAATGGAATCTTCCGCCAGCTGGAAGTATCAGTCACGTGCTTGGGCCTGTGCGTGTTGCAATCGAGGAGTCTTGGGCTTTCAGGCCAGCGCCAAGGCCGAGTCACCAGCTGGGCGTGTCCCTCGTCCCGCCAAATCCCTCATACGACTACAATTTCCGGCGACACCGCCCAATGCAGTCGCTGGAGCTTCCGAGGGTTTGTATCACAAGATTGTGATCGTGTGTCCGGGCAGCCCGTGCACAATGCATCATACGGCTCGTTGCTTGCAGCAGCTCGCTGATTCACTCGCATCAGCAATGGCTCGACCACGGGCCATGACCAACGCATCCGACTGTGCGTCGTTTATCTGGTAGCCATGCATGCAAGGTAGGCTCCAGCTGGTCCCATGGCACAGATGTTGGCAATAAAGCTTGCGATTAGGATGGGCCGGGGTACTCGAGCAATTGCTGCAAGCCGTGATGTTCCAGGACTTGTTCTCTGCCATCAGGCAGCCTGTCAGCCGACTTTGTTGTTCATGGCCTGCTACTGCCGGATCGCTTGTCCTGATGTCTGTGCAGTGGCCTGTTTCATCTGTGGCACAGAGAGAGAAGCATGCCCCCGTCATTGGCGCAGCTGTACATGCTTGCTGCTGCCCCATGGTGGACGGCCGCTACAGCTGCGATGCAGCTGCATCGCACATGATCACCTACCTCTCTGCCTGCTTCCTAGCAGCACAACAGTTTCCTGTACATGATGATTGTGCACAGCCGCATCTATGGGGCTTGTTTGCTGCTCACTTTCGGCACACATGCATCTGCCAGCTTTTTCATGATGCGAAAGAGAGTATGAGAGAACATTTTCAGTTCGCATACATGAACAGCTTACCCAATGTCAACATTTGTGGGTCAGACATGCTATCTGTTCATATGGTTAGTGTGATTGCCCAAGGGCGGTCGATAGCTGGGCTGCATATGCTAGCAGGGCCACACCCATGCATGCACCGACACACAGCAAAGCATCCGACCGAGTCTTCATGGCCGGTTGCGGGCGGCATGCCTCTGCCTGAATGGTGTATTGGTGTGAACAACCGGCCGGTGAACCATGGCCTCTGCCTTGGTCCGGGTCTGCGCCTGCGGCACCCTGCAGCAGCCACGCGGCAGGTGAAACATCATGGATACAAAGGGGGCCCTCTGGGTCCCTAAAACCGAAAGGAGCCCTAAAAGGCGCATTTTTGCACACAGTCGCGCGACTCTGTGCGACGCATCTGGCGAGGACTGGACTGAGACCTGTTCTCGCGGTCCCCCGCGAGATGCGGCGCACAGCGTCACGGGAACAGGCGCAACATCGCACGTTAATCAAAGCATGTACATCGTCCTGCCATTGGGGCGGTGTACATCACACCGTGTGAAGCTGTGGTGTGTGCCCGCAGCGACCGGCTCCGGGCTGAGAGTGAATTCGAGCATCTTCGTTGGCGTGTCGAGTGTACAGCGCTGGTGCAACGGGGCTCGGGCTCCAGGCGGGCGCGCATGTGACCGACCCGTCATCTGATCCTGCTGTGCAATGCATGCATGGACCGGCGCGCATCTGTCAGCGGCGAAAGGGGATGCGGCCAATGCGGACGGTTCGGATCGCAGTAGAGTCCCCTGCATCGACGGTCAACGCTGAGTATGCTTAGGTGTGGAGATCAATCGATTGCAGTTTGTTTGTACTCTGTGTCTACCCTATGGGCGAGGCCAGCGTCCCAAAGAGGGCACGCGATCCGTTTCATAAGGTCAAAGTTGGCGACGCAGGTAGCGTCGCAGACATTGCGCAGGGTACACAACAACAGACAACCCGATCACATCAGCAAGTTCCCCCCACCTGCATCACCTTGACAGCAACACATCCGAGCGTACACACACCACACTAGCACCATGACATCAACTCCATCACTGACCATTGCCGAATGGACGCTGTGCCCGCGGTGCTCCCTGCCTCCTCGCCTTGACCCTTGTATCATGTCGGTGCAAGCACCCAGATCCACGCCCACCACCGAGACGGCTGAATCCAGACCCCGCCAGGCGCGATCCTTGTGTAGGCAGCAGGGCGGCAGGGCGTGAACTGGCAGATTGTGCATGCCCTCAGGTGTGGCTGCTTCTCTGCGAAGCAGCTGTGCCAGCCCAGGCCTTCCGTCCCTCCCGCGTGCACCACGTCTTCGACAATGCGTTCAATGCTGCAGACACATCGACAAAGCCAATCGTGAGATCGATCTGCCGGATTCTGGCTGGTTGCTTCACAGCATGCAGCGGGCAAGCACTGGGCGTGCTCCCTTTCGGCCAAGTGCCAGTGCTGAGCGCGCTGTGCGGGTTGCCATGCGAATCTGTACCACCGAGGCACCACAAGTCGCGCGGCCTATTTTCACAGCCTTCATCAGTTGCAGGACAATCATTTCGTGCCGCTTGGGGATGATCACATTCCTGATCGTGTCGCGAAAGCTGCTGTCCTTCGCATAGTGTTCAGCCTCTGATCGCACAGTTGCGCAGATGCCAAGCAGAGATGTAGGAAATCACCCGACTGCAACACTATATATACAAACATTTATGTTGGGAATTTTCTACCTTAGATCAAGCGTTAGTTGTGTCAATTGAAGCTGCCGCCTGGTGTCTCAGATCACAGCACACTGCCATGTCTATCACCCGCCCGTCGCGGGCGGCGATGGATCCATTTTGTGAAATACGTGAGCACGCAATGGAATCTTCTGTGGTAGCCGTTCATCCTACTCAAGAAACCTTCTGCGTGGGCAGCACAATCGGGGACCTAGACTGCTACACCTACGAAGACAGCCCTTACGCAGATCGATTCGTGCTGCTGAAGCAGGGCTGGACTGCAGCCTTTGAGCCAGAAGAAACTGCTGAGGATGATGTTCGAGCGGTCGCGTACAGTCTAGACGGGGCACATGTAGTGAGTGTGAACGCTGCTGGGAGTCTAATGATATTGGACAGCGAGACCGGACAAGACGTAGATCAAACACCGGCGGAGGCAAATGACTCATTCCACTCGCTTGTCTGCATGGAAAGAGACATGTTTGCTACAGGTTTGCACCCTCCTGATGTGCCTTCCATGTGTGTACAGCAATGTCCGCTTCAGTCGTTGACCGCACAGCTGCTGAGCAGCACAGCCTGACATTCTGCATGGCTCACCCCACCAACGCAAACTCAGGTGACGACAACGGAACGGTCCAGATCTGGGACAAACGCTCCTTGAATACCTGGGACAATGAGCACAGCATGAGCGAACAAGAGGACTACATATCATGCCTTGCATACCGGCAACAGGACATGTCTCTTGTGGCGACATCCGGCGATGGCACCCTTGCTGTGTATGATATCAGGAAGGCACGCCTCAGGCAGCAGTCAGAGCCAGACGAGGATGAGATGCTCTCCTGTGTGATTGTCAAGCGGGGCCGCAAGGTGGTGGCTGGCACACAAGAAGGTGTCTTGAGCATCTTCAGCTGGGGCCACTTCGAGGACTGCAGTGACCGCTTCCCTGGCCACCCAGACACCATCGACTGCATCGTGCCATTCGATGAGGACACGGTCATCACTGCTGGTGGTGATGGGGGCGTCCGAATCGTCTCAATCCTCCCCAATAAGCTCCTGGGGGTTGTGGGAGAGCTGAAGAATGCACAGTTGCAGGACATGGCGATGTCAGGCGACAAGCGGGTACTGGTGGGGGTGTCGGATGATCACTATGTGCACCTGTGGAGTCTGGACGCCCTGCTTGAGGACAACGATTTTAGTAAGGGTATGTGTCTTCTCTACTCTCGCCGTGTGCAGTTCGCGTGAGTCATGAACAAAACTCCCGTCACTGCTGCCATCATGTTGAAACTTGAGCTGCAACAGGTGTGAGAGAGCTGCCTCGCATGCCATGAGGTCAAAGCTTTATGGTGCATGCAGGGGACAAAGAGGAACAAGACGACAAAGATGATGACAATGATGACGATGATGATGAGGACGACGACGATGATGCTGATGACGATGATGATGAACGCCCCGCAAAGAAATCAAGAGCGAGCGGGAAGAAGGGCACCAAGATGGCAAAGTCATCCAGGGGCAAGGCAACAAAGAAACGGGGAGTGAATCCAGATTTCTTCAGTGGGCTGGCGTAGGGCATGTGCTTGTCAGCAGAAGTTCCGTATGGCATTGGGCCGCTGCGGCAATGTTCACAGGCCTACGTAGGCGTAGGTATACCAGATGCAGATATGCCCCAGGCCTGGCTTGCTGTGGGGAGCTGAGCTTGCGTGCACACGGGCATCTCTTTCGTTGTGGCATTGCAGCCACAAAAATGGATCAGCTTGATGCAGCCAAGAATGTGGCAGACTCGAGAGGTAACCTAGGCATGGTGTAGCCTTGCATGTGATGGCCCACATGTACGTGACTGTCTGGCTGGTGGGCTGACGTGTGCCCCACAATACCGATAGAGATTGCGGCGAATGAACCACATGACATGTGGATGTGCTGCCTTCAAACCTGCTACGTGAGTGCGACATGGGAGAGCCAAGCACGGAAGTGCTCATGATACGCACAATCGAGATGCCATTTCTGATTCGTGTGTTTTGTGAGCGACAGTGCTTGCACCATGTACAGCAGACATGTTGAGCCCGCATGAGAGACGAGTTTCATTACAGGACAGCCGGAAAATAATCTGTGCCCATGGCTTAGCCTGTTGTCGTCTCTGGCGCAGGCTCTCCTGCCTTCTTTGTCAAGTACACTCCACACTCAATGTGGTGCGTGAACGGAAACTGATCGAAAATGGCAAAAGATTTGATATCATGGGTGTCTTCGACGGCCTTCAGGTTCTCATGCAAGGTCTCGGGGTTGCAAGACACGTAGACAATGTTATCAAACTCCGACATCAGCTTCTCGGTCTCAGAGTCCAGGCCGGCCCTCGGCGGGTCCACAATCAGCGTCTTCAGATCCAGGGTGTCCCAGTCGATGTCCTTCAGCCTGTTCTTCTTTGCCTTGGTTCTCCATGCTTCTACAAACTCCTCACTGCACAGATGCAGGGCTGTGCATGCGCAAAACGAGCCAGAGACACCTGAGTCAGCAGCTGCACAAGCAGTGCTGCGACGGGCTTGCCAGGACCAAACATCGCAATTGAGCAGGGCTGGGAACTGGTCGTACCTGGACATGCGGACCATGAACACATTACTCACATCATTGTGTTCTAAGTTGTCCCTTGCCGCAGCTGTTGAACTCTTGGACAGCTGCACGATGCACAGCAGCGTGTGAGTAAAGTAAAGAAAAAAGTAAAGAAAAAGAATCTGCCTCACTTGAATCTGGATTTACTTGGCCGTACAGTGAATGGCCACACATCTATGACCGCAGCAAGGCAGGAGCAGGTTCTCAACACATTGTTGCAAGTCTGAGATGGCGAGGCAGCACCTCGGTGGCAACAACGTTGCGGAAGTTCTGTGCCATGGGAATCGTGAAGTTGCCATTTCCACAGTAGAGCTCTAGGGCATCGCCTTCCGAACCGCGTGTCTGCTGGACTGCCCACGAGACCATGTGTATACAGACAGCACCGTTGGGCTGCGAGAATGATCCCTCGATCTGCTTCTGGCTGTATGTGCGTCCGCAGATCTCCTGTGTCTCAACAACATAGTTCTGATCCATGAGAATATTCACACCTTTACTCCTTCCCTGGAGGTGCACAACCTCTACACCAGGACATTGCTGAAGGTCAGCCCTGCACCGGGCAAGGGGAGCAGTCGGCGGACATGTGCTCTGGCGGACACGTGCTTCACATTCTCATAGTCGAATTCGTGTAGGTTGGGAACATGTGGGGTGTTCGGGCGTGGAAACGCACCTGAGCAGTGCCGCCTTTTCCCTCCACTCTGACTCCATTGTACTCAGCTTCTTATGATATATCAAAGTCACCACAGCCTGCCCTGACAGCGTGGTGTGGAAGCTGACTTGGAACAGTTTGAATTTCATCACTTTTGACACTGCGACGTGCTTCATCACCACCGGCATCATGGCGTTGATCATCTCATTGACAACTGGGTACTGCTCGACCTTGATCCTGTTGGCAAACTTGGCGCCGGGCTCTTTTGCTCCGTACATGATGTAGTGTGACCCATCATCATCATGGAAGACTGAGAAGTCACAACGGTTCCGGTAGTGCTGGGGCGGACTCCGAAATATCTACAGCGGTTTCGATTGTCATTCGCCGTTGATCTAACATTTCAAGCGGTGGACTTGTCGCTTTCGCTGCGATGGCTCAGCCGAAAGCCACCGCACCACCACTAGGAGAGCAAAGATGTGAGCGCCATGCACGCTCACTGCCACTGTATCTTTGAATCTGCTGCCCCTGCATGTGCGAATAGACACACCTCGACATCTGGCAGCGGCTTGCGGTCGGCAAACAGCCGTTTGACTTTCTCTACCTTCGACAGCAGTTCATCTTCATACTGTGTCACGTCCACCTGGGGCACGTATGCCATTGTCCTGACACCCGCTCTTGCCTGTGGGGATTGCACCTTGCGGAATGAGCTTATCAGACCGTTGTGGCAGTGCAGCAGGTTCCAGCAACGCTGTTCATTGGCTCCGCGTGTGACGGCCCGTGACGATGCTGCCAAGACACGCCCAGCGTGTGCAGCGCCTGGGATCATGCAAACGGCCCAGATTCATCCGAACCAACACGTTATTTCGCAATTCATGGGAAATGGTGCCGTGTACAAAGAATACCAATTCAAGCAGCGACAACAGCCGGCTCCCTGATCAGCTCAGGGCACGAACGCGACGTCGGGCCTACACACAGAAGCAGAAGGCGGAGCCGTCAAGCTCAGCATTGTCGACTGTCTCGAACAGATCATGCACAGCATTCTTCGCAATTGCTGCTTTCGGCAATTGCTGCCACCCACGCGGAAACTGGGCCCCGAGCGGCAACCGAGCGGCTGTCCCCTCAAGCTTCATGCATGCATGAATCACAACCACGGGCGCGCGGCCAGCGCTCTGTTCCCCTGGCATCTGAGCTGCCTCAAATCATACGCCGGTCAATCAGGACCGTCAGGCCGAGCAGTATGACACATCAGCTTGCACGCCTTGAGACAGGGCACCAATTCACACTATGCAAGTACGTGAGAACTATACTTCAAGCACACTTGACTGGGTGTCACTTCAAGCAGCTGGCGCACCCCGGCTGTGAGTGCAAGATGCAGCACCGAGGCTGGCGGCTCGGGGCTGTGCTCAAGTGACTAACGCAATGACACACAGAACCATATCACAACATTTCAAGTTGCATGCCTGTGCACAGGATATCACGTGATATCCTGTACATGTCACTAAGGAACTCAGCAGCTGCCTAGGATTGGCAGCCTGGTGCACACAGGAGCCACAGAACAAGCCAGCCGGTTGACAAACCTTGCTGGCTAAAGTTGCAGCCACAGGTCAGAGCACCACACGCAGGGCGGCACATGTTGCTGCCCAGCAACCATGCTGCTTATCTGCCAACATGTCTGAATCACGTCCAGAAATGCTCACGCTTGCATGCATGCAGGGCTTCTCACCGAGATGATTGCTGCTGAAACCTGCTGAAACCGGCACATGATCCCGGCCCTTCTGGCCACACACATGGCACCCTGAAGCGTACAGGCGCGGAGCACATTATTGACCCCCTTTTTTTTTTTATGCCAGGTGATCAGGGTGACCGCAGTACCCCGGGCCCTCCAAGCGCAACCGCTGTCACACCTCCCGAAGATTTGCCGCTTTCCAAAGCCCCCGTGCTGCGGCCGAAACTCCAATAGGTCAGTCCTGAAGTACCGGCAGCTGGGGCCGAACTTCCAATAGGCCAGTCCTGAGGTGCCGGCAGTGCTGTGCGTGCCAGTGCCCAAGGTCCGACTCGGATCGGATCCATGAAATAGCCAAAGGTACCATTCGGATCGGATTCATGATCACAGCGATCACAGGGACGACGGGTGTGTCACGCGCCCATGGTGCGCGACATGCGTACGCGAGTTCGGTGCGCCGCCACAATTGTTGCGGCGGGGACACAACTGGCGGCAGACCAATTAGGCGCAGGACCCCTGGCCTGCTGGATTGTTGAGGCAGGCAGCACCGTGACAGCAGCAAGCAAATCAAACACACAACCAAACGTGTGCACACCAGTGTTGGGCCGCTTTGCAGCTTTTCCAGGATTGCCACCCCGAAATTAGATCTGAATATTCGGAATTGTTCTATGTAATCGGGCCCGATGACCCAACACTGGCGGCCACCTCCGCTGTGAACAACCAAAAGACATCTATCAAACAGAGAACAGGGCACAAAGGGTGCGGAAGAGTTACGATGCATGCCAGCTGACACACATGTGTGTGGCGGTGTGGCTGTGGCCAGCGCAGGTGCTGACGTTGCGTGGGTGTGCTGATGTGTGCTGCGTGTGGCTGGCTGCGTGGACGTGCGGTTCCTCTGGTCGTTGCTCGCGGTGCTACCTGCCTTGCTTGCTTCGTCCTTGTAACACACACAGCCATAGCGGCAGCACAGTCACGTGCTGGGAGGTTGCTGATGCCCTTGATGTAGACAGCATGTGCCATGGTTGGCCAACATCATCTTGCGACGCAGGGGCACGCCGCGAGGTGCGGAGGGTGCCGGCTGCGGCGGCCTGCCGGATTCGGTCACTGCGACGCACACACAGCAGCGGCTCACGCTTGCGCAGTTGACAACAGCTGCTCTGAAGGGCGCATACACAGCCGCCAATTCAAGGGTGTTTGTGACGGTCGCTGGGGGTGCTGTGGGGTTTGCGCGCGCCGGGTGCGGCTGTGGCATGCATGCGTTGGGCCGGATCGGTGGTTGGGTGGAGCCGGTGTTGTTGTGATGCTCGCTGGAATGGCGGTGCTGCCGACCTCGTCATGTTGTTCCTTGCATCACAGCCGCGGATCTCGAATGCCCCGCTTCCTGTGTGTCTACCCAGTGCCCCGTCTGAGCTGCCCGGCAGCAAATGCCCAGCAAGACCTGCACCTCGTTGCTCGTCTAGCTGCACTCAGATTGATCACGTGCACATCCCGGTGCCGGCGCCTCAGGCCCTTCCCCCAGTGCGAGCCAGTGTTTCACAATGACACAGGCGGCGAGGCGGGCAGCACCGCTGTTCTTGCGAGCAGTGCAGGAACTCGACCGCCGATACAGCACACCGCACCCATGCCACAGCCGCAGCTGCATGTCAGCCAGCGTGTGGGGCAATTAGGCGGTCTGGGGGCTGCAATCAAGGCCCACTCCAGTGCTGAGGTGGCACAGCATTGGTGTGTTGTGTGGGTGTGTGTTACAAAGGAAAAAGCCGGAGGGGCCGGTAGCACCGCCAGGACCAAAAGGGACCTTCACTGCACCGCATAGTATATGTACGTGCACTGGACGCAAGTTCTACTGCACACGGCTGGAGGACCACCAGTAGGTAAAGTCAAGTTAGTCTGGACTGTGTTACAAGGGGACAAAGGCGACGAGGCGGGCAGCACCGCGAAACCAGCAATCAGCTCGAGAAGATGTCCTGTACCTGTGTACGTGGGCTTAGAGGCAGGGGCTATCTCAAGATATGCATCGCATCACTGCACTGCTAGCGACTGGTGCCGATCTCGCATCGAAGCGCTACACTGCGGAGGCCGTGGCTCTGCAGATCCGCGATGTCTGCTGGTCAAGTGCATGGCACGCATGCTAGCGGAGCATCGTGTGGTAATGTGTGTCCACCCATTCTGATTGTATTTACTGCACTCTTGCACTCCGGAAGATGCAGCTGCGAAAGCCTGATCGACCCGGTGATCCTCGCCAAGTCCGCACGGCATTCTCCCACTGCTGAGGTGTGCGTGTGGACATCAAGGATGAAGGTGGCGAGGCGGGCAGCACCGCGAAAGCAGCAAGTAGGTCAAGAGTGTGTTCTCAGGGAGTGAGAGTCGAGCATTCTCACTGCCCGGAGCAGCAGGGCCACAGCACCTGACGTCACGAGAGCCCGCAGTGTGCAGCAGCACGGTCACGGCAGCTGCTGAATCATCCCTTGACAGATGCTGTCTCCCGTGTCGCGGCACCCATCTGGTATGGGCCAGCGCTGATATCGTGTGCCCAGATGGTCGTGCACGGTCCAGGGCACAGACGCTATGAATTTCGTGCTGGCGGTCACGCTGTCTGCTTCGCATGTACACTGAGAGACATCAACACGAGCTGTAAAGGAATAAGAATGCGGCAGCAAGGCTGATGCCGCTGACAGGCCCGGCCGCCTCCCGTCAGACCAGGATGTGTAGCGGTATGACGTGGTGCAGTGATGCGACGCGGTAAATGCTCAAGGCGGCGACTGACTACAACGAAACATACAATTTAAAAATTCGTCCAGCAAGGCGTGGCTGGCGATAGCGATGACCGCCTCGCCAGCACCGCATCCTCGAACTGCGAACGACTTGCTTGCGCCCTCATAATAATTAGCGCTCCGTGACAGCACTTACGCCTGCCGTGACGGCAATGATGCACTGCGTCGGCTTGCCTGCGGAATTTTATGAGCGTGCACGGTGCTCATGTGCTCTGCATCGGATGTGCATGACGTCTGTGCGCTGTTGAGTTGCAATTGCAGCGTCGCCTGACTCGAGCCGAACACCGCGTTCGCACGTTTGTTTCGCCTTCACAGACGGCCTGCGCATGTCAGCACCACGCTGGAGCTGCTCAAGGACCGCGTCTTGTCGGTGACGATGTTGTGCTGGAGCTCAGTGTGCAGCTGCGGCATGCAGACGCGGCTTGAGAACGTTGTTGCGCCGACGGGTGCGCTGCAGCGACGCGCGGTGACGAAGCCTGCTTCACAAGGTTGCTTGTCCACTTTGTATGCAGCGGCTGCGTCCGATCTTGTCAGATGAGTCTGTGTTCTGTAATCCGTCGAACAACACCTACCGAGTGCGATTTTGTATGCATGTACGAGCTCCTTGTCACCCGTAATGCGGGCAGCTCATGACTTAGTATGATGTATGCGCAGTGCCGCAATTCACAGCCCAAATCAGATGGACACTCGAAAGCGGCCACCTGACAAGGGCGAGCGATTTAAGCCATATGGCCTATTGCTGCATTAATTGTTTCAGATTCTGTGGGCTCAGCCGAGGTTGTCGAAAAGCCATCACCTGTGGTTGTGGATATGCCGCACGCCGTTTTGGCACCAGTCTAACGCCGCGTTAACTTGGATCTGAGATCGCCAGACAACTTCGTTGCAGCAAGCAATTCCCATCGCCGACGATATGTTGGTCCACCGGACGTACGTGTGTTCACTAGCTACCTTCTCTTTGCTGTGTAAACTTGATCCGTGAACACCTGCGAGAAAATTTTCCATCAACATAACAGAGCTTGACGTTGTGGAAATCTGCAGTGATTAGCTGAGAATCAGACTACTGGCAAGTGGGCTTCTTTATCTGCCCGACGGAGCCTTGTCCTCCCACAACTGGTGCGCTTCTGTCGCAAACTGTTCTCGGGCCTTTTCAGAGCTGGCGATCTACACCTGACACGAGAATATGCTCAACAAATTATCAAGCATTCATGGTGAGCTAAGCGAAGTATGGCCGGTCGTGTTCATGGTGTCCATTCGATACTCCCGTCCCTGACACTCGGCTGCAGTCACCAGCCCAGGGGACAGCCCCGATGGACAGCTCGGGGTCCGCATCAAATGTGACATGAGATGTGGTTGTGAAGGCCGTGTAGAATATGTGTGCATCGCTTGGCGGTGACCTGCCCGTTTGGGCTCAGGAAGTGCGACGATTAGTTGAAGCCGTGGAACGCGCTCCATCACACTCACTGATCCAGCAGTGATGCTGATATCAACGGCTTCCATGCGAACGATGTTTGCAATTCAGAACTCTTTCACAAGCTGATACTCCAGACGGCACGCGTCTTGAAGTGTGTGACCTCTCAGCTGACGAGTCTAGCGAGTCTTCCGCGCAGGTCACCGAACAAACTCTAGCGTGGTTGTCTGAACCCAGAGTTTTTTCATAAGGCCATGTGCCGCGCGCATGTTTGGATCAAGTATTGCGCCTACCGGCTGTGTGGCTCCAATTCAGATTGTTCTGCGCCGGGATCACTGTCTCGGACAGCACCTCGCTTGCATGTCAAATACAGGAGCCACGATTCGTTTTAATTTTCATTTTATCATTCACACACATGGACGCAGGACTGTGCAGGCTCGTCACTTTCGTTACCTGCCCGTGCATGGTCTTGCGAGGCCGGAGGTGTACAGTGCTTCGATTGCGTGGCGTTACACGGATTTGCTTTTACGGTAGTGCTACATCTGCACCCCCATTATGCTCAGCAGCGATGCTGATCTGGGAATCACAAGATAACGTCAACGGGCTCGACGGATTTCAGCCATCCTTTGCGCTGATGTTCTCGCCCTGTTGCCCACACACAGCGCAGCGACGATGCTGTTCCACCCGACAGCTCGATAGCCTGCATCTCCTCTCCTTCTGCAAAAAATTTCTGTCGGATCGAGAGCTACGGCGTTCCAATGAGCCCTTCCGATTCCCCACTACATGTGGCAACCTGTGGGTGTGCCTTTGCAGCTGCCAGCGGGTTTCCTCAACGCTGCATCTGCCACAGCCCTGAAACGCTGAGATGGCGATGCCTTACTCCCAGATGAACCCACATGTGCGCTTCCCTACGTGACCGTTTCGCCCGAGCCAGCGTCGAACGTCGCCGTTATAACGCGTTATACCACGTATGCATGCATCCAATCCAACCCGACCCAAGCCGTACAGGTCCACCACGGCATGGGCCCGATGATGCCGCCGGACGACCAAGATGACTTCTCTCTCCTCCCCGTAGACTTCATGCCCGCGATGTCGCAGCCATCAGCTCAGGGCTCATGGCACCCCCCCGCTGCCACAGGCTCCCCGTCGTCCTGGCTCAGCCCGCAGGACGGAGGCATGTCCCCGGGCCGCTCCATGCCCCACGCCAACTCCGCACCCTCGCTAGGCCTGCTGCACCGGCCGGCGCCGCCGTCCCCGACGATGAACAGCCCGGTCGTCCCCCCGATGGACCTCCGCGCCCCCGCCGCGCCGGCCCGGCACAGCCAGGCGCTGTCCGGCTCCCACTGGCCGCATCCCCCCCACCACGCACAGCAGCAACAGCCGGCCGCGCGTATGAACGCTGACGCCGACATGCCGGACTACGAGGAGCGGTTGCAGGACATCATGCACCAGTCGAATGCCGCGCTGTCGATGTCCGTGCCGATGAACATGCAGAACATGCCCAAGGAGCACAGCCTCGGGCCGTCGACGAATGCGATGTCCTCCAGCAACACCATGGACGTGCGCTGCCCCCCCCCCCCCCCCCCGGCAGCGCCTCCCTGCGAAACCTGACACCGTCCTTCGCTTGCTTGGAGTTTTCAATACTCAGTTTGGCTCTTTTCGTGCGGCCAGAGTGAAAATGTCCCTCTCTGTAACACACCTTTGCTTCGTTCTCACATCAACACCTCAGCATGTTAAATGTCTTGGCGACGCTGTTGGCTCACACATCCTGCTGACATGTGGCAGGCGTTGTGACTGCACGCCGCATGTCTGGCCACGCAGCACAGTTCACCAACCAGTTGAGCCATCCATCATCTCGCCACTTCGCTTGGGAATGAGTGCTCACGACGGTGCCCGCGCTGCAGGATGCGGACGAGTCGAAGCTGCTCGTGCTCGCGGCGCACTGCCCCGCCGTGCTGCAGCGGCGCACGTGGAGCGTTCAGCAGTTCACGCTGGAGAAGCTGTTGTACGTCGGCCACAACTCGCGCGTACTGCAGGCGATCGACAAGGTCACTGGCACCACCGTCGCCCTCAAGGTGTACAAGAAGCAGCAGCTCGGCGACATGGAGCGGTGAGCGCCCACACGATAGGGACAAAACACCGTCCCGCCTGCTGCGCGCTCACTCATCACTGGCCGCGTGCCGCTGAGCGATTCATTTCGGTTGTTCCGAGTAACAGTGAGTGAATAGGCGTTCTCTCGCGTGCGCGGCGCTCTTCACAGCGGCGGGCCTCGATTCTCACGGTCTCGTCTAGGGGCCTCGCGGCCAGGCGGCGGCTTCCCCCCGGGCGGGCGAGTGACGGTGATGTCTGCGTGTAGGTACCAGGTGGCGCGGGAGATCCGGATGCACAGCCAGCTGCTACATGACAACATCATCCGGCTGTACTGTGCGTGGAAGGATTCGCAGTTCATCCATGTCGCGGAGGAGTACGCCCCGCACGGCGACATCTACACCTGGCTCAAGCGCCACGGCCCCTCCGGCGTCGCGGAGAGCGTCGTCGTCACCAAGGTACAGCCCCCCTGCCCGCACACGCCGCTCGGTAAGGTCACAGCACAGTGACACGTGTCGACAGGATGACTGACAACGGGATGGGGTGTGCTGACCCTTCGTTCCGTTCCGTTGAAAGAAGTGTCACACCTGTTCCCGAGTTCGTGCCAGTATCGCACACAGATGCACACACAGGCCGGGGCGCCGCTCGAGGGCTCATGCACGCCTGCGAGATCGGCGTGCGAGATGGTATCTCTGGCCCTGCTGCAGAATTGTTATGCCCAGCAGGCCTCATGGACCCGTACCGGCTTGGCACCTGCATTCATTCGCATTGAGCGCTCTGGCTCGTGTGCAGATTTTCCGGCCGCTGCTGTCTGCGCTGTCATTCATCCACGCTCAGGGCCTCATCCACCGCGACCTGAAGCCCGAGAACATCCTGCTCGGCGACAACTTCGCCATCAAGCTCACTGACTTCGGGCTGTCCATCAACCACCACATCGAGGTCGCCAATACTCGCCTCGGCACCCTCAACTACATAGCCCCGGAGATCCTGCAGTGCCCCTACAAGCACCATCCCCTCGAGAACAAGGAGTCCGACTCCTTCAGCTACGACAACAAGGTGCCGTTCCCCCCTCTCCATCCGCCCCTGCACCTCACGGCTGCCGTCTCTGACGCCGGCCGTATGCGTGCTCGCCGGGCCGTTGTCCTCCGGCGCGGTGCATGCATGACGCCGGGGCTCGATGGTGCAGCAGCGTGCTTCGCTGTGCGCGTCTGCGCTGCCGCGTGTCCGCGCCGCTGCGGGAGCAGTGGGCCGTCGTGCCGTGCGCACGAGATACGGCGTGCCGGTATTGACGTGGGCGGTGTGGGGTTGGTGCAGGTGGACATCTGGAGCCTTGGCGTGCTGGCGTTCGAGCTGCTCACCACGGAACTGCCGTTCAGCGGGCCGCACATGAAGGTCACACTGGAGAAGATCATGCGCAATCACGTCGTCTTCCCGTCCTTCGTGAGCCCCCTCGCGAAGGACTTCATGTCGCGCTGCCTCCAGAGTGACCCCTCCCGGCGGCCGACGGTGGACGACCTGCAGGCGCACACATGGCTCGCGCGCTCGTACGACGGCGACATGTGATGTGCGGCGGCGATGCGAGATCCGGCGGCGACGCGCGGTGATGGCGGTACGTGGAACGTGGACTGCCCCGCGCGCAAAGCGCGCAGCGTAGGCGTCCCACTCAGCGCCGGGGTGTACCCAACCAGGCGGGGAGTGGCCAGGTGCAGACGAGAGGAGGAGGACACGAGGACATGGCCTGTGACGGCGCGCTGACATGCGCATGAGGCCCTTCCGATCCGTGTGCACTGCGTCTGGCCGGGGCTGCCCCCCGGCTGGGGTGACATCAATTGAGTACTTGGGCGTGGTCAGCGAGGGCGCGGCGGCGCTGGGTCGTATGGTGTGATGTGATTTGATTTCGCAGCAGGTGTGGGGTGGGAGTGTGCAGGCATTGTGGGGCCAATGAGAATGGTGGTGCAGCCGCTGTAGGATAGGACGAGGGATAGCAGGGTTCTAGGACGAATTTTCTGCCTCTCCATTACTTGAGAGGGTCGGGCTCGGTAGGTGTTGTGAGATTGGAACGATTGATACGGATGCGTCAGCGCCTCGATGTGGTCTCGATGCGGCGCAGGTGGAAAGTCAGAGTATGAGAACCTTTGGGCCAGCATGCTCCACTAGAGGGATGATTGATGGGAACGTCACTGGTTGAATTGTAACCACCCTGCTAGGCAGGTGCAGATCGTCGTGGTGCATGTTGAGGTCATGGCAACGCAGTATGCGTGACCATGTGCGTAGCCGCAGCCGGCCACTCCAAGTGAGACATCTTACAGCTCCAAGTGCATGCAGTATGTGCTACGTGATAATATCCGTCCACATTTGGCGAGTTGGGATTTGACATATGTCATGACATGGCAAATGTTGGGTAAGGACTAGCAGTTGTACAAACCAGCTAGAGCAGGAAGCCCAGAAGATCGCTAAAACCATATGTGCTAGCAAGTGTGCACCCAACCACCAACACTCACACAATGCAAAGCTGTGCATGCTGCTTCCGTGGTGCTGCCCGCCTCGCCGCCTTGTAAGGCCGTGTGCAGCGGATCGTGTCCATGATAGGGCACATGGGGTGGACACGGGCGATGCGACAGGGCAAAACAGGGGCTATGTCGAGAGGAAATATATGGCGTGAAACTCGAGACATCACAATTGACTGTGAAACCCGCTCGAAATGAATGAAAAGCACTTGCGCATGCTAGATGTGATTTTATATGACATATTCCATGTTCTGGTGTGCCTTGCGATGAGGTTGTAGTCATTGCAAGGTATGTGTCCTCTGGTTCTAGTTCCGGTGTCCCCCGGTGGCGTCCTCGTGAAATGTGTGCCTGGGAATGTGTAGCCGCCTCAGAGGTGGACACATACCGCCCCAGACACATTGTCCGGACGCAGCAAGCTTCATAAGACAACATTCGAGTAACATCGAATCAGGACATGCGACCTATCCGGTAGTACATAAAACATGGTTTCATGTTACGCACGAGCTTCATTCATGGAATTTACGATTGCTTTTTGGTATGGGACTTATGGGACACATGTGCTGAACATGGCCTGACCCTTGTGCGTCGGCGACGTATGTGGGCCACTCACCTACCTGCCTCCCAACCGTTGTCTTTCACACGTTGTCGAAGAGTTCACCGTCCTTTCAGACACCCTGACAACGGGCAACGTTCATACAACTAGCAGTTTCCCTTCGATTCAAGGCTGGCCCCCGTACTTGGATAGGGCCTGCGAGCATGGGGGCATTTCAAAAAGCTACCGCACAGCCGGCGCAATAATGCATCCATTAACCGCAATCCTTAGCAAAGATTTGTAATGAACAAAGTATTTCCTGTTGCATTCATGTGGAGGTGTAAATTACGTTGTTACAACATAACAGTTTTTAAACTCACCCGAAGACCGTTACCTCGAGATATCCACATCATTCGCCCGTGACATCACACTAGACTGGACTGGTTTGAATGTCGCCAACTCTCGCAGAACACACAGATACCCCTCTAACACAATCCTTAAACGTGCATACCCAGCGAACACACATCCCCGCCCCCTCTGCAGGCGTCGGTTCCTACAACACATGACGACATTTGCACAGCGCTGTGCTAGCCTCCGCAGCCGCTCTGCATGTATAGGGTATCCGGATGGGGCAGGTTGTTTGTGGCGGAGCTCACCTCACGTCTGCGCAGCACAGCATGTAAGTCCGCTGCCTGCTTGATGGCATCTGTTTGTGCAGGCAGAGCAGGTGCTATGCCTGATGTCGGGGCAGCTGATATGCACTGGGCTGGTGTGTGTACCCCAGCGTGTGAGATTGGTGAAGTGCCTGCGGAAGTGCCCGGTGTTGCAGCCTGGCATGCTCCACTCAGTTGCCCTCAGAGAACATCGTCAGGGAATTGGTGACATTGTGGTCACATCACCGAGGACTGTTGCTGCCTTTCACCTTGTTGAGTGACTGCAGACGCCGTGCGTACACGTCTAACAAGAACTCATGCTCGACTGCCGCATGTATCCGGATTGCCATGCTGCTGCACCGCAGAGTTGATTGTGGACAATGACATCCAGGCATGTGAGACTATGTCGTGCACCACCTCCCAAAGCGAAATCACCATTCCCTGCAACTCCTTAATGCGTGGTTAGCAACGATTCTGCCTATGTGCAGTGCACCCGTTTGGACCTTGTTGTTCTGAATCACACTGCGTTGCCATGTTTCCATGATTCCGCCCCTGCACTGCGATGATCCGCACTCGCATACCAAGAAGGTCACAATTAAGCCACTGACGCTCCCATCAAACACCCCTCGAGTGCAGTATGCTGGACCAAGGGTGTTCATACTCTGACTTTCCACCTGCGCCGCATCAAGACCACATCAAGGCGCTGGCTCATCCGTGCCGTTTTTTCCAATCTCACAACACCTACCGGGCACAACCGTCTCAAGTAATGGAGAGACGTGCAGAATATCAGTCCTGGCAACGTTCTATCGCTCATCCTATCCGACCGCGGCACCACCATCCCCATTCGCCCCACAACGTCAGCACATTCCCACCCCACAACTATTGCAGAATCACATCACACGTGTATACGTATACCATCCAAGGAGCGCCTAGCAAAAGTGTGATTACGGCAGAACACAAGTACTCTTACAGAACATTTATCGGTCCTCCAGTCCCGGAGGCGTCTGGAGCTGCACGCAGGGAACTGCCTGACATCCACCAGGCCTCTATGTCACCTTCAACGTGCAACCCAGATGCATGGACAAGAGACAGATGCATGGACAAGAGAGCTGCAACCACTCTAACCACTTCCACCCAATACGTAGTGCTGGCAAGTACGGAGACAACGACGTAAACAGATCTTGAGTTGTATGAAGAACTCTTCTGTGTAGCGGCCAGATCCTACCATGCTCCAGAGGTCTCCTGCAGCTGCAGATCTGTCTAGACAGACGTCACTGCTAGGGCGGCTGAATTACAATTATAATTGTAATTATAAGCACGGGTCAAAGCAGAGACTACAGACAAGTCTGCTGTTGTGATCAAGTGACAACTTGAAAATATGTGATTAACTAACTCAAAGCCGATGATTATTAATTTTGTCTTACAATCACAGTGTGCATCTTAATTAAGTTAAGCAAAGAAGGTGCTAATGTCAATGGTCCACCTGCACACGAAGGACTTTGGCCGGATAGATTATGTATGTTCTAGGGATAGTCTCCCCAAGGAGAGCATAATATTTACGACACTGGATGCAAGCATCCACCTGGCCCACTATTCAAACATGCCTTACTTTGAGCAATTCACTGAGCAGCATCCATGCCGGCCAGGTGTACATGCAGTGTGGAGGGCATGCCTGTCGCTGGTGCTGCTAGCAATGACGCTGTTGCAAAGTCATGTGTGCCACGCTTCTGTATCACTCCATTCGGTTGCAATCGGGGCCGTGCTCCGTTCATGCAGTGCTGGTGGATGCGGACGTGTTTCCATACGCTGATGCCGACCACTCTGATGTAGTTTGACAGGCTGTATTCGTCTGGGTTTGTGTCTTTTTATTTTACTTCACGTTACAGTTCAGTTGTCACCATCGGTAGGTGCAGCTGTATTTTAGCTCTGTGTACAACCAGCATGCAGTGTGTCATGCACCCAGTCTAACAGTGGAGCTGCTATTGTGCTAGCACAGCCGACATGATTCAATAGGGGCCTTTTTTTTGGAAAACTGCAAAGCAGGACACATTGCTTTGTGAGGGTTCCCCAGCTTTTGTTGCAGTCGAGTGATATGAGTCATATCATAAGACCGCCATACCACTGGACTGCAACATTGTGCCCATCATGCTGTTCGACAGTTCCCAGCATCTGCGTCATTGCCAAGGACGGTGCCCGGCGGTGAAGAAGTCTTCACTACAGCTCACTCTAGACTGCTGGCAGTGTTGCACCGGCAGCAGCCATTGGCAAACAGCCTGGAGCACTCCTGGCAAGCACAGCTGCAGCACTCAGCTTGCTGCACAGCACCCCCGCTGGCGCGTGGACAGAGGCAGTGGGCGGTATGCAGCAGTGGCCAGTGTCTGCTTGGAATGAACTCGCGAATGCTGAGTAGCTGACAGGCCTAAAAGGCAGTTAAAGGGAATAGTTAATTGCATCATTGAGTGTGGATTGACACCGAAAAAGCTCAACAAGTTAATGGTAAAGATGTCAATTTCGATAATTTTGTTAACAGATAGTTGACAGTGTAACTATGTTTTGTAATTACGTGTTAATCTGAGATCTGGAGAATGTAATCAGCAGCACTACTCACTACACACCATGTTGACGGCCCAGCCTGCCGACAAAACGAGTGAGCATAACGCCGGCAGCAGCAGCAGCAGCCGCCGATGCTGCTGAACAGGCAGTAACTGCCAACATGTCGTCACCAGCAGCAGCCGCGTACGTCCAGGCCTGGCCCAGGCTGAACCGACACAGCCAACGCGCGGCCTCCCGGCAGAGATCGTCGCTTAAGCAATTGCTTCTGGTGCCCACCGATCGGCAGTGATAGATGCATCACACCTCCGAGCCTCCAGGAGTCCCAGCAGCCGCGGCACACGAGGTGCCTGCGCGCTGCTCAGTGCTCACCCAGTCGATGACATCTCGCGAGGCCCCCGCGCGATGCTCACCCTATCGAAGGCACATCACAATCTGTGGCTCACCGGTCCAGCGCCGGCACCACGGAGTATGGGTTTAAAGTGGCAGCATCCCCCCCCCCCCCCCCCCCCCCCCCGGCAGTAGGCCGACTGCAGAAATTTTGCTACAGACCCGGCCATTACCTCCAGCCCCAGAAACTCAGGCGCCTCTGCACACAGCCACGGCTCTTGCGGCTGCCATACGGAGTACGCCACATGCATGCATGCGATTCGCCACGAGTAGCTGCTGCAGTCCCTGCACATATCAGCCACCAGCAAAGCCCAACGGTTGCAAGCTTGCAGCGCGTGGACATGGGCAGCTGCCAGACTAATAGGGTTCAAACCCTGCAGGTGTGCATCCGCAGAGTCACACAGGGTTGCAGGCGTGTGGCAGCTCACGCATCAGCGTGCATCAGCGCACCCAGCACGGTTGTGTTGACCAGCTGGCGCAGCTGAATGTCCGGGGCGGCGAGGTGCCGCCGCCGTCGTCCAGCGCCGTTTCCACGCTCGGCCGCACGGCCACGGCCAGAGACGTCGGGACAACCGGGCTGGCGCTCCGCTCTGGCAGCAGCTGCGGCAAGTACAGCATGGGAGCTCCTGATGGAGCTCCAGGAGGCGGCCGCGGCCCGCGAAGAGGGCGGCGGCGCGGAGGCGCTCGTACAGGGTACGCCAGACGTCGAGGCCTGGATTGAGCTTGGTGCTGTCGCGCAGCTGTTGCTGTCATCCAATGTGAGCAGCGCCGTGTTGACGCCGCTCAGTGTCTTGAGCATCGCCTCTTGCTCACGCAGGCAGGCATCACTGCCTCCAGGAGACAGCATTGCGCTGGTTACCTGGTGGATGCCTCGTCAATGCATGACAGGCCAGTTCGGCCTTAAAGAGACGCAGCTGACACCGAGTAGCATTCGGAAGGAGGAGCTATGCGGCTGTTGAGTTGCCGGTGAATCATGCCACACATGCATGGTCACCTCGCCTGGGTCCCTTTGAGCTTCAGGGTCAGCGACAGCGATCATCGCCGACGACGGTGCAAGTGGGTGCACTGCGCACGCCAACGCGCGATTTGTGATCGTGGGTCACACATTTTCAGGACAGCACTGCGCGCACCCAGAGACACTCGAGGCGGCCATGTCGTTCACGCGAGACAACGCCGAGGGCGTGCCGAAATGTGCACCCGCGTGCATCATGCCAGAGAGGAGTCTCTCGCGGATCCACTTGCACACGGATTCGGCGTTCCCGCACGTGTGTGTGAGTGCAAAGAGGCAAAACAAGGGATGCCGCAATGCAAAGCGGGTGCCTCACGGACGCAGCGCCGCCCGCCGTCGCGGAGCACAGGTCTGTAACGGACTGGTTGTAAAGTAAAGTAAAGTAAATCTAAGTTGTGCCGCCGTGGTCTGGGTGCCGTTGTTGCGCGGCCCGCGGCACATCAGCGGCGTTCACAGGCGGGCGCGGGGCAGCCGCGTGCCGCTTCCAGTGCACCGCAGCCTCCATCGCCGCCTGCGCCATGCTGCCGGGGCTCTGGACGGCGGCGGAGGCGGAGGAGCCGCTGAGGAGCAGCGGGCGGTGGCGCGTGAGCGCCTGCAGGGCACCACGGTCGCGCTCCTCCGTTGCGACCGCACCCGCGCGGATCGGCTTCCAGGGGAGGTGCATGCACGCGAGTGGCTTATCTGAGGGCGTCCCGGCCACCTGCAGCTCGTTGGTATCAACGATCATCCTGCAACACGTGTTGCAGGATGATTGGCCAGTCAGACACGGCATTTAGCGGACGGGGCCAATGATGACGACGACTGCCTCTGGCTTGTGATAAATCTGGTGTGTGTTTAAGTGCGGCTGCCGAATGCCGCTCCGAACACATGTGCTCCTCATAATCATGCAACCTGCCAGGTGCATACTTACCTGGCTGCAATGTGCACAGCAGTGTTGGGTCACTTTGCAGCATTTCTAGGACTGCCACCCCGAAATTAGATCCGAATATTCGGAATTGTTCTGTGTGATCGGGCCCGATGACCCAACGGCTGGTGCACAGAGGGCTGCCGCGCGTCTACCATGTCTATCACCAGACATGTAAAAGTAAAGCAAAGTACATCTGAATGTACTGAGCCGGATCCTGAAGAGGGCATTGACAACTTTGGATTAACGGGACCACATGCGCCGAAGGGGCAACCCACCTGGAAACCCCCCTCAGACAGACGTATACCCCCAGGACCTCCTCCCATATGTGGTGGCAAGCCGTGAGATGGACAGCGATCGCTGTGTGGGTTCAGAGCAGCTCGAGTCTTGCAGCAGCCATGACAGTGACTGCAGTTTCGCCGGGGATCTGCGTTGCAGCCAGGGCACAGCAAAGTCGACTTTGACGTCAGAGGCTGGCACTGAGAGGTGGAAGGGTTCCGGAGCAAACCGCAGCTATCTTGCAGAGTGCTGGCCACTCCAAACACATTTTGTTGAAGTGCTCAGAGTGCTGTTAGGTGATCTTGTTCATAACCTCAGATGCCGGGCTTGGCTTGACGCCATGCTATTGTAAACAGGGACAGACCTGTGTGCTGTAGCACATGCACGGGTTCTCGTACATGAAGTCCTGGAGTCTTGTGCCTGGCAGCAGTCGGTCTGCACACACTCGGCACGCCTGAAAGTATCGCCTGCGTACCTTGGGCTGTCATGTGCCACATGACAGTGGTTGCAGCACTGGATACGGGCTGGCACGGCAGCGAGGCCGGCGCCCTCCTGTGTACGTCACAGTAGCCCTGACACGAGCAATGATCACGTATCGTACAGTGAAGAGTCCTGTCAATTGCCAGTCAAAGATTTACAGTATAACTATGCCGTGTGTCTCACTTGTGGCAATATCAGCTCTGACACCAGCAATGATCACACATCGTACAGTGAAGAGTCCTGCACCTCGTCCCTTGCTCAGCACACTGATCGCGGCTGTCGTCAGCACTCATGACTGCAGACACACAAACAGCAGAGATATCTCATCTGTACGTTGCCTGTCAAAGGTGACCTGGACTTGATAGCAACGTCCTATATTCTGTGCACTGGACAGCCGACCTACAGAGTGCCCGCAGACTCACATCCAAATGCTTCTGATCTGCTGCACTCTCGTTATCACAGCTACGACACACTTGCACCTGGGGAGCCACTGCTTCCCACAGAACCGGCTTTTTGCCCGGCCTCTGTCCTTTGTGACTGCATACATCCAAATGCCACAACTGATGACTTGATTAATCGGACTGTATCGGCCACTGTGTGATGCAAACACAAGGGTGAAATGGCAGGCGGCACCACAGTCGAAACAGCCATGCGTGACCACGTCGCTTAGCACAGGAGGAGGCCCGAGTTGCGTATGGCTGTGTGAGGGGGTGCTCCAGGTGGTTAACCCCTTCGGGATGGGGTCCCGTTCATTCGGAAATGTCGATATCCTCTTACGGATACGTCTCGGTAAATCTAGATTTACTTCAGTTCACTTTGACCGCCCAGGCCCTTATTTGGGTGGTCTGTTCGCTCTTCTTATGTGTGAGATAGGCTCAGCCCAGATGCAGTGTTGATGCGAACTGAAACATGACCGTTCTGACAGGTGCGACAGGTGCAGCTCGTGGCTCAGTTCTGGGGTGCATATGGCAATATTGCCTGGCCCCTGCACGAGCTTTGTCGATCATGCAGCCGGCGAGGGGCCTGATTACAGTGAAACAACCTGGCTGGTGCCTACGCCCTGGGATATGCTGTTATGGTGACCTATGATCAAATGATGCTGATGACCAGCGCCAGCGTCTCACAGGCGTGCTTCCGGCCGGAGAACACACGGCAACGTGCCACATGTTCCATCGATAGCACTGCTCACATCGAAGGGAGGGCTCCCGACTGGGTGCTGCAACGCACGACGTCGTCAGTGGACTAGGAACGCCCGGCAAGGTAGGCCAGGCAGGGGTGTCCAAACATCCTGCGTCGCCACAGAGCTGTGAGTTGCGTACGGTCGTCTGAGGGGGGATTTCCAGGCGATTTACCCCTGCGGCATGTGGTCCCGATCAATTGGAGTTGTCAATGTCCTCTTCAGGATAAGGCTCAGTGAATCCAGATTTACTTCACCTTCACAGAGCACAGTAGTACCACCCTGCGGTATATGTGGTCCCATTAACTCGGAGTTGTCAATGTCCAACAGGATACGGCTCAGTAACTTTAGATTTACTTTAATTTACCACCCGATTCACGGAACACAACGCAAACAGCCCCACAGCAGCTGGCCTGTTCATTGGGGTTGTTGTGGACCATGCTGCTTGACGGAGAGCACTCCCCGCTGCACCCGCCTGTGTGCCACAAGGACAAGGCGGCGCGGCGGGCAGCACAACGAAATTAGCCAGCCGCACAAGAAAACAACCACCAACCCGGTCCAACGCAGTCTCGCCACAGTCGCCACCAGCGCACACGAAGCCCCACCGTGCCCCCGACGACCGACACAGACTCCCAGACCGCCAAACCCACACACCGCCACAGACCCATCCTCACCGCACCCCACACTCCAATACGTGTTTCCCACACGACGACGCGGCGCCCGGGAGGGCTCCGCTCGAGGCCACCCGGCCTGGCCACCCGACCGCCGGGGGCCCAAGCCCCAACCCCTACCCCCCCCAGAGACCCGTAGCGCACACGGCCTGCCTGGCGCGCCCGGCCCGTATCGCACTGCACCAGGGACAAGGCGGCGCCTAATTAGTCCCCCCACCCCCCGGCAATGTAATTGGCATTCACCCCGTATGCCAAGCGGAGCCAGGCGTCCAAGAGCCAGAGGCCATCGGTCGTTGGCGTCAAGTTGGCGGGGACCTCGAGAGGCGGGCTGCTGCTCAGGCCGGACGGCCTGTGAGGGGTGAGAGGTCAACGAAGGGACTTTGAGTCCCGCCAAAACTGCCTTGCCTGCGTGGCATGCCATCAGTGGAGCCGCGGCGCGACCCTAGCGCGCGACTGCACGGCAGAGCGTTGTGGAGAGAACGCGCATCGCGTTCTCGAGGAACCGCCGCTGCGAGGCTGCGCCAGACTCTGTAGCCACATCAGCAAGCCTGGTGAGGAACGCAATGGCAGCCGGGCCGACCCATCCATATGTATCATGCCACAGTGGGACCAGCGTGAACGCGCCCGCGCCAGCCCGGCCATACTTTTCGTGCTTGCGCCCGATCGGCGGCATATGCGGAAACACCGTCGAGGAGGGCCGCGGAATTGACATTCGAGGCAGGCAGCAGGTAGGCGACGTATCACCGGCGCACCCGTGAAGGATGCCAGGATGTCGCCTCGCTGTGTGGGTCTGCAGGAGCGGGGGGCAGCCGCCGACGGGGCGGCCTGTGCTAGCACCGACTGCTGTGGAGCTTGCGGCACCGCCTGCGCATGGGGGGAGGCCGACACAGCGAGCGCGACGCTGCCGTGGCGTCACCGGAGGGCGCGATAACGGCGGCGTATGTGGGGGGGGGATGCCTGGGCCTCATGAGAGAGAGCGAGCATGTTCGGATCGGGGAGGGAGAGGAGTCAGGCCGGTCAGCCGTGCGGGAGGGGGTTGCGCCGTCGGGGCATGCTGCAGCTTGAGTGGGTGTGCGGGTGCGTGTACGGTGGGTGCCTGTCATGCTGTCCTAGGGCGCCGTGGTCGGGTTCGATAGGGGTTGTCATCTAGATAGCAGCTACTGTCATTCATGCACTGGTGGCGTTGGCGTGCTTCTTCGATGCCCTGGCGGTGGTATCGGCTTCTCCGGCTTTGTCCTTGTAACTCACCCCCAGCTGTGTATGCGCCTGTGTGCGTCTGTGTGCGTCTGTGTGCGTGATCACTCGAGCGCCGGTGTGACGTGTATGGCCGTCGTGCGGTGCTGGGCAACCAAAGCCGGATTCGATGTGGGTCTACATTCGCTATGGTTGGTGGCGTTGGAGTGCTTGTGCGTTGCCCTGGCGGTGCTACTGGTCTCTGATCATGTCCTCACAACAAACACCCCCACCCACAACGTGTGCAAGTCACACCCACCCCAGCCCACCAGCCTGGGTCGACGCCTGTGTGTGGTTCCCGGGATCTGAGCCGCATGTAGTCGCGCTTGGCCACAGTTCCAATCACCTGTACAGCTGCAAACAAGACAGTAAAACCCACGCGGCAAGCTCCGCTCGCTTCGGTGGCTTCGACGTTTGCCATGCGGTCAGGATGCTTCGTGAGCCGAGTGCGTCCGACTCCGCTCGCTGTGCGATGCCCTTCATCGCGTATGCATAAATTTCGGTTCGTTGCTGGCGGGCATCCGTGCAGCGATCGCATTAGCTACACGAGCCGGATTCCGGATGTGCCACTCACCCGGCATACATACAATGTGATGCCGGTGGCCAGCTGCGCGCGCCACCGACACCTGCTGAAAATTAGATCAAGCGGAGGCTGATCGGGTGGTACAGCCCAGAATTCGCTATCCGAACAGCATTCTGCACATCCCAGCTCGTGCAGCCACGCTCTGTGGTCAAACTCGCGCACTCGGATGCACTGTGTTACAAGGACAAAGCAAGCGAGGCAGGTAGCACCGCAAGCAAGAAGCAGGGGAAAACGCACACCACGCAGCAAGCCACACGAAGCGCACACCAAAACACCCACGCAACGGCAGCACCCGCGCCGAACACAGCGACACGGCCACACAACCACTCGGATGCACTGTGAGTCCGGTCTCACGTGCATATCTCATGCACTCGCAGCATTGATAATGACACGTTTCGTCCATATCTCTAGATCTGCACGTGTTGTGACAGCCCGGCAGTGCACTGCCGGGCTGCAGTGTTGCGTTCGGGTTACACGTGTACACGCGAATGACCGCCCGCGCATACATGTGGCCACACTGCGCCTCGGGCGGGTGAACCTCGTGCAGGTGACTGCCAATTCGGACTTCGATATCCATGGAGCTGTCTCGGGTGCACGAGGGAGGCCTTGCACGGAGCAGCGTGCACAGGCTGCAGACATCCGTGCACATCAAGTTCCCGACCGATGTACACAAACACACAAATGCCGCTTCCGCCACAGCACATTAGCAGGCATGGATTCGGACGCACAGAGAATCAATCACGTGCAGGTGGAGTCACGAAGAGTGCAGTAGACTCATGCATGCACGTGCAGGTGTGTGGTGCGCCATGGCGGTCTCCGAATGCTGTCATGTATATTCAAGTTTGATCAGGCCGTACCTTTTTTCGAGGCCCGCGCGGGCTCATTCGAACAAAGCCAAACAACTGGACTCGAGACAAGTTTCACCTATAGACGGACCACTGTGAGGCACCGCTGGCATTTGACACAAATTTTATTGGCCCATTCCATTTGCAGCCCGACCCTCCACCGGCAGCGACTCGTGCAAATAGGTCGTAGTCAGGCGTGTGTTCGTGCAATTTTGACTCCCTGTGTTCAGTGTGCGTACACCGGTTTTCCGTCTACTTTACACAGTGTATATACAACCTGCGCGCTTTGGCTACCCGCCTGTGTGCATTTTCAGCTCTCGGAAGAGTCCGTGACATCTGCGACCGCCGGACGACGCCGAGACGCATTATCGCTCGTATCCTGTATATGCGGATAATTGCTTCCTGCAAGACCATGGCGTAAGTTGTACTGCTGTCCAAGGATCATGCACAGCTTCGCGACCGACGGGGGCCATGTCCAGCAGAGTCGACACCGCTGGCAAGCGCCACCAGCCCTGCTGCCAGGCGAGGCTGACCTGCGAAAACTTCTTCAACTCCCAGAACAATATCTGACGCCGGAAATTCATGACGCAATATACAGAGAAGTGACGCGGCAGGAGCTGGAACGCCGTGTCAGCCAAGAGTCAGTTTTCATTGGTGTACGGAAGCGGCAGCGGTGTGTATCTATGCTTGGTCTCGTGCCATATTTGTCTGCACAGTCCTGGTCTAGCATGGTATGCAGTGGTGCATCGGCTGGTTGTTGTAATGCTGGGGCTCCACCGGCGCTATGTGAGGTACCCTTGCAGATCTATCGGGATGGCCTGGGGAGCAACCATCACCATCCAGGAAGTTCCGATTGTCTTGGGGAATAAGTTTCAAGATGAGGTTGTAGCAGCCCGAGCTCATGACATGGCTGCTCTGCTGCTCAGCCCCACCCGTTCTACCAAACGCCTAAATTTTGCAGCCTGGACCTATGCCACTGAACTCATGAAGTACAAGTTTGAACCGCATGTGCGTCACCTCCCGGCCCCAAATCATGCAGATCAATCTTTGAAAGTGAACTGGTGACAAGAGAGATGTACACTCAGGCAGTAAGTGAGTAAGCCACAGCCCACGAGTCGAAACAGACTGAGAGCCCTGCAGCAGTGTCAGAAACCAGTACCGTTACTGCAGCAATCCATCAGGCTCATGCCGCTTGACTATATCTGCAGGCGACGATACTGGCGGAGCTGAGGTTGCTGCAGACACAAGTCTTTCACTACACAACTTTCAGCTCTCGAGGGACGTCACAGCGCAAGAGCGTGCAAAGCGACATCGGCCCCCGACCAAGAGCCGCCCAGCCCAAGACAAATTTCGGCGACAGCACTGATGCCTATGTTCCAGGGGCGTCAAATTTCGAAAATGAACAGTGGCACGCCAGAGACGGTGCTCAGACACAATCCACCAGGCACAACTTCAAGGTGAAGCAGGATGCCTTGGACACTCTCAGGCTACGCCCAAGTGACTTGTGTTATTCCAGAGACTCAGAGGCTGGTGATGTGCTGGCTGCTCTGCGCAGGGACAGCTCGCAGTCGGGGCAGTCCCCAATGTGTTCGGCATGTTCTGGAAGGCGGTCTCGCATATCAGACATGTCGTTTCCCTCAAGCAGGCCAACAGTATCGATCGAAGACCGCCCTGCACAGGTAAATCATTGGGGGCATGTACACAGCACAGTGAACAACAGCGCACCTAGACGAGCGATGGTCCGTGATGCAGCTGACAAAGGGCGACAGGGGAAGGTGAGCTGGAGGCATTTTTTGATGACAGGCAGTGCCAAGCGCACATAGGGCAGCTTTACGAAGGATCACAACTGCTACACCGGTCTCGCGGGGGAGCCTGCTGTACACAACGCAGACTGCATGCAGAGGCTGCTTGATAAGCTGGCGTATTTGAGGGGATTGACTTGTCGTAGTGACACATTTTCAGGCCATTTTGTTGCACCTTTGCGAGAGTGCCATCTCTTGACGCTCAGATATGTCGTTTTAACATAGTTCCCACACAAGCTGGAGTTGCTTGTACCGCAAAACGTCTTTCCACCGATGTCATGCAATATGCCACGTAGATGTAACAAAGCTTTGTTGTGCTCCAAGCATTTTTCACACGCTGTTTGTCGGCCAGAACACCACCTTGGTCTTCAGGAATTTCTGTGCTTTGCCGATGTGGTTCGATTTGGGGTTTGCCTGCCATTCTCAAAACCCAAGCCTGAAAGTCCCGTTCATCTGGTGCACAATGGACATACTGTACTACATAAGACATAAGTACAGCGTTCAAAGCTGCAAGGCCAGACGACTGGTATAGCCCCGGTTGTAGTTTACAGATCAGCCATCGTGAATCTTGCATGTTCTCGTCGATTTGCTCGATTGCTCTCGCAGTGAGTGCAGTGCTCATAGCTGCAAGGACGCTGCCGCTCAGATTTACTCGTACAGCCCGTCCTGCCCTCGCACCTGGAATCTTTGCCCGGGGTGTCACCGCAGCTGCGGCGACTCGCACCCACTCGCCAATATGAACTGATCGAGATCCGATGCTTTCGCGGCCAAGTGGCACGCGCCGCACGCGCCTGTACGAGCCAAGGTCTAAGATCACTCAACGAGGGCAGTGTACATCACTGCTTCTATCCGGTTGATGCTCTTCATTGCTCAAAGTGTCTTCCACACGGCGTGACGCAAGCGTGTGCTTACACTGCGCCGTTTGTGCGTACTGTTAGAACATTGGCGCTTGAGTTCCGCCGGCCTCGAAGGCAGATTCCTGCAATCGTATAGGCCGGATGGTAGATACTACAACTCCTGGAGCGTCTACGGCTCCATCCGGCGCCGAGGATGACGATTTCGACATTGTGAACGCGGAGGAGGTCGACGGTGTTGAAGACACCACGGCAGACGAAGAGGATGACGCTATCCCCGATGTCGACGAAGATGATGATGTAAATTCTCTTTGTTGTAGCAGCAAAATTTCAGGCGGTGTATATTGCTCGCCGCGTGGGGCTGCGTGCTTTGCTGGGCTCTATGAAACAGGTGCCACTTGCATACAGGACTACTCCGAGAATGAAAGGCAGGAAATAGCTCGCAAGGAAAGGGAAAGGCTCCGCAAGCAGGATCAAGCGAAGCGACAGCGCCTCGACGACATCCGCCAACAGCAGAACTCGTCGGCCGCAAACTCCGAGGTATTTCATCAGCAGCTCTTGTTTGCCCCTTGATTTCTGAATATCTTGTTGGCTATGTTTATGCCTAAATCTATCACTCCCCGGTGCCTAGATTTTACAGGGATGATTCTGAAGTGGGCAAAGACCTGCAGGAACAGGTGAAGGCGAATCGGCTTCAGTTTTTACTAAAGCAGGCAGAGGTTTTCCAGCATTTTGCAGGAGCAAGCCTTCAAAAGTACTCCTACATACCTGTGTGCCTGTTGCGGGAACCCAAGCGCTCATGTGACACAAGCTGTCAATTTGAAGTGTGTGCAGGAAGAAAAAACGCGATCGCCACGACCGTTCTGGTGAGGAAGATGAAGATGCAGAACTGCTTGCGGATGAAGAAACAGAGGGTGAAACCGCACGGGGGCATCGACTCACTGTGCAGCCTTCTGTTATCAAGTTTGGTACCATGCGGGAGTATCAGTTACAGGGCTTGAACTGGTTGATTCATCTGTACGACAATGGTATCAATGGCATCCTTGCCGACGAAATGGTGCGTGATTCAGCCCGGGAGGCGGTTTGCTTCGCTACCTCCTAGTCCGGCATTGCGCTAGTGCAGTCCCTGACAAGAATGGACACTTGGTTTTCGAGTTGAAGTAAATGATTGCGTGTATCATCTTGCATGTGGGCTTTTGCTGCACACGGCGCACTGCATACGCTGTTGCTTCGTGTGGCTTGCGTGCAGAGTGTGGCATACTTGATCAGTCACAGTTGCCCGTGTCTCTTTGTTCCATATGGAGATTCTCTTGGTATCAAGTCTGCATGCAGGCAGCAGTGCATAGTTGCATCTGTCCATATGCCCAGGACAGATGCAATCATGATTGATTACCTTTTGGGTGGGGGTAGACAGTCCTTAGCCAAGCCCTGTTCATTGAAGTGTACATCAATAAGTATGTATGTCACAATGGATCTCTCTGAAATGATATATCACTAAAGTATTTGATGGTACAGCAGCAACATGCACATGTGCACATGGTCAATGCAAGCCTCTAAGGGTGAGGTAGAATGAAGCCATTGCATCGCCAAACATAATTGCGCTACAACGTATCATAGTGTACATGACAGCTGCACGAATGTTTGCAGGGACTGGGGAAAACACTGCAGACAATTTCGTTGCTAGGCTACCTCTTGGAGTTCCGTGGAATTCGAGGACCACATATGATCATCGTCCCGAAATCAACGCTGCATAATTGGCTGAACGAGTTCAAGCGATGGTGCCCGTCCCTGCGGGCTGTCAAGTTTCATGGTAATGCTGAGCAGCGAGAGCACCAAAAGGCAGAACAGCTGCAGCCGGGGAAGTACGATGCCATGATTACGTCGTATGAGATGGTAATCAAGGAGAAGAATTTCTTCAAGAAAACCTACTGGCGCTACATCATCATCGATGAGGCTCACAGGATCAAGAACGAAAACTCGATCCTCTCACGGACAGTCCGCATGTTTCGGACATCATATCGCCTCCTCATCACCGGCACACCGCTGCAGAACAACCTACATGAGCTCTGGGCGCTGCTGAACTTTTTGCTTCCAGAAGTGTTTTCTTCTGCAGAGAAGTTTGATGAGTGGTTCGGGGCAGGTGCTGGTGGCAGTGAAGCTGAGGTTGTCCAGCAACTACATAAGGTGAGATTTGGGCTTTGCAATCGCAGCAACCTGGATGTGCTTTGTGATGAGTCTGAGCCTTCTTGCAAAGAAGCCGACTTTTTACACCAGCTCAGATGTGTAGGTGTTGCGGCCATTCCTGCTGCGTCGTGTGAAGAATGATGTCGAGAAGAGCCTTCCCCCAAAGAAGGAGACCATCCTGAAGATTGGCATGTCTGAAGTGCAGCAGACATGGTACAAGAAACTGCTTCAAAAGGACATCTCCACACTTACTGGGGGGGCAGACCGTAGCAAGCTGCTGAACATTGTGATGCAGCTGCGTAAATGTTGCAATCACCCATACCTCTTTCAGGGAGCGGAACCCGGGCCTCCCTACATCACAGGTGTGCGTCACAGCTTTACTGTTGTGCTGCTGTATAAACACGATGCATGCACAACTATGCGAAATGCAGAGAATGTCTCACAATGTGTCCAGTAGACTTGAAGAGACACCGGTGCAGGTGACCACCTGGTTGAGAACAGTGGCAAGATGGTGTTACTTGATAAGCTCCTGCCAAAGCTGAAAGAGCGGGACTCGCGTGTCTTGATTTTCAGCCAGATGACACGCATGCTTGACATCCTCGAAGATTACATGCACTATCGCGGCTTCCAGTACTGCCGCATTGATGGCAACACGTCAGGAGAGGACCGTGAGAACATGATCGACAACTTCAATGCACCAAATTCAGAGAAGTTCGTGTTTTTGCTGTCCACACGTGCTGGTGGCCTGGGTATCAACCTGGCAACCGCGGACATTGTCGTTCTCTATGATTCGGACTGGAACCCGCAGATGGACCTCCAGGCCATGGATCGTGCACATCGTATCGGACAGAAAAAGCCGGTACAGGTCTTCCGCTTCTGCACAGAGCATGCAATCGAGGAAAAGGTGTGCAACGTATCAGAGTCTTGCGTGATTTGCAAGCTCAACACCCACTCCACTGTTGCCCCACAAGCTGCTGCAATTTGAAGCAACAGTGGCGTTGAGCGTCCTTGTGCATTGCAAATTGTAAGGTTTCGGCTCTGTCTGTAGGTTATCGAAAAGGCGTACAAGAAGCTTCGTCTGGATGCACTTGTCATTCAGCAGGGCCGCTTGACTCAGAATGCGAGCAAGGTAGGCAAGGATGACCTGCTTTCAATGGTCAAGTATGGCGCTGAGAAGGTCTTCTCTTCGGAGCCTGCTAAAATTACTGATGAAGACATTGACCTGATCATCAGCAAGGGTGAATCCGAGACGGTGTGCCTGCTGCATACTTCACTGCACACATGATAACGCAGCTTGTATTCATTGCTGCATACTATCTCACATGTCTGGACGATCAGCTTTCAAGTGCCAGCAGTGTAACGACTTCCCTGTCTAGGTGTTATGTACAGCTTCCTGCTGTCAGCCCGAAGCATTCCCAAAGCTCGAATGCAGGCTTCGCAAGCTTGTCCTATGGCTTTCATCTGGTCCTTGTGAATATATGAGTGAGGACACATGATCAAAGCAACAGTGATCCTGAGTTCAACACCTTGCATATCTGCTGCCAGCTCCTGTTCAATGGCAGCAGGTGTGACACCCTTACTGCCTTAAGTGGCATGTCTGCTCTTGACTTGTGCGGCCCCTCTGCAGGCTGCTCTCAACGAGAAGATGGCGGAATTTACTGCCAGCGCAAAGCAGTTCACCATGGATGGTGGAATTGTCTACGAATTCAAAGATGAAGATGACTACCGCACTGCCAAAAAGGACCTCAGCCATCTCAAGAAGGCCATGGCGTCCAATTGGGTGGAGCAGCCCAGGCAGCGTAAAACGCGCATCAACTACAACGAAGCTGACTTCATCAAGGCCAGCGTCAAGACGGCGAAGCAGGAAGAGCGACAGAAGGGACCTCGGCTTGCGAAGATGCCGCAGCTGAATGATTTCCAATTCTTTGATACCAAGCGGATTGAGGAGCTGTACAACATTGAGCACGCTCACGAGATGTGGAAGTACAATCAGACACACCGCCGGCATGAATTGGAGAAGGCAAACGTGACTCCAGAGGAGATTGATGCTCAGCTTGCAGCGTGCGTGTTCCCTGCCTCTCATCACTGCTTTGGATTGTCCATTTTCCAAGAACGCTTGCTGCCATCATCGCCATGTTTACTGCGCATGAACGGTGCACCTTACACCATGGCGCACATGATGCAGGGATGATAATTTTGCAAGGCCTCTGACTGAGGAGGAGCAGCTAGAGCGTGATCGGCTGCTCACTGAGAACCCATTCAAGGACTGGATGCGCCGTGACTTCAACGCATTCCTACGAGCGTGTGAGAAGCACGGACGTGAAAACATCGATGCAATTGCCAAGGAAGTCGAGAGCAAGAGCGAAGAGGAAGTGAAGGCCTACGCCGAGGTGTTCTTCAAACGCTATAAAGAGCTGCACGATTATGAGCGCTACATCAAGCAGATAGAGCGTGGAGAGCAAAAGATTCAGCGCCAGCAGAGCATCATGAAGGTGCGAATCCTCACTCCTGTGTGAAAGGGGTGCTTCTGCTGCCCTACAGGTGCCAAGGAGGTATCACTTCAGGAGGGCACATGTAATTGGGGCCATTGCATCAGGGTGTCTGCACTGCCTCACCGTGCGTGCAGGCCATCCAAGCGAAAATGGGCAGATACCGCAATCCATGGCTGGAGCTCAAAATCCAGTATGGGGCAAACAAGAACAAGGCGTACACAGAGGAGGAGGATCGATTCCTGGTGTGCATGATGCATAAGCTAGGTTATGGTGCGTGGGATGAAATGAAAGCTGAAATTCGCAAGTCCTGGCGTTTCCGCTTTGACTGGTTCTTTAAAAGCCGCACGCCTGTTGAACTCAACAGGCGTTGCGACACTCTGATCCGTCTCATTGACAAAGAAAATGAGGAAGCAGATGCCAAACGGGGTACCAATGGGCGCAAGTCTGAAGGTAGTGGGGGCAAGAAGCGCAAAGCTTCAGAAGGTGGCGCCACACCCGCTGCGAAGAAAGCAGCGAAGTGAAGATACGTGAGGTTTTGTCTGAGTACTGTTTGCCATGTAGCCAATTGCAACGATCGTGGTTTTTTTTTTTTTTGTAAGAGTCTGATTTCGCATGCATGAGCTGTGTTCGCCTGAGACTTGTATATTGCGGTCTCATCGCTGCCAACGATGCGCTAAGTTGCCGGGTCACAGTGTGAAAGTGTGCCCGTAGGAAACCAATGTTGTGAGATGCGTATGCTGTCGAATTCTGGTATTCCTTGTTTCGCCAGCCGCTGCGTACAGCACGCAACGGTTGGAAGTCTGAAACCAGCTCAGTGCGGCGCAAACTTTCCGCTACGGGATCCGCATTGTATTTGTCGAGATGACAAAGTACAGTGTGGCTCGTAGGCAGCGCCCTGAAATCCAGTCCACTATGGATACCTCGGTAAACAGTGCGAGTGCCCAAGCCATGTCGGTCCTGTCACGCACAAGGAATCTGGATGTCAAGTCAAAAATGCCATCCTATGAGGGCCATATAGGTGGCGCTCCTAGAGCCATGACCAAGGTCGAGAGGTCAATGGCGAAAGAGTTCCCTCTTCACAGCCTGCACAGCGGTGCTGAAGCACTAGCCACTGCTGCCGTGCCCGCCTGTGAACGTTCTCGCCCTTGGATCCCAACATGAGCCTGGTCATACGAAAAGGGAGTTATGACAGACGGAAGGCAGGTGAAAGACTCGGCATGAGGGCTGCCTTCAGTAGTGGTACAATTCCCAAAGTTGTAAACAAAGCGATGCATTGAGAAGCTGCGACAGAATGCGAACACACCACCTGACCTCAGGGATAGATGCCTGCAAATCCACCATACAACGCCGCTGGGTAATTGCACTCCCCGTATGAAGACATCACACTCCACCCACAATTCGTTGGATTCCACCAATAGCGTGCACGACTGCGCCTTATGTGCACCTCAACGGCACCCCAACTGCCCATCTGCACAGTCTCAAAATCAGAATTGATCAACACCCCATGCAATGTGGCTATACCTCGCCTACAGCACACAGCACACACTGGGAGCACAGCATGTCTCCTGGCGATGACATGTCTCCAAAGCAGGCTGCGGTCTGTCAATGAAGCACCGCAACACACAGGCCTTTCCTCGGCGCAAAATCCCATCGGAACTCTTCCACCACAACACAGCATCTCGTCCGTTCCGATCTGCGCATTCCACAACTATTATGTACCACCGATACGCATCAGTCAGACAGTGTCTCAGAGTCCGTACGCTCCAAGTCGGCTGCCTGCTCTGACAGCTTAGGCCGGTGCCTCTCCCCACTAGGCTGCGTGCCCTCCAGGTCACGTTTCAAGCCGAGGGGGGAAGCCCGCTCCCGTCCTTCCGGGGCCATCGATGTGCCCTCAACTCCAGCAGCGCAAAGAGCCTCATGCCCTGCTGTGCTTTGTGCCGCCATTGACGCCAGAGTGAGAGCCGCCGCCGCCACAGATGGCGCCCTGCACATGGCACATCGGTGGTCGTATCCTTGCGGTGCTCGCTATTATCGCGGTGCTGCTTGCCTCGCAGCCTTTGTCCTTGTCACACACAAACAGCACGACATGCAAGTCAACCCTCTAGACACTATGTCGTCTCACAACGCTGTCAAATGGACCGCAGCATCCTTGCTGCGTCACGCCAAGTCAACACCATTGGGCCAGTGCAGCTGCGTATGTGCTGCAGCATTAGCCCAGCCTCAGACACAGGGGCGCAGAGGGATGGCTGTGCCCACAGCATGAAGCCGATTCACCCCGCAGCAACCGACTGGACAGGCACAGAGACTCGCAGCTGCAGGCAGCAGCGAAACACACCCAATCTGCTGATCTCGCAGCAGCTCCTCTTGTTTGGCGCCAGACTGGGGGCTCACGCAGTCGCTATGCGCAGCCGCCGCCCCGAGCGGCACCGGAAACAGCGGCAATTGAGCCGACGTGATGCTGGCGCCGTTTGGCAGGCCCGGCACCGGGCCACTGGCGGCGGTGCCGTCCCTCGACATGCTATGCGCCAGCGGCTCCGATGCACCCTCCCCCGAGCGGCTGCCCTCCCGCGGCAGGCTCAGCGTCTCGTGAAGCACCCCTTGCACCATGCATGTGCGCAGCATGTCGATCGTGAGTCCCCGCCGCCGGCCGCGGCCAATGAGCTTGTCGCAGTCCATGCAGTACGCGCCGATGCGCGCCCCGGACGACACCCGGAAGCGCGTCAGCGGCAGTTCGTGTGAGCACAGGTTGCACGCCTTGGTGCCATCGCCCGCGCGGCCGTCCGCCGGCGCCGGCGTCACGCTGCCCGTCACCGGCTGGCTCTCGAGGTGCGCATGCAGGCTGCCGTCCTTGAAGCCGGCTCGCATGGCCTCCATCGTGAGGCCCCGGCGGCGGCCGCGGCCGACGAGCCGGTCGCATGGGCTGCAATACGACCCCAGGGAGCCGTCGTATTTGAGCTTGAAGTCAGCCTCCGATAGCACTTGCTCGCAGAGGTTGCACGCTTTGTGGCCGTCTGGTACAGACAGCGCCTTGCGGTCTGGACGGGCTGACGTCGCTGGGGGTGGAAGCAGCTGCACATGCACGGCCGTCCGTCAAATGTGAGGTGGTGTGCAACAGCCGGCGATGCTCTGGAGACAGCAAAAGGCAACGCCATGCCCACATTAGTCCAATGGGGTGAGGACAGTATGACAGGAGGTCATGAGTTCGATTCCGCGTGCGCTTTGGGGAATCGAAGCGGCCATGAGTGACCACCTCGCTTAGCGCAGGAGGAGGCCCTGAGTCGGTCGACCGTCTGAGGGGGGTTTACCCCTTCGACATGTGGTCCCGTTAATTCGGAGTTGTCAATGTCCTCGTCAGGACACGGCTCAGCTGAGATTTACTGAGCTCAGTAAATCTAGATTTTCTTTACTTTACATGGCTACGTAATCATGCGTACATGCAGCAGATACGGGACCATCGTGCGGAGCTGTCCCCGGTTGTGTCCTGTTGACACATCCCACCGGACGCATTCCTGTGACGCGGACGCAGGCCATCGTCGCGTACAATCCAAGATCGCTTGAAGAAGTTGGACCGATCGCCGATCAACACCGTGGTGCACGAAACGCTGGCGTAAACGTGAGCGATGCATACGCACAATTACGCTCGGTTGTGAAGAGCTCCCCTGCAGTTGTGGTGGTGCTGTTGTTGTGGATTACAATGTTCGCCGCTACATGCAAGACGCCGTTCGCCCCGGATGAAACGGACGCGTCCCTCATATGCGTCCGTCGCCACTGAGCACGACACTACCATCGCCAGCCAGGCTTACGTGAATGGTGAAAACCCAGAATTCCGTCCGAGAAAACAGCGTCGTTCATATCTGCACCAGCTTGTGGGGCCTTTGAAAACATCTCGAGATGGCATCTGTACCGTTCTGCGTTGAACAATGTGACGACAGGGGGTATCGCTGAGGCGGGCTGTTGTGCGTCGTCCAGCGTGCGCCCTAGAGTGTGGTTGCTGGGATATGGAGCTTGGAAAGTTGCAACGTTCCAACGCGTTGCTGCATGCGGTGTGGAAGGCGTGACGTCCGAGGTGAGCGATTTCGTGGCTCTCGTGAACCGCCGTCCTCGCCGTTGATCAATACCTGGCTTGCAATCCCCGCAGCTTGCACACGCCACTACCTACTGGATCAGAATGGAAGTCGAGCGTTTCGATGTTTGACCGTCCCATCATTTCTGCGCGCAGCTGCGGTGTCTGCTGCACAACCATTATTACTGCCGTCGTGCATGGGCATACCTTGTGACGCGTCATGACGGCGGCGACGCTTGTCGACACTCCAGAGTGGAACGGACTGAAGACGCACCGTGTGGATGGTGCCGTCCTTGAATGCGTTGCGCATCGTCTCCATCTGAAGGCCCTTGCTGTGACCGCGACGCACCAGGCGCTCGCAGCAAGCGCAATAGGAGCTTCGGCCTTTGGACGTTGTTGAAAAGTCGTCGTTAGCCTTTTCTTCGCTGCACAGGTTGCATCGCTTGTGCCCGGGCTTACATGCCGTGCCTACATCCTTCACCAGCTTGTCAAGAGTCCCATCCTGCACACAACTGTCAACTTGGCATCCTTCCTTCCGAAAAATCATGGCCGATAGAACACAGTTGATAGGTACAGCAGGCCCAAAGCGCTGTCATCCCACGACCCACGACAGCAGCCACTGCCCTGCAGTGACCAAACAGTCTCAGCACTGACACATCGCTGTGAAGAAGAAGAAGACGACACGGCATTCATCATATGAATGGAAGGTTCGATTCGGATTGAAAACCACCTCCAGACAACGGCTTGCCAGCCCACAACTGCTCGGGTAAGGAACCAGGCTCAGCTTGTGCGGTGGGCATGTGTGCTGGGGCTTCAGATTCCTGCGTAGGGCCCCTTACCTAGCTTCCAGAGACGTTATACCCACATCGATCCCGCACAGGCTGTAGGCAGCCACACACAGCAACACACGCACACGCCGCGCTCCTGCGCACATCCGCAGCGCTTCCCAGCTCGGAGCGGCCTCACCTCCCGTGCCTTCCGAACACCATCGATGTTCAGGCCGAGCTTCGTGCCTCGGCGCACATACTTGCTGCACGTCCCGCAGTACGACTCGTGCCCACCCCGCGGCAGCGGCCGGAAACTGCTCAGCCGCAGCACCTCCGCGCAGAGCTGACAGCGCTTGTGATCCGCCGGCAGCGGGGCCTCGCCACGCAGCAGGGTCTCAAGCTCCCCAGTTTTCATCGCGTCGCGCAGGTCTCGGATTGACAGGCGCCGCGTCCGGCCCTGACACACGAGGCCGGTGCAGCGCACACAGTAAGACGCCCTCCGCCCCCCCGACAGCACCTTGAACTCACTGCGCGGGAACTCCACGCCGCACAGGTTGCAGCTCTTCACCGGCTCCGCGGCGGGCCCCCCAGGCTCATGTGCCGGGTTCGAGGCGGTCTCGCCGCTCGGTCGCGCGGCCACACGGACCCCTGTGCTGAGCTGTGCCGCGCTGGTGGCTGGAGTGGTGGAGGTGCTGGCCACGGTGGCCTCCGGCGGGTTCTGTGCTGCCGGGCCGGCGCCGCCAGGGCTGGGGGGTGCGGCCGGTGCAGGCCTGGGCGTTGCAGCCTCATGCGCCGGGCTGCGCTTGTGTGCTGGATCCGGCGAGGGAGAGCCTGCACAGTGGAGGCGTCTGTGCGGAAGTTTTGGGGGGGGGGGGGGGGGGGGGGGTATGTCTATAGGGGGCAGTCACGGGTAGCTCGGCAGACCGCAGATGTGTGCACGAGAGGGCAGGTGTGGGTAGCAGTGTGGGGTCGCCTTGCATCATTCAAGGGCTGCTATCCACACAGGTGACCCTGTTCTGTGTGGTCGGGCCCGACGACCCGAACCTGGTGGGCAGCAAGGGCTGCAATGAGTCTGCAGGTACATCATTCTGGGCATCATTAAGCTCGAGCGAGCCACAGGAGAGGAGCTGCGGGCATGAGGGAGAGTGCCACCTGTGCAGGCTTTGTCTTTCTCATCCTTGTTGCTGCTGCTTGGCAAAGCCTCCATGTCCTGCACCGTCGAGCCCTGATCAGGGGTCAAGGGTCGTGCGCAACACATGTATGCCACATCCGACAAGGACCTGCCTGGTAGATCCAGGTGTAATTCAAGAGGTACTTCACAGGAGGATTGACCAGACCAGAGGCTAGAGCACGGCTTTCATCACAGGGATATGCTGTGTGATAGATGAAAGATGGCATGGTGCAATGATGACATCACGCACAGGGCAACTTGGAGTCTGAAGCCTGGCATTCAGGCATGCACTCAGCAGTGGAGATGACAACATGGAAGTGATCAGGGTCAACTGCCTCCACAGAGGCACAGGGTTCAAGGAAGTGCTACTGGCAACAAGGCAAACTGATGCACAGGGTGCATTTGGGTTGTGTTGACTCAGATTTCCTGATTCTATGTGTCTGGTGGGCTTCTGAAGCTGCTGTTGCTCCAGGACTGGAGGCTGAGTACACGTACATCATCCATCAAATCCTAAAACCACAACTCAACAGTCAACTCGATTGAACATTGGAAAAGGACCCTGACAATGCATGGTTAAAAAGTGGTGGTTGGGCTCATTGATGATGCTGCATGTGGCAATCATTGAAGTGCGACGGAGGCCTGTGGAACCCTGGCGGCCTGTGGAACCCTGGTGACAGGCACTCATCCCTGCCTTCCAAGGACCTCAGGCACCCAGCTCCTCGCAGAGGAGTCAACACACACACACAGCAAGGACAAGACCGAGGCCGCATACTGTCAGCAACTCAGCCTATAGTGCACAGAAAAATACATCACAATTGCACGTGCACTTTGCACACTTCACAGCAAGCTTCACAACAAGTCGGCTCAGAAGGATGGCAGCAGCCTGACAGCAGCACCTGGCAGCTTAAGCACCGCCCTCAAGAGGGAGCACCTGGAGGACCGGGCCGGGCCGGCCTGTCAGCGCAGGGCACAACAGCACAGGACAGGAAAAACCAGCACAGGATGCTTGGGTGCGCATGCAGGGCGGAACCAAAGGAACGAACAAGTCAATGCTTGACATCAGTGAGAGCACGCATTAGAATCACTCACTCATGTAGTGCCCCGACGAACCAGCGCGATTTGTTTCACGCATCTACTATCACGTATCGGTACGAGAAAAGTGTGGGCCAGCGGGGAAGCTTGGCAGTTGCCTTGCCCAGCTGCGTTGACGTGGTGGCTTTGGACAGAGGCAGATCTGCGTGTAGGGTTGGCCACAGCCATGGCAAGGGGTACACAAACTTATATATATAAGCCTGCGAAATCTGAACGGTCTAAACATGGGCACATGCGCGTGTCGTACCAAGCAGTGATCAGAGGTCTGCCAACGCACGTTGGCAACATTGATAGACGCTGATAGACATCCACACTGACGTTCGAGCCACTGCGACTCTGCGGCGACGGCCGGGCCTCACACGGCTGGAGTAAACATCCACGACCACATGCGCGAGGCGAGGAACAAGGGTACAGTTGCCTCACACGGGTCACACCCGTCATGCTGCAGCGCATCATTGACAACAATCCGCTGGTCCTGCAACCCGTGCAAAACCTCGCGGGCAACAGGCACTGCGCTTCCGGACATCACTTTATATCCAACAACAAGTTTGCGCTGAGCGGTATGTGCCCGCCACAGCGCGCTGTTGTGCGTCCTGGGCGCTGCTGCAGTGACCTGGCTCGACGGGGGCCTGGCTGAACCGGAGCACACACCTAGCTAGCTGACTCGCATGCTACGTACTCCGACACAGACCTATCAACTGCTCTTCTGTGTAGCATGCGGACAGCATTGTCGCATTCTTGTCGAGCGAGAACGACGGCCACGTATGACCAGGGACCGACCAGGACAGGCATGCAGAGTGATTGAGAAACCAGCGCGAGCCTACTGCCCTGGTCCCGCTTTGTTGGGCTGTTGTGATGGGCTAGGATCAGCTGCGCGGTAGAAAACTTGTTCAAGCACACCCACAACGGCACGACCAGTGCCCCTGCAGCTCGAGAACGCGCGTGCGTGTACAACGAAGCAATCTTGGGCCGCGAATGGTACCATGCGTACGGCATGCGCATGGCATGTGGCGACATGGGCAGCGTCGCGCCTAGATCACGGCTCGGTCCAGTCGACCATTGTCCCGCGGCTCCATGGGGCCACACATCATCAGTTTGGTCAGGGTTTCCAATAGCCTCAACGGGCAATTTCACAAAGGTGCACCAGCTGCCTCACATCTGCTCGGGCATCCCATGCTGGCTCCACCGCACCGCCGTGGCCCTTTGATCTTTGGACTGAGTACTTCAGATACGCCATCACGCTCGTATGCATCTGCCTCATGAATGTGCAATCGGCAGGTTCCACTACACCTGACAGGCTATCTATCATGAAAGGGATCATGCGCCCCGGTACCATGACCTGCACAGTAGCAATCTAGTCTTATGCCAGCTGTGGAGCACATCGTGCAATGAGGGGAAGCTGCATCATGCAAATATAACCTTGAGCAGGCGGAGCAGGCTGAGTAACGTGCACACCCACACCCACACACACACACACCAAGCCTGTGCACATCTCCCCAACAATTACTGCAGGCCTTGCGTGCATAGCACCCCCGCATGATGCAAGGACAACAGATGGGGGTGTTGTCTACGTTCGAGGGCAGTGCTGCTGTGATGGAGGGACGTGTATGAGGTGCCTCCTGCCTCACCTACTGTGTCCTGCCATGCCTGTTACTGTCGACCACTTCACATTCGAATCGAACTTTCGATGGGTGGTCACACCATTATGCTCAGGTGCTTGGCCACCATGCATAGCATCCCTTTCGAAAAGGCGTCCGCAGCATGACATCCAGGGCACCTCATAGCCACAAAGTGATTATGATGGAACGCCCTCACTTCAGACAACTCGGCCTCGGCGCTCCTGTCACAGGTCAAAAAGCCAGCTCTGTCCAGCAAAGCAGTTATACTGGCAATCAGGCGGTCTGGCCGCGATTCCAGCATTATCTGCACAGAATGTGGCCGTTGGAAGTCCGCAGAGAGCTGCATAGACATGTCCACGCCTCAGGGAGACATGTTACGCATGCATGGTGCTCAGCTGCAGTACCAATCTGTCTACAGCACACATGGGCGCCGACTTTGCCCATGTACCACACGGGCGCCGCCCCAGAGGCGGGTGGGGGGCGCTGCAGCGGGCGGGTTGTAGTGGCAAATACCTGGTGTGTATGTTGCAAGAGCTCGGTTTGAAGATTGGTGTATATGTGTGTGGGGGTTGGGTGCAATGATGAACATGCTTGCAAGGATATGCATGCAGATGCGCATACACCAAGCTTGTGCTCAACACCTCCGGATCTGGGATCTACATACACAGACCGTCACACCTGCTGCAGTTGTGCCACGGGCTGCTGGAGGGTTCGCGGCAGGTGCTCACCGACCAGAGCGAACCGGTCGCTCAGCCCTGGCAAGCCTCTCAACTCCTCGGAGGTGCAGCACCCTACCACATGCACAGCCACCACCTCCAGAACACTCTCTGCCGTGGGGATGCCATGCACACGCATGAGGTGCGTCTCAAGCACCTGAACCTCTGCAGCAGCTGTGTCTGGGTGTGGTGCTGCTGTGCAGAGGCGCTGCAGTCCCCTGGCATAGAACACCAGCTGCTGGAGCATGTGGTTCGCAGTGGCAATGGCTGCAGTCGCAGCCTCCTCAGCTGTCTGCAAGCCAGTTCAGATCCAATTGCAATGAACACCTGAACCTGTTGTCATCTCAAACAACAGCACAACAGCACAACATGAGATTACCCCGCCGCCGTGTCTGGGCAGCACCCAAGTTTCACATGTGGTCAGCTTGGACAGCCAACAGGACTGCAGTATGCTGGTGTGCTTGGAATTGTTGGAGTGTATCTGGTGCAATATGCATGATTGTCAGGAGCAAGTCTCATACAAGTTGTGTCGGCAAGGAGAGCCAGGACTCCAAGCAGGCATGACCATGGCATATAGCATACTTGCAGGTGCAGGACCCTTGACGTCAGACACAAAATCAATTCATGCAGAAACAGGTAGACAAATGGACCCATTCGTTGCCATAGAGGCTGTCGAAGATAGCATCCATGCTGAAGGTTGCTGGAGGTCGCACCGCAGCAAGGCCCTTGTGCACCCGCTGTAGGTAGGCCTCCTCTGCCTCCCTGTGGAAAGCCTCCAGCAGTGCATCCACCAGGTCGTCACAGGGTCGCTCCTCCGCAAAGCAGCCCTCCAGCAGTGCTCCATGCAGTGCCACTTGCAGCAGATTCTTTCCAGCAGCTGCAGCCCGACTGCCATGCATGCCACTCTCGCGTCCCCTCTTCTTCAGATCCCCCTCTGGCAAGCCTCCCCCTCCCTCATGGCCTGCTGGCACCAGGCACATCATGATGCAACTGGCCCAGCACAATGACACAGCCATGGCAGACAGTGCGAGTTGCAGGGGGTCAGCCACCCCACCAGACTGCTCAAAGCATCATCTCCTGTCCTGCTTGTGTCCTATCTGATTCTGTCCTTGTTGAACAGGCAGCAGCAGCAGCAGCAGCGCACTATTCATGGCACTAGTCAAGGCTGAGCCAACCCTGATAGGGCTGCTACCTGTGCCTGGGCAGTTGGATTGTAGCAGGTCATGTTCTGCAGTTGCAGCACCTGCCTTGCAGGCAGCTTCCTTGCACAGGTCCAGAAACTCTGGACATGCGAGGAAGCGGTGAGCCAGTAGCTTGCAGCCTTGTTGCACTCTTGACTGGATGGCTTCGCTCATGGGCACAAGTGCATGCCAGGTCTGTGTGTCCAAGTGCACCGAGACAGCCTCGTGGACATCCAAGAAGCCACATGCTGGAAGGCCCTCCTCAACAGCAGCGACGATCTGCACAGGCACAGGCGCTGTGGCAGCTGGAGTGCATAATATTGGCAATTCGTTTATGCAAGGGTTTGTAATGGCGTCAAGGCACTGTGGCAGGCGCACAATGATTGTGCACAGTGAATGTCAGGCTCTTCCAAAAGTGCTGCACTGCATGATGCCTCCCAACCTGTCAGCATTCCACTTGGCATTCCACTTGGCCAGCAGATTGATCACAGGCATCACGCAGTGCGCATAGAGGCAACATCTGAAGTTGAAGTTGCATCAACCAACGGCGGACTGAGAAGGCTATGCACAATTTTTTATTCCTGGATCATGCAGCAGCAGCTCACCTCGTCCACCAGGAGCCTACTGATATATGTTGTCTCCAAAGCGATGCCATCTGGGCAGTGCTTCCGCAGAAACTGTTTGGCATCAGAGATGCCCCACGATGCCAGCATGCTGTAGTCAATGACTCGGTTCTGCGCCAGGGAGGAATGTGCAGCACGGACCTGGGCCGCCTCATATGCACTGGGATGGAACACCAGGCCTGCAGGCTGAAAGGTGCCAGCAATCGCACGGTCGACGAGCAGTTCTTGTACCAGCGATGCTGCCAGCTTTTTGTTGACAGCAGCAGAATGCGGGAAGGGATTGCACGCAAGGACGTCAGCCACGTGGACTGGCCGGAGCGCAGCATGTAGTGTGCCACGCAGGAAGTCTTTCGCTGACCTAAGAAATGCTGGCGTGTAGAGCATGCTGCCTTCCAGCGTGCCTGCACCGTTGCAAGGCCACATTCAAATCGTGACCAACACCGGAGCCTTGGGCAAAGACTGTACGACGCCATGCAGGGCTGACAGGCCACCAGTCAGCCGCAAAAAAGCTCACCGTGTATCACGGAGCCCATGTGTGCTTCCAGGCAGGCCCGCACTTGCTCGGCTGGTAGAGCAAAGTGCTGAGCCAGCTCTGTCACCCCAAGCGCAGGGGCAATGGTGAGCATGTCATTTACCAGCTCTGCCATTTTCGCGAAGAATTTCTGGGAGATAAGGTCGCCATTCACGAGCTTGATTGTACCTGATCTTGCCTGCATAAAGCAGACCATCGATGCTGTACTGCATCGGCCGGGTGCATGGAAGGCTGGCACTGTTGTGCTGCCCTGCAGTTGCCAACCTGATGAGGCAAGGCTGTGCAGTCTAGCCCTGCACAGGAAGCTGTGCGCTGGTCAGCATGCCTCAGCAGGTCCCCACCTGCAGCAGAACCTGTGCCTGGGCGTTGCAATGACCGAAGTCGACGCCAAGGAGGCCAGGCAGATCCACAATGGCCACTCGGCCACCCTGAGCATCCACAGTTTCAGAGATCTCTTCGATCAGCTTGCCAGTGGTAACGTACTCCTTTCCATTTGTTGTGTGGAGCAAGGTGTCCTCCAGGACGCCAATCTTCTTGACCTTCTCGATCAGATCGACAGCCATGCGATCTGAAAGGCGAATCTGCGGTCACACCGCATCGTCAGATGACCGCTGTGCAGAGGGGACAGGCTCACTGGGACGACATCAAATATGGAGGCAACGGTGCCAGAATATTGGTATGGACATCAATGGCAGTACAGACCGGCTTCATCTGTGTATACACACTGCAACGTTGCATGAACATGGCACTGCAGGATACACAGACGCCTCAGCGCAAGGGGAAGGCAAGCTGACAGCACAAACGTGCCCGATTGGCCCCTCAAACAGTCGCGGGACAAGTGTCGTAAGTACGCCTCGAAAGCCTGCACAGTTCGGTACATACTGTGGCCGGTTGCTCCTGCACTTGTTGCAGTTGCTGTAAAAGGGCCGCTAGGTCTGTATCCATTGCTAATTTCCAATGTGCAGCCTGTTACAACGATAGTAGAAGATGCTTCGGGCGACGGTGGTACCCCGCAGTCCTTGCACGGCACAGTCGTTGAAAGCCTGGACTTAGCGGAATTGCCAAGGAGGGTATTGCGCAAAGTCATGCATTCCTAGCGACACGGCGAAGAAGCAAGGGCATCAAGATCGTCCCGTGCTACGACGGTTGAGGTCGGGTGCAAGCAACAACACTGTCGTGCAGCAACACACACGAATTGACAGTCCTGCCACTTCCATTCACAGAAGGTGAAGTCCTTCCAAGCGGCACTACGTCGACTATACCGCCGTTTCCAACTGCTGATGTTGCCCTTTGCCCTTTCGACTGCGGTTCCTGCATCTACATGAAACGGCCGCTCCACGCTCCGCAGGCGCAAGAATTGCCACGGTTGCCCTTATGGCCACATCCAGCCTCACGACGTGCGTTGTTCGGTGAACTTGTTTGCGGACAATGTACCATCGGTGAATGGCCCATGATCGTCGGCGTGCCGAGTGTGACATTTTGTGTTTATCATGCCCACCTTTGCCATACTGGTGTCGAATTCGATCGTCCGTTATTCGCGGTGAACAGCAAGCGTATCGGCTTGACGTAGTGCAGCTGTACTCATTTGCAACCTATCAGGTATAGTTTGAAGCTTTCTTGGCCCATCGGGGAGACGAGCGGGGCTCGCCCCCGCCCTCACGGGGCGAAGCAGCTCCATCACGATGGGGCCATGGGACATGTCCATGGCGAGAGTTTTTAAGGTGAGTAATGGAGTACATAAGACGTTGAGTTGATAGCTGCATCGCGTGGGTACACAAAGGAACTCACTGCAGCACCAGCATGTGCTGACATCGTGTCGGCCCCAGCAGGACGTCCATGGACAGATCAATTCTGTAGACTTTCACCGCACGAGTGACTTCCTCATCGCTGGTCATGATCAAGGCTATATCACATACTACAACACTGTCGAAGGGAAGCGTCTTGGCATTTTAGACTGCAGCAAGTACGGTGTTACAAACGCTCTGTTCACACACCATGCCAAGTCAATTCTGCATGCAAGCAGCAAGGTGCGACTTATCTGTTGCAGCGACCTGCCTCTTCTGCTGTGACTGTCCTGGTGTAGAAGGATATGCCCGGCATAGCTGCTGCTGGACAGAGCGTCCATGTTATCATACTAGGACACCCGATGCAGGCGCAGTCAACCTTGGACCCCAAGGCGAAACACTCTATCAGATACCTTAGTCTGCACGACAACAGGTACTTGAAATTTTTTCCCGGACACACCAAGCCTGTGACCGCGTTGTCCATGTCTGCCAAGTCAGATCATTTCATTTCAACTGGCATGGTGCGCCCCACGAATGCCGTTCCTTCGAGTGGCACATGTATCATTGAAGGCACAGTGTGAAGCCATTGTGTGGCCTGACACATGACTTTCTGTATCTTGTGAGGCTGTGTGAACAGTGTACCCACCCTCCAGGACAAGAAGCTGTTTATGTGGGATCTGCGGGCACCACATGCACAGGCAGCCATGGATATCCCTGGCCAGCCGTACTGTGCAATGGATGAGGAAGGTCTCGTTTTTGCTGCCAGTGCAGGCAGCATTGTCAGCCTGTTTGATGCCCGCTCTTATGAGCATGGACCATTCCTCTCCTTCCCTGTGCCTGTAAAGCAGCATGGCATGACAGAACTAGCTTCCGTCTCATCCATGAAGTTCTCTTGCAATCAGCAGCACCTTATGGCAGTTCTTGGCGGTCGTGTTTTCTTAATGGACACATTTTCTGGCAGGGAAATTGTACACTGGAATACTGGGGCAACGGAAGCTACTCTACCAATGGAGGCTTCCTTCTCAGCTGATGGCAGCGCCATTCTCTCAGGTCTGACTCCTCATCTATCGAGGTTTGTGTCATGGATATACATATGGCACTGGTATCAGCTGGCTTTGATGCAGGCGGTGAAGACAAGCATATGTATGTGTGGAATTGCCCGCAGCCAGAGGCTCAGTTGTCAGATGAAGCAGCAGAAGCTCTACAGACTCCTGCCAGTGCTTGGGCGGCTCATCCCGCCATCCCAACATGCGCCAAATTTGCTCCAACGCGCAGGATGGCAGTCACAGCATGCCATGCATTGGTGATGTGGATCCCAACGCCAGATGATAATGCTGCCCAAGAAGCTAACATCGCTGCTGCTACGGCAGTGCCTTAGTGATTGATTATTAATGATGACTCTGCGTGATCATATATTCTGTAACAATTCCTGTGTGTGTGGCTGCGTTCCAACAAACAAAATGCGGCCGACTGATGTTGCATATGCCTGTAAAGCTTCTCTGGATCAACTCGTTGCGAGTTTTCAATGCCACCTCAGCTGTCGCAGTAGACAGAGAACTCTCATGCCCCATCGTCTTGCAGTCCACGGTTCTGACCAGGCATGGCCCCCGCGCCACATCGCACGGCCCATTGTGACAATGCACACTGATGGAAAGGCCAGAGATCATTTCTCTCACCTGCATCTGGGGCCACCACAGCACTGCACTGCACTGCAAACATGTAGTATTCAGTGGAGTCTTGTAAAGCCTCCACGAACCTCTGCAGCCAGGTTGTACCGATTTTGCATCGGAAGTGATGGCATCGAACCCAGTCAGTCCTGCTCCCGAAGCGGAAGAGCCCAGCGACGATCATCAGTCATCCTCTCGCATTGTAGACGCGTCCTGTATGCACTTGGTTGCCGCAAACCATGTCGCAGTCTCGACGCGAAACAGCGCCCTCTCCGTCGGACGCAGTCAGCTTGCAATACATACCGGAAATTTTGTGATATTTTACGATTACTCTTTACAGAAGATGGTGTATCATGCTGGGCTGGACGGCGGTGGTATAGGCGCTATCACAGCGCACCCACTCCATAACTATTTAGCTGTTGCTGAACAGTGTAAACATCGAGCCCCGAATGTTTACATATACCAATTTTCATCAGATGGCCTAACAGGACCTGACTTCACTCTGACATCAGGCACCGAGCGCAGCTATTCAGCAGCAGCGTTCAGTCGTGATGGAGAGCTGCTCGCAACAGTTGGCAGTCACCCTGACTTCATGCTCACCATCTGGAACTGGAGAGAAGGAAGCGTGATTCTGCGGTATAAAGCATTTTCACAAGAAGTATACAACGTCAAGTTCAGCCCAAATTTCGATGGAACCTTGATCACGTCGGGCACCGGGCATATCTGCATGTGGAAAATGGCAAGCACCTTCACAGGGCTCAAGCTAAAGGGCCTCCTCGGCAAGTTTGGCCAAGTTGAGCTCTCCGATGTATGTGCCTTTTGTGAGTTCCCAGATGGCAAGGTCCTCTCTGGCACAGAGAGCGGGCAGCTGTTGCTGTGGACAGGAAACATGATTAAAGCAGTGCTAATGCGCAAAGGAAGTAACAGTTGTCACAACGGCAACATTGAAGTGCTCCAGCTCCATCAAAGTGGATCCATCATTGTTTCAGCCGGCCAAGATGGCTTCATCCGCATGTGGGATGCCAGCAAGGTGCTTTTCCACACCTTCGGGATGATAAGCTGTTCATCCCACATTCGTCGTCCAGTTGCAGAATGTGGATTGTCGATCGACAAGCAATAGAAGCGCTGACTGTGTGAGGGATTATCTAGGTCAATGACATCGAACCTGAAGATGGCTTTGATGTCGAGATAGATATTATCACCGAAGTGCAAGTTCCTGGGCATGTGCGTGTAAAGCAACTCATCGAAAACGGAGACCACTGGATCATTGTGGATGAGGGTGGGTCAATTGTGCATGTTGATGTGCCAGAGATGACGCCATCACAGATGAAGTTCACACGCCTTCTGAAATTCCATTCCGGTGGCATTACAGCCCTGGTTGCAGACCGCAGTGGACATGGCGCTGTGTCCGGGGATGCAGCAGGATCTGTCTGGGCCTACGACTTGCAGTCACAGTCGTTCGTCTGCACGCGTGCATTTCCAACTGGAGTCACGTGTATCACTGGGGCATCTGCAAAGATCGACACAAAGGAAAGCGTGTGGTATGTTGGGCACCAGGGTGGCTTCTTGCGGCAGCTACTGCGCTGCACAGATGGCTGGCACTTGCGGAAGTGCTGCAGGCCGCACCAGCAATCAGTGGTGGCCATGGCTGTGTCGCCAGATGGTGCCAGCTTGGTCACGTGCGGTGGGGAGGGGCACCTGTTCTTCTTCTGTGTAGAGGACAACTGTCTCGAACCACACGCTGCCGTGAACCTGTCAAAATCTCCAGTCTCAATGGTCTGGACCGAGATTGGGGTAGTGGTTGCATGTGAGGCCGGGATCCTCTTGTGTGTGCAGCCACCCGACAACCACGACCATACCACCGCAGCATCGTTCTTGTGCGAGGCAAAGATCACAGAGCAAACTTTCATGCTGCCAAAGTCCCTCTGGCCAAAGCCACCCGCAAACCCTGGCAGCGGAGATGAAGCTGCTGACGCGGACGACAAGACAGGTGCGGCCATGGCTGTGGAACGTGCAACCAGCGTGCACCGCTGCCGATGCACAGAACAGCATGAACGACACAATCAGGAACCTGATGTATGCCTGTGGCACACTCAAGGAGTGGTTGCACAGGAACGATCTGCATTGCAGGTGATGCAGCTCAAGGAGACACCGTCCCGGAGGCTGAGGTGGACCCCAATTGGGTCCCTGATGCAGATGCCATTGGACCTTTCGAGATCGTGGCTCTGTTTCCGCATCCCAAAGACGGCAACAGGTTTGTGCTGTCTGCAGCAGGTGCAGCGAGTCGATATTTGTTCGATTGTTGCCTGGGCGAGGAGGATGCACGCGCGGTGCCAGGGATGAGTGGAACCGTGACATGCGCACAGCACTCTGCAAATGGTCTACATTACTTGATGGGCAGCTGTGATGGGGCTGTGAGAGTTGTGCCTGTCGACTTCTTGGAGCTGCCTCAACAGGAGTCTACGTTTTGGGAGGCGCAGGTGCACAGCATGCACAGCCGCGTGACGAGCGTCTGCATGACATTCGATGGCACGCATGTCATCTCAGCAGCGTCAGATGGCTCCATGTTCACACACAAGGTGGTGGCGGACGTCCTCAAGCCGGGCCAACATCAGCTAGGAGCGGGGCTGGAGCGCTTTTGCAGTATGGAGGAAGTGGAGATGGAGGAAGGGGAGGACACTGTGGACGTGAACACATACACAATAGAGCAGGCGAAGCAGCGCCTAGAGGCTGATGCAGTGGAAGCAGCTTCTGAGGCCAAGAAGGCTACAGTGAGGGAGGCAGTTGCACAGTGTGGCTCCCGCGCATGAATTTCCACACTGCGCTGTGCTGCAGACGTGACTGGATCAAACTTGCAAGCACCGGCCGGCCGCTTCAATTCCAGTTCGAGAGGTTGCGCTGCAGACTGAAAAAAGAGTTTCAGGAGATCCTTGCGGAGAATGCTGCCAAGCCAGAAGCAGAGCAGCTGCCGCTTGAGTTCTTTGACATTGATCCAGACTTAAGGACCATGATTGAGAAGGAGGTCCAGGAGGAAGAGCAGCGTGTGCGGGAGGAGATGGAGTATGAGCTGGAGAAGCAGCGCCTTCTGCTTGCCAAGGTCAAAGGTAGTGTACTCAGACTTTTGAAGAGCCAGTTTTTGACCAGCTGCAGCAGGGCGTGTGAATTCGTGCTGCAGCAGGGCGTGTGAGTTAACGCTACCCACTGTTCAGTGTTGTGCATGCTTGTGTGACGTCCGGCACTTACCGGTCTGTGGGCACAGCTCGATACCTGGATCCCCTCGAGGTCGAAAGAATTGAGCTCCATGCCTTCGGCACACCTGCAATGGTCACGTCGTTCCGCACAGCCAAGCTGGAAAGCTGGGTGGTGGAGGAGCTAGCTCAGATGGCCGGTAACAAGGCGCAGGTGAACGGGAATTTGCATAATGATGGAGAGGGTGATGGCCAGGACTTGATTGCGGCTCAAACAATGGGAGACAATGGCAAAGAGGACAATCTCCTGGTGTCATTCTCTGCCTCCTTCACCTATTGCTGGTCATTCTTCAGCGCGGCCACGCCTTGACAGGGGCACAAAGGGTGTGTGCTATTGTAGGGTAAGGGCGCTAAGGCAAACTTCAAAACAAAAACGGAGATGCGGCTGGCCGCAAGAGCCAAGCGGAAAGCAGAGTGGGAAGAGTTTCTGAAAACCAAACCCGATGATGACTATGTGAATCCCGACGATGCACAAGCCATCACCAATGCCACACGGAACATGGGCGACTACAAGCTGAAGAGTGAGAAGGACTATGTGCCTGACGAATCGAAACGCATGAGCCCGGGCCAGAAGAAACAGCAGGTCCGCAATACAAACAATGCACACTACGTTGCAGAAGGGACCGCTTCTGGGTGCATGTGTCCTCGTGGTATCATGCCACTTGAGTCAGGGATTATGTACAGATAGCAATGCTCCTGCAAGGGATATATATGCTCAAAATGGAGTTCAATGAGAAGTTCCTGGCACTTCGGGATGTCAAGCGGTCGCTGTGCGATGAACTCAAAATTAAACTGTGCAAAGTCGGAGAGTTAAACAAACAGCTCAGGATACAAGAAGACATCCCCATTCCTGAGCTGCTGCCAGGTGAACAACCAGAGCTCAGGGATCACGTCACAGACGAGGACATTGCTGCTTACCTTGCCGAGAAGGAAGCTGCTGCAGAGTCCGCTGCAGGCAATGGGAATGCTATGGGTACCTTCGGTGCAGCAGGCGATCAGGGATCAGGGAAACCTGCTGCTGCCCCAGACGCCAAGGGGGTCTTGAAGGTAACTAGCGTGTCCACGTCCAAGCCAGAATCCGTGGAAGAAGTGCTGGAGAGGATCGCAGCATCATATCCTTTGACACCGCTTGAACAAGCACAACGGACGCTGAATGAGAGGAGATGGGTACGTACTGGCTATATCCAGTTGCGACAACTGATTTGTTTTTGCTTCAGTGGGACAACCCGGACACCTGGAACGTCGCTGCAGAATGTGGACAAGGAATTGCTGCTAAATGGCATTCAGCAAATGAAGAGCAGGTTTGATGAGGCACTGGGACGCCTCCGGACCGAGAAACTCGACCTGGCAATCAGCCTGAAAGCAGCAGAAGTGCAGGTAGTTGTGCTGATGCAGGAGCACTCACTGCTTGTAGACTTCAGCAGCAAGGACAACGTCCTGGCTGGAAAGCTCATGGAAAAGCATACAGAACAGAAGGTGGGCTTGGAATCACCATTCTAGCCATGCCATGCTTCAGGGCATTCTCGCACAATGGTGCAGGCGCTACACTACAGCTAAGCGCCACGTCGATGCAACTTGTCCATGCATGATGCAGGAGATCCTTGACAAAATGGGGACGTGCCAGCAGCAGGTCAAGGCTTTCAAAGCCCAGCTGGTGAATGTAGCCAAGCGCAAAACTGAGATTGTGTCCCGCCTCCAGTCCCTTGTGAGTGACACGCATCCGCATCATGAGGCTTTGATGACCATCTTTAATCGGAAGGTGAAGCGGGTGCGGAAGAGCGTAGCTGAGGATGAGGAAGAGTCAGAGGACGATGATGATGACGATGGTGATGACGATGATGACCTCTCTGATGAGGATGCCCAGCAAGAAACATGCCCTCCTGGATGTGACCAGGCCCTTTACGAAGAGGTGTTGCACTCAAGCCTTGAAACACAGGGAGGAACATGATGCGCGGCTCTTTAGCTTGTCTAAGTGTTCTGGCTCAAGAAAACGGCCTAGTTTTCAGTGACACACAGGATCGAGTGATTGCAGGTGTGTGTGATGCGGGAACAGAGACTCGACCAAGAAGACATCGTGGGCGAGATCACGAAATCATGTGATGCGTTCAAGAAAGAGCAGGAGATGCTCAAGCAGAAGCTCAAACGGGTGGAGCAGTCACTGACAGCGACTGAAAACGATATACGAGATTTCCAGAAGGAGAAGCAGGCTAGGCTGAATGAGATTGAGGTCATGGTGATGCTGCATGCACATCAGATAGAATATCTGGAGGACGATCGTCTGCCTGCTGATATGAGCCAAGCGGTCATTTTCAGCAACAAGGAGTTGGCGAGACTCCGTGGAAGAATCGATGTGCGTACCTAGCTCTCATGGGGGCGCTACAGGCGTCTGACCTTGGCCTACGTGCAGCTGGAAGCCGTCCGCTCCACCACAGTGGAGCTGAATGATAAATTGAAACGGCAGCCACTCAACAAGCATGACGTTCATTGCCATTTGAAAGCACACCTTATGGTGCTTTGTCTCAGCATCAGCTCCCTTGGCGAGGATGCACATCACCCCATGCCCCGCATGCAGGAGCTGGCTGTAGAGAAACAGCAGATGCAAAAGACGCAGCGGGAGCTCAAGAAGCAGCACATGCAGCTGACACGGGACAAGACCGCCAAGGAGAAATTGCTGGCGGAGCTTGATGGCCGAGCCCATGACGTCCAGGTGTGCCGCCACCTGGCATCGGCCGCGCACAAATATTCTTGCCCGCTTGTACACATGGGCAAGCAGCCTCCAGCACCACTGTAAGCATGTGTGTCGCAAGCAAGCACACAAACACACACACACACACACACACACACACACACACACACACACACACACACACACACACACACACACACACACACACACACACACACACACACACACACACACACACACACACACACACACACACACACACACACACACACACACACACACACACACACACACACACACACACACACACACACACACACACACACACACACACACACACACACACACACACACACACACACACACACACACACACACCTGGGCGTGGCGTGGGCATCTGACTTGTGGTACCACGAGCCTAACAATCAAACCATATCACGCCGTGCACTGTTCAAAGCCAATCGAGCCAAACAAGCCAACGAGACGAGCTCGCCCGAAAGCACCGCGCAGCTGGTAGGCCGCTCACAAAACAGAGTCGGGTACTTTGAGCCCTGACAAGCGGTGCACATGCAGATGCTCAAGTTTGGCCGGGAGATCGACCTTGCGCTGCTGGACAAAATGGGCCCGACCCCCGGCGCGGACGACCTGCGCGCGCAACTGCGCACGCAGGAGCGCCGCTTCGCCGCGGAGCTCGAGGCCTGGGACCGCAAGATCGCGATTCGCACGGAGGAGCTCGTCGCGCTGACCGAGGAGAACACGACGCACCTCAACACCGTGGCGGAGCTGACAGCGCAGCAGAAGCAGCTGGAGGCGGGTGTGCGGCGCACGCAGCGGGACCTCGGCGCGGACCCCATCGCCGCGCAGAAGCGGGAGGCGGCCGAGCGGGACCACATGGTCGAGGTGATCCAGGCCCAGGCAAAGGAGATCGAGTACATGAAGTCACAGATCAGCATGCTGAAGCGCAAGGACACGTCGTTGTTTCAGTGAGGCGCTTGCGTGGTGCAGCATGGACACCGTTGTGGTGCAGAGATGCTTTGAGAATCGGAGATGAGGTGGCGCAGCTGCTGGCAATTGGGGTGCGCGCGGCTGTGCAACAGCGGCTGTGTGTGGGCGGCGGCTGGGTACCGTGTGAGCTCAGTCACCAGAGGCGAAGAGTCAGCATGATTGAAGACGGCCTTGTGTGGCACATCCATGACTCAAGGATGATGCAGGCCGATAGCCGGCACTACACCATGAGCGGCTGTGGCTGAATGGCAGCTGCGCGTGGTGGGCTGCGCACGCAGCATGCATGGTCCGCAGATGCTTGACATCCACCACAGAGCACCTGCGCTCAAAGCAGTTTGCACTGGCTCACACATCAGCAGGCCCCTGCGGTCTGAGGGGTGACAGTGACGGCCACCATGGTGGCAGGAGCAGCTGCTGATGACTGTTCTGAAGTTTCTTTGCTGGTCAGGTGACTGCTGTGGACCCAGATTCACAGTGGTATATTGGGCCAGGATAGGCATGTTGATCCTGTGCTCAGCATTGCACTACCGGCAATTGCTGGCGTCTCCATGGTGCACCTGTTCTGAATGGCGCAAGCCATTGGCGGTGCTCAATTGTGCCGCACATGCCCGCTCCCGACGGGTAGTGGATGTTTCCGATCGTGCAAGTGTTTTTGCTTGTATACTACAGGTTGCTACATGTTTCAAGTGTTCATCATGTACATGTTCTCGCTGCTTTATATCGCTTACATATATATACGTATATATATGCCTGCATCAGATGAGATATGTTCCCTGCCGCGTTCTATGGCGGGAGGTTTGGATGTGATTTGCAACGACATTTTGCGGGATGGTTTCGGCCGCCGAGCGCCTGCGGGTTTGCGGGGACGGCCGGGGGAAGGGGATGAGGGTGGCTTTGGGGTGCCAGGGTGCACCACGCGTCACTCAGCAGCATGCATTGTGAACGAAGTCACCACGCGGGGCCCCGTTTTCGGCAAAGTCAGACGGTTGCAGCTATCAAGCACCGAGAGCATGTGCGGCTTATCATGTGTGTATTCATGGGCACTGGAGCGCCACCGTGACGGCACTGAGTAAACGCGAACGATCACTTCACTGCTAGGCACGCACCCGAGCGACAAGGCGCTCGAATAACATCAAAGTAGTAGCCTTACTTGTAACTGGCTGTGAGCAGCCACTTGAGGGTGATTGTGGTGTATGCTTGCTATACAGACGGCAAGATGGGTTGCTAGGTGTTCGCCTGTCGCGCATGCACGCACGCCCATCTCAATACGCAAACGACGTGCATGCGGCAGCGCGCTCGAGATCGACATGCCATCACGGGACACACTCATACAAGGGCTTTCTAGATGGATAGGAGCCTGTAATGATGGAGACATTGATGGCTTCATACCGTTTCAAGTCAACAGCACGACCGTTGGGTATGTTTCGCAAGGAACGGCTGATCGCTTGCAGTCTGTGAGAGATTCCGTCTTCAAGGTAAGCCAGCGCATTGTGCCTGTGCCTTTTGTAGTCGTTCGCCATGCGTCTGAATTCGTCGCGACGTGGGTGACTTGCGGTGTCTGGCTCGGTGGTGGCCCCAGCCATGGTGTGACCCAGTGATCATGAATCACGACGAGAACGAGCTGACCAGGTCAAGTCAGGCGATCATGGTAGTTTCATCTGCCTGGATCCTGATCCGGGGTCCATGGACGAGCGGACTGCAGCGGTTGCTGCGACTCTGCTAGTCCTTCGGGGTGAGGGATTTATTTCAGGCTGGCGAGATGAGCTATATCCCGTGGTCGGCGCCAGATTCAGCGATGCACCAGCTTTGCTAGTAGAAAGGGCAGCTGCGCCATTCCTCGGCGTCAAAGCATATGGCGTCCACATGAATGGATACGTGCGCAAACCTGACGGCATCCATCTGTGGGTCGCGACCCGCAGCCTGTCAAAGCCCACATGGCCAGGCAAGCTAGACCACATCGCAGCCGGAGGTCAGGTATGATGCCGCCCGAGAAGAGGTGTCCAAGGCATAATCTGTATGGCCAAATTACAAGGGCATGTGGCCTGGCAGGGTTCGTAGCACACCTGATTCCTTTGTGTTCCCAAAGAGAAAGCTCGAAGCTCCTGTCCAAGCTGACTGCAACATGCAGCACTCTTCTGAGGGTTGCACTGCAGGTGCTCCGATGCGCCCTAACAGTTTCGGCAGCGTTTCACCACGGGACCCGTTGGCGCCGCCAGCATGCACCGGCATTGTGTGCGCATTCATCCGCATCACAAACCCAGGAGATCAGGCCAGTCCCTGCTCCTTGCTTACCACAGACATTTGTTGCCTGCCATGTCACAGGGCACGTTGAGGATTCCCGATCCAGTCACACAAAGCCTGGCATCTGAGCGACATGGCTGCTGTTGCACCTGGATGGGGCCTGTGGCTTTCCGTGACGGCAATTCTTTCAAACTCCAGCGTTCTGTGCTGATAGTCAAGTCGTATGCAGCCACACGGGCTTGGCGTCATGGACAACATGATCAAGGAAGCAGGGGAGGAAGCCGGCATTCCCGAGCCTTTAGCACAGAAAGCACGGCCGGTCGGTGCCGTCAGCTACATTGCTGCTGCAGAGGCAGGCGAGGCGGTCAAGCGGGACGTACTCTTCACGTTCGATCTCGAGTTGCCAGTCGACTTCACGCCGGTGGTCACCGACGGGGAGGTCGAGAGCTTTGAACTGCGGCATGTAGACGATGTGATGCAGACGGTCGCATTTTCAGATGACTACAAGACCAACTGCAACCTGGTGCTGATCGAGTTCTTCTTTCGGCACGGGCTCCTCGATCCCGGCGCTCCGGGGTATCTGGAGCTACTAGCCAGCTTGCGGCAGGCAGCTGTCTGTGCCTGATCTCGGCAAAGTCCACCAGGTTTTGTAAGCAGTCGTGACCGCGAGTTATGTGGGTAGATATAGCTGGTTTGGGATGGACATCACAACCCACATGAGGCAGTCAGAACAAGTCTGTGACCTTCAATTTGACCTGCAGCAGGGAGGCGAGCTGCGGCATCAGCGGTCGTACACCAAGAGACCTCTGCCCTTGCACCTGGGGGATTTTGTGCAGTGCCACACTTGTTTGCTGCACACAACTGTTCATGCAAACCCAGCACAAAGAGCAGTCAAACCTCACACACTTGCAGTGCTACCTGCCTCTTCGACTTTGTCTTTGTAACACACTGCCGCCTGGCCAGACACACGCTGCCATCGCCGTCCGCATTGATCTCCAGGTTCGAATTGACTCATACACTCGGGCGTCGATGACGGCTGCATCCAACCCTGTCGCCCCAATGCACCAAAAAAATCGCGCTCCGCCACCCACGCACACATCACACTCCATGCTGGCCACTCACCTCCCACACCCTCCGGCCACTCTACAAAAAATCAGCCCATGCAGGGTATCACTGCCGGCATTATCCCCTGCACGCACGCAGCGCTCCACCCCACCCCTCCACAGTAGGGCACCCCATGCACCCGTCCTGGTGCGCTCGGCACCATGCATCCACGACACCCCCGTTCTGCACCCAGCTCACACCTGGCGCGCCCGACATCCACGACTGGCACCGGCCACACAAGGCACACAAGGAACACAAGGGACCGACGCTGCAGAGCAGTCCGTGCCACAGCTGACGGCTGAATCCCGCACGCACACGGACCCCACAGCTCCTGCAGAGTCCGAGCAAGCACACATCTACCCCGTGTTCTGCATGCCAGCAGCGATTCCCTTGATCGTGATGATCAGCGTGTCCTCGAACGCCTGCAGAGTCATCATCTGCGCGTTGTCGTTGTCGATGTCCGGGTCGCGGTTCAGCAGGTCCCACGTCTCCTTCTCGGCGTACGGGTTGCCGTCGACGTCGGCGGCGGCGCGGTCGAGCGAGAGCTGCGACGCGATGCGCCGCGCCTTGCCGTCGGCGCCGGGGGTATCCGCGACGTCGCGCACCTTGGACATGATGAGCGCCTGCAGCATGTTGAGCGGCACGACATACGGCGACCGCAGCTTGAGCTTCGACGCGAGGATGCGGGTCGACTCGCTGCGCTCCCCTGCACACATGCATGCGCGTCACACACGGTTCTTGTCACATGCGTGAGATGAAAGAAGACCACACGGGCGCCGTGCACCACTCGGGTTAAATGGCCCAGATCCGCTGGAGCAGTTTGTCACACCACCGGACCCGACCGCAAGTGTGAGCCCGACCGGCAGCCGCAACCACGCTCGCTCGAACGCAACTCTGTTGTACGCCCGTCACTCTGGAGCCGTGCCGCGGGGCGATCACTGATACTCACAAGCAGCTGTCGTGGCTACCTGCGTGTGGCGTGGCTACCTGCGTGTACGGCAGGAGCGGCTGCGGACGCGCGCATACCGTGCGAGCATCACAGTCGTGCCGACTTCAATGATCATGTGGCGGTTTTCACTCTCGTGGCCGCTCGCACCCTGGCCCACGCCAACGCCCCAGAATCCCCACACACGCATGCACTGCGGCGCTACCGCCTCGTTGATCTTGTCCGCACAACACAACAGTGCACACACACGCAATGCCCTCAGCACAGCAGCAGCGAGCCGCACCCGAGCCGAGGATGGAGGCGTCTCCGACGATCGTCAGCACCGCCTCGCGCGCGCGCCGGAAGCTGCCGCGCAGCTCCTCTCCCACAGGGTGCAGCTCCTTCGGCGCGAGCTTCGCCTCGTACATCGTCAGCGTCACCTCGTCGCCCTTCGCCAGCACCATCGCCATCATGTCCATGGTCACGCGGAAGAATGGCCAGGCGGTGTACATCTCGTCGAGCGCCTTGCCGCGGCCGCCGTCTCGCACCTGCATGATCGCCTCCCCGGCTCCGAGCCACACCGGCAGATGGAAGCGCGTCTGCGTCCACGCAAAGATCCAGGGGATCGCGCGCAGGGTGGAGATGCCGCCGCTGGGCTTGCGCTTCGCCGGCCGGGAGCCGATGTTCATCGTGCCGAGCTCGGCGACGGGGGTGACGGCGTGGAAGTACCTGCATGCATGCGCATGCGTCGGGGGGCCGCGCGGGGGTGTGGAGCGCCGCTTCTGCACTGCGTGCTCGTTGGATGGCGTGTGGCTGCTGTGGCGCCAGCACGCGCAGCATGCACGGGTGTGGGCACGCTGCCCGGCTGACGCCCCTGCTGAATGCGCAGCACGGCCGGGTAGCATGCATGCAACATGCTGACTTGCGTCGGAGGTGAGAAGCTGACATTAGCCTGGGCCATGACCGCTCTGCCTCCTGTCTCCCATTCGCTGTCGCCGTCTGATCAGACTTTCTGGCACACGCTCCGTGACCGGCGCCGCCCCAAAGAAGCAGCCGGGCAGCCAGCAATCGCACATGCTGCGGTGGCATGCATGCTCAAGAACGCCACAGAGACTTACGTACGCAGCCACCACCACGCAGCGTGATAACAGAGCATGAGGCAGGCTGGTGACTTGCATGCCCCACAATGCCACACAGTGGCAGCATAACTGTATGGAGGAAAGGTTTTTTGATCAAGGGAAACAATAGCCGATCGGGGAGCACAGGGGGCACGCACCGCACGAACTCCTCCGAGTGGTGCACCTGTTTCCGGTACGCCTCACACGACACGTCCGCGATCTCCTGCATCAGCGACCGGAACTCCTCCGACGGGCTGTACCCGTCCTCGAGCGTCGCGCGCAGCACGGACGAGGTGTACAGGTCGAGCGTGTTGAGGGAGCTCGCGGCGTGGCCGAACTGCTGCTCGATCGTCTCGCCCTGGACGGTCACGCGCAGCGAGCCGTTGACGGTGCCGGGGGGCTGCGAGAGGACGGCGAGGTGCGCCGGTCCGCCGCCGCGGCCGACGGTGCCGCCGCGGCCGTGGAACAGGGTCAGCTGCACGTCTGCATGCCACCGGCGCTGCGGAGTTGCTGCGTGGATGTATGCATGGTGACGATGCCATGAGCATGGGGACCACGGATCCCGAGATGCAGTCGTCTCGACGGGAACCGGTCGGCAACTAGAGAGTGCACTTTGACAAAGTCAGCATGTATGGCTGCTGACCTTCGATGTGTGACACAAAGTGCTGTGGTCTAAAGGAGAAACCTGCGCACGCGGCAGGCTCATGCATGCCGTGCCGCAGCCGTGCATGATGCACATGCGTTGCAGACACTCCGCGCCTCTGCCGAGCCTGCAGGTTGCCAAGCACGCTGCGCATCGAGCACACGCAGCTGCTGATGTGTGTGCGGCCGTGGGCACGGCTGCATGGAAGTCCCAGAAGCTCAGAGCGCGTTGCGGGCGAGGCACGGCAAGCATGCTCATGGACGGGGCGCCATGCAGCTGGCCCCTGCCGCTTGATGCAAAACCCTAGTGGAGCGGAGGGCCCCTGAAGCCACACTGCAGCGCAGATGTCAGGCGTGAGGAGGGCGCACCGTGTTGCTTCGCTAGCGAGCTGAGGGTCTCCTGAGCCTGGTACAGCGCCCATGCGGCCGCGAGCCGCCCCGCGTCCTTCCCTGCATGCATGCGGCGGCGTGAGCACCGGTGGTACGCAGCCACGCAGCCAACAATCACCCCCGCCCTGCGCGCCAGCACTGCTAGGGCATTGCTCCGGCACCCGCACGAGGCCGCATGCGCCACGCTCGTTCACGGTGCAACTCTGCCCCGGGCCGAGGTCCAGCGTAACACGGCCGCAACCAGACAGCCCCGTGGTTTGTTAAGCACATTGGGAGCCAATGCCATGCGTTGCCACGCACCCTGCGGCGTGGCAGGCGTGAGCAGCTGCAGCGTCACAGCCGCATCATGGCGGCACGGCGCGGGGTGCACGGCGACCGCAAGCGTGGGCATACACCGCGACGTCACGACCATGCATGCATGCACGGTCGTGCGGAGTGCGTTTGCGTCGCCCCGCACAATGTCGCTGGCCTCTCCGGGCGTAACTCAGGAGCAAAGGGTTCACGCATGCATGCATGCAACGGCGAGGCGCACCGCTGTCGCTGTAGCCGATCATGCACTCCTGCTCGCCGTTGATGTGCTGGAAGTACCACTCGTTCGTGAACAGCTCCCGCATCGTCGAGGGCGCGTTGTTCAGGTCCTCCAGTGTCTCGAACAGCGGCACCACCCGCAGCAGCTGCTTCACGCCGAGCTCGCGCTGCAGCAGCACGACGGCGAGCACGTCGCTCGCGGTCTGCGCCATCGAGATGACGTACGCGCCGAGCGAGTCCGGGGGGAGCGTCGCGAGCACGCGGAATGTGTCGACGACGTCCTGCTGCGGCTCCGTCAGCTCCAGCCCGAGCGGGAACAGCGGCCGCTTGCTCTGCACAGATGCCGCACCGGTTCCTGTTTGCTCGTCGCCGCACGGCTCGTGATGCCCTGGTGTGTGGCGAGCTGTGTGGGCTCGGATCTCACACGGCAAGACACGCGTGGTGACCTCTGCCGTGTTATCCTGTCCAGCGGCACGGCGGCCGTGTGCATGCGCACGCCAACAGAGTCCACACAAGACAAACTGATGTGAAAAAACTGTGAAATGTGATGTGAAATACCAGGGGGGGGGGGGGGGGGGGGGGGGGGGGGGGGGGGGGCACGACGACCCTCGACGCAAACACGCGTACAGCTCACGGGCATGCACAAGGCACAAGCGAAACACACTTGCGTACACACGGCGCAAGCACACTCCGCCACAGCACACACACATATGAGGCATTACGTCGAGGAAGCAGGACGCATGCATGTGGCCCCCGGCCGCACCTTGAGCTCCTTCGTGAGGAAGGCCTGCTTGTCCGCCTCGCTCCAGTCGTTGTAGTCCCCGAGCTCCAGGTGCCGGGTGACCGCGGCCATCACGTCGCTGTGCCGCGTGCTCTCCTGCCGGATGTCCAGCCGCACGAGCGCGCTGCCGAACGTCTGCACGCGGCGGATCGCGCTCAGCATGACGCCGTGCGCGATGCCGTCGTCCCGCGTCTCAATGAGGCTGCGGTGCAGCAGCTTGAGCTCGTCGAGGAGGGGGGCCGCCGAGGTGTAGCCGTCGCCGCGCTGCAGCGTCTCGAGCACGTTCTCCTGGTCGTGGCTCAGGCACCAGTGCAGCAGCTCCCGCGTCCGGTACAGCCGGTCGCGGACCTGCACGGCAGTCAGTGCATGGGGCTGTGCCGGAAGCCTGATTCACGCCACCTGCGCCGGCCAGAAGGGCATCTCCGTCGCCGAGGGGCTGACAGATTGCACAGACGCAGACCATCGACCAGCGAATGCCCGGCTGCCACCGCATCCATTGACGACTCAGGCTGTGGGTGTCCAAGCGCGGCTCTGACGAGGCTTTTGCCCCTCGGCTGTGCGTCTCGGCGGATCTGGTAAACAACACCATGCATGCCGTGCCAGAGGAGCGCAGCCGCACAGCGTCGCACAGCCGAGGGGCAACAGCGTCGCACAGCGTCGCACAGCGTCGTGCCAGAGGAGCGCAGCCGCACAGCGTCGAGTGGAGAGGAGTGAGCCACACCTGGGCCAGGACACAGCGGAAGGGCTCGGTGGGGGGCACGGGGGCCCAGTAGCCACTGTAGTTGCGGCGCTTGCGCTCCTCCTCGATCGCCTCGCGCTTGGTCTTCTTCTCCTTCGCCCAGATCTCGCCGCAGTACGCGCGCAGCTCGTCGCTGCAGCGCCAGATCGACAGCTCTGACATCAGGTTCTGCACACGCACGGCAGCCACCGTTGCAAATGCTTTTCTTGCAGCAGCGCAATCATCAATGCGCATGCGGCGGCGACCCAGACGCTGCGTGAGGATCCGGTGATGTGCGGTGGCCCCGCTGAGTCTCACTCATGCATACGGGCGGCCTTTCGGCACAATGCATGCCGGCCATGCATACACTGTCAGGGTTCTGCGCCTGTGAGACCCCACCCGGACCCATCATGGGAAATACTCCCAGGGTGCGGGCCCGCGGTCACAGCCGCGACAGAACAGCTCACAGTTGCAAAGCATGCGGCCGATCGGTCTGCATCAAGGCCGCGGCCGGGCGGCAAAGTGATCAGGGGCGGGGGGGGCCGCACAGAGACGAGGTCCATGTAGAGGTTGCAGGCGGCGAGGCGCGCCGTGATGACGACGTCGCGCGTCGTGTTGGGCTTGACGTTAGGGTTGCCGTCCCGGTCGCCGCCCATCCAGGACCCGAAGGTCACGAGGACCGTGTCCAGGGGCAGCTTCGGCTGGCCGACGCTCTCCAGCAGCGAGTCGATGCGGCGCGTGTACTTCGGCAGCACGTCAAAGAGGGCCTTGACGTACTCCAGCCCAAGCAGCATCTCGTCCTGGGGGGTCGGCTTGCGGCGGCGGATCTCGTCGGTTCGCCACGCCGCCTGTACGTGCGAGCCACGGTGGGTGTGGGCCGGGTGCGTGGGGCTGCTTGCTGACTGCTGCCGTGAGCGCGGCGGACGGAGGGGTCCCGGGTATGTGGGTGCAGAGGCATGACGGCTGTGGTGGGCGCCCGACGCCGAGCTGCTGTGGTCGTCAGGAGGGTGACGTCGTGAGGGCAGCGACCCTTGTGCAGTGTGTGTGCATGGTGGGGGCGAGCGGGATGGCAGCCGAGGAGGCAGCGTGGGTGGTGCGCGGCTGAGGTCGCAGAGGGATGGGCAGCAGGGTCGGTACCTGGACGTCTGCGTACATGTCGGCCTCTGTCTCCACTAGAGAGACGCTGGACGGGCGGTGGAGCATGCGGGTGAGGTCATGAAAGAGCTTGTCGTATTTCTTGCGAACACTGCCCCGCATGGCTTGCGTGGGGTGGGCCGTGAAGACCAGGTCGATGCGCTGCTCGGTCAGGGCCTTGTACAGGTCCTCTGGCGTCTTACCCGCCGCTTGCAGCGTTTTGAAGGCGTCTTCCACGTTAGCACCGTTGCGGTGCTGCACGGCAACGCACTCAGGCACAGAGTGAATTCCGACGCGCCCAGGCTCCACACGGCATGGTTCAGCCGTCGGAACAGCAAATACACACAGAAGAGTTTTTCCACGGCAATTGATCGGAACGTACCATGCTTGACGACACCACATTCTCGCTGAGATTGTGCAGATTCAGCATATGAGAGAACGCAGAGGCGACCTGCACCGCGCATGTCCAGATCATTGGATACACATGGAACTGTTTCAACCGAAACTGGTGTAATCTTGATGCGAGCTGAACACGAAAGTACTGTCGACGGCTCCGGGGAATCCCGGCCAGCCGACACATTGACCATGCACGCACCAGGATTGCCTTATCAGGTCTCAAGTCTTCCAGAAAGGCCTCAAGTTGATCGAAATCCTCCTGTTTCTGGGAGCTGCACCACTCTTCAGCCTTCCCGAGGATACTGTCGAACTTGACCCGCAGATCAGCATGGTGATGCTGCAGCACATCCCGGAAGACATCCCGCAGCTTATTCTCAAACTCAACAAGCCTCTTCTGGCTCGTATCTGTTGTGTTTTCTGCCATGCTTTGACTCACAAGTTGCGTGCAGTGTAGGTCGTGCTGCCGCAGACAGCCAGTCGGCACATCAACTGCTGCCGTCTCTCACCGCCGATACGACAATTGAAGGTACGTGAGAAAGAATTCACGATGCACTGGGGGTCGACAAGCCTATGCTTGCCAAGCGGTCGGTGAAGGTTTTATTCAAACACCGCGCTCCGCTGCGGCCGCGAGCACGCGCAAGCCACATCACGCGGGAGGCAACCATGCACCTGGCATGAGATGCACATGGCGACAGAGGAATATCGTCTGCCATGCGTTTCTATGTCAAGCCAGGTGCCGCATGTCCAGGTGCAGACAGTTGTCCAAGTATCCACGACTGCTGCGTCCTCCTGTCACCCGGGCTGTCGCAACTTTCGAGCCGACCTAGCTGCTCATCGTAAACCTGCAAACTCACATCACCTTCGTTGTGCCACACAACTGCGCCGAGAGATCTTGCAACAACAGCTTTGAACCAGCACGTGTGCCGGGGGTTCTGTTCATGGCGGGAGGCGAGGTCCATCGCAAGTCAATACCATAGGCTGCCCACTTGCAAATATCTTCAGAACGTACTCTGTGCATCGTGTGGGGCTTCATCTGCGTACACACCGTAGGCAATGATGGATCCAATGCCCGTGCCACACAGCGTTGGCCATGTGCTGCTGTGCGCGACAGATCATGAGTCTGCAGCCGTAACTAGGCTCCTGGTAGACCAGATTCAGGAGTCTGGGTTTCAGGTCAAGATTATCCTGGCTTCTGGTGCCAAACCTTTTGTCAGCGACCAGCATCTCGACCAGGCCCTTGATGATGAGCAGGAATGGTATGCATGGCAAAAGGCACGCGACTGACCATACGTACGTGGTGCTCTGAAGTAGGCTACTGCACCAGAGAGCTGTCTAGGCATGCTGGGGCGATGTTTAAGAAAGTCTGTTGTGCGCAGGTTGGGGACGAGGTCCTGCACATCGAATTGACGCGCTGGGCGGACGTTCTGGTCATCTCACCGTGTTCAGCGAACTATCTGGCGAAAATGGCGCATGGCTTGTGTGACGATCTGGTTATGAGTGTGGTCAGGGCGTGGCCGCCTGACAAGCCCCATCTGCTGCATCTGGCCATGCACGCATCTATGTGGCAGCATCCCGTGACGAGCCAGCACTTGTCCATCCTCAACAAGCAGTCCAACCTCTGCTTCGTGGGAGCGGAAGGGGAAGCACTGCAGAGCGTTGATGCCAAGCTCTTCCGCCCCGAGTACGGTGCCACCGCCATCAGCAGTGTGGTCGCAGCCATCCAGAAGCTCACCCGAGGTAAGGGACAGCATGTGACATGCGCAATGGGAGTCAGACATGGAAATGAGAAGTGCATGCTGCACACCCCACCCCTCAGTGCTGAAACGTCGCAGGCAAGTGAAACTTGAGTGGAGAAGTCCGCCTAGGATGCACAGCCATGCCTTGCGATGGAGCGGCGCTCACGACGTGGAACATGCAAGATATATAGACAAAATATCCTGTCTTCACCCACCGGCGAAGCAAGGCAATCACAGTAAAGAATCGATACGGAGCAGGTATATGTTGTGTGATGACATCAGGTACGGTCTGAAGGTTCCCCGACGAGCATTCACACGTGCTGCTGGATCATGTGGCTACACATGAGGCTACATATCACCTGCACGCGGACGAGCGGGTGTGCTGCCGTGGCTGAGAACTGGTCTGGCCCTTGCTTGATTATGTGCACCCCACCAAACACCGCGGCCCACATTTCCGCTATCACGCCGGGATAGGCTAGTGCCAATGTGAGCTCGTAGAATGCGAGACGTAGATGTCATCGCCAGCAAGTCTGTTGGCGCTGTATATGCCAAGAACGAAGCGATGTTGCATTGATTGCCGTGTGCATTGGCTCCCCATATGCACATTGTGCCGGAGTCTGTGCAAACCGTTGTCTGTGGACAGTGCATGCTTATGCCAAGGCTTATCGTGTGACAATGCGGAACTTGCAATGGTATGTCTGCAGGATACAACCGACCGAGCATGTGTGGAGGTCTGCGGTGTATGATGCCTGAGAAGTTTGCAGAGATGTGTCACTTTTTGGTAGTATACACAGGATGCTTTATATCCAAAGGATTGCAAATGGGTGGACCGAAGAGTATTGTGCACACCACACTGCCGATTGTATTGTAAAAAAAAATGTTCTGTTGGAAGGCCAGGAAAAGTTTCCAGCAGCATCGCCACATGTACAACGTTACAAGACCGGTGCTTGCAGAGGTGTTGAGCCACTGGAGAGGATCTGTGGGCTGGGTATCCGTTGTGAGGATATCGTGTGAATATGTAACATCTCCAGGGTGCAGCATGCAATCTGCCTGGGCAGCATCAAACATCTCAAGTGGTAACTTCACTCATGATATTGACATACCACGCACTCGCAGCACATGCAAGCCTTGAGCAAATTCCACCCTCACAGTATGGCGTCAACATGTGCCCTTACCTACATCGTAGTGTGTCGCAGGACTAGAACCAGGAATCAGTGAGCAACGGCCAGACTATAGAGCGCAAGCACCAGTAATCTGCCACATCTAGACAGAACTGTTTCGGAGCAGTGACTGCTGCAGACGTATCCCATGACTAGCTGGTGGATGTAATGTGACTGCTCCTCCGGCCCTCACACTCCCCGCTGTGTGTGGCCTCCACATGCCAGGCTGCATCAGCGTTGCTGCATACTTGTCCCCTGCAGCCTTCGCCACGCTGCGCTTGCTGTCAGGTTTTGTAGCAGGGCCCGAGCTGCCATGGCCAGCTACCAGCATACCATTCTGCAAGCACTGCACTCCAGCAGGTACGCTCACAGAGGCCTGAGCCTTCTGCGCCAGCATAGAAATACTCAACTGAGGTGTGCATTGACACGGCGACGTGGTGGGTGCTGCCTTCTCTCGCGTCGCTCTCGTGACCTGCAGTTCCACCCAGCACTCTCCACAGTTGCTTGATGCTCTGCCGTCCAAAGCTTGAACATCTGTACATGTCAAGAAGGATGAAAGCAGTACCTCGTTGATCATCCATGGCATGTGCTCGTTCATGATGCTGGCCATTGTGCATGTCTGTGCCTGCAGCTCGGCTATGACAGTGTCCTTCGTGCATTGCGGTGGGCGCTGTGGGGAGAGGCTGCAGCGCCTCGGTGGTGTATGGCTGTGCCTCAAGCGCGTCGACGTCAGCAGCGGCTTCGCTTCCATGCCCCCTCGTGCCCGCCCAGAAGCAGGGCCGAGGCTTGGGCTCCGTGAACGCAGGGAGCTGCCACATGCGACCGCTGGTTGGCCACGACCCTGGCCCCGTCCCCTCGCGCTGCCAATCGATCTCAGCGCGTTCGCCACTGCAATGGAAGTTGCATGCACGTCCGGCATGCGCATTGACATGGAAGGTCTGGGTACTGCCTGACCGCTGGGATCATCCTGGTGTTCACGGCCGGGCGCTGCAGGTGCTGCACCCGCCTGTTCACGCGTCTCGTCTGACCTACGGCACTGTCGCTCTGGCCCCACACTGTCCTGTGCCATACTCCCGGGCGTGGGGGCTCCAGCCTGCTGTTGGTGCTTCACAGCTTCAGGCTGTGCAGGCTCCGCTGCCGCCAATTTAGCAGTGTCAGGGCCATCTGCTCCATCTGCTGCAGCCTTCTGTGCTCCCAGCTTCCTGCGATGGACAGCAGCCGAGATGATGGCCTTCGCTTTCTCCATCTGTGCATCATCGTCATCATCACCACCACCGCAGTGATGAGGTACAGCCGAAACATGCTGCAAGGTGGGCTGCGGGGCCGTGCCATCCACAGGCATGCAGGGGCCCTCAGCAGGCTCTGCCGGCGACCCGCCATCTGTCCGGGCCTTTGCCAATTTCTGCAGGAATGACACGGCGGAGTTCACGTGCACCGGCGCGCGCAGCCGTGCCGCTAGTCGTGGCACTCGTGACAACTCCATGGTGTCCCGGCGGGTTCTGGGAGACTTCTTGTGGCGCCGCGTAGACTTTGCCAGCCTCAGCGGCTCTCGCCGGGCTTCTCCATCGAGCCGACTGTCTTCCATTGCTGCAGATGGTGGCGGCGTAGAGTCCTCAGTGGAGTCCAGTTTCGTGCTCCTGGTGAAAGATACTTGTCGCACTGTGCCCAGACTCGGCGCAGCATGCCCAGGTGGCACTGCCATGATTGCATCCGGCTGGGCTGGCCTCGCCTGTGAGCTCGGCATCGACCCTTGAAGGGTCTGGCTGGCCTCCAGCATGACATCATCCCCAGACCAGGCTGACCCCGAGGAGCTGCCTGCATCATCGTCGTCGGGGCCTTCAACAGGTGCGATTCCAGAGCCTGCGCCCTGCTCAGGCTCATTGCTCTCTCCAAGAACAGACCTAAGGGTTGAGAGCATGTCCGGTCCCTCGCCAGCAGAGCCGCAGTCCTGCTCGGGAGAAGCTGCCCAGTTGGAGGCATTCACAGGATTGTGTGCAGCTGATGCCTCCATTTGACCGAATTCTCCGCCTGCCTGGTCCAATCTGCGCAACGTGGAGGGCAGTGATGCCGAGGTGGTCTTGTCTCCGCTTGAACATGTCTGAGGTGGCTGGCGCAGTGTCCCGGTGACAGTGGATACCAGGCAGCTCGCTGCGGGGTCCAAGTGCGGGAGGGTGCCCTGCAGCACCTCGTGCAGAATGGCGTTTTCAGCTCTCAATGTAGCAACCTGCAGTCAACTCTGGTGATCACAAGCCAAGCCAGTATGCAAGTGAAGGTCACGTCACTTGTCCTGTAGGAAGCAGACCTCGCCATCTCCAGCACCGGGTGCTGGGGTCCTCCGTTCCGCATGGGTCAGCGATTGCATCACACGCTGGCTCATCTGCTGTGCCCTCTGCGTGTTTCTGATCGTGCTGGATACACACTCAACCTGTACCACAAGAGGTCGGAGCGTAATACTGACAATGACGCGCGAAATGCACATGATGCGGAGTGCGGTACCTGCTGTAACTGCAGGTCCTGCACTTGCTGCTGCAGATGCTGTGTGTGTTTGTACAGACTTGACTTTTGGCGAATCGTTTCAAAATACTTAGTCTGCAACAACGGAGCCACATCAAAGTCTGTGATCATCGAGGAGCTGTTCCGCGATCTCACAGAACATGGATGCAGACCTTCAGTTCCAACACCTCCCCATGAGCTGCTACCGCTTTATCTTCGGCGTGCTTCAGTGCATCGCGAAGGCCTTCGATCTCTTTCTCAGTCCGTCTCATTGTCCTCTGGACTTCCACCTTTCCTGTCAGGTATGCCTTCTTAATCTCTGAGGCCACAGATGGATTCTGAGACATGAGCGTGTCAATATCGGCTTGTTGACCTTCGAGATGTGCACATTTGCTTTGCAAATCAGCTATCTCGGCGGCTGTGCTATGCTGCATCATCTCATTCATTGCTTTTTGCCTAGACAGCTCATCCTCAGTCTCTCTTAGCTGCGCCGTAATCTGCGTATACTTTTTGGTGAGTGTGTGGCTGTACCAGTGGCAATTGATCAGCCCAGGCAGACAAGACAGATTTCGGCTGATGCCAGAACTGAAACATTTGGGACGTAGTTGTACGGCATCTGTATGTGACTGACAAGGCATCGAGCCTGCCCAACTCACCTGCGACATCACCTGTTTAGATGTGTCACTCCTGGAATACGTTGACCAAGGGGCATATTGCAACCTCCGCCTGGATGCTTCAACTAGCCGCAGCTACATCACAGGAGATTGTCTTTAGCCCGCTTTGGCCTGCTCAAGTGGCCAGGTCTGTAAATTTGCCCAGAAGCTCACCTTGTGCTCTAGCTGTTCTAAAGTAGGCATTCCGGACAGCGTGAGCACTGAAAAGGAACAACAGGCCGTCCCTCCTAGCTTAGACTGGGACAACTCATGCCCTTACTGTCACAGCAAAAGGACGGGCTGCGGAAGCAATGTCGAAGGACCGATCAACAATCACTACAAACATGTAGCCAGATGCACATCATACATGAGCGATGGAACTTGCGTATGCTGCATTACACGGAGACGCCCACGACCAGTCGCTCTGTACAAGCGCCTAGGACATCATCCTGAATGCAGCAGGTCACAGGCAACGCAACAGCAAGCACATCCTGGGCTGCATGCTTCCCAGTTTTCATGAGAAGAGTCTGATTGTGAATTGGGCTGGCGAGCTTCAAAGCGTTCCAGTGCAGGCGAGGTTGCATGTGCACCATGCACGTCGCAGAGTCGCAAGCATGGCTCCGCGGAGACGATGCAAGCCCACTGCAAAAGCGACTGTGAATTCACTCCCAGGTAGAATGCCTTTTTTGTTCCAGAGTCACCCCGTCACCCATGTCAATCTGATGTACGCTTATGATCTCCCCACGATCGCACGCAGAATCATTCGAGTACATGCCCGACCAGTGCTGTATCGTTGAGGTCCTCTGCTACATATAGATTATCCAGACTTGTGCAAATTGTACTTCCTGTACAGCTTGACTTGGCTTTCGGTCTCCAGTGTTCCAAGCTGCCATGAGAGTGCCTAGGTCTGTGCGTGTCAGCAGACATGTGCAAGTGATGTCTTCCAGCACACGAGCCACAACAGCACCTCTCCCGCTGGCACAATACACGACCTTGCGGTGTGGTGTGAGTCTTCTTAATACACCCGCGCAGTCAACATGCCAGGTGCATCCTGCGCTTCGAGTTTGCTCAGGCCCAAGATGCAGAGGGCAGTCCCAGCTAAGGCTCGGTTTATTGATGTCTCCTGAACGTCCCATTCGAACTTGCAGCTGACATTTTGCAGGTGGCTCAGCGCAATGTGTCTTATCATGCACAAGTGTCCGCCAGCTCAAGCTCATCATTGCGGAATGTCGGAGGTGGGTTGTTGTCACTGTGCAATTACAGGTGATGCGCAGCGTCGCGAGATGCAAGATGCGATCGCAGGTTCTGACAGCTCATGCATGTCATCGCATTGAGAACGTCCTCTAAGTTTTGCATTCAGTATGCGTGAAAGTGTTCCGTATGCCTGACAGCAGCTGCTGTGTGGTCAGAGGCGAGCCCGCGTATCGAACCATGTGGCAGTGGTTGCAGAGAAGGCAAGCCATGGGTCCTGCTTGGCTCAGGATCAAACGCCTTGTTCCTCGACCCAGTATACAATGGAACTGTGATCATCAACCATATCAAGTCCCGCAGCGTTGTGCATGCCTCAAGCTCGTGTAACAATGGAGCTGCCCGGTGCATACCTGGAACTACACACAGCTACCTGGGCCACACTCCCGCTGTTGCGAACAAGCTACACGCTGCAATCACACTCAGAGTTGGAAGCGGCTATGGCCTGGCAAAACTGGCGCTTTCAACAGCAAACAATGGCTGGGCAGGCCTGGAGGAGTTCTGCGGGATACCAGGCACCATCGGAGGGGCTGTGTCGTGCAATTCTGGATCGCACGGCAGGGTAGGCCTGCCTTGTTCCGTCACCCACTGCGCTCATGGAGTGCACACCTGCCTTGTGCACGGCCTGTGAAACCACAGCAGAGGCCTGCAGGAGATGTGTGCGGCGGTGCGACGCATCCACTTCCTGGACACACACACGCTGCAGGAGTTTGCGTGCCGCCCGGAGGCGCTGCAGTGGGGCTACCGCGACCTCAAGGCTCCAGGCATCATCACAGGAGTCACGGTGGACCTGCACGCAGACGCCCGGGCTGCACCACGCGTGCGCGAGTACCTCGCCAGGTGCACGCCGTCCCAAACTGCGCCCAGGCTGGCACAAGTGCATGGACCAGGGCATGCTTCGAGGCTGGTCAGTATTCAGAATGTGCAGCTGGTGCAGGCGCCGCTCGTCCCAGCCGCTGCACAAGCCGTCTGCGGGCTGCATTTTCAAGAACCCGCCGGGCGGGCCGAGTGCGGGGGCGCTGCTCGAGATGAGCGGGCTGAAAGGCCACAGGATCGGTGGGGCGAGCGTGGCACAGAAGCATGCAAACTTCTTCCTGAACGAGGACATGGCCGCCACACCAACGGACTTCATGGCCCTGATCGACCACGCACGCCAGCGGGTGTGGCAGGATCATGCCGTCAAGCTCGACCTGGAGATCAGGATCATACGAAACCGGAACTGTAACTGATAACGAGTGGGTGTAATTACTAGGGCTGCAAGTTACAGATTAAGCACTTTTGAAAGTCAAATTAAGGGTTTCTTAAGGTCTCTTAATTAACCCTTAACTCAGAAATTGATGATTAACGTGACTATGTTAAGATGTAACTTGCAGCAAGTTAATAGCTAAAGTTGTAACCTGTAAACTGGAGTTTTGGCATGCATAACTTGCAAAGCTTGGTGTGCGGCCCCTGTAGCCGCATGTCTCGCGTTGTGGAGAGGCTGCTACAGGCACCCGAGGCTCAATGGGGCACGTGCTGGATAAGACCTATGGTCATTATCATACAGGTTATGTATAGCGCTTAGGTTATGTATAGTGCTGCTTGCCATATTTGGGCATTACTCTGTAAAGCCGCCACGAAACCAATTGTGGACTTATTCTATGTTTGATCAGGCCGCTGTGCTACGTTGTGCAATGTGTGTGGCGCAACTTTGTCGTGATTGTGCATGCGGGATGTCCCTGTGCCTTGTTCCATGTGTTGTAACGTTGAGCAAGCATCAGCTTTTATATTCTTGAATATGTTGCATGCACCGTGACCAAATAGGTTGCTGTGTGCTGCCACACATCATGCACAGTGCTTGCTGGTACACAGTGCCTTTGGGCTGCACGGCCTCGCATGCGTGTGCTTGCGGGCATCTGGAGCCGGGCGGGTACAAGGGGTGCGAGTGTGGGTGGGTGTGCGGGTGTGGGAGTGTGACTGTGGCCAGTGCGGGAGCTGACGTTGCGTGGGTGTGCTAATGTGTGCTGCGTGTGGCTGGTTGCGTGGTTTGCGGTTCCTCTGGTCGTTGCTCGCGGTGCTACCTGCCTTGCTTGCTTTGTCGTTGTAACACAGTGCCTTTGTGAGCACATTCGTCTTAGCAATCATACCCGCAGGAACAGCAGACACGTTTAAATTAATGTGTAAAGAACCCTTAACGTGACGCCCGGAACCACAGATCAATGGCTTAAGGAACCCTTAATCTGCAAAGTTTGGGCTCGGATAATTCGCCAAAATTTAGGGGTTAATTAAGCCCACTTAATTAACCCCTTACACCGACCCCGGGCTGCTTAACTTGCAGCCCTAGAAATGACATGGCAGAGCATGGCACATGTAGCCAACACGCGACCCAAACAAATCACATCGCCGACCAGCTCCTCCACATCCCCACCGGCGCATGCATCCGAAGCCATCACTCACAGGTCCCCCACACAAAGCACCACATGTGCACCCCTCCTCACGCCCCACATGCATGCGCCGGCCTACGCCCCCCGCGTCAGCGGGAGCACAGCATTGAGCCACTTGTTCCCGAGGTTGTTCTGCGGGTCCAGCGTGTGCCGCACGTGGTTGAACCGCCGCACGTCGTACTGCTCCTTCAGGTACCTTTGCACCCTCGCGAGCCGCTCCGCGTCCTCCCCCGGCTCCAGCTTCGCCCAGTGCCACTTGGCGCCGTACTTGGGCATCACCTCCCGCTCGCACAGCTGCGCGTACGCCGCAAACGCGTCGGTGATCTCCTGCCGCGTCTTCGGGTCCTCGGTCGGCAGGTACATGATGATGCCGACCCAGCTGTGCACGTCGCTAGGGTTCTCGGAGTGCGCGGGGGACATCGGCGCGGACGACGACGCGGACCACCGCTGCTCGATCGGTGCGGGCGCGGCGATCTGCTCCCGCTCTATCAGTTGCATCACATCCGCCATGTATCTGAGGTCCTGCACCACATCCCACGCAGCATGAGCACATCGCCCACAAGGCACACAACGGGGTGGACTTTCGCATGTGCGTCGGCCATGTCGGTCAGACGCGCTCCGATATGGCTTCATGGCGCGTTGGTACCTAAGATGGTACCACACGGATATATCACACCTGCGTTGACTTCCCGCCCGTTTCGGTCGGGAACGCGACCTCCAGCACCCACTGCTGGCCCCCGCAGTCAAAGCCGAGGATCTCGTCGCTCCAGCCGACCCGCCGGCCGCTGTTCCGCTTCCAGAACTCCGCCTCCGCCCGGTTCACCTGCTTGATCCACTCCGTGTCGAGCGGCCGTGCCGCGATGAGCTCGTCACGCAGCTGCGTCGCCGACAGCTCCCGCGCCGGCGCGGCCCCCCTCGCGCTCTGCAGCAGCTCCCGCAGCGGCGCGAGCTTCTCGTCGTCTGAAAACTCCTTGCTGAACCAGCTGGGCCCGGGCGCCGCGGCCTTGGTGGTCGGGTTGCACTTGACGACGACGACGGTGTCGGTGTACGGGATCCACATGTACCGCAGGTGCTTGTTCTGCTTGAGCCACCTGCAGATGCATCGGCCGGAGCATCAGCACCGTCTGCCGCAAGAGTTGCGCATTTTCCTCGTTACGAGCTGAGCATTTGCCCGCACCAGACTGCCTGAGCCTTCGAACGGCCCAGCAGAGCTATGTGGAAACACAGGTGGCCATCAGTGCCCGCTGATGTGACCGCCAGGTCATCATCCAGCGGGGCCAAAAACCTGATTCTGTCCATGCAGAACTGCAACTGGAGATGCATTTGAACGGCCCGTGGCGGGCGATCACAGCACACGCCCCATCGCAACTGCCAGCTGCTCTGCACGTCACCCAGGCACACCAGCAGTCTGCATTAAGGTCGCGCTGTAATTCGGCAGGGCCCGTGCGCCTGATCGATCCCGGTGACAGCAGCTACGCATGCCCCTGTGGAAACGGCGACATGGGGCCGCACGCACACGCACCTGCTTCCACCTCCCCCAGGAACTCAAAATCCCGACAGCGAGGCAGTCTGGCTGCAGCTACGTGTAGACCGCAGCTGGCTGGACGTCCAACTACAAACTCGTACATGCAGGGTCAAGGACACGGCTAACATAGCGGCCTACGCGTGCTGGCTCGGAGCCCCGCCTCGACCACAGACGAGGGCACCGCACTTGGCATGACTCCGCTCGACGGCCGCCCGCGTCGTGACCGTCGTCTCCTCCAGCAGCCGGTGTGCCGCGACGCACTGCAGCGTCACCTCCGTCACGACCCCCATGCCCCCCAGCCCCACCTTGGCCCACGGGAACGCCGCGTCGACGCCGCGGCGCAGCTCCACGGCCTGGCCGAGGCCCGGCGCGACGAGGCGCATCGCGACGACCTGCTCGTCGACGGGCGGCAGCGCGGCGCCGGTGCCGTGCGCGGACACCTGCGTGAAGCCGCCGATCTGCTGGTCGCGCACGGACGCGTAGTTCTGCAGTGTGAGGCCGTGCGGCCGCAGCGCCTCCACGACGTCCTGCACCTTGGCGCCCGCCTGGACCCTCACCTGCACGGCTGCGGCAGCGTCGCCGGCTGGGGCGGGCACGGCCGGCGCTGTGACCCTGACCGAGGTGACTGGACATAGACTGGACATATAGGTCGCCGGTAGCATATCCTGCTACCGGCGACCTCGTCCACAGTCCCAGACAGCACGTGAGCGACATCCTAGGCGGCGTCGTCCGGCTGCGGTTTGAATGCAGGGACTGGATTATACTCAATGACCGTTTCAACGGGATGTCACCTCAGACTTGGTCGAAGGTTGACAGGGCGCACGATGGTGCCTGGAAGCATGTAGGCAGCAAGTACAAGGCAGCGTGAGCCTACACGTGGAGGCATTCAGACAGCTGTGCAGGCTCGGATGGACAAAAGTAGCTCTCCTCTTTCACAAGCTGTGCTGGAACACCGACTTGTGACGATGTGAGTCAGCGGGCTGTCATGTGCCAGCCTAGACCGCCGAGATCTGTAGAGGGAGGGGTGGTGTGAGACGGACCTGCTTGGTGTCCGGGTCGATGTCAAGCACCTGGTCCATCTGGGCCATGCTGATCATGCACTTGTCTGAGAATGCCAGGGCGTTTGGGGAGATGCCGGACCCAAGCACCCGCAGCGTCCAGCCCTCTGCAATGGCTCGCCTGATGAGCTTCACCACCTCCTCCTCATTCTCTGGCTCGTATACACGGCTGCATGTGAATCGAGCAGATGTCCGGAGATGTTACAGGGCTTGGCGAAGGCATCCGCAGTTCAATGCCTGGCTGTGCACGAGGGATTGCGCATTCAGCTGTCGCAAAACATGTCAGTGAAATAATTTGAGAGTGACAAGAAGCGACCGATATATTGGTGCGAGTATCTGGTGCGCACTTGCACTTGACCGAGTGTGTGGCAGACCAGTTGCTGAATGCCACATCATGTTCGAATTTGCCTGAGTCTGGGTCATTGAAAGCAGTGTAGACCACATAGCCTCCCACGACAGCCAGAAATCCTGCTAGATAGTTTCCATAGGTGATCCTGCTCTGGAGGCGATCGTCGACCCACTTTAATCCTGCATTTGGTGACCATCGGTGTTCAGCCAGCTCGGCCATATATATCACAGCAAGTGGGCTGAGCACATACTCCGTACCTTTCTTCCCATCAGGAATATATGTTTTGCCCTCTTTAATGCCCGATGCACTGCAGAAGCCTTTACCTGGCGTCGTGTTCTTCAATGTGTGCCGCAGAGAGCGCACTGCGCTGGACGCACGCGCCAGCATCGTTGTTCTGCACTATCAACAGCCACGCATACGCACGGGCTCTGAACAAACCGCCTGTTACTGGAAACTGACGTGCCTACACCTTCCGGCTGTCAAGCACTTGCAGCCAAGCACAGGAGGTCTCTCACCAAGCGCGGGAGTACGACATCGCGCTGCGATGAACAACATACGCCACCACAGGCAAACGGACCACCTCAGATGACTGCTATGCTATTTGGGCTGGTTCCTAAGTCTGATCTCGTTCACGACCTGCCGGACGTTTTTGGCATGCATGGTCCAAACGTGCGGACACCGCTGCTCAGCTAAGGCCCGATGGGCGAATGATGTGGAAGCAGCCTTGGTCCCGCGCCCATGACAATCCCTCCTCATTCATGAGGCCGGTGTCACTGTGTTGATGTTGCAGGCCCACTTAATTTGAGCAAAGTCCGTCACGGCTGTTCTGGCCTTGAGTCCGTCTGACATGTGCCTCAGAATTCTGCTCAAAGCAGTGGCAGAGCCCCAGCTGGCGCCTGGCCCAGACGGTGCAAGGTACCTCGTGCCGCAGCCGAAACATCTCAGGTGCGAAATGCTCTCGATGCGATGAAATCATTCCTGCGGTGGGCCTGATGTGAGCCAGCCCCATGAGGTCCTGTGGATCGTGAGCCGCGCGTAAGTTCGCACGTATCTATGTAGCTACAAAGGACAGGGGCCGGGCATGATCACAGACCCCACAGCAAGCGTCTATACTAGACTACCCATCGTATCTATTCATGAATGCACCACGACAAAGCTACATCCATAGGGACATCTACAGCTAGCTGTACAGAGCTCTGGGACATGGGAGCGATCAAGGCGTCTGGGCGGCGCACTGCTGCAACCGCTACAGGACGAGCTCCAGCATGAGCCATTTCCAAAGGAGAGGGCAGGCAGGCAGGCACGCCCGACACCCCGGCATCGCCACCAACACCACCGACACCAACAATGAGCACGCCCGCTGTACCCATGTAATACCAGCGGCTCCGTCACAAGCGCCGTGCCGAGCAACTGCCGCATCGAAGCCGCACCAAAGCCGCGGAGACGTGCCGAGCACGATGCGCCGCCGGGGCAGATGGCAGACCCGCACACGGTCAGGGTCAAAAGAGTCCGCGGATGGAGCAAAGAACCCTGGCTGCATGTTACATCTGGTGTTCGCATCCACTTCCCATCAAGGTGGTGCGACCACATATTCCAATTCATAATCCAAGGTGCGGCAAGCACACAGGGCGTCGCCCTTCTCATGGGTCAGGCTTTTGTATGTGATTGCGAAAGAGCAGAGTTCCTGCTACCGGACTGTCCCCCGCGATGGTGAGGTTGTGCCCTGGAACCTCCTGGGCGCTGTCATTGAGGGTACCCTGCAGCTGCACACGCGACCCGCCGTCATCAGGGTCCCCTAGCTTCCACACGAGCCGCGGGAACCCTGTGCATATGTTACAAGGACACAGGCGGCGAGGCGGACAACACAGCAGAATCACAGCTGGATCCCTGTGCGTGTGCATCATCCCTGCCCGCGGGAGAGGCCGCCACTCGTAACAAGCTTCGCGTGCACACACACGATGCCAGACTGGTGTACGCATGGTGCATTTTCAGGGTGCGCTGCGCAAGGCCGTGCCTTGCTCGGGGCTGGGTGTTCATTTCTTCAAGCCTCCAACATGCCCCGCCGGCATGCATAGATGTACATCAGGCTCGTGGTCTCCAGGAGCTCCAGATAGACTATAGGTCTCTCCAGATGAGAGGTCTCCTGAACGCGCACACCAGATGGGTGGCAAGGAACCCTATATGGCAAGCCGCAATGTGCAGGGCAACGTGGGGACGCTGCAAGGTCCCGTGCGGGCGTCCTGCTGTCTACTGACCCGGTGTGGGCAGGCAGCGCTGGGCCGCACTGCTTCCAGGAGGTGTGCCACGCGCTGCATGGGCAGAGACCCACGATCACAACCCACAGCACGGCCCGAGTCATCGTAACGGCTGCACGTTATCACCGGATGAGTCAAGAGCCCGGTGCGCCACACTGCTGAACACCCCATAAGTAGTACTGTCTGCCTGTTCATATTAATATTGGCCACTTCCATCATGCCAGTGCAGCCGGGTAGCATCGGCTACACATCGCACCACAATGTTTCAGCGCCCTTGGGTGCACGGATAGATTGCGCTCAAGCGAGCAAGCAGACGTACAATCTCCATCGCACGCAACAATAGACAGACTGCTGCTGCTCAGGCATCCGCGCTGGCGCCACCGGCGGCGGCCATGCGGAGTGTAAGCTGTGCATGTGCTTGTACTTGCCTATTTGGAACAGCAGCAATCCCCTTTGCATCTATAGGGGAGCAGGGGAGAGCATGTGCTCTGAGCTGCCAGACAGCGTAGCAAAACCAAAGGCTGCAGCGTGGACAGGACCGAGTCTCCAAAATGCAATCATGGCTTGTGCTTCACCCTGAAGGCACCGAGTACACCGGCGCTATCGAGGAATGGGGGCTGCGCAGGCCGCCTGGTGCATCCTGTCCAATGTCCACTGTGAAGTAGGCCACTGTTTATTATGCGTAGGCGAGGGCAAAGGCATGTGTCATCCATGCCAGCACAGAAAGAACGCTACCATGCTTCCGCGGCGAAGGCCAGCAATGATTCATGCAGTCAGCGTCTACACACTGCTGTGTTTCGCCCTGTGTTGAACAGTGCATTGCGTCTTGTATGAACAGTTGAACAATTTGCACATTGAAGCCAGTCGGTTGTCCGGTTTAACCTGGGTAATCGGGCAAAAGCGATACAGCACAGGGGATTCCCAGGAGATCACTCAGCCCAGTACTAATCCTGCCCAACCAGGCTTAAGTTGCGAGTTCTGATGGGATCGCCTGTTTTCCTGGTGGTATGACCGTATCACGTCCACAGAATCGTTTTTGTTATTTATGTACTGTCACATCTGTCGCGAGATTGCGCAGCACGGATTTTTGTGTAGCGAGCGCAAATGGTGCCCGAGAAGCTACACAGCATATTAGTACACAGCGTCACTTGCAGGCCCTACGTACCTCTCCGCGGAGGCTTTCGCTGGTCAAAGGTTTGCAGTGTTGCCGGCATGCCGCGCGCTGTGCTGCTGAGTAAGGTCCGCCAACTCCGTATACGTATGGACCTCCGTATAACGTATGATAATGACATTCCGTATTATTTGAATCCGTTCCACATACGGTTATACGGTGCTGATTATACGACACATACGGTGGTTATATACGGCTCTATACGGTGGTCATATACGGTTAAATACGGTCATATACGATCCTATACGGTGGCCATGTACGGTCATGTACGTATGCATGAGGCGCTTCGTACGCCTGCTTGACCACTGCACTGCGGCAGCAGCCCGTGGCCAAGCTCGATCAGAACCCTTATATTTATGCTGTTGTTGGGCACATTTAGCTGGTTTCAGGAAGGTTGCTTCGGAGCGCAATTGGACTGAGTGGGGTCAGGTGTATGTGAAGGCCCGCTCGAATCTGGGGCTTGAACGTGCTACTGACCTCATTTACATCAAGCAGAATGACAGATTGGCACGAGGGAAGCCTGCCACTATGGGGGACCTGGCTGTGATGCTTGACACAATCAATGCGCTTTGAGACATTGTGGATCTGAGAGTGATCTTGTACTCTGAGTTGGACGTTGTGCTGTACCACTCACGAGATGTTTGCATGTTTAAACAGTGAACGCTGCTGTGCCGCCATGTCGCATTCGTCATGACCACAATCCTCACAATGTTCACCTGCCACGTTGTGTTGTTTATATTCAAGTGGCATTACCTCAAACAACAAAACTTATAAACAAGTTGAAGATCTTGTGTATGCTGCTTTGCTCACACCAGGGATGAGAACGCTCTCAAACCATCAAGCGGCCTAGTACGTGCCCTCAGTATGCCATCAAACAGGCGTATATGAACATCGTATGGGTCATCAGGGGCATGTACGGCACATCATACGGCTATACGGTGCAGCATACGCCCTATACGGCAGTTTATACTCCATACGGCGACATATACGGCAATATTGGATTCAGATATTATACGACGTATGAAACGTATATGACCTGAGATTATACGTTTTTGGCGGACCTTACTGCTGAGTGAACGTTCGCACCATCTCGCATCGAAGCACTTGTTTTGGCATCGATGGTTTTACAAATATGAGCCAGCGATCATATTCGATCTTTGATCTCGAAGTTGCGCATCAGCCTCTATAATTGGCGGTGTCGGTGTCGCGGAGCGGCACTCGGGCTCGACATGCACCATCACCGCTAAGTGCTGTACAAGATAGCGCCTGTCATACATCATCAAGATATCCACTACCTTCTCTGCTGTGAGTATCTATGCAGTGCGCCTCCACTTATCCTGCACGAGTAATCTGCTACAACCGAGGAAACTCCGATGAACGTTCGCTTGAAAGACACGCGTTCCGCAGACGACATCACCTCATTCATGGTACATGTATCGACTGAGGATCCCATTAAAATAATTCCAGGTTTGTTGTTGTCTATCCTCCGGCAACTTCGAGGCACGACCGGTGTGACAAGGGGGGCATCTTGAGCGCTATCTCGAGATAATAATGGCCAGGAGGATCCGTGATGATCCAAAAGCCACGTACCGGTATATATCATATGTCGCACGGCCTTCGTCTGCCATATTATGCAACGAAGCTACATGCACCAGCACCGCGGTCAACTCTCGACACCGTGCCAGGACACATTCTACCAACATTTACGACAGCCACGTTCTTGAACGCCGCATACGCATGTGTCGGACCACCGCAGCGTGCGCCCGCAGCGCTAGCACGTGCGTGATGTGAAAACGCCCCCGATTCAATGCATGCCGCGTATGTATATAATAACAGGCGATCTGCACCGCACATTATAATCAGATTATACTTAGCCTGCGTTCACACACGCACGCCCTGTTCGGAGCCTTTTGAGCGGGCCTCGGATGAGCAGCGACATAATCACTTCGAAGTCGCCTTGTCTGCGTGCAGTAACTCTTGCGAGGGAAACGATCGTGACCTCCACCATAAGCTTCAAACGGTACCAACTTGCCGTACCTGTGCGTACCTTGGCAGCTCTTGTGGAAACGCTGCAGAGCTCCTGCCAACTGTCGAATTTGCTTATGTAGCATATGTCGGAGAATATTTGCTGGGTTGGAAGGGTGCTTTCGTGCACTCTTTTGAGACGTGCATGTAATTCGTAACAATGTTGGATTTTTGTGTCGTCACGCGGGAGAGCCCTTAAGATTGTATGCGACTCCGCATGACATCGCGCGTGCCGGCGAAGCTGAACAATTGCTGATCGCGCAAATGTGCCGCGCAAGAGTACACTTTCATTACGCATTTCAATGTGTGTAGCGATGTGTTGATGTGCGCGGTGTCACCAGCGCTTAGACCTGCAGGCATCTTTTGACGACGCCTGTGGACAGTGAACAGACGTTTCAGATGCAGGAAGTAGAATTGACGAGTGATGAGGTGTGTCTCTGTCAAAGATCTGCCGCAAGTGCGACCTTCGTGCGCCTTATGGCTCCTTCGCAGATGTCGGACACCGTTGCGTACAGAGGGTCTACGGCGCTGGCTCATGGATGTATTTGAGCTTGGACGCAGTCACTAGACTCAAGTATCAGTGCAACAATGCGTCTGTGTTATTTATTGCGGAACCTGGCCGCTTGTAGTAGCGCCAACAGCTGCGGAAGGCCGAACAACTCCCGAGGCCAGTACATTGCAAGACCAAGCATAAATTGCATCTGATCACGTCTGTACATATTCTTGTGGGGCTGCCTTTTGCGTCATGAATTGCTCTGCCGATGACATCCACCTATGCTTTCGAGCACCTACATGCCCCGTCTTCGTTCTCGTTCTCGTTCATGCGCTGAAAGGAAAGCATATACTAGCACAAAATTATCAAAACGGGTCCAATGTTGCCATCAATTGTTCTCATGAACCCGTCGTCACTTTGGAACAATCTGACCAGTCTGCGTACGTGTTCTGCTGCAGCGTCCTCGCCCGGGCGCAAGGCACCTTCGACAGCGTCGATCACTTTCTGGGTAAGGCACACAGCTCCTGATCTGCACGTCCATCAGTTCAGCTCCATTGCTGAGCATCCTGAGCATTGTGCTCTTGCGCTCATCCGCTCAGTGACACATGACACTCGCACGCGTCAAGTGGCCGCGGCATGCTGCTTTCACAATGGAGCTGCGCTGATACTTCCGCTGCAGGCTCACAGGCTTAGCCTGTTTGCGTGAATACGTGTGGGCAGGTACCAGTGAGTCGCCACCGGGTCAGCGTCATCCTGGTCAAGCTCAGGACGCCCTCTGACCCCGCTCGAGGCTGCGACGTCGAGACGTCCTCGGGTGCTGATGCGCGTCAACGAACTTGATGCGACAGCTCCGTTGACGCCTGGAATGTGTGTGTAAAAGGCCGTCGGGTCAACATGTATGCGCATCCACCTTACTTGCCCTTCTCAGAGACCAGGGTCGAACCGGGTGATATATCTAGATATATGTATCACCTAGGCCTTCGCACGCCTCGGCGCCGAGCCACATCGCGCGCGGGGAGCATATTCGGATGCGCGCGTGCGCAGCGTACGACGTTGACGTCGGGCCGCTCCAGGTCTGCGCGACTTTCCTCTGAATGATGCCTATGCAGCACCAGTCGCGCAGGGCTCGACTCAGATTGCTCGCTGTCCAGAGGAGGGGGGCAGCGCTGGGCTGCGTGTGGTCGCTGCATCCGCGCGCGCAGGATACCTAGTATTACCTACAATCGCTTGCAAGCTTCGGGACGCGGTTCAATCAAGCTTAAGACTCTTGTTACTGATCCTGGCTTCGCGACCTCATGCGCACTCCGGCTCCGTTGATGCCTAGGCTTGAGCCACCTCATGAGCACTGATCCGTGCTTCCGCATGTGTGAGTGCATGCACTGCCGGGCGTGGCCACGCGTGGCAACAGCAACGCACGGGCGCAACAGCCATCCATCACCTCGTAGTACACCGACGCCGTCGGATGATGGTTCATCGCAGGGCACATGGCATGGCGAGCGCTTGTGCATACCGGGTGTCATCCAGTGACGCTGCGCCGTGTGATCACGCGGCATGCATGCAGGCAGCTGCAGGAGAGGGCGCCACCGATGGTGCGGGCAAGACCCAGGCGGCCGTGGAGGCCGCCGTGCAAGCAGCAGTCGAGACCATGAACTCAGTGATGTCCAATCCGCCAGAGGGGTTCTCCAAGGTGCAGCCCTTTTCGCGACGCCATGCCCCCACCCTGTGGGGTGACCCCCTGGGTAGTCATTCATCTGGGGCTGCCACATGCAGCCACATGCTGCCACATGTGAGACGTGGTCTACCTGGTCTACCAGACTGCCATCCATTTGTGGTGGATCACAACAGGCGGCACGCACGCCTCTCAGAGAGGGTGTTCAACAGAGGGTGTTCAACAGAGCTACAAGCTTCCGGCTCAGACGCAGTATCATGTGGCCCGCTGCACTGCTGCACTGCGGCCTTTGCCACATGAGCAACTGCGTGTCACTGCGTGTTGTGGAGCCACCTGCCCCTTCGACATGGTGTCCATTAGGGTACACAGTCTTGCCGCAGCTTCCAGTCTCGGCACCGCCTGGTCATGCATCGCGTTTCCCCTCAGCATGCAGCAGACTCAGGGCCAACGGGCGTGTTGTCCACCGCTGCCCCCCACGCCACACCCACGCCTCTCAATGCAGCGTTGAGGCACACCACTGTCGTGTCGCGTCCCTGGCCTGGATCGCCTTACACCAGCGCAGCCTTTTGCATGCGACGGCGGGGCGGCAACCCCGGCCCGGAGAGGCCATCACGAGCGTGAATGTGAATTGTATATAGTCTGGGATATACTGAATTTGGGGATGATGCTGAATAGGTGCTCTTTAGCAACTGGGTAAGCAGAACGTTGCCTATCATCCTGACAATTTGACACTTGGCCAGTAGTTTGAATCTGAGGCTAGACATTGCGTGCTGTGCCGACCCACCGTGCCGAGGCCTCACTGAGCCGCTGCGTATGCATGCAGGCGGATATCATGCAGCTGCTGGTGTCGCAGATGCACAGCGAATTCAAAGCCGAGGCCGCGCCTGCGCGCTCGCCACGCTCGCCACGCGCCGGGTTCAGCGGCGATCTCAAACCCAAGCACCCGGGCACTCCGTCTGCAGCGCCGGGCACCAAGGTGTGTATCACTTGGCAACATCTCGGGCCATTGTATGGCAGAGCAATTTCTCAAATCAACCCACATACAGCAACGACCGACATCTCGGGCCATTGTATGGCAGAGCAATTTCTCAAATCAACCAACATACAGCAACTACCGGCATCGGCGCGAAGAGCGCCCACCAACTCTCACTCCAGCCGATAAGCAGGACAACAACCCGAGGCACCAAGGTCGCCCTGTAGCCGCTGCAGCAATTCTTACACCCTGCCCGACAGCGAGGTCTAGGACCACAGCACCAGTGTTGGGTCACTTTGCAGCCTTTCCAGGACTGCCACCCCGAATTAGATCTGAATATTCGGAATTGTTCTATGTGATCGGGCCCGATGACGCAACACTGCACAGCACGATGAGGCCGTGTACAGCACCCTGCGCACGCTGGAGCTTGCAGCAGGCTCACTCCCTCTGCCGTGGCTCACCGCCATCGCAGAGCTGTCCCATGCATGTGTTTCCCGGACATCCACGCGGCCGTGTCACTCCACGGTCCCACTCCACAGCCATATGACATCGGCAGTGAGCAGTCAGGTGAGCAGTGCTAAGCATTTGCAGTGCAATTCCAAGGCTGGCCGACTTACAGCTTGGCAAGCGGTAGCTGAATTGATGACTTGACCATCTCATAGGCTACTATTCAACGTCCACTCAACCGAAATTGACATCACTCATCGACGCCCCTGACTCACATGCTCTGCCTTGCCACCACACCCTTGTTTTCTGCTCCGACTCCGCTGCGTCGTGCCTCGGGTGTACCTCTTCCCGCAATGCAGGAGGTGCACAGCGACGGAGGCGCAGGGGAGGTGCACGGTGAAGCAGAGGTGGGCGCCTCGACGCCGCAGCGTGAGCTGGAGCTGCAAGCAGTGGAGACCCTCGATCTCAAGGTCGACAGCGTCGCCAGCAGCGCCGGCCTCTCCGCGTTCATCTGGGACAGCTTCGGCACCGACAGGATGGGACCCGTCACGCCCGACGAGCTGCGGCCGCCGCCTGTGGAAGGGTCGCCGCTGTCGGCCGGGCCGGCCATGGGCCAGGTGGGTTCTAGCGCCTGGATGCTGTGCTGATGATGCATGCATGCACGCTGCACCCTGGGGGCTCACGTGTCCGTACCGTGAGCCGGGCGTTGGGGAGTCGCAAAGAAAACCGCTTTTCGGAGCGGGATAGCACGGCACAGTTAAGTCAGTGCGTCTAATTGTGGCATTTGATGGTGTCCTTTCTCCCGGGAAACACAGAACATGCGTGGTTTATGGGTCCAGGCCGCCTGGTGGCTGCCCGGAGTGGCGCGATTGTGGTGCCTGCGGAGCGGGCGCAACGTGTGATCGCGTGAAACTGCAACTCGCACATGTGGAGTGGAGCCCCCGGCATGTGCATGGCGGCTGTGGTACAAGGACAAAGCAAGCGAGGCAGGTAGCACCGCGAGCAACAACCAGAGGAACCGCACACCCACGCAGCACATATCAGCACACCCACGCCACGTCAGCACCTGCGCTGGCCACAGCCACATAGCCACACGGCGGCTGTGTTGGGTCAGCAGCCATTGCATGTCGTGGCTGCTCTGTGCGAACACGACACGACGAGTCGGCACTGATGGGTGGAGGCGTCGTGCAGGGCTCGGCCATCGCCGCAGCGCAGCACGCAAAGAGCGCGTGCAAACCTGATGCGCGCGGCGGCCCTGTCTCCGCCCCACAGGAGCAGGCGCCGTGCGAACAAGTCGCCTCTGCAGCTGCCGAGGACCCCGCCGGGGAGCCCGCGAGTTCGCCCAGTCACGGCACACAGCCGCTGCTGCCGAGCGGAGAACAGGACAGACCAGCTTCCATCAGGACCCACGCCGAGGGGGTCGCTGAGGTGGACTGCATGCCCTCAGTGCTGACCCCCACTCCCACCAGCGAAGAGGCCACGACGCCGCCGCGGCCATGCATGGCGGAGGAGGGCGCTGGGTCCGCCGCGCCGTCGTGGGCCGGCTCGCCGCGCTTGCCGTCTCCGCCAAACCCTGATCGCATGGAGCGGCCACACTCTCCAGCGCCGGCAGCCGGGGCGGGTGCGCTGCGGAGGCTCGTGGTCGCAAGCAAGCCCCCCCGGCGCACGGGGGCGGGCCGCTCAGCGCCCCCACTGCCACCTGCTGCCCGGGCTGGCGAGCGCAGCCGCAAGACCCGGCCGCCGGCGGCGCGGCCCCCTCGACCCCCAAAGTCCACACTCGCACACCGCGACCTCGTCCGCAGCGCCGACTTCGCTGCTGGCAGCCGCCGAAGCGCCCCTGTTGCGTCCAAGGGGTGCCGGCTCCCCCCGCGCAGTCCCGCGGCAGCCCACTCTGCAGAGGCGGCCGGTGCGAGTGGTGACCTGCAGGTGGTCACGGCAGCGAGCCGTGGCCCGGCGCCAGCCGGCGCTGCGGCGTGGCCGCTGCTGGAGGCTGCCGCGAACCGCAGGGAGCGGCGGGTCGTGGTGGAGCGCCTGTTCCGCAACCCTACTGCATGCACGCAGTGGCACCTCGCGGCGGTCGTGCGCTGCCTGCCTGACTCTGTGCAGCGGGCCTTCATGGCATGGACCGAGGTGTCGGGGCAGGTGCGGTCGCAGCGGGGGCGGTGCGCGAAGGCCGTCGTGCGGGAGACGAAGCGCCTGCTTTGCACGCTGTGCAGCTCCCCAGCCCACCACAGCACGCCCAGCACGGCGGCGCTGGATGCCGCCCTGAAGGACGCGATCCAGGTCGCACGCAGCCGGGACGCCGCGCTCCGGCGGGAGCCGCGGGTTTGCTGCGGCGACGCTGCCGAGACGTATGTTCTCATGCTCAGCAGCTTCAAGTCTGCGCAGGCGCGGTGGGGAGCGCGCTGCGGCCACGCTGTCACGGAGATCGACGCATCGTGGATGGGGGAAGACAGCAGCAGTCTCACACTCGTGGCAGGGCGGCTATCATCAGCAATCTCAGCGTCACTCCCCACCGCAGCGGCGGCGCAGCCGCCGGACGTGGGACCGCTCCGCCCGCTCAACGACAGCCAGGTGCTGCTCGTGGAGCGGCTGGCGGTGGACCGGCTCGGCGTCGCATGCATGCCGCTCATGCGTGTCGCGGTGGGGTCGCTGGCGCGTGCGTCGCACGGCGGCGGGCTCGCCGACGTGCTCGCTGAGCGCATCCAGCGGTACCTGCACAACTGCGGCGGGGACGCCCCGGCCTTACTGCAGGTGCCGGGGACGGTGACGGTGGAGTTTGAGTGGCGCAGCCGGACCAACACCGGGCTGCTGCTGCCGGTCGTGGAGTTCCTGCCGCACTTCTTCTCGAAGGGCTGCCGGTTTGACCTGCAGGACGTTGCGGCTGTAGAGGGAGATGCATGCCTGCCATACCGCGCCAGGTGGGCCCTCCTGCATGCCCCTTTGCAGCATGCGTGTGCTGAGCCAGCAGGCCAGATTGGGTGGAGTGGCCCCGATTCTCCATGTCAATGTCTAGCTCCATATGCTCCCAGACGCAGCATGTGCCAAGTTGCGCTGGAGCCCTCTGTGACGGCGGCGAGGTCTCGCGCTGTGTACATGGACGAGGACAGGGTGGTGGGCGGTCAGTCTTTGTGCATGCATGAGCACATGGAGTGCGTGCTCTCACATGAAGCAGCCGCTGATCCCCCCCGCCCCAAACAACCCAAACAAACCAATACAGAATCCGCGGTTTTTTCTTTTTTCCTGTTTTTTTGGCAGGAGTCTGCCCTTGCAGAGCGCCATCGCTGAGCGGGTCTGTGCTGGTGCAGGAAGATGGTGCTGTGGCGTGGGGCACGGTACGTGACGGTCGACGCCGAGGCGGGCGGGTATGCTGTCGTCGGGGAGGGGGTGCGGGGCCGTGCGCCGTCGTGGGAGGAGGTCCGGCAGTTCTGCCTCGCCGGCGGCTGGCGCCCGAAACTCGTCGTGTACGAGCATGCGGCGTAGCAGGCTCGCACATGCATGTCGTTGGTGCCGCGCGTTTGGAAGGTGTGGGTGCGTGCGGCAGTGGCCGGTTGGGGTAGCGTGCAAACTTGGGGCCCACGGGTACGTGAAAGCATTCCAGCTTCACTGCAGCGGGCGGCTGTGCTGGGATTGAGGTGCTGAAGGGCCAATCTCAGGGCGCTGGTATTGTGGGCCATGCATGATATTGAGCTGTGCCGAATTGTGGGGCATGGCGTTATCATGGACTGTATGGTTCAACGTACTGCCGCCCCTCTTTATTGTTCCGTTCCTATGTGTCACCGTATCTTTGGTTTTTTGTTGCGGTGGCACCTCATTCTTCTTAATCAGTTATATAGGCACTACGGTTCTCCTGCAGGTCAAGCCTGGGTTACTGAACAAGTCTGATTTGAAGTGCCCTGTTTCTTGTGGCGGCAGCATCAGCAGTGCATTATGATGATTGATTGAAATTTGCACAATGATTCAATCCCGAAGTTTAAGAACATGACAGGATTGCATCAGGCCGCGCAATGCTGGGGGCTCAGTGCTGCTGGAGTTATCCACATCAGAACATGCATATGATTTGGGTGCACGAACGAAACAGAAGCAATGGCAGGTCAATAGCATAATCAAGGAGCGGATTATAAAAATAACAATTTGAACGGTCAATAAACTCAGATCATCAGGAGGCGGGAGCACAGATGTGGCCTGAGTGCTACCTGGCTCTCCCGCATTTATATGTGTCATTGGCAGAAGTGCAACTGCAGCGTCTCTGGTGCTCCTTGTTCTACGAGGACAAAGTTTGGTGCTGCTTGTGTGTGCGTCTGCTCTCCCATAACCTCTGCAGTCTGTCATGGTGCCCGGGCGTGCAAGCATATTGGCTTGGCACAGACTTCGAGCGGATGATGCTAGGTCTATGTCCTAATTCACTATCCACAAAATGGAGGGCCAGTTTGCAGGATCAGTCGGTCAAACACTTCAGGTCTCGGCATTCTGTTTGCCATCAAGTGCGGCACGCCCATGGCATCGTTTGCTTTGGTCTGGCGTGCAGTGGACACGAGGCATGGGGTGCAATATAAATGCTTGCTCCACAAACTGATCCTCCACCACTGCTGAGCGCTCAGGACTCTGCAGGCAGTGGCTGCCTGGGCGCAAGAGGTGTGTGCCAGGCAGAGCGACGAACTCAGCTGCTGGAGGTGTGTGGCAGAGGAATTGGGAGCAGGGCGGCAGTCATGCAACGCTGGGTTGCTCAGATGTGTAAAGCAGAGATGTTCAGGTCTGTGTGTTGGTGGCCACGATTCAACGTAGCTGAAACAGCACAAGTCAGCTTCTTCAATTCAGCATGGTGCCGGTGCTTGTGACAGCGGGTGTTCCATCGATAACGACGCGGCCATTGGAGTATCAGAATGAAGTGGACTGACGTATGTTAGGTATATGCAACAAGGGGGTCTTTCTTCAACAGGGCTTCGTCCGAACCGCTCGATGGTACACAGTAACTTCAGCAGCAACAAAACTGATGCAGAACCCGCCCGAAGAACACAGTGGGCTCAAGTTCTATCCGTAGGAGGAGCGATCCGCTCACATGCAATGCTTTCACTTGAAGAGGAGACTGAGCATCGAGGTGCTTGAGTGCCCTCTGACTGAGCTTCAGAGGCCACTCCAGCACCTCGATGCTCAGAGTCGAGGCTGCAGGTGCGCAGGTGTATCCATCAGCTGCAAAAAAAGGATACGAGGTCACGCTAGCCGCTGTTCAGAGCGGGTATGGCTCAAGGATGATCCATCAGGCCGTGCGAGACAGCGCTGATGGCGACGTCCACTGATCCACGGAGTCGCCTGACATGAATAGTCACGATGGAAATTTCGGGTTTGATATCGGCCATCTGTTTGGCATACCCAATCTCTGCGCATGCGGGCATACGCAGGAGGATTAGCTGCTGTTAACGTGCCACTGCAACAGGTCGACCTACAGGCTGTTGGCTACAGCACTGCCAATGCAGGATATGTAAAGCTCTAGCGTGGAATATGTTCGCTGCCTCCCTACGACTGCTTTGCTGGCCAGCGTCGGGATGTCTAGATACTCGTTTACTTTGCAACCGACGTCGACAGTGCAATGCTCGGTTAGATGTGCGCTCGCAGACCAATATTTTGACTGGAATATGCATACATATACTGCCATTCACCAGGCTTCAACGTAGACTGCGCTGGTTATGGCGCAAAGCATCATCTCTGTTTTGGCGCGGCATACATTTACGTTGTCTCCAAACTCGTGGACATCAATGGGTCCAAGGCAGAGACAGCGAGCAGCGCGAAGCCCTCGCGAGGATTGAAGACGGAGTTTGTCATCCCAAGGTGTCACCTTCGATCCCCCATGTATGCAGCAGGCCCCTTCGTGTAAACCCAGCTATTCAAACACCTGGTCACAACTAACACAGAACCAACGCAAGTAGCAAACAGGGGGGGGCACTGGGCCAATCTGCACGCCCCAACCCCTGCACCACTTTTCATCACTGATCTCTTTCATGCTTCCATGTGTTCGTTCAGAGCTGCTTGTGTAATGTTAAACTGGGTTCAGCAAGCAGGGATCAGAGTATTTGAAGCGTCTGCTGTACGTTGAATGCTACACAGGTGACATACTTCTGCGAAACTTGTGCACCATGCACTGATGTACAATTCTTCCCAGCACAATCGGTTGGCTTGTATCTGCGAGGCTGCCACAGTTGTGCTGGATTGTGTGATTACCTGGGACTGTACATGCAACACCGGTCGCACTGAAATGAGGCCTCGGATGCAATCTAACAAACTGCACAAAGCAGTGACCAGCATCTCATCCGTATTCATGGCGCTCCCCAGGAACATTGTGGACACGCCTGCACATTCATCCTGCAATGTGCGGACCAGCAAAATACCACCCTTGACACAATACGAGGAAAATCGCAACATTTACAGCCTTTTGTTCATCCGCTGCGCATGAAGAATTTTGCTGAGACTGGGCAGCTTTGCCCCACGCCTGCACCTCGACGCGCATGCTCGATGTAGCTGGTGGCCATTTGCGCCAATCGCATGCGACGGCACATACATAATGCAATATTATGCTGGTGAGCGCGTGTGCGAAGAAGAGTAACTCTGGCTGACGTTCAAGCGCTTGTCGTACTGTTCAGTCCCTACTGGGACACCTGGATATGGACGATGACTTCACGGCCAATATGAACACACCAGTCTATTGACTGGTACCTACTTGGCATCATGAAGTTCAGCGTGTGCAGGTAGACGTGAGAGGAACAGCTGCTGTGCCGCTGTATAGGTAGACGTGCAGCGACGTCCACTCCGCCGATGCAGGATATCCAGAGCTCTACTGAACGGAATAAATATATCTACTTCGGTGTTACTGTCTTTCCAGCCTGCATCGGGATTTCTAGAATGTGGATGGACTGCTCAAGCGACAAGGGCGCTCGACTGGATGTACGCTCGCGGACCTGTCGTCGGACTGAAAAGTACGATACATGAAATGCTGTGCTCCTCATCACAGACTGTGTTGAGGTGAGTAGGGCGCAAAGCATCATCTCCGTTTTTTTGGTGGGGCATATGTACGTTGTCTCCACACTCGTGGACATGCAGGGTCCAAGGCAGAGACAGCAAGGGGCGCCAAGAAGACCTCGCGAGGATTGAAGATGAAGCTGGACATCCGAAGGTCTAGGCTTCGACTCCCCATGTGTGCTAGGTCCCTTCGTGTAACTCCAGATATTTGAATATCTGGCCAAAACTAAAAACAGAAACAACGAAAACGAGAAACAGCCCGAGGGGAGGTTCGGCCAATCTACACAGCCAACCCCCTGCACTTTTTAACGTCAGTACGTGATTCACCGGTCCCATGTATGCTTTCAGAGATACGTGTACGTGGTATATTGTCCAGCTGGGTTCAACCATCACAAGTCAGGAAGTGTAAGCGTCTGCTGTACGTCCAACGCCGCTCAAGTGACCTGCTGCTGCGACAAGTGCACTGGTGCATTCGCTTCTAGAGCGCTAGCGATTGGGCGCACCTCCATCAGGCTGACGACATTGCGTGGAGCGTCTGACCACCTGCTGCCGAGTATGAAACATCAAACATCGCCCTGACTCGAGCTGTCCGATGCGATCTGAGGAACCGCGCAGAGCAGCATTGCCCTATCGCTGCCCTATCGTCCGCATTCATTGAATGTCCTGGTGGTCAAGCAGCGTTATGGCTAGCGTCTGACGTATGTGCAATGCTGCATACGTATATACGTGACCAGCGATGATCTACATTGTATCAGTCCACAAAGGCAACCATATTTTCTCCCACATTAAAAAAATCCGTTCGTCGTTGTCCACAAAACCGTGCAAACTGCGCTCTGACTGAACGGTCAACTGAAGACAGTGGCTAGTGGTAGCTTTCGTGAACTCGCTCGCGACACGGCTGGGGACCTGTGGAGCGGCAACATCATCGAGACGGTTTCGCACAGCTGTCGAGACGAAGAACCAGTATCAGTGGCTTCTTATGTAGCCGGCATAAGTATAGCTGGTATTGTTGCCGTCGGTCCAGGTGGCCCCAACGCTAGCATGCCGGGGAGGCTGCTTAGTCTTGACCTGCGCCCACAACGACCTTTCAGCTGTACCATACCATCATCAGCGCTGCTACTGTGTCCAAAATCTTGTTTAGACAGCTCTAGGCTGGGACTTGGTTCGTGTAACCACTCATGATTGGGATCCAGCGGCGGCGATGGCGCTGATGCTGCACGTCCGGGTATTATAATTTTTTGTTTGTGTCTTCGCAGACACGTTTCTCACCGGCGCGGTCCCTCAAGGTGTGCTCGATGAAGCAAGGGTCATCGCAGCGTACCGTTGATGGATTTTCATAAAATATACATTTTATAAGCAACATTATCAGCTTTTTAATTGTGATACGGTCATACCACCAGGAAAACAGGCGATCCCATCAGAACTCGCAACTTAAGCCTGGTTGGGCAGGATTAGTACTGGGCTGAGTGATCTCCTGGGAATCCCCTGTGCTGTATCGCTTTTGCCAACTTCAGGGGGGTCAAGATGCAAACGAAAAGGGTCCAATGGTCCGCTGCACTGTCAGTCTCGACCAGACATTATCCACCTGGGACATTGAGCTGAGACACAACTTGACGAGGCCGTCCAGATACGCATTGGCAAATATCAATAGAACAGCGCATTACATGTAATTGTTTAAGGCAAAGTTATCAGAAAGCGGTTTGAAGACGAGTGTGCACAGCCCTGTGCGAAACAGAAAGAACGGCAGTCACTATGGCATGGATTCACACAGAACGCCTGCGACAGAGTCGTGCCCATCAATTCTCGATCGACGCCACACACTGTATGTCCCTCCCTCATCACTGGCATACAGCCATCCTCCAACCGCTGCACCAGCCCCAGCCATCACCGCACCTCGCGCTGCAAGCCCACAACAGCAATCTTCAGCACCCCGCTCGATGAACCACAGCAAAACAAACACGTTAACAAACGTGGCTCCCCGTCAGCCCACACCACCCCCTCGACAAGAAGAGGCCACCACAGGGTGCATGGCCCCTAACAACAGCACGCTGAGATCCAGGCTGGGTGCCGCAGTGGCCCCCCATCACAGGCCGCGCCCGCCGTGCGCTCCCTGCGCGTCAAACACGCTCTCCATGTCCCCCTGCGAGTCGTGGCTCGCGACGAGGGCGTGCTGGAACTTGACGAGCTCCGCGACGTCGATCTTGCCGTCGTGGTTCGTGTCCAACACCCGGTACAGCAGGTCGAGCTTGTCGCGGCTGAGGGTGGCGGCGCTCTCGCTGCTGCCGAGCGTCGCGCCCACCACCTCCACAAACCGCTCCCGCGTGATCGCCCCATGCCTGCAAGTGCACTCGCAGGTGTCGCACAAGCGCCTGTCCGGGTTGTGTCATGCATGGACGTCATGCATGGGGGTCAGCGCACTCGCGGCGGGCGCGGCGCAGCGCGGCGACGACGTCCCCGATGTCGTCCACGTTGTACATCAGCAGCTCCTGCAGCGCGGCCATGTCGTTGCGGCAGCGCTGCCAGCTCAGCCGTGGCCACAGGGTGTGCGCGGTCACGAGCGCCGCGTACGCGGCGAGGCCGCCCGCCAGCGACATCGCCGCGACCGGCCAGAACATGCCCGCGCGCTCCTCCAGGCCCGACGTCAGGTTCATCCCGAACACCGCTGCACTGCACGCGCCCGGTCAGCACCACCGGCGGCGACTGAGCGGCCCTGCAGCTGGCTGCGATGGCGGTCGCGGCCCCACGCTGTGCACATGCCACGCACAGTAACCGCTGTAGTAACCCAGGGGCATCACTGCTGTACGATTGATTATTGTGATACAATATCACACTGACATCGCATGCATGTGGGTTGCACCGCCTCCGGTCTCTGCGCTCCGCCGCAGCTAGCCCGACTCGGTGGAAGGCCCAGCTGTGCGGCATGCTGCCGGGTGATGCCACGATGGTGAGATCAGAGGGGTCGGCACTGCGACTCGGCAGGCGTATGTCGTATGACTCACACTGCAGCCACCCCGTCCGCTGCTCACTCTGGATCCGCCGAGTCCAGACTTTCAGGCTCGGCAGCCGTCAGAGTGCCGCAACCTCTGATACTCGAGTAGAGACTTGCACCACTCGAGAGGATGACTGGGATCAGATGAGGTTCTGATTCCGCACAGCGAGCCGTGTGGATACGGCGCACCGCGTACAGCATGGCAACACAAGGGGCCAAGCCATCAGGCTGCACCCTGACACACGGGCGCAACAGCCGGAGCATGCATGCACGGCCCGCACCAGTGTCTCCTGCCAGGACAGCACTGCAGCACTCTTCACACACCGCAGGACCTGCCGCACACCCTGTACATCCCCGGCCTTCCCCCCACATCACAACACGCGCCACGGGCCTCGCCGGCACGCCATGCCGCGTTAGCGCTGCCGCTCTGAACAGGCCATGGCCCACAAGCACCGTGAACTGGTGGCAGCGGCGCGGACCAGGCGAGGCGCACCAGCCGGGAGCGTCGCCAGCATCGTCGAGATGCCCGCAAACTCGAGGTGCAGCCCGAGGTGGATGATGCGGTTGCGCATCGCGTCAAGCTGCATGTGCCAGATCTCCCGCGTCGAGTCGAGGTGCTCCGTCAGCTCCCGCACGTGGCTGTCGAGGCCCCGGATGCGGCTGTCGTACGCGAGCAGCAGCCGGTGGGCGAGTTGCATGTGGGGCGACCACCGCCCCGCCTGCGTGCCGCTGTTCGCCAGGTTCTGGTCCTCTGACAGGCACAGCAGCGCCAGCAGCTTCTCGTTCTCAGCCACCTGTGCCGCAGAGCCCGACCGTCCCTGAGTCTAGGCGCCGGCCGCGCCCTGACAGAGACAATATTCCGCACGCGGTATTGCTCTGCGTGAGCGCTTTTGAAACAAAGCCTCCAGTTGGGCTGACCGCATGCACGCCGTGTGGTGTCTATACATGGGCAATCACGCTCCAGCTTGTAAAGTAAAGTAACTCTGTGTGTTCTGAGCCGTATCCTATTGGACACTGACGACTCCGAGCTAACGGGACCACATATGCCGAATGGGTAAACCTCCTGGAAACCCCCCTCAGACGCCCGTACGCAACTCACAGGGACTCCTCCTGTGCTAAGCGAGGTGCTCGCGCACGGCCGATTCGACTTGTTCCACGGACGCGCAGCGCCGGCATGTCAGGCTAGTCCGAGCCTCGATGCGCGTGGGCTGCAGTGGAGGGCCGCGCAGCGCACCTCAGCCACGGCGAGCGCCGTCTCCTTGATGTCGTACTCCAGCGCGGTCACCGCCTTCTGCAGCGGCAGCAGCCGCCGGATGTCAGCCTCGCTGACGTGGCGGCTTATGTCCTGCATGCATGCGCCGCCGTCGCCCGTCCCGTGCGGGTGCGGCACAGCAACCACCTTGCGATCCATGCAGCACTTCGGGCCGTGGCTGCCGCGGTCAGCCTGGTGTACAGGTGTAGAGATACATAGCCTCGTTACTATTGATACGTAAGTGTGTAAGTACATGACATGTAGGATGTACACAATCGATATCAATACTGCACTACCCACAGCGGGCACAGCAGATGCCAGTAGCGCCAGCATGGATACACAGCCCCACGTGCCTCTGCGCATGCTTGCATGAACGATAGTCGTGTGTCGGCGCAGCTACATCCACATGGACAGGGACAAGGCGCGGCGCCAGGTGCCGAGGGGTGGGGGGGCGCACGTCCTGGATGGCGCGGCTGAGCATCTTGATCTTGTTGGACTTGTCCTCGAGGTACTGCACCGTCTGTTCGAGGAGCACCTCCAGCATGCGCAGCTCAAACGGGATGCCGTCGGGGAGCACCCGGGCGGAGCGCACCGAGTGCACCAGCGCCAAGCCGACCTTCTCACTCAGCGACGCCCGCCTGCAGTCGCTCGCATGCGGCTTGCACTAGTCCGGCGCGGGCTGTGTGGTGATGTTGACTTTGTCACAGGATGCAGGCGCGGGAGGAGCATGACAAGTGTGGAGGATGCTGCATGTAGCATGGAATGACCAGCATCCATGGCTGCTGCCCTGCATGGAGGTGACTACTTTTGTATGTTTCTGGACTCAGTTCAAGGGTGGATGGGCAGCACCGGCACTCGAACAGAACAAGTGAAGTTCTCTGAACTATGGCTCGAACCAGCTCCGTCCGCACGAGGATCTTGTTGTCACGGATGGAGATTCTGGCGTGGTGCCCGGTCTGCCTGGGCTTTGTAAACATGGGCATGTCCCGAACGGCAACGTTGAGCTGCTGGCCAGTTTTTTCTGTCACTGTGACGTGACCCCGCTCATCGATGATTGCCACCTGCAGGCCCGGACGGTGCACTGAAGCGTAATCAGGGCACGTTGAGGTGATTCCGGCCCGTATGTGACTGCTCATCAGGGCATTTATATCGATCAAGCTATGGGATCGTATTGGGCTGTGCATCCAGCCAATGGCACCACACCTTGTACTTGTGCTGCTTGTGCTGTTGATCTGCATGACAAGCGCCTGTTTCCCGCAAAGCGACATGGCGGGCTGAGATTGGCTTTATCATTATGCAGGCGGACTCGTCCCTTCTACAGGTCGCAAGCGCACACCTGCTGCCAATAGCGTTGGGACACTAGCAGGCTGTGCCAGGACCGAGGCCAGAGCCTCCTCCTGGGCTGTTTCTGCCACAGCGTCCAGCCCTTTCTTGCCATTCTTCTCGGGGAGAAATGCAGCTTGTTTGATTGCGCGTCTCGCGGCCGCGAGGTGCTGCTGCCAGCACACGCCTGCAGCACGTCGCTGCAACAGCATGCTCCTCCGCTGAGACTCTGCGCGGAAGAGCTCACGATAGCAATGCGTACAGCAAGCCTCCAAGACTTCTCAGCGTATGAAGTGACATTTGTTTACCGCATACGTGAGCAGTCGGGCGGCAGGGCGATGCAGCATCGAGACAGCTGGTCTGCTCCACTGCGGCAGAACTCTATGGCATCAAGGCTCAAGATCAATGCGACATGCCAGCACGTCAGTGTGTCAAAGTTGCTCTATTGACGGCCGGAGGTCCAAGTCGTTGATAAGGCGCTACAAGGACGTTTGAAGTCCAGGCCAGTGGCAAGCCCGGATGATATGACGCGACCAACTGCCGACAGCACCGGCTCTGTAACACGCCGATTCCCGGGATCACGTCCTTGTCAAGTGTCGTTGTTTGAATGACTCGCTTGTGCACACACGCTCGGTCTCGGTCTCTGACTTGCCAGTGTACCTCTTGAGATACTTATGTGCTTGCAGAAGCACAACCGAGCGCCAGCACACCGCGTCGGCCCCGACGTTTCGAAAAGAGCATTACGTGGGGTTACATGGGTAGCGCCGCAGATCGGTGCGCAAATATTCAAACGTGTGGTGCATGCGGCAGGGACCTCTAGCACGCTTGCGCCGTTTGCATGCAAATGCTTCAAACCCGGAGCACCGTCTACGATCAGGTGGCCGCAGCTGTATATATCAAGTCGTGCACGACAACAATGTTTAATCGCCGAGTCTTGCATGATCCCAAGCTGCTGAGCCCTTCTACCTGCAGTTAACGTTCGTCACACTCATCGATATCGGACTAGTCATCATGTCAGCGTCACTCGCAATGGGATCGTTCGTCGGGCAGAAGCGATGTGTACAAAAAGCACCTTGGTATGCTTTCAGGCTCGAGTGTCCATGTCTTTGGGGGGCTGCAGCGGGAACCGCGCGGGTCCGGGAGCGTTGTTTTGGCTTGTGCTCGATCGTGCTGACTCTGAACTCGCTCATCTGAGCATACGACACCCTCCGCTCTATTTTGCAGCGACATTACAGTGTACGTGATCATGAATCGCACCTCGTCGCTTTACAGTGAGACTGCATGCTCGAGTACGCCGGTTTCGCCTCCGTTTTGGCCATGCCTCGCGCTTGTTGTCGACGAAATCCGACACGTGGATCGTGTCCATCTGCTCTACAACAGCACGCATTCAGACAGCTGCTTCGGCATAACGATTTGTCTGCTCTTACATGTTCCATGCCTATGCGTTGCTTTGCCGTTGTCTGTTCGATCGTATCGGTATCGGTCAAGGGCTTGTGTGGCCGGTCGCGTCTCGACCAGGATCTGCCCAAATCCAAACGCTCCGTGCTCATGACGCATGATGGCGGCACCAGCTCCAGAAGACGAACATCTAACGAGATTCTAGTCCCTGTGCCTAACTCGGTCCAGCCGACTCCTGAAGAATGGCAGGCATCCGTGCAGCGGGCACACGTCCACGTTCCGCCAGCCAAAAAGATTTATGCTGACAAAAGCGCTCGACACTCACGAATATTAATCGTGAGTCACGATGCCTCGAGCTCCGAAATCGAAACAATCTCGGCCCCCCGGCGCCGGCAGCTAGCTATATCACGGATGCGCGTCAAAGACGTGAGAGTCTCACGGTGAGACGCATGTACAGCGCTGCTTGCATCAGTCACTACTACTGTGAGTTCCAGCGACCTGCGCGCGGCTCACAAACAAACGCAAGGTCAACGCAGATGCTTTGGTCAACCGTTGTTGGAACAGTCGATGTCGTAGTATTGAGCAGACCAAGTTACATGTCACACGTACACGCGGTGGCTCGACCGGTCGAGCTCACCATCATCACCCTGCGCACATTCCGCGGTGACCGCTCTAGCTAGTGCTGCTCGTGTGGTCTGCACCATAAAGTGGTCTGAGGTGCTGTGGTCCAGAGGAGCTTGTGGATCCAGCACCACAAGCCTTCGCGTGTCGTCCGAGGGATTGATTGCTGCAAGCTGCCGTTACATTGGACATGGCACTTTGAGGCAAGGCGTCTCATCGCTGCACATGTGCTCTGTCTGCAATACAATCGCAATTTCCCGGTTGCTCTAGCAGCTGTTGTGCACATCTTGGCCACCTGTGCTGGCTGCCACTGCAGTGTTCAGCTCCTTCTGCCGGGTGTACTTGCACATGCTCCACCAGGGCACCCGGCTGCATATGCATGTACCAGTCCTGTCAAGCCTCTGGACCCTGCCAGTCCGCTCAGCCTGAATGCCTGCAGCTTACCTGCGAGGCCCCTCTATTTCTTTTTGCTCATGCATGGCGTGTTTGAGAGCACAGCCGGCCCTATGCATTTCCATATGGGAACGCTTGCAATGTTGTTGACTCGGCAACCTTGCACACAACCAGAGCAGCATGCAGTAAAGTACAAGTAAATCTGAATTTACTGAGCCGCATCCTACTGGACATTGACAACTCCGAGCCAACGTACATGCATGGCTTGTCACTGTAACTCTGAATTGCCTAGACAATGCATCTCAGGCAGCATCCCAGTCCCTCTACCTGCACTTGCTGCCCTGTCACCCCAACAAACGACGGCATATGTGGTCCCGTTACTGCGGAGTTGTCAATATCCGTTCAGGATACGGCTCAGTAGATTTAAGTGTACTTTACTGACGACCCACATGATATCGAAGATACGCGTGTTCCCACGTGTTTGCCTCATGCGGTCGTGTGCGCTGCAGTGTGCGGCCGGTACGGCACGCCTCCCAGGCGCGGTCCATGAAGGCGGCGGCAGGGAACGATTTATCCTTCCAGGTCATAGCGGTGCGCTCCACGGCCCAATCCCCTTATATCTGCCTGCAGAGAGAGCCGCATCCCACCCAGATGTGCTCGTTTGTGCCGGTGGGTGCCTGTACATGTGGCCACGACCATGCATGCTTTGGTCTTGTAATGTTGGAGCGCGCGTGCCTGGGTTGATATCTCATCAACTGCAAGCAACTGGCTCGGGGTGCACCAAACGTGTCTTGGGCTTCCAACCTGTTCTGGGTTACGAGGCTGCCCTAAAATGCCGGCTGCTGAGTTTCTTTCACCGCGAGGCGAGCGCACACAGCGCGCACAGCGCGCGCAGCATGGCGCGACGGGGGTGTGCTGCGCTGCAGAACGACGACTGGCCGCCGGTGATCGCAGCGGGCATGTTTGTGGCGCTCAAGCAGGGGGCCATCACCTTCGGCTCGAAGGAGCTGCGCATGGTGCTCGCGATCGCCGCGCTCGCGCTTCCCGTCGTGAACATCCTCACCAACCGCGAGCAGTACAACTGGGTGCGCCCTCACCCCCTACAGCCACTGCCGCCCCTATACATTGCTGTAGCGCCCCTTGCTGCTGAGCCGTCCCACCGCCGGCGTTGCCCGCTCGCATCGTCCTCCGCCTGTGACATGCATGGTACCCATGCATGATCCGACTCACGAGCTGCCCCCGGTGCAATTCTGATGCATGCGCGGCCTGCTGGAACACTGCCGCGGCATGCCGATGACAATGTGGATGCACGCCGAATGTTCACACACCGAGTTCGCACCGAGAGGTTCTCACTGCCGCAGGTGTCCTCCAACCTCGCGCCGGCAGCCCTCGGCGCGGAGGTGCTGTCGGTGATGAGCGCTGTGCAGGCCTCCGTCGTCGCGTTTGGCTCCAACCTCTGCTCCCGCCTCGCCGGCCACATCAACATCCAGGGCGCCTTCTACGCCCTCCTGGCCACCCTCGTGGCTGCGGTGTACTACGACCACTCCACCATCTGGTACTGCGCCGCGTTCGCGCTGCTCACCGGTGCGCCGCCGCTGCTGCTACCCACTCCCCGCATGCATGCGCACAGCACGTACCCGGCGGTCATGTCGGGGTGCACAATGCGCTGTCGGAGGGCCAGCACCGCTTATCGTGGATCCGGCACACAAACAGAGCTAACATGATGCATCCCCCTTCATTCATGCATCCGCTGAAACCGCGGCATGCATATCACGGCCGTTGAGGTGCCCGACAGGGTGCTGGTCTTCGCTCGCAGCGAGCTGTTCAGATGAATACGCACATTTGCTGTCGTGGCCTTGGTTGCCGAGGGCGCAGTCACGGCTGATCTCATCCACATGGGATCCACTGATCTCATGTTCACTGGAGTGTTGCCGCATGCAGGCTCCCGGTTTGTGGAGAGCATCCGCGACGGCAAGGTGCTCGTCGTGCCTGGCATCCTCACCGCCGCGCTGCTGTACGGCCTGTTTGACTACGTCCGCAGCAAGAGCATGGTCGTGTGCACCGAGGTCACGTACTGCCTCATCGCGGCTCAGGCCTTCTGGTCGATCTTCACAACCAGCCGCGCCCTCGCCAACGAGGTCTCTGAAAAGTAAGCGAGGCTGCTGGGACGCGCACCTCGCTCCCTTCCTGGGGCTCTGTTCATAAGTTTTTGCTGCCACGTCTCCATTGTGAGGCTTGGCGGGGGTCATCGTGAAGCTGATTCGTAGAGTCTGTGCTCTGGCCTGCTGAGCAGGTCCAGCGGCATGTGCTGTAGATTTTGTTGTTGTCCCATAGGTGTGCTGTGGCTACTGCTTCTGCTGCTGCTGCTGCATGGGTCGGCGGAAGTGTGGCTCGTGCCTGCACTCAGGCGCAATAACCAGCAGCAAAGCTGCGTGTGGCCAGCACGCTGCCAGTGCTGTGGACTTCGTGCTTGTCCCTTACAAACAATGTGGTTTCCGTGGATGTATGATGGGTGATGTGCAGCACAACTAGATGTAAAATGGTGGCCACCCACTTTTGAATCGTGTCAGTGAACCGACTGCAAGCTGACTCACAGGACAGAACCAAAACGACCAAGCACAGATCATCCTGACGCTGCTGTGATGTGTCGTCACTGTGCGTTTTCCCAGACACTGTTCACCTGCCTGCCTGGGTGTTGTAGCATATGAGGTGCACATGAAACATGGAGTGCTTCTAACAGTGACCGTGTAAACATGAAGTTGTTCGGGACCAGTCTCCACAGTCTACACCGAGTGCATTGGTGTTGTCCTTGACATGTACTTCTTGTGTCAACAAATTGAATGGTCTTGGGTCATTGTGATAGCCCGGATTGCAAGGCAAGCAAAGGTCCCTAGTGGTGCACTGAAGCAGCAATCACGATGAAGGGGGCAGCACCTGCTCTGGGCATGCAAAGGCGCTCGGCGAGGGACTGCCATCTGTGAGTGTGTGGATGGATGGGAATATTGATCTGTTGTTGCGCACTAACATCCGATATGAAGTGAGTAGTGTTGATCGGGTGCTGTGTTGTTGTTGATGATGGATTCATCATCTCTGCTCCTGTTCTGTGGAAGCTGTGGTTAAGTACATGTCTGCCACCACTTTGGACTGAATTCGCCTGTTTCGCTAAGTGAGCTCAAGATACAACAAATAATGTGACATAAGATTCTGCATGACTTGTTACACAGCTCGAGTGGTGCTTAGTGCGGGCCTTGCGTGAGGCTTATGTCGTGGCTTTGGGTGCTCTGGCATGACCACCCTGCAACAGCTAGACAGTAAGTCCCCATTTCGAAAGACTTCAGGGCCGTCACGGTGCACAGAAGCATCGGTACAATATCCAATACGTCAAATATCTCATCGCTGTTCGGTTCTGTGAGTTCACCCTCTGCATCAATTGGAAACAACAATTGCTCTCGGTTGATGGGTGCAAGGTGCCACCAGGATGTTTTTTCCATACCCCGAATTCAGGAGGACGAGCTTTTGCGAAGATGCTTGCGTTTGAGCGTCTTCATTGCTGTCCGTCGCGCCGGACTGGCTTCCATCTGACGCTATAAACCTCCCGGACTCATTAGTTGGGCCAGTCGGGACATGTGCTTATGAAAGCAGACAGAACAGGAAAGTGCAGTAGAACTCCTGGCTAGAATAGTGGAGATGTCGATGTTCACTGCCAATGGTACCATCGTGCTGGGCGATCGACTCGAACAGTGCTACGATGGTGAGACGGACGATGGGGGCCTGCGGCACGGACATGGAGTATATACATATGCCAACAGAGCTTTCAAATACGAGGGGCACTATGTCAAGGGGGAAAAGAACGGTATGTATCATTGCGGTCCAAATGTTGGCGCGACACACATTGCATGTGTGATCGTGCTCCTGCGATGGACCCGAGATGCCTCAATCACTGACAGAGACTGCCTGTCAGACTGCACCATTTCACCACAGCAGCAGGTCGTATCAGGTGGATGCAGGCAAGGGCCGGCTCACGCTGTCCGACGGTAGCTACTTTGAGGGAACATTTGAACGAGATGAGGTTGGCAACGTCGGCTTCTGTACTGAACAGCGATCCTCATGACCCGCCGTGAACAGCCATATTTGCATGCAGATCGTTGGGCATGGGGTGCGGGTGTACAGTGATGGCAGCCGCTATGAAGGGCTATTTCATGATGGTGAGGCAACAGGCCAAGGTACTTACTCTTCTTCACAAGGATGGAAAGTCCAAGCGCAATTCGCCGGAAATCGACCAATCGGACATGGCAAATGGGAAAATGTAGCTGGTGATACATACGAAGGTGCGATTTTGGGAGGCCTGCATGCATTCCTGATCAACAGTGATCGGGCACCGTTGTTGTACCACTCTGGCATGGTGTCATGGACACAGGCAACTTCGCTGGCAAGTTCGAAGGCCAAGGCACCTTGCGTCGGTCGGATGGATATGTGTACACTGGCTGTTGGAAAGGTGGTCTGAAGCATGGTCAAGGGGTGGAAGAGTTGGCTGATGTATCTTACTCGGTGTGTTCTCACTGACAAGTCGCCCAACAATCGAATGCAGCAGGCAAGGGGGACAACCTCACGCAATTCCCGGATTCAGGGTGACTTTTGTGACGACCAAAGGCATGGCATCGGGACATTGCGGACTGCAGATGGCAGGACATATGCAAAAATGGCTTTCTGCAATGGTCAAATGCAAGAAACAGCAGGCAGACTGTTTCTAGAATATCCCAAAAACGTAGACAAGAAGGGCAATGAGCTTCCCATCGCACTGGATGTTGGTGCTCGTGTCCCTGCAGAGTTCACAGTGCATGTGTCCGTTCAGAGCCAGGGCAGTATCAATGGAGTAGTCACAGCAGATGCGCTGCCTCAGTCCGATGCCGCAGCGGCAGGGACCTGGCAGAATTTTGTCAAAGAGAGCGGACGGCGAATCACTGTACGGCTCCACCATGGCCACCCTCAACCTGGAGAGGAACTCCAGGAGCAGGTGCCAGGGGATGTCCTGGGCGTTTGGACCGCAGACAGAGCATGCCCTGCGCTACATGGAGACGCGTCTAGTGGCGATGCTGATGACAGCCAGGCTACAGAACAGGTTATGATGGTCCCCGAGATCTGCCTATCAACAGATTCCGGGGCCTCCTCGCTTGGCAACTTTCAGGTCGGGGGTGGCACTAGTGAGGTCGTAGCAGGGCCGTACACACTGGCGTTTTCATCTGACGGGCTAGCCGATGAGACAATGAAAGTGACGGTGGGGCCACAAGGTAAAGGCAAGTAGCCCACCGTAACACAAAATCGCATGAATCTACACTGTGTGTATTCTGGCGGCACTTCCTTTTCAATCGCCCATCTTCTGCCAATCCTGCATGAGCACATCAAACATCGTCTACATCCTTGAATTTCACTTCACCTCTTGCTACAGCGCAGAATTCGCAAGCACCCCACAAGCACGCGCAATGTCATGGGAATGTGAAATTACACACCTGGTGCACGATTTTGTTTTCCTAGAGGGCTGCGCATGCCAGCCAGTGCCACAAATCGCCGGCGGCACTACTCGGACGGCTCTGGCCCTGCGACCGCGCAGCACCGGCAGACGGCCGCATGCACGAGCGGGTCGAAGGCTTCCGCCTTGGCCACGACAGCGGCGGCGGCCTGGTCGTTGCGCGGGCCGAGGGAGTCCCGGAGGCCAATGGCCGCACCCGAGATGTCATTGCACTGCAGCAGACACCTGCACCCACCGCCTGAGAGCTGAGCCACCGCCCAGCTGGCACCACTATACCCTGCCACAAACGGGACATCTGCTCGCCAGATCATGAACTAACACGAAAGGTTTTGAAAAAACGCCAATGCATATCGCCATCCCATAATTTGAGAGGAGGCTTGGAGGAGAGGCTAACTACCAAGCCTGCCTACTAAGACTTGGTAGCTGGTAAGTGAACTACCGAGCCTTGATGTTGGCTTGGAGAGGAACCAACATCAAGGCCACACAACATCGCCGCATGCACTTGCACATTTCCCAACGACAAGTGTTCACACGCCGCGGTGGGATGCATGTCACAGCCGCACCTGGCATAGCCATCGACTGCCTCGGCCTTCGCGGCTGGGTTGCGGGCGCTCCGCGGCCCGTTTGCTGAGCTGTGGTTGAGCACCGCGCGCGCCCACAGCCGCGCACACCACACCCACGCCCCCTGCAGAGCCCCGGCCGCCGTCTGCGCCTGCAGCGCGTGGACCATGGCGGGCCGGCTCCATGCCGGCGCCATCCCCCGCAGCACCAGCCCCGCCTGCAGCTGCTTCCCCTGCACCCAAAGCACCGTCGCAGCGCTCACCAGCAAAGCACCAGTCCCGCCCAGGGCAGCTCACACTGCAAATGCATGCAGGCCAGCTCGGGTTCTTGTAGACATGCATGCATGTTGCCGCGAGCCGGGAGGTGCGCACTTGGTTGGAGATGCACTGCAGGAGGAGTGCCCCGTGCGCTGGAGGGAGCACGATGCTGAAGCGCCTGGCGCTCACGCCGTAGCTACTGATGTAGGCTTCGACTTGCACCGCCTCGACCTCGCCGCTCTTGTGCAGCCACAGCAGGACCTCGTTCACGATGTCTGACGGCTTCAGCACCTTGAGGGATGCGATGTCCGACGACCTCCTGCATAGCCAAGGAGTGGAAGCTGGCCTATTGGGGCCTTGGCCACTAATTTCTTGCCCCCCAGGCGACTGTCAGCACATAGCAGGATGCAGGGACAGGCAGCAGTTCATGTGCGGTGGCAAAAGGTGGTCTGACGATGGCTTCAGTGCAGCAGCGTCTTCGGTGCAGCAGCGCCATGGCGCAGACAGACATGATTGCGACGGGAGGACGATGGCAACGGGCGTCCTGTCCTCGTATCTGACATGTGCGCAAGGCGTTCAAGCTCAACATCAGCAGCAGACGGCCGCGGACCTCGCATGTGCGGCGAATCGCGAGTTGATGTTGTCGAAGACCTTGGCCACGTACTCCAGGCTCGGGCAGGTCTGCATGAACTCCCGCAGGCTGGCGAGCTGCTGCTCCCGCAGCCACGGCCACTCGAGGCTGCCTCGCTCACTGAGGCACAGGAACCTCTTGCCAGGTGGCAGGGAAGTGTCGCTGAGGCATGCCTGCAATTCGACCTTGAACCTGCATGGAGTGTTGCTAGCGTGAGCCACCGTGGAGGTCAATCATGCAGCACTGTGGCATGACTATGCCTCTGTGAAGAAACTTGCCTAGCTGGAAATCCAGGCAGCAGCTACTGTGCCGAGCACAGAGACTCACTGGGCAGTACAGTTTGTTGGGGACTGTGCTGAAAAAGCTTCCACGGGCAAGCGGATGCACACCATTGTTAAAGACAACAGCACATGTGTCCATAGTGGAGTCCAAGGCCACGCCAAGCACAGCAGCTAGCAGCCAACAAGAAGGCATCATGCAACGTATCACAGATGGTTGAGGATTAGGCGGCACCTGAAGAGGGTGAGGGAGTCGAGCTCGATGGCATGGCACGGTGGCAGGTATCGTGCCGTCGCTGGCGGTCCAAGCGCCTTGCTGCTGCCTGCACTGCCCTGCTCTCGGTAGGACACCACCGCCACAGGGTCAAACATGGGCACCTGGCTGCCGTCGGAAGGCATGGAGGGCTGCAGCAGGAAGTCGTAGAGCGTCGCGGTGCCGAGACGCAGGCAGTGCATTGCGATGATGTTGTCCACCACAGTGAACGCGATATCGGCTGCCCTGCACCGCAGCGGCTGTTTGTTGAGACATGGCAGTGACAGCGATTGCAGCTCATACCCAGCATCTGCATGAGCTGCGCCATACATGTGCGGTGCAGCTTCCACTGTCTATCGCTGGCAGGGACGAGCTGCTGCGAATGCTGTGAAGCGGACAACTGCTGCAACACAAGCACATACCATGATCGAATGAGATGCCCGAGTCTCAAGTGATGTGCAGAAGGGCGTTAAAGGAGACTAAACATCAAAGAGTTGACAAATGTGAAGGAGGCCTGCGTACCGCAGAGACACCCGTGCTTGCTGAGACTCCTCGTGTGCGGGCCACTCCAAGTCACCTGCACCAACAGTGGGGGCAGCTTACTCCCCACACCACGTTGTGCAGCGGTGGCAACATCAGGCGCCCTCCGACAGCAACACACTCTGGGGCGCCACAAGACAAGACGGGCGCCTGCTATTGCCACCACCACACACTAGCATGCCCATGCAAGAGCACATCTCCCTGAAGACGGGCCACCACGGCCTACTCAGCGCACGCAGCAGAAGGACCATGTGGCAGATGCTGGTGAGTGCTTGTACCAGGGACCCAGCTGGCTGCATCCAAGGTCTGTGGATCTCATTTGACAGAGTCTCGTTTGACCGAGTCTAGCTGGAGGCTGTGCGGTGCCATACCAAGGAAGGTGACCTCAGTTGCGGACAGGCTGAGCACTCGGATGGCCTCCCGGGCGGCGTCCACGACGCAGACGTACATGCGGGTGCCGGTGTCGGCGGAGGTGAGCTGATGAGACCGCACGATCGCCACGTGCTCGGGCCGCATGATGCCTGCGGTGGCGACCGAGCCGTACAGCTTGGACAGGGAGAAGTGCTTCAGCCTCGTGATGCCCCTCTGCACGCGTATCTGGCTCGGGCAGGGTCTCGGCGTATTGCATGCTAGCACAATGCATGCCTGTCTGCGCAGTCATGTCTGCCAGGACCATGACAGATCTCGCAGGCAGGACTGGATTGGTCGATGTGCAAGGCAGCTCTGATGATGTGCGGTGGCTGTGTGGCAGGGACAGTGACTCGCATCGATGTGCCTGTGACAGGCTGAGACGTGACAGCATTACCCTGCTGCAGTCTCGATCTGGTTCGGATTGTTCGGAGAAAGTGATTGTCGCTGACAGTGGCTATTACAGGCAGTCTGGATGATCGTGAGCACACCTGCCCTGTGATCTGCATGACCACCAGATCGAACTCGGTTGCAAGGACAAGAAGGCGTGAGTGGTGTTGGTACTTCGCCCAGAGGATGCCTGTGAGATTCGCATTTGCCGCTTCTTGGAGCGCTTTTGATTGTTTGCTGCTGTGCAGCGCCTGCTTGCGCAAGGTGTAGCATTGCAGGCCCAGAGATGTGACCGTCACAAACTGAGCTGCTGGGCAAGATGTCCACATGAAGCATCGCAGCCGCCCTGTCGGCGGTGGCACTGCCTGCAAGGTATCCACAGTGACATAAGAGACGGCCAGGCTGCACAGAGTGTGCTAGCTTTGAGATGCACTACCTGAATAAAGGACTGGCCCGTCTGAACATCAAAAAAGTGGATGACGTCGTTGCCTTGTAGGACTGATAAGATGGTGGACCGGTTGGTTGTGGTAGCTGGCGTCGATGGAGCCGTGGGCACGGATAGAGCGATGCAGTCGTTGACTGGATCCGACAAGCCTTCTGGGCATCGCACGGTCCACACCAACGTCAAATCTACATCAGGAACGGCATTGATAGGAATCGTTGTTGTGGTGCCATAGTCAACGCCGTGCTTGTCCCGGGTGTGTAACGTGCACTGATGTTGTCCATGATGAAGACATGCCATAGAAGGCCGACCGCAGGCACGTAAGAAATGCCATACCGCCTCGGGCCGTCAAGGGCAGAGAATATGCCGATATGCTGCCGACCTTGAAGACGTACAAGAGCTCAGCGTTCTCATCGAGATACACGCGCGCTTCGGTGCGCTGAATGCTCAGCTCACTGCACGTCCATTCAGCGAGCATGGCGAAGGAACTGAGCTCGCCGCAATTGGTTCAGTTGCGACAGATCAGATCTGCACTAGATGATCGTGGCGACTGTTCAGTGGCACACACTGGGACGACCTTCTGTCAAGACAAGTCAAACACACGTAGGAATCAGCTTCAACATGCAGGTATCTGGGATTGACTTGTAGCTGTTTGATGCAACAGCTGAATAGCATTCAAGCCGACCATCGCGATGCATCGGCATTGCGCTCTGTCACAGGAGATCAAGCTTGGCAGGACCCCGGAAGCCACAGCACCCATGCAAACACCCAACTGCGTCGAGTCACCAAAGCAGCCCCCATTCACATCTCTGTTGGTTTCCTCAGAAGCTAGAGCGGCTACCTTGCTTTTGTGCTTCGTCCGCAAAACAAGTTATGATTGCCGCTCATCGATGATCAGCTAGCGCCTGCACATGCCACGATCGGACCATAACATCTGTTGCTGCTGGCAATGATCACACTACTTCAGCACCTCCAGCTGGCCTCTCCTGCAAGAACAGCGACAGTTTCAACAGCGAGGCGCTCAAGGCTGCCGAATCAGCTCATCTACATTATTGTTTCATCAGCCAACTAGCCTGCAGTCATGACTATTGCAATAGCTGTATGGCCCATCGACGGAGACTCCCGAGGTTGCAGCGGCTAAGGCTGCACTGTTGTCAACTCAGCATGTCGTTGCCGCCCCTGCAAGTGGATGCGCCTCCACGTGCAAGTACGCCAGCATGGCCAGCAGGTGATCTCCATGACAGGTGCAGACGAAATCGTGCAGTGGCGGCCCAGGCTGGTGCCCCTGCGATTGTTTCGTATCAGAGCCCTCAGCACAGCTGCCCCACTCGTATCATTATATATGCTGCCCGCAAGTGCGACTGTATATACTGTTGCCACGGCTGCCTTAAGCTTGTCCATCCGACTGAGATGATGGTCCCACGCAGTTGGCAAGCACCGACTAGAAGCACCGCAGACGATATGGGACTGTGTGGCAGTCCAGTGGAACAGCGGCCATATCACTGGATTGCGATAGACTGTCCTCCCTCAGGGGGCCTCGGGCCGCCGGCGTGTGTGTGTGCGGCGTGTATGTGCCCCGCAGCAGTGCAGGCCTGGCCCGGGACTGCGCAACACACACGGGCGCTGCTGTTGCAATTGGCCGCTTTGCGCAGCAGGGCTAAAGGGCAGGTACCGGTGTATCGACCTGGCGCTTCAGCGGCCGTGGCTGAGGTGCGGGGACCTGGCAAATGGGCCGCCGAAACGTGTATTTATATACCTCCAGGGGATCCCACAGCTGCATCCCCCCCCAGCCAAACAGGTAGCTGAGGCTTACTCTGCCAGAGTAGTGCTGCTCAGCTTCAGATGTATGAACTGAAATAGCTAGGCGGCTAGGGCAATAACACTTCGCAACGCAGTCACATCAGCAACGCCCGTGGATGCCTGTGTGTGTGTGTGTGTGTGCAGTGGTGGGGTGACGTTGCTTCTCGGCGCCAGCTTGCTGCTGATGCTGCTGGCCCCGGCTCCGCGGTGTGTTACAAGGACAAAGCAAGCAAGGCAGGCCCCGGCTCCGCGGTGTGTGCGTCATCAGTGCTTTCTCACTGGAATTCACATGGCGTCAGGGCGTGACTGGTGGCCTGCCGTACAGCGCAAATCCGACACTGCTGTGTATGATACACACTACCCAAAATTGTGTGTGCATCCGTGCCACAACAACACAATTTCGTTGTCAAAGCCTACCGTTCCTTGGCGCTGCATGCACTGACCTACGGGAGGTCGTGACGCAATTGATATCGTTGAGAGCAGACCATCAGGTTCAGTGTGAATTGATATGTTGCGCTGATAGCGCTGTACTGGCAGCAGTTCAGGCGATAGCGATCCGATAGGGAGCTGCTGCATCGTTTGGACAGAGTGCTCGGTCCAAAAGCCGACTTGTCAACCCCGGGGGCAGGCGGCATTCCAACAGTCTGCAGTATACAAGGAGGTGTGCAGTCGTCGTCTTGGTCTTCTGTCGTTGCGAGCATCGACCGTCCTGCGCTGTTACAGGTACTTATCGGAAGCTTGCAGCTGTGTGCGCTCTTCATCGGCTTCAAAGTCGGCACAGAGTGACTTGCATCACCATGTGGCATATATTAGGTAGCATCTGGGTATGTTTGGACGTTTTACTGGCTTTTGCGCGCGGGCGTTTGCTCGTTCTTTCAGCTTCGGCCTCTGGCTTAAATACGCTCCTCTCACGCCCGCCAGGTTCCCCAACTGTGCCGCGAAGCCGTTAATTACCTTACCCTACGAACCCACAGCCGCTGGACGTGGCAATGTCGCCGTATATGCGCACGCATTCGTATTACTGAGGAGGTTGCAGTAGTTCACCATACGTGCCAAGCTGCAAGGAATCACTGTTCGTCAAACTTGACTCATGTCGAGATCAGCTCTGCACTCTCTGTTCAGTCAACATGACGGCATGAACGACGGCAACAGGGAATCGGAGAGCAAACATTTGTCTCTGGCTGCTTTGTCGACTCAAATTTATTGTTTGGTATTTGCATCTTGGCCGCTTGCGCGGGCCTAGCCGTGGTCAATGTCCCATACATATACCTGATGCATCTGGCATCAAATGGTTCGTCCCCTCGCACAGCGACGCTGTGAGCTCACTGTATCACTACAGTCTCACTCATGGACCCACCAGTCACCCCAAACCACATGTGCGCACATGTGTGGTTGAGAGCTCTGGTCGTGGCGCGTTTCATGCGATTGTGTATAGATGTTGTTTGAGTCTTTTGCTGTGATGAGATTTTGTTGTTGCTATGGTGGCAGCCGGTCGCTCTTTGGCTTGATGTATTTGTTTGCTTTGCCATATAATGGCCTGATATGTGTAACTTGATAACACCTGTGCACAGTGGCTGCGTCTCCCCCATACGTGATTGCACAGCCATGCTGACCGGGTTGCTGACACCTCAGGCAACCATGACAGGGCACAATGCCCCACCCAGTCCATGTGATAGAGCCACGAGACCCAACACCTGTCGATCACCGCTGCTTCACCAGCGCCGTAAACAGCAGCCGGTGCCCCATGCAGGCGTCGAGCACCTCTGCCACGCTGCAGCTGACCGCCATGGCGTGGACCGGCTGCAGCGCCATCACCTGGTGTGCTGCGGTCTGCCTCCTCGCACCTCCAGCGGCAGCGGCCCGCCTGGACTTGTGGCCGACAGGCACCGGCGCCCGCAGGCCCGGCGGCAATGAGAGCCGAACCTTTGCGGAGGGAGAAGAGCGGATCGGGTGCGTGCCTGGCTGCCACGATCGAGCTGTCAGACATTACCGTACGAAGTAAAATGCATCGACACGTAACGCGTGAAGCTGGGTTTTCTAGGTACTCAGCTAGGTATAGTTTATCGTGATTTTCGGGGTGACTGACCCAACATTTTAAAGACTAGTTTTTTTTGCATAGACCCCGTGTAATGCTGGTCTCGATGTCGATGGACTTAATTTAGTACGGCAATATCAATCCAGCCGTGGATGGACTGCCTGTGCCTCCACATACCGGCAGTGCTGTCTGCCTGGGTGCCTCGCCGAGAGGGCGTGAGCAGGCACCTGCATGCATGGATGCTCCGGTCGCACGCCGGAGCCCGCGTGGCGATCGCTACATCTCTCCCAAGGCCGCACGCCCGGGCGGCACGAGCGTCCTGCGTGGGTCAATGCTGCTTCCGCCTGAGACCACGGGGCGGTATATATGGACCGAGGGGTGTGGGTGCTGTGTAAAAGTAAAGTACATCTAAACTAACTGAGCCGCATCCTATTGGACATTGACAACTCCGAGTTCACGGGACCACATATGCCGAAGGGGTGCACCGCCTGGAAACCCCCCTCAGACGACCGTACGCAACTCACAGGGCCTGCTCCTGTACTATGCGAGGTGGTCACGTACGGCCGTTTGGTCACGTACGGCCGAGTCCGCACTGGCGCACACACAGCACTTGCACCCCACATGGCACAGGATCGAAAGTTTGCGTCACAGTGACTTCCTCCGCAGTGCTGCCCCTCCGGGGGCTCCAGCACTCTGGTACATTCATACAACTGAGATACACCGTCACTGAGATGTGCAGGTGGCTCAGAGCCGCCGTGAAGCGCGGTTGCCTGTGCTGCGGGCCTGCGGCCGCTTCACTCTGCAGCTCCTTCTTGCAAGCATGAGCCCGCACACGTGTTCAATCACGTCCGGGTGACGACCCCGCACCGGACGCCTGTATCTGCTCAACTTTCCGTGGGCTGTGGCTCAAAGCAACGCCAGCGCGCCACAGCAGCCCGGTGCCGCTGCAGGTGGGACCTGCCATCGTTCGGGATGCTCAGGGTGGCCGCCGGCGCCGCCGATGGCCACGACCTCACGATTGTGAACGGCTCGCGTGACGATGCGAGCTTCTACGTCCGTGCCGGGGCGGCCCCGGGGCTGTCAGCCGTCTTTGAGTTCCAGTACTTCACAGACACAGATGCGTACCTGATCACGGTCGTCCCGTTCAAGACGGGCCCCGGCACCGACGATGGCCTGGGGGCTCACAGGTGAGGCCCGCCGCTGATGCGATTGCTCTGCCTTGTGTCTCTGTGCGCACATGCGTGACGGCCTTGGGCGGTCCTTCAGCCACGTACGGCTCGCCAGCCGCTCCAGCGCTTTGACCGTGGACTGACCTGTGCATCATGGCGCTGTGTTGCTGCGTGCCAGCATTGGGCCACTCGTTCCGCTGCCATGGAGCCATGCCAAATCTCTGGATTCCTGCGATGGCGGTTGGTTGCAGCTCGAATGAGTCGCCGCGGCGGCGGATCCGGAGCACAGGCTTCTGCACCGCGCGGTGCTTGATGGTGGCTCTGTGCCAGCAGGCCAGGCAGCGACGCTCACAACAACACGCTGCCGCAGTCGTTCTGTGTGTTACGAATGCTGATGTGGCTGTGCAATCATGCGTCAGCGCATGCACATACAACACCACGCCGCAGCTCTCACCATGTCCTGTGACGGCTGCGCCCCACATGCATGAGCCACATGCAACAGCCGCTGGGACATGGGTGCAGCTTCCTCTCGGTGCACGGCAACCGCCTGCCGGAGGACCGCCTCCCTGGCGGCGAGCTGCGCGTGATTGCGCACCAGGACAGAAACTTCGCCGCGCTGTGGACGTTTGTGGAGCAACCGGAGGGAGCGTTCCTGGTGCAGCTGCAGCACAACCTCGATGCAGAGGGCGAGGAGGCCGTCGGGCAGTATCTCACCATCGCGGAGGATGTGCTGCCGAGCGGCAGCCTGTTCAGGGATGTGGCGGTGGCAGCGAGCACGGTCGCCGCAGCCCGTGTCAAGGTGGAGTTGCCGTGACGCTATCCCTGGCCGTATTTGAGGGCGCTCGGCTACGGTGTCAGCTGTGTTGCAGACCTGCATGCAGTGCGGGCGCATTGTCGCAGCCTTAGTTTGGAGATCCTGCGTAAGCGTATGTGGCACAGGTATGAGTGTGTGACGGGGTGGGCAGACGTCTGCGTCAAACAGCCGATCCTGGCAGGAAGCTCTAGCATTTGGCTGCACCAGCTTGGTTGGCAAATGCATGATCAAGCACATGGTGGCATGGGTTGCAGATGTAAAAATGGTGCAGCTGCGCCGTGCCAGTCGCTTTGTAAACATGTGGATACATCGGGCATTGTTGAATGAAATGGTGGATCTCCAAGAACACACGGCCACATGCTCCGTCACAACTACCTACCTGCCAGTGCTGTATTGTTTCACGATGTCCCCCGGGGAATAGGCGCCGCTAGGAGGCCACGCAGACGTCATAAGACGTAGCGAGCAAAGGCCACCGTTAGCTGGCAACCCCACGCACCTGGTAAAGAGCGCAGTAGCCACACAGAAGACATGGCGTGGCTCTTTCACCTGCGTGATTGTCGACGTGAAGCGAGCAGCTGGAAAAAATGTATGCAGACGGACGATCGCCACCGCGATCCATGCGCATGCGAGAGCACGGCACGTACATACAGGTAGCCTGCATCTGTCTGCAGACAGGTATGGCAGGTGTGACAGGTCATGGCGCGCAGGCAAAACATTCCCAGCGACAATCATGCATGCAGCGACGCCGTGGTCAAGGCGGTGCGATTCACCGGCCACGCCTGCCCACGCTCTGACAGCTGACCTGGCAGCCATCGACCGCACCCAGCGCGGGAATGAGCGCGAGGTCTAGAGGTTAGGCCTGGGACCCGGCCGGCGACGATGTGAAAATTACAAACGCTCCGGCCGGCCGAGATGCGGCCGCCCCAGAGGAGGTGCCTCACAGCTAGCAAGTAAAGAGGCGCGGCACACCGCTCAGGCGAGATCGCCAGTGAGCGGCAGGAGGTCGTCGGTCAGGACCGTCAGTCCCATCACTCCGGCCTTGCCCACGTTGCGCCATCACCGGGGCAGTGCCGTCGACCTGGCGGGGGCAACCGCTGTACAGAGCGTCGTCGACAGATCGTGCACGTTTTTGTTCTCAAAGAACTGCCGCCAGAGGCAACACCAGATTCCGCAGTCATCTGGTGCTTGCATGTGTGTCATGCGTGTATCTAGACCCAGTGGGCATGGGCAGACAGCACCGCAAAGAGCGCGCGGCTGCACAGACGTGCACATGTACAGAGTGGCGTGTTGCGCATCAGGCCAGCTACGCTCAACAATCATGCAGCCAGGCACACCTGTAGAACAGCGAGGCACACGACCGAATACATATTCTTGGCCGGAGCCACGGCCCCAATAATCGACAAGCCGAGCCCGCCCCAAAGGCATCACGATGCGTTGCCTTCCGGCTTCCGTTGGGCGGCCCCGTCACCGCAGCCCAAACTCTGATCACTGGTCGACCACCACGGCTAGCGCCGCTGCTGAGGCACCCATGGCCACACCCTCGCCGAACGGCTCCCGAAGAACACAGCGAATCGTCTCGAGCACAAAGATTCGTCGATTCAGCCCTGATGACGATGTCTGCCGGCAACGAACGCGCATGCTGTCTTGCATATAGCGCTCAGCCACTGCAGGACATGCAGCATCACTCGTTTCAACGCTGTAGTGCATGTTATAGTGGCCTCAAGGGATGGGGTGCAGCTGATGTTGAATAGGCTAGGCATGGCAGCTTCGGAGCGCCTGGGTCTGCTTCACAACATTTGATCGATTTTGCTGTACTTGTTCATGCATGCGCCAAGGATGTATCGACTATCGGGTGGACACGGCCAGACTAAGCAGTCCATGGGCCGAGCACGAGAGTAGGGGTGTGTGTGCCGGACTTCTCTCACCATGCATGCACGGCCGTGTCATAGCCGCACTGTCCAGTTGAGTGCCCTGATCTGGTTGTGTGTTACAAGGACAAAGGCAGCAAGGCGGGCAGCACCGCGAAAGAAGCAAAGAGACGCAGCAAACACCCAGACACCCACACACGCGACACCCACCACGCCCAGACAAACCCATCACCGGCGCAGCAAACGACACAGGGCCCACCCATGAAGCTCCGGGAGCTCAATCAAAGCGCAGCAGCACCTGCAAGTGTCAAGATGACGACTCGGACCATTCCATGACTCAGATGCTATTCGCATGCTGCCCTGGCAGCTGGGCAATCACGATGTGTACTGACGTGGTCATGCAACGATACACAAAGATATGTAAACAAACGCCAGGCCCCGGCCCTGAACCCAACCTCTGTGTGCATCTGCCCACATGCACTTTCCCACCACAGGCTGCTGACGACACTGGCGTGCAAAGAGGCCGCAACTGATGACTTCTCCAGTGGTGAAGGTGATCATGCATATGCACAGGGAATCTGCTGCGCTGTGGCGGCCTCCGGACCACGGCCATGCCAATGGTGGGTTGCGTGTGCAGCTGCATGGTACCCTCAATGACAGCGGCCAGGAGGCTCTAGGGCACGACCTCACCATCGCGGGGGACAGTCCGGTGTGCAGCAACCAGTCCAGCTTTGCCACTGTGGCAGACAGCATGTCCACCGCAGGTTGTGACAGCATCGCTCACGTGGCGCTACACCTTCTGCAGGTGTGGACACGTTGCTACTGCGCCCTGCCGCCGGCGGTCTCGGCTGTGAAAGCATGACTGCTTGCGGCATCATCGCATGATGTTCGGCATCTCCGGGCGTGCAAATCCATATGCTCGTCCTGGGGTGCACATGCATACATGCCGTGCCGGTGTTCTGCCGATTCCCTCCGGGTACGCCGGCAGACGCCCTGCTCTACCACTCTGTGTCATGACTTCGTACACACCGGGAGAGCCCGCTGGAGTAGAGATTCACTTGCTTTGGGACGTGGATCAGGCAGCATCAACAGGCTGTGCCGCGGTCATATCGCTGCAGGTCCATTACGCAAGTTATTACTACTTTCCGAAGCTGACCAACCGAGCGGTGGCCCAGACCCGCCCCACAGACCGTCGCAGCTCAAAGTTTTGACAATTGTTACAGACCCAAGTGATTCAGACAGGGCTGAAAACGCTGAACGGAACCAAGAAAGTCATGCGTCTCCACAGCGCCTGACATCGTAACCAATGCACATCCTGTTGGGAGCACCTGCGGCACACGTAACACGCCACACCCCAGCCGCCCGAATTTCTGTTGATTTGCTTGAATTTTCCGGTAACCTTTTTGAGGTGGCTTAGAGCCGCTCTCTTGTGGACACGACTGTCACTGTCGTTCCTCAAGTAGAGCAGATCAGCTCCTGATGCACTTGCATGACACCAGATGGCGTAGGCATGGAAACACAACTTCACCAAAAATTCGTCATTAGCCCACTCCAGATGATCTGTGCCAGGTTTTCCAAAAGCTTGTTCATGCATGGTCCACTGCAGTGCTCTTTACTCATTACTCAGAGAGGCCCTCAGAGGAGGTGCTTCCAGCCAGAGGCCATCAGAGCACATGTGTCGCCACAAGTACCGCCACTTTCACGCGGCCACAAGACAACTGCTATACCAGAGTGAAGAAGGGCACTGAATCTGAGGGAAGAGATTGATCGTTTCCAGATGTTGTTGCGGGCTCGTTGCCACCAGGCGCGGAGAAGTCTGGTATGCTGGCAGGGCCTAGATCGCAGAGATCATCCTGGCATTCAGGATCTACATCGACAGAATGAGGCCCGGCATCGATGCATGTTGCAATGGCTGCACTGGTCTCCTCTTCTGCAACAGCAGTTTGTTTTTCTGAATGCTTCAATTTTGTTGGAGAAATGTCCTCAGATGAAGCTTTCATGGGGAAGTCGGGTATGGTGGCAGGGCCCAGATCGCAGGGATCATCCTGGCACTCAGGATCAACATGCATGATATCAGGCCAGGACCCGGCGCATGCTGCGATGGCTGTGCTGCTCTCCTCTTCGCCATGTGCTACCTCTGCAGCATCCTTCCAGTATACTACAGGCGCGTCTTCAGGAGAAGCATCCACACATCCAAGGCACTTCTGTGCCTGGTTGCGAACACGTGATACGACACGGTACGCATAAATGTAGCCAACTCCTGCAAGCAGTCGCGGCTTGTATGCCTGGACCGAACACATCCAGGATAGGACAACAAGCACAATCGAGGGTCGCACCCAAGGCAAGCAGTATGACACCGGCGCCCACACCCAAGAGAATGAAGCCTATCCTCCGCTACACACCACATCATGTGAAGCTGTTGATGCAAGAAAGAAGCATTTCAGCTCAACACAGGACCTGCTTCATCCGTGCACTGAACATCACCTGCTGGTGTTAACGACGTCGAGCGGAAGGACGCACCTGCTCCCTAGGCGTCCGCCCAAAGTCACCCGTGCCGTCGGTGATGGCCAAGAAGTGCAGGTATGGGTCCCTCTCATGCCTGATTCGAACCGGCACCGTGATCGCCCCGGCGGGCCCGGTGTACTGCCGGAGGAGAACGTCACGGAACAGCCAGTGTGGAGGGTTGGTGATGAAGCAACCTGGAGCAGCCCCGCCCAGATAATAAGCACGATGGCCTCGTCACCTGTCGAGGAGCCCACCCGCATTCGACGCCTCAATGAAAGCCTCCGGGGCTGTTAAACACGCATGGTTCTTTACAGGAGCGCTGGCACAGTGCCTGGTGGCTGAGGGCCTGACCTGGGCCGTAAGGGCCTGTGATGCGATCGGGCAGCGTGCCATCCGCGACCATCCACTTGCCGTAGAACCGAGTCACACGGATGCAGACTTCGGTTGGTACGTACACAAGCTCACACCGAAATGAATCCAGGTTGCTGCCACTGGGTGTGCCACCTTGAGAGTTGCAATGATTTGTACATGCCCTGCGGCAACGCACTGTCAGTGCAGCCAAGCGGGAAATGGACTCTGAAGGACCAGGTGGAGAGTGGATAACACGCTTCTGCACTGACGGGACCATCACATGGTTGTGGACGATGCAGCGCTGGTGATGCGAGAGGGGAGCCCACCGAACGTGACCAGGGCTTATGAGACAGTGAAACAACATCGATGTGCGACGTGGGTGCATACCTGTATAGTTCTGCAGGCGTCGGAGGAGGCGGTGGAGCAGGCGATCCGCTCTTAACCACAGGGCTGCTTCTGACTGTTGTGGTCCTGCCTGGACTTTTCGTGGGCGCTCTTTTCGTGGGCGCTGCTTTCTTTTTGGCATACTGTGGTTCAGGTGCAGATTCAAAGTGTGTGCACATGTCTGAATAAGTCTTTTGTTTGGTCGTACTCATCTGTACCCGGCCCACCTGCAACGACCACATCAGAACGTTTGGGGTGGAGGCCACGCACGAGCAGGGCGCAGAGGTCAGGAGACTGATCAGTATAGTTCCAGCTGAAGCTCGAGGGATGCATCACCGAGGCATTCTGATGAAAGAATTCAAAAGTCAAGGCGCAGGATCCAGTGTTGATTTGTACATCAGGAGTGGCACTTTCAAAGTATGTCAAGCGGGGATATGAGCTGAAGGTACCCCCCTCACGCGACTCAGACTTCAGGTCTTCGAGCATACTGTTCTGAGACAGTGGAATCGCATTTGAGCCATTGCCGCATGTGTTTGACAGGGAGTATGTCCAATCATTACCCGACGCCAGACTGAAGTTGTCGACAGCCCCTCCATTCCAGGCATCAACAGCGGTATTGAACTGGTCTGTAGTCGTGCGCGATGGGTCACAGCATCGTTGGCGAAGCACAATCAGTGTATGAGTGACAAAAATGCAGTGCACATATGGCACATGAGACCACAGCCAGCAGAATGACACGTCTCGATCAAAAAGTACAATTGCAGCCACCAAGGCAGCGCGCGACCGCACCAATTTTTGCTCCTCTTCCATTTCGTGTGGATCTGACCAGAATTGGAATTCCAACGACTGCACAACACGCTGCAGTTGGCTGTCACTGTGTTGACTCAGACTTGGCAACGGGCAATGTACGTGCAGCACACACTCTGTCAAGATGCATGATAGCCTTGCAGGACAATACATACAGCATGAGGAAGTCACACTTGCTACGATGAGCCCTGCTGTAACCATGACAGGTTGAAGGCAAGCCAACACAGGGCTGCGCTCACCAATCTTCTGCACAGTGGCACAAAATTTCAGACAGCTGGACTCGCATGACTCACAACACAAAACATGGGGACCACATTGCAGCCTGTGGGATCAAGATACGAGTTTCATGTATACGACGCGACTTGGCAGCATCACCATGGCCCAATTGGTGTCAACACTGTAAGCCTCAAATCTGGCTTTACCATATCCCAGGTCGAGACGGTCAGCCAGGCGGTTGACACACAAGGGGGGAAAAAATAATAATAATAAAAAATCACGTGTAGCTGCGTGGCTACTGCAACCTGTTCAGACGTGGGCTGCGCGGATAAACAATGTTTTCGGGCGTAGCTGCGTCAAGGATCCACACACATGCGAGACAAGTATGAGCGCCAGAGGCATGCAGACGAGTCCAGATGTGGGGTATAACACTTCCGTGTGTGCATTATCAGGCCTGATTGCCTGCTCGCCGGTCAAAGACAGCATTAGAGGCCGCTTGGAGGCCACGCAGGCATCGTAAGACGTATCGAACTCTGCCCACTGCCAGCTGGCGAGCCAACGCACCTGGCAAAGAGCGCAGCATCTCCAACCAAGACATGGCATGGCTGTTCTACCTGGTCGTTGGTCGCCCTGAGGTGAACAGATGGCCAAAAAGGAATACACGCCTCATTCTCCAACACGATCCGTTCGCAAATGATAACACAGCGTGTTCCAGATGACTGCTTCCCGACATGTGGTCGTGTCCTCCTCGCCTTGGTTCTTGTAACTCACACGGCAGGGCATGGCTCGCCGGCGAACATGAGCAGAAAACACTATGCATGTGGAGACACGGCAGACACCGCCATGCGGAGTCTATTGCACACCACGAGGCCTAATTATATGCTGCTGCAGTGCCAAATGGGCTAGTGCACTCATCACCGAAACAGTCGAGCAAGTGGGCTTGCGTGCGACGACACAGTGACCGGGCTAGCGAAGTCACCTGCTGTTTCACTTGGAGCCGACAGTCACACATCACAGCCATGAAGCGTGTCCTGTGCTGCTGGGATCAATGGCAGGTGCGCTGCAACCGCAGTGTCAGCTGCACTGACAACGTTTTGCGAACACACATGCGCGGAACCATGTGCTGCAATCTCCTACCTTGATGTCCCGCCTTTGATGATGTGGCGTATAATGTGTCGGTTTATATATATCGTCTTCTGATGTGTTGTGGTGCAGAAGTTCCGGCAGAGCAGTCCGTGGAAGGCCCGCCTGTATATAATTCTTTTTGCAGCAGGGCTGGTGTTGACGAGTGCGATCTACTCGGTTTTGCATGCAGATGTTCACACTCAATCTGATATCCCTGCTATTCGTTGATGTCACTTGAGCGATAGGCCTGCGTGCCGTGCCACCATACAACCTCGGTGTGTGCTGTAGTCGTGGGCATCGTTGAAGTGACCAAATCAGTCAAGACTGACAGAGGCAACAAAGTTGGTGCGTATTGCTGTTGATAGTAATCTATGTCTTTGCTTCCTGTGCTTGTCCTGGGCCATGGTCGCGCCAACAATCTTCTTTGCACAGACAAGAACACAGCACATCACCCTTTTGAGCAGTCGCTGAATCTTGAAATCATTGCTACTGCAGCCCATTGACTCAGTGCGTATTGTAGATGAATTTGACATGGCTGTCGATGCCTGGAATGGTGGAGGCGTTGACAACTTCAGCATGACATCTGACAATGCCTGGACGTACTTGCTGTCCAGCTCTTGCAGCCCCGGCTCAGATGTTATGGCACTGCCCAACAATGATATGTTCGAAGACCTCAAAGCCGAGTCTCGCGAGGGTGGCACCTTCAGCACATATCCTCGCCGGTCTTACTTTAGAAGGGCCACCCCTACCGTTGAGATGAACAACGGATGCATCCTGGACTATGAATTCCTTTACCTCAACTCTACGGTGCTGATCCACTTGATCTTCGTCTGCATTTTGCCTTGTTTGTATGTTTTCGTCTGCTAGCTGTTGGCTCGCGTTTCTGCTTCACCAGTCAAGTCCATCACTGATGCGGTGGCTGCAGGTTGGTGTCGTGACAATTGACACTAATGTATCATACAGCCTTTCCGAACTGTGCCACCACCTCCCACGGGCACTCCCCGACCCGAACCCACAACGAAGCGCTGCCATGGCTCAAGAGGAGCTCAGGTCTGGGAACACGACCCTGAAACTTGCTGTTGTTGGTCCGTGTCAACTGTCGCTTGCCACCGTGTACGCTACAGCATATCCAGCTCAATTTTGCCACACTCGAATTGTGCTTCATTTACGGCACACGGAGGGCCGCCATTGTCAGCTTCAGCCCCAGCTGCAGAGCGCTGACCATGCAATCTTACAGGGCATGCGTGTCTTACTGCGAATCTCAAGGCGGCAAACCTAGTGGCCTCTATGGCGATGCATTCAGGTGTGAGCTGCAGTCAGTACCGGCAGAAGTCTGCGTCCGTGTGACTCGACGCTATGGCGAGTGGACGCTTGCAAATGACACACTGCCAGACCGCCCAGCAGGACCTTCTGGCCCAGGTCAGGCCCTGAAGTGCCATGCCCTGTGCCAGCGTATTGTTGCGCTTTGATCTCTGCCAGACATGCCGTAAAGCTTGTTAATGTTGAATGGGGGCGGGCAAGCAGCCTTGTGGCGCCCACACTCATCAGCTACACAGGGCCGTTCCAGGTTGTTACATTCCCAGACCTCCAAGTAGGCGGTTCAGCGACGTCATCCTTCAATACGCTGCTGAACAGCAGGAAGGCGCCATGGTGCCGGTGCGTGTGAGGCATGAGCGGGACCCATACCTGTACTTCTTGGCCATCACCGATGGCACGGGCGACTTCGGGGGCATCAATAAAGGGCAGGTGCGCCTTCAGCAAACAAGGGGTAGGTTCAGACATCGCAAAGTACTTATGCCTGGTTTGCCTGGGCCTTGCGTGAAAGCTGCTCATGCGTCTGAGGTGCTGTTTTGTGCAGCTGAAGACCGGCTGCATCCTCCTTGGTGTTGGGGTCCTCGTCACACTGCTGCTCGGTGGTGTGTCCTTCAGGCTGTGCTTATGGCCCACAACAGTTGTGGCTGTGATCGTCATGACCAGAGCATGCTGCTCTCCCTGTGTGCAAATCTACCAGCGGCGAATGGTACAGGAAGCGGCTGCATGTACGCAAATAGAGGCTGCTGGACTGCGCGCGATGTCGCTGAGGAGCACGCTCGCCCCAACGATGCTTCCCCTGATGCAGCTCCGTCAACAACTCTCGCTGGAAGTGACCCTCCACAAACTGACGAACAGCTGGTTTCAGCGGCGACAGCGGAACATGCGGCCGCAGTGGATCATGTTGACATAGCCCTTGGCGAAGAAGATGGAGATCCGGAGTGTCGTGATGATCCTTGCACTCCTCCAAGCTACGCGCCGGACGGCTCTGCACCAGAAGGCAGCCATGGTGCAGCGACCGATGGGAATGTGCAGTCACAAGCCGGGCAAAAGCAATCCGTTCCCACTCTGGTGTAGTAGACGAATCGTGGTCAGGTGGACGCCTCCAGGAGCGATGCTGTCAGCCACGCTTTGATATGGACATCTATCATTTGGCCAGGATCTGCGCTCGTATCCTTGTCAATATAGCATGGCGGAGGGAAGCAGCCCTAGCAGGCAGGGACTACTGGACTTCTGAATCTGCCAGAACAAGGCGCAACCGGAGCACACTTGCCCATGGGACCTATGACCTTGAATGCATGTCCAGTGCGCTATGGCCACTGTGATCTCATGCTGCGCCGGCGCTGCATGGGTCTGGAGACGTAGCAGGGCAACAACTGCAGATGGGGACTTACTTTGGCATGCAGAGGTGTCCTCAGATGCATAAATACTGAACATGGCTTTGCCGGGCCTGCATTCAATTGGTCGCTGGGCTACAGTGCTGGGAGGTGCCTGGTGCCTGCTCAGCAGGGCGTACTTGAACAAGCCACACAAGCATCTGTGTAGGAAACTTGTTGTATCTGGTTGCATAGAGAAGTCGTGGCATACCACGTCCATATCTTGGATCACATGTGAATTTTGTCGGCACTTCGTGCTCAGGGTGCAGGTGATTGAGGTCCCTGCTGCAGATTGGATTTCGGGACTCCCCAGTGACGCTCAGCAGGAGCTTCTCAGTCATTGACTTCGGATCTTGGCCGCAGCAAAGCTGCTGCATTTCACGTTGCAAAGGCCATCTGTACATATGCCACTGCCGTCTGCACTTGCCGGCAGGACTGATTTGGTCACTGCTGTTGCGGTCCTTATGCTGTCGCATTATTGTGTTATTGTGCGAGCCAAACAGGACGCAGGGTTCTGCCAGTGTGTCTACAGGGTTTTATGTGGATGCATGCCTGGCGTGGCCGCGTGATGTGATCATCATCTGACCGCATATGCCTGTATGTCCGTGTCTGCAATAGACTTTGACTCGGCCTGGTTTTGCCATCAGGCGCAGGCATGGCTACCCGGAAGTCCAGTCATTTTCAAACAACACGAGATCCTGACTGCACCTGCAGCCATGCCCTCTGCAGATGTACACGAGTCTGTGAGAATGATGCGAGGTGACAACAGCCTACTGCAAAATTCATGGCCTCTGCATTACAACCCTGAGATAAGTAAATGTGATATGCATAGCATAGTCAGACGTGGTGCAGTCTGGCTCTGCGGCTTCGGCCACACAAGGGGACGGGTCAGGAGGCTGCTGCCCCAAATGGGCGTCCAGGGTGCTTGTAGTGCATGTATGGTAGATTGCATACTATGTATGATTGCATATCGTACCCACAGCACAAGGTGACACCTCCTAGATCCCAGCTCACGTGATACAGTAGCGCATGGCCCGCTGAAGCTTCTCCCACCTACCCCGTCCGAGCAACAAGCAATAATGCAAGTGGATGCACTGCACATGCTGAACAGACTGACTCGTAGCCACGTTTCTACAAAGCTCCTGATGGATCTCAACCCTTTCCCAGCGTCTTGAGCCTTGTCCAGCATGTTGAGCACCTCAAGCGCCACCTGTAACGCACCACAACCCAGCTGCTCCAAGAGCTTCTGGATGCCTCCGTGTTCCCATGGGCATATTCTCTGGATGCAAGCCGGTCGGTTGGGAACAGGACTGTCACTGCCGTTTCTGCAGTACAGCGGAGCTGCTGCCGATGCACTTCCATGAACTCTGACGGTATTGGCATGCATCTACTTCACAAAAGATTTGTGTCTGTCGTTGGTGGGTCACCCTAGTCTTGATGATCTATGCCGTGCGGTCCAATCGCTTCTGCCTGCATGATCCACTGCACTGCTGTAACAGTGCTGTGCTCTTAGACAGGCGCATAGATGAGGTGTCTCCAATCGAAGACGCTGATGCCATCAGCACATCGTCGCCACAGGTGTTGGCAGTTGTTGTTTCAACAGGCCACCAGTCGGTTGCTATACCAAAGTGGATATGTGCACTAGTTGTTGAAACGGGATTGGACGCTTTCAAAAGGCGTGGTCGGCTCGTCCCTACCATGTGTGGGGGAGTCAGCAATGCTGGCAGCGCCTAGTTGCAGGGACCATCTTGGCACTCAGGATCAACGATTATGCCAGCAGGCGCCGTCAACATCTGCTGCAGTGGCTGCACTGTTTACTTCTCCTTCGCCAGCTGTCACTTCCCCTGCATCGCCTTTCCAATATATTTCAGGAGCATCTTCAGTATCCTCGATCCCAAGGCACTTTCTTGCCTTCGTTTGCACAGTGGACCAGATACGGTGCGCATAAACGTAGCCACCTCCTGCAGCCTTTCGCGCCGTGTCTGTGTGGACTCATACGCCTGGCACGAGACAGAAAGCACATATGCGGGGCGCACCGAAGGCGACAAGTAACAGCGCTGCGCCCCAGCCAAGGCTGCCAAGGGCTCCCCTCAGCTGCACAACAAAACCCCACGTGATATCGTCGATGTAAGCAACCATGTGATGTGCTCGATAAACGCAGTCAGCCTTCACGCTTGGCATACCAACACAGATCCCTGCAGGATCACCTGGTGGTGATCCTGAGCTCGACAGGGATGTGGCTGATGAGACACACAATCAGAAAATACACCTGCTCCCTTGCCTGCGCTTCGCTTCCTGCCTTCTTGTCATTCCTGAGGTAATCGATGGTTCGGTAGATGCCAACAGCTGCAGCACACACCGTAACGCCTCCTACATGGCTGCACTGCGCCAGCTTCTGCAACAAACAAACCGGACGCAGATTCCAATTGCCGGAACCCGTTTGTAGAAACATGGTCACACCAGAGGGAGGGGTGTGGGTTTGGGTTTGTGGGTGTGTGGGTGTGTGCTTGGCGGTCTACGGATCTGTGTCTTCGGCGCCGGTGCACCAGCACGTGCTGGGTTTCTTTTTGGGGCGTGGTGGGTGTCGCGTGCGTGGGTGTCTGTGTGTTTGCTTCGTCTGTTTGCTTCTTTCGCGGTGCTGCCCGCCTTGCTGCCTTTGTCCTTGTAACACACCAGAGGGAGGTCACACCTGCCGTGAAGACGCCGCGACCGCCACCACAAGGGTGAAAGCCTGAGACGCAATGAAGCTGCGCTGTCTAATCTTCTGCACTGTGTTAAAAGTTGTCAGTATTGTGGACTCACACGAATGACACAACATAGAGAAGACAGCAGCACCACAAATGAGCCCATGCAATCGGGAGTGACATATGCATGCAAATCAATCACAGCATATGATATCACAGCGTATGGGCCCTGCTCTACACGCGCCCAGTCTGGCTTCCCCGCTGACAATGGAGAACCATTGCTAAGTGACATCAGAACAATGTACACTCCAACAATATGGCTGCTAAGCCTCAACTGTGGCCGTGGCCTGCGGGTAAGCAAAGATGGACGTTTGAATCGCAGCTGTATGTAGGATCCGAACGTGTCAGAGAAATGTGCGTGCTTCAGCATCAATGCATGATATGAATCGATCGAGGGCTGAAGCATCCTGTGCCTTTTGTCACCAGGTCTGATTGCCAGGTTGTCTCTCAGAGACAGCTACACAGGCTGCGTCTGGATGGGTGCACGCAGGTGCCAGAAGCCGTAGCTATAACTTTGAAAGAACACAGCAAACTTCAAAGCTGTCGGCTTGACGCACCTTCCGGAGACCGCAACAGCCGCAAACTAGACATGCCATGGCTGTTCGACCCCGTTGTTGATCGGCGAGCAGACTTCGTTAGCCAACACTAGCGCTGTGCATGTCAGAGCATTTTCCGAGTGTCTCGTCATGATTTGGGTATTGCACAGGCATATCCCAAGGCGTGGTGTTTACCGCTCGCTGCGAAGGCAGTGCAGGCCTTGAAAGCGCACGGGTATCCCGGAGGCCACAGCGCGCCTGTGGGAGAGCCAGTCCAATCATCACTCGTGCTAAGCGAACGTGGTCACCGCGATACATCATACTGAGAGCCTTGTTAGACCTCGGATTGTGTTCATGTAGCGGGGGCTATCTTTATAGGTTCGTCAGCTACACATGTAAAGTGGAAAGTGTGTTGGTAGTTGCGTCCTTGCAGTGCCTGCTGCTTTCGCGGTGCTGCCCGCCTAATCAACTTTGTCCTGGTAATACATGTAACGTGGAAAAGGGTGCTCTGCAGCCGCGTGTGGCTATAGCGGCTCGACTTCGTGTGTTGTTGTGATGTGATGTCCACATGTGTACCCTCATGAGGTTCTGCAGAACCGGAATTAAATCAAGTAAACGTGCGTGCACAGAAAAGGGCATGCACAGTCACGCTTCTCTCCTGCCTCAACGCCCCACCGTCAGTCTGAGTAGCTGAGCCCACCCCGGGGGGGATGGGCGGGATGCCCTCCCGGATCCTCGAGCTGGGCCAGCCAGTTTAAAAGCGGAATTCCGCGGCAGACAAGCAGAACCAGCTTTGGCGAAAACGAACGAACATAACCGGATAGGCGAACAAAGCGATCCGCTCTTCAGTGCCAAACGGTTGATATCGTCATGGCACACGTTTACATGCTTGTATGCTGTGGCGACCGAGCTCAGGCACCGGCGGGTGCGTCTCATGGGCATGTGCCTTGAATGGGTTGCAGGATCGTTCCGCAGGCCTGGGAAGGCAGTTACGTTTAGGTGCTTCTCTGGCCGGCGCACGCCGTCTCTTCCGCATAACCCGGCGTTCGGACTCATCCCGTGGGTGCGCTGGGTCTTGGGCGCGCTGTGGCCTGGGCGGGTCTGCGGGTGACGGCGCTGCCGTGTTCCTCCCCCACTCGGGCCGTTCGGTGCGGGTGCGGGGGTGAAGCGAGGGACGGCTGCGGGGGGGAAGTAGGTTGGGGGGGGGGGGGGGGGGGGCTAGCGCATCGGGCCGGCGTCGGCCGGGCTGCCAGCTTGGGCCACCGTGGCCGCGCGGACGGCGGAATGCTACTGCGTGCAGGCGCGGGGGTGCGTGTGTTGGGGGCTGGCGCAGGGACGCGTGCGTGGGTGTGGTGTGGGGGTTTGTGGGTGCGTGTTCAGTGGGTTTCTGTCATGCTGCGGGTGTTTGCTGTGACTGGGCCCTGAGTTGGGGCGGATTCGGTGTGGGTGCCACTCTTCTGCTGCGCGTGCTTTGGGCTGTTATGTGCTTGCTCGTTGTCCTGGCGGTGCTACCGGCCCCTCCGGCTTTGTCCTTGTCACGCACACGCACGCCCACTCACCCCCCAACCCAATTGGGCACTTAAGTGCCCACTTCACGCAGCCCAGGGCCCACTCACAGAACAACAACAGCCCGGCCGCCGCCGACCCCCCCAACAAGCCCCCCTCCCCCCCAGACCTTTCCCACAATCCGACCCCGCTCACAGGCGGGCCAGTATGGCACAGCAACACCGCAGCGCCATCACCTTCCGGGACGCCGGTGCCAAAGCATGCCCAAGCCGCTGTACGCGCCCAGGCTTCGCCCGGGCGTCCCAGCAACAGGCGGAGCCGGCCACAATCCAAGCGGCGTGCGGCGGCTGGCAAAGCAGGCGCGCTCGAGCCCACAAAAGCGCGCGGAGGGAGGGCGGGGATATCCCATCGATGCATCGATGCATTGCAATTGGACATCGATGCATTGCAATTGGACGGCCCGCCGCTCAAGCCGGATGGCCAGTGAGCGGCGAGGTCATCGCACGGGACTGCCCATTCCGTCACATGAGCATGCACGCGGGTGTGGATGCATCCATGTGGGAGTATGTCAGTGCTGGCATGCATGCGCTCATGTGCGCAGGTGGTGTTGCTGATCATGAACAGGGGTGTCTGTGTGATGTTTTGTGATCAGTAGTCCAAACGGCAGGCGAATCATGATCATAGCTCAGATGATCAAGCAAGCATTCGCCATGCTACGTCCGGCGGGCAGGGCCGCAGAGCACTAGTCTTAAGTTCAATTGTTAACCATTAAATGTACATATCTACTACTGTAGGCCTTCACGAGCCAAATTGAAGCTATTTCAGCACATTTAATATTTCAGTGCAGCTTGCGCACCCAACATGCTCACCCATGGGTGTGCATGCTGGTCGTCTGCCCTGTGTTGACACAGCAATTCGGGAATTGCTGTGCTATGCATGCGCCACGTCACATGTACACATGCCAGGGGAACACGCATGCCTCTCGGAACGAATGCGGTCTCGGAAAGGAACCGGAGGGCCCTGCCGGCACCGGTCCTGCTATCACACAAGCGTGTCAGCATGCTACCTGCGTTGAAGTCAGCACCCAAAGGTCAGTTTATCAGGGTCATAAACTCCGAGGGTATCGAATGCACGTGGCGCGCGCGCCGCGGCTTCGTGAAGGTACAAGCTGTCACGTGAGTCCTGGGACGCTCTGGACCGGCTGGCTTAGCTGCATTGCATATATCTCATGTTTGGCTTCCAGGGACTTTCCAGGGCTACTAGGTAGTACCTGAAGCTTCACAGACGATCGTCTGCCAGTGGCTGTCAATTTTTGAACGGGCATTTCCCTTGGCCAGAGCTATCTATGCATGGGTCTGCATTGCAATATGCTATGACCTTGCAAGCCTAGGCGGGACTGAGGCCCGAGCCTTGCACCGGCCAGAGCTCTCGAGGGACAATTGTTTAAATTAATTTATGGCCTCAGTGTCCACATTGTATCAGCGAGGCCTCGCGAGGTCACGAGCGTCATTCGATCTGTCTTCAGTTGCTGGCGGCGTATTAATGAAAAAGTTCGGTGTGGCCACATGTGGGCCCAACGAATTTTCAAGTTGCTTGCGCGGCAAGCACCCGGATCCGCGGCACACGAAGGTGATCTCGTGCCCCGCGGGGCCCCGCTCCCGCATCGTACACACGCCGGCATGCTGCTGAATCCACCATCACTCTCACCATACCGCGTGACCTCAGCGTTCGGCAATCCATACAAACACGCTGCTTGTAGAGACATTGCTGTAATACGGGACCCTTCCCGGATCCGCTGGAGCGCCGATCGAATGCGGCGAGAACAGCCGCTGTTTGAAGCCGGTAATCGCTAGATAGCTGAAGTAAAGTTGCTGCGTCTGTCTGGCGTGCTTCGAGGCCAGAGCTACCGCGAGGACCCGGGCAAACATGGAGTTTGGGGTCGCAGACATGGCCTCTCTCGCGTCACCTGACCCCATGTCACTCGCGATGAACAGCGTGAAAATGGCGGTCAAAGTCCATGGGATCTACTCTGCACGCGGAGGAAAGCTGGCAGAGTTCGCCAGGTGCTTGTCGAAACGTTTGCAGTGTCTACCAGTGCCGCTGCACCGTCAGCTGGACCAGTGCTCTTGCACGTGGAAGCGCCTGAGCTCTGAATGCTGCACCTCTGATGCACTGATATGCTGACAGGATGCCATCGCAGCTAGACCACACATCGTGACTGGGGCTTGTGCGTGCTTGTTGCCAATCATGCTTGAATTGTGTCGCTAGCTGGAGAGTGGGTGAACACCACTCGAGAGCGCTGTTGCCCATGGCATCCGCAACGATGTTCAGAGACATCCATACATACACCGTGTGTGTCCTGTGCATTTTCGACCTGGGCATTCCTGCCTCGTGTGTGCACTGCAGTTCCCGTAAGGCATGATGTAGCCATGTACAGTTTGCTGTGGGCATTGGCTCAGCACACAATCAGCCATGTGTGCGCCCCTTCTCTGCTACTACGTGGGGCCGTTCACTCTTACCAAGCTGATGGATCTGGCGCCGATAGCCTTCATCTGCACTTGGCATGTGTCGTGGACACCTCCTGGCATACTACTACCTCTCAGGAGGCCGTAGAGACTGAGAAACACATCCCCCCCCCCCCCCCCCCCCTCCGGAACTCACTTTTGGTGGCGCCTGCAGTTTCATGCAGACGGTCGCGGCGGATGTGGAGGCCATGGCGCAGCGCCTGCAGGGCGGCGCTGTGCCTGCTCTGACCAAACTCAACCAAACCCTGGAGCGCGCAGCAACCAAGGTGGAGAAATACAAGAAGCGCAACCCGGTAGAGGCACTCTGCTACGCGCGCTCCGAGAACGTGCGCCCGCTCGCAACGCAGCCCCCTTGCGCCTCTATGCCATGTACACCACCCCACGGCACCCACGTCACTCTGAGCAGCTGCGCCTGGACGAGGCTGTGCACTCGTAGCAATGAAAGCAGACCCCTTGGCCACATTCGTCCGTCTCATGGGCTGCCAACACTCCGCCTCGCGCGGCGAGGTGGATCGGGCGGTTCGCACCCGTCCTTCGCATCGATCCGCTTGAGCCATTGTTTCACATGAGCATGCATGTGCCTGGGGCTTGTCCTCGAGAATCGGGTGGCTGGCGGTGCGATGCCCACCACAGCTCTCGACGCGACTGGACGCATGCAGGCGCGGATCCAGCAGCTCAAGACTGAGATCACCAGCCTGCTGCAACAGCTGAAGGTGTCAGCGTACGGACAAGGCGCGAGTGGCGTGGGTGCTCAGGGCGGCGCCGCGGCGGCGGCGGGTGCTGCGGCGGCGGCCACCGGGGGCTTTGCCCCTTGGCAGCAGATGGCCTCGCCGTCGGCATCTCCCGGGGTAGCCGGGATATTCCAGGCTGCAGCACAGCAAAAGCAGCAGTCCCACGTAGCGCTACAGCAGATGATGCAGGCCGCGGCTGCTCAGCAGCAGCAGAGCCTGGATGTGCTCAACCAGCTGCAGGGGGGTGTTTACCAGCCGAGCTACCACAATCCGATGGCGGGGCTGACCCAAACGATGCAGGCCGCATCACTGCAACACCAGCAGGCCCTTGCGCAGCTGAATCAGGCGACCCAGGCCGCTGCGGCGCAGCAGCAGGCGGCTCTGGCGGGCCTTACGCAGCAGATGCAGGGGTACTCTTCGTATAATTTGAGTGGCCGCACAGCGATGCAGGAGGCGCTGCAGGCCATGGCGCAGCAGAATGCGGCGGCGATGGCAGCAGGCGGCGTCGACGCTGCGAGCCACATCGCAGAGATGTACAACCTTTCCCTTGGGTAGTGATCTGGCGCCGAGGTTGAGCGGTCAGACTCTGGCTCAAGCGGGTGCTTGAGAGCGGCGGCGTGCTGCCTGCACAACTAGCAGTTGTACACCGCCCGTTCTGTTCAGCATTTCTGCTCTGCATGACGCTGTGAAAATGCTGTTGGGGAAGTGGCTGTACTGGTCACCCCGGGGCAGTGGTAGGCTGGCATCGCTGTGTGCAGGAATTGCGTGGCGGGTAATGAGCCACAGGCGGACGCGGCCTTTGCCCGTGGACATGGTGAGCTGCTTCATTGCTTGTGGTGAAAGGGGTGACAGGAGCGAATGCTGAGAAGGGTGAGTCTGTAAGCGGGCTGCGGCTAGCCTGAGGTGCCCTGCTGGGTCTTGGGGCTAGGGCGGCCCCCGGCAATCGGGCGGCCATGATGGGCGGCCTCAGGCAGCAGTGTGTTGGGTGTGGCCCTGTCGTACGGCGGCGGGCGTTGTGGTGTCAGCGGTTGTGTTGTTGTGTGTAGGCCGTGGGGTCTGTGCATGCGTGTGAGGGTTTGGGTTTGTGGGTTTGTGGGTGTGTGGGTGTGTGCTTGGCGGTCTGCGGATCTGTGTCGTTTGCTGCGCCGGTGATGGGGGTTTTTTTTTGGGCGTGGCGGGTCTCGCGTGCGTGGGTGTCTGGCTGTTTGCTTCGTCTGTTTGCTTCTTTCGCGGTGCTGCCCGCCTTGCTGCCTTTGTCCTTGTAACACAGCTGTCTAGAGGGCTGTCACACCAAACGTTGAAGACTGCCTCTATCATCAGGCAGATAGGATCCAATGCTGAGCAGTGGCCACTTGCACAGAGGGCTTGCTACAGTCCACCACTGCTGGTCCACAATTGCAAGGACGAGTCAGCGATCAATGTGCCACGTCTTGAGGGGAGGCAGTGCGGCCGTGGACTGCGCAGTTGTGGAATCAAGAACGGGCTCCAATATGAAGTTGCGATTCCCGCTTGGGCGAGCATACACCATACACCGGTTTGACGATGGCAAGCTTGGTAAACATGGCAGGCCAAGCACTGTCCGTTTGGTACAGGCATGCTTTCTTGGTCAGTTTGGCCCGATGGGTCTCCCGTGACCAAATGGAAGAGGCGTACTAAGTAGCGACAACTGCCACGTTCGAACAATGAATTCTGCTGAAGGGAGAGCAGAGCGGTTCTTGAGGACACCGTCAGCACTGCAACCTTTGCAGTCAGTGGGCTGGCAACTGCAAGCAGGCGCATGGCCACATACGTAACTGGGCGCACTCACGTACAGCCAATCGCCTCGAACGTTATGACCATTGGATTCGACAAACGTGACATCATCCATCCGTACCTGGTGGCTGTCATGTCAGCATTTGCACGCCCGGCCACAGCACGAGGATCCTGAAGAATGGCCACGGGTATCTCGCGACGGGACTGCAGTTGTATACAGGCAGTCCACCGTTCCTACGCTGCATACCACATGTGCGCTGAGTCAACATGGAAAGAGGATGAAGGAACTTCCTTGTGTCTTGCGTCAAGTCAACAATTCCTTGACAGCTGCGCTGCTCCGCAGAACCGTTGGTCACCTTTTGAGGCACCATAGGAAGCCTTTGCTAGCGACCGTTCCAGTCAGACCTTTTTGTTCTCATGGGGAAAGGCAAAGGTAAAGGTGGATGTGGTCTGCTGGAGGTGCGCGTGCTCTTCCTGGTGCAGCTGTAATCATCTGTTCAGGGAGTGATGGGTCCTCATTCCTGAACACATTGGCTGTGTCCCGGCCGTGCCCGAGAAGATGCAAGTCGCATCTTCCTCGTCAGTCTGTGATTTTCTCTGCGTCATCTCATTGAGGCGCGACTTGCTTTGAAATGCTCGAAATGGAAGCATATAGACTGGTCCGTCCCGTCGATAGCTGTCATTGTTTCCCTAAGAGTCGCATACGCAGGCTTAGATGGTGTCTATGACAATATTTATATGGCTGTGTGTAGTCGTATTGCTGTAGCTCAGCGCTGGAGTGGGTGGGCCCTTCTGGTATATCCATCGACAACCAGAACATGTGCTCGACGTCGGAAGCTCTGAATGCACTGAAAGTTGTGCTAGCTTGCTGCAGGGCATTGGTGACTGCATCCAATGCATCGCTGGGACGATCTGCTGCCTGTGTGTGTCGGGGCCTATTCTCATCAGTGCGATCCCCATACATGTGTAGCGTGCTGTTTGGTTCTCGTGAACATCTGTACACGCATGCCGACACATCGATGTGGGTCATAATTCTGCTTCTGCAGTTGTTGGAATTATCTTCATCACTTCAGCATTCGATGATGATAGAGGAGAGCGGATTGGTGCGTCTCTGTGCTGTGTCTGGGTCAGCGGTCATGGGCTGTGATGTTTGGCTTAGACCTGCTGGTCTGACTGCCTTGGTTGACGTGCTGTCAGTGCAATTGCCGCAGCTCATATTTACCGGCCAAGCTGTGTGCTCTCCAGATGAGTTCAAGGTCGCTGTTGATGCTTGGAATGGAGGAGCTGTCGACAATTTCAACGCGGCATCAAATAATGATTGGACATACTCACTGTCAAGTACATGCAACGCTGCCTTGAATAATGTAGCTCTACCGAGGAGCGAGTCACAGGAAGATCTCATGTTTGAACTTGATGAACGGGACACTTTTGGCGCATACCCACGTGTGACGTTTTATGAAGATGCGCCCAACACCGTTCAGCCAAGCCAAAATTGTAACTTCAATTTTGCCATTTTCTTCCAGAACACCAGGGTGTGGCCCCACCGTACTCCAATTTTCCCTCATCTGCGGTCAGCCTGGGCATGCATGCACCGCCTTTGTGTTGACAGTCTCGCATGGTTGTACAGGTCGGCAACGTGAGTGTGCCAGCCATCACTTCAACCGTTGAGCGCTTTGACGACATATGCATACGATCCAGCTCTTCCTCCTCTTCGACCTCAAACTCAAATGTGCAAAGAGCCCAGGAAGACTTCCGGTGTGCGCCTAATGCTGCCGGCTGGTGCTGCAGGGCCGTCTGGTCCTTGCTCTATCTGGTCATGGAGCGCTGCTTGCTACGGAGCAGCCCCTACTGTCCTGTGTGATGACAGAATAGTGTGAATGACCGCATGGACAAAGCCATCAACGTATGTGGGCGAGGGGTTTGCTTTGGACATGACTGCGTTACATGCATACGTAGTACCTATGCACACACGCATACATACCTACAATGGCTGCTTCCTTGTGAAGCTGGATGCCTGTGTTTTGTCTAATTGTGAAGACGCTTTTGTAGTCTCTCATGTGCAGTGCACTTGCCCGTAGTGGGCGTGCACGGAACTGGTGAGTGAGTGGATTTGCGTGTGCACTCCTAGCAGCGGCTCGGTGCCCGGCCTCTGTCCTTTGTAACTACATACCTACAGGCATGTATGCAACACCCGTGGTGTGCCTGTGCAGGAGGTGTCAGAACACTTGCAGCGCACAGGGTGGAACTCCCAGAGGCAGCACTATCAACAACTTCCAGTGCGAGAAGACCAATGTGCCGGCTGAGGTCTGTGTCCGTGTGACAAGCCGAAACGAGCAGTGGGCCATTGCTCAGGGCACGCTTCCCGACCGGCCCTCCGGGGCGACTGGGCCAGGTATGCTTTGCTCAGCACCTCCGTGTGCCAGCCCACACACCTACACCCGTGACTGCTCCCGTCACGCACCGCATCGGGCGGACGCGGCTCCGCGACTGGCGGCAGCAGCGCTGCTGCAGCTGCGCGGCTGTGGGCTGCGCGTGTTCTGGACCTCACCGCCGCGCACCTGTGCAGGGTGCTTCCTGAACGACTTCCCGGCCACGACGTGGGACGACGTCCGCCTGCAGAGCGTCGCGTCTGTCGGGCAGCTCGCGGTGCCGGTGCGTGTGCGGCACGAGCGGGACCCGTACCTGTACTTCCTGGACATCAGCGACGGCCGGGGCGACTTTGGGCTGAAGACCAGCGAGAAGGTGCGCCGCTGCACTGCAGCGCCCGGCGTGCCGTGCCTCAGCATCGGCCTACATCACTGCCCTGTGTGGTGGCGCAACAGCCGGGGTCTGGCAGTTTCATTGAGCTGTCTGACGATGCATTCGTGCAGCATGCTGGTTGACGACGAGTGCTGACATGCTGTGCTGTGCAGCTGATCATCGGCTTCACGCTCCTGGCGCTCGGCATCGTGATCACCCTGCTAGTCTGCGGTGCGCCCCTCCTGCCCTGTGTCTCCGAAGCGGCGGCTGCAGCACTGAGCTCGTGTGGTGCTCGAGGTGTGTGGTGCTTGGCCGCGCGGGGCTCAGCTGCTGCGGTGCGTGCAGGATGCTGCTGCATGATCGTGAAGTTTGCGCGCTCGTTCGCAAGCGGCAAGCAGCAGAAGCCGTCGAACCCGGTCGGTGCCGCGCTGTATGATGTCTCGGCGAAGTACGGGAACTACATCCCGGGAGGCACCGCTCTCGGGCAGCCTGTCGCCCACGGCACCGCCACCGGTGTGCCGGCTGCCCAGGTCAGCAAGCCGCCGGGCGAATATGGCGGAAACGAGCAGTACAACTATGGTGCGGGGTCCCCTCACGGGCAAGGCCCCAGCGGCGGGAGCCCCTACGGCGCCGGCCCTTACGGCAACTCCGGGCCTGCGCAGTACGGCAACACCGGTCCATCACCTTATGGCAACAACAACGCTGGAGCCCCTCCACCAGGCTACCCAGCTGCTGTGTAGCGCGTGTCTCAGTATCAGCTGCATACAAGTCTTGTGGATGGCTGCCGGAATTCAAGCACAGCGCGTGAAACCCAGGTAGACCTGATGAACGTTTTCGAATTCGTACGATGTCAGAGCTTGTCATATGCTCTGCATGTGGTGCATGCCGTGGAGGTAGGCTTGTGTATTGCACCTTTCCTCATCTGATCAAGTGGGTATTGGGATGTGTGGATCACGCTGCCGAATCTGAGATCATCCGCAAGCTGCACCTGGCCAGCACAGGTGCTCCTGAACTCACCGGGGTCCAACTTCAGCTTACTTGTGCACATGATTCTCAGCAATTCAGGGCACAGCAGGGCCACAAGCATAGGTTCACGGCTAAGCTGATCAAGGCTTGCTTCAAAATGGCAACGGTCATCGCTCCCAAAGGGTTCAGGATGTCCGCGCCTCGAGAGACCAGTCTGCTTCGGATCGGCGGGTCAGGCAGATTGAGTCCGACAGATGGAGGTTTGCGAGTGCCTGCAATGCAGGCAGGACGCTTCCAATGCGCTTCAGGCAACTCAGCCATGCATGCCCTTAAGGCTGCGTGCGATTTCGGCATGTTTATGAATCCCTCATACTCCAAATTCACCATCGATTGCAAGTCCGAGCAGTTTGAGATGCATTTGTACGGATGCTAGATCACAACAAAGCTGGATTACTTGCAGTGAGCCGGGTACTTGACTTCGACGTTGCTGTAAATTTTGCCTGCAATGCCTTGGTTCGTACATCATTGAAGGATGCTGTGCGGCTGTGGCAGGAACATGTAATGCATCGGCCACAGCGGCGCCTAATGTAGCGCTATGGGCAGGTCAACGCTCAGTCGTGGACATGTGTCGCCATACAGCTGCACAAGATCTCATGATACCGGGCCTGCAACATGTAGCCCCCATTCCTGTAGAGAAGTGCACTGGTTTGAGATCTTGCTGGGATCCGAAACAACAGTTTGTGCAAGTGGTGGGAACAGTGCAACACGATTCATGATCGCTTCCTTGGACATGGGAATACAGACTTCCTGGCGTGGGTGGGAAGCACAGCTGGAACATGTGTGCCGTGCCCAGCGTACACAGGCAAAGAGTAGTGATCAAACGGGACAATCACCATTACAGTATGTCCGACAGATCTATCTCTTCGTCTGCCTCATGGAAGTGAAACACAGGCGCGCTTGTGGCGTGAGGCCTCGGACGCGCCACTGCAGCCGCTTTCAACCTCCCCCCGTGCAGCGGCTGCACCGCAGGTTGGATCTCCCTCAACGGCGCGCTGTTACCACCGCACGGACCCGCAGATCCCACCAGCGAACCCATTGGAGGTGCAGCAGATCTGTTGGCATGGAGCAGATCCAATGCATGTGCCTCATGCACTGGCCCCAGCGCGCCCGGTCGGCACCTCTGCTGCTCCGCGGCTCCCGCCCCGCTTGCAGGTGCTGACGCTGCATGCTGCACTGCAGGCCACCTCGGCCGCCTCGATGCAGGGTCCCCTGGCACACACGTCGCAGCAAAGCCCGATACAGCACCAGCAGTGCGTACATGCATGCCGTGTGCCGTGCGATCAGCGCCGGTGCAGCCCTCCACCGACCCGCTTCGTGCGACGACCACGCATCCCCCACCACCCCCTGGCCTGCCTCCCCCCGTAGCCACCGTATGAAATGGCGGCACTTTAGGTTGCTGCGCGTGCGGCGGAGTCACCGCGGCGGAGGCCCACCCCGGCCTTCTCGCTGTGGTGCTGTGTCCTACAGGGGCTGACGGTGCCCTCGGCGGCGGCGGGGGCATGCACTTTGCCACCTTACAGGATGCCGTGGCCGCCCCGGCCGCCGCCGTGGCCGCCCTCTTGCCAGGCTGATCCCACAGCCCCTTCACCTTGCCAGTGCCCCCGCCGTCGCACGACCACTTCGCGCTCTCAGGCTTCGCACACGCGTGCTCTTCCTTCGCTGCCTCAAGCGAAGCGTCCCACACCGACGCCCCCCGGCCCGGCCCGTCATCCATCCCCAGACTGTCCATCAGCCGCCGCGCCGCCGCCGCGTGCGCCGCGTCGTCAAGCTCGCAGGTGCACAGCGCGGCCGTGCCGCCGCCGCCACCGCCGAGCACCGGCGCCGTGTTGGCGCAGCGCTGCATCAGCAGCAGCACCGCGCACGCGTCCTGCTCGCCGACGGTGTGCCGCGCCAGCAGCCGCGCGTGCGCCTGCGACAGCCGCACGAGCCCCTCCAGCAGCCGCACCGTGACGCGGTCTTGGCCGGCGCGGCCGTCGTAGCTCGCGGCGGCGCGCTGCCTCTGGTAGTACGCCAGCAGGACCGCGCGTGCGGCGGGCGTCACGGTGGGGGTGAATGTGGTGCGCGCCCACGCCACGTAGTCTCGCAGCTGACCCACCGGCCACGGCGGCGGCGCCGCAGCGCCTACCGTGGGCATGCATACGCGGCCGTCGTCCCCCGGCGCAGACTCCTCGCACCCGGCCCCGTCCAGTTGCAAAATGTGGGCCGCCATTGCGGAATCCCTGCAGACGCGTATGGTGACCTCTCTCACATCGAGACAGGCGTGTAGCGGAGGGCGATGCAGCTACGTGCCCTCATGAACACCGTGTGATGCAGCCGGTGTTGGCGCTGCAGGAGCCGATGGCGCCGGGCGCCAGCGTACTCAAGTGCATCCTGGATTCTGAACGACTTGCCGACGCGCCTAGAACTGCGAGTCCGCCGCCGCATGTCCTGGCCACAGCATCAACCCCCCTCGCGGTGATACGCTGCAAGCATTGGTCGCGCAGCCACCGCACAGTATCCGCCGCGACACAGTCACCCCTGGGCGGTCAGCCACCACGCCCCCGGCGCGGCACCGCGGCGTGCATGCATGTAGTTACAAGGACAGACGCCGGGCATCGAGCTATTGCTAGGAATTGACACGCAAAAATCCACTCACGCAGTCATGGCACTAGGCCGGGCACGGGCACGTACCACAGCCCTACCGGTTATGCCAGCCAAAGATTGAAGCCCCGCACGCAGCACAACACACACACACACACACACACACACACACACACACACACACACACACACACACACACACACACACACGGCGTGCATGTATGCATGCGTGTAATCACGCATGATTACGCAGCCACACATCTATAGGGACATTGAGTGCATGTGCACCGCTGTGTCCACGCATGGCTCCGGTCCATGTGGAGTGACGGCGGTCCCTTGTGTACGTGGTGCCCCTCTTTGTGTCCTGCGGTACTGCCTGCCTCTGGCTTTGTCCTTGTAATTAACACACGGCTGTGTCTGCAGGTGGCGCACCTGGTCTCGTTCACGCCGTCCACGAGCGCCAGCACCACGTCAAAGCGGCTGAGCAGCGGCGCCGGCAAGCCGGTGTTGGCCTCCAGCGGCCGCTCCGGGTCGTACTGCGCCACAGGGTTCATCGCCGCCAGCACAGACGTCCTCGCCGCCAGCTTCGTCACCATGCCAGCCTGGAGCACCCCACGCATGTTGCCCATGCATGGGCATTCATGCACACCAGTGACAGCGCTGCTCTACGCGAATGCACCCGACGCAAGCGTGCTCCGCAATGCCGCTTGTGATGAATGAGCGGCGGTCAGGCAGCATGTGTGTGTGTGAGAGACTGGCGCGCGAAGTGCATGCAGGGCACGGACAGCACGGGAGGCGCTCTCAGGGGAACCGAGGTGCCAAGGTCCCGATGAGCATCTGGAAAGCAGATGAAGGAGTAATTGCCGTTGCATGCAAGGGTCGAGGCAGGTGGTCCACAGCAACAGTTGCCGCACTGCCACACAATACACCCAGGGCCAGCAGGAGTAGGAGTGTTTGCGCAGGCTCGCGCCAATGCATGGACGGACACCAGAACAGATCCGGAAGCAAGAGGTGAAGCAGAAGCTCATGCGCAAAACCAGGGGGGGGGGGGGGGGGGGGGGGGGGGGGGGGGGGGGGGGGGGGGGGGGCACCTTGGCCACAGAGATGATCTGCTGCTCCATCGCCTCGAGCAGCGCCACGCGCTCCGCAGCCGGCACGTCTCCAAACTCGTCGATGCAGCAGATGCCGCCGTTCGCCATCGGCAGCGCGCCGGCGCTGAGGGTCCACTGCGAGCCCTCCTTCACCGCCGCCGCCGTCAGCCCGGCATGCGTTGTGCCGCGGCCCGTTGTCACCACCGCCCTGCATGCTGTGCTCCGCGTGCTGTGCTCTGCCTGTCCTACGGCTACGCTGCCACAGACCCCACGCCTGCGAGGTAGATGGCATGCTGCCGGGTGCTGAACAGGCTTGTCTCGACCCGAGCCGCCGCGGTGGGTGTGGCAGCCTGGCAAGGGAAGATGCACACCCCGCAGCAGCCATACCTGTCAAGCCTAAGCGCCTGAGCGCCCTGCTCGAGCCACTCGTGCAGCCATGTGCAAGTGCTGCTAGCATATCTGCCCATGGGGCGTACGACATGCATGACGTTGAATTCGTTGGCGCATCAGGGCGGCTGAGGCGTGCCAACCCGACCGACAGGACTGCCGCCAAACGTCATACGCATGCAGCGGTCCTCGTGGTAGAGGCGGCGGACCTTGGTGCGAGCTGCGCGGCAAACTTGATGATCTGCGACTTGCCGGTGCCGGGGTCGCCGACGAGCAGCATGTGCGACTCCCCCCGCGTCGGCGTCGCCTCGTGCGCCACCGGCACGCCGCCCAACAGCACCAGCAGCAGCGCGAGCTTCACGTCAAACACGCGGCACAGCCGCGGGCACACGCTGTTGACGATCTCGGCACGCCCGGCGAGCGGCCGCGCCGCGTGGGCGCGCCAGAACTGCTCAAACGCTGCCGCAGGCGCCGCGGCGAGGCCGCGCGGGAGCCCGGCGGTGGGGGAGGTCTTCCGCACGTGGCACGCGAGGAGCAGCAGGCGCAGGCACGCGACACTGCCTGCACTCCCCGCCGCTTGCTCAGGGGTTTGCAGCATCGGCAGATGTGGCATGGGGACGTGGCGGCTGTGCAATTGCCAGTGATGCCCCGGACTCTGCTGCCGGATGCGTGCGCTTGCCTGAGGGCACAAGCGGCTCGCCGAGGGCTTGTGCATCACCCTACGTGTCCCGTCAAAGCAGCGCGCTCGTGCCCGATTCTGTAAGCCGATCGTGCGGGTTCTGGACACGCCGGAGTAGGCGGCCGTGCTGCTGGATCTGTGGGTTCAGCTGACCGCGCAAACGATGCGCACCGCGGCCAGCGTTGCACGATGTGGGCGGCGCGGCCGCTCCCCACCTGATGTGCATGCATGTGCATGCTCTGCGGGTGGATGTAGCACGGCCATGCGTGGCTGATGCGGGCGCACCGTTGCTCGGGATGGGTGCCTGCGCCTGCTGGAGAATGGTGCCTGTGACCTCCACTTGGTCGCCCACCTGGCAGGCCTCCACAAGATCATGGAGGAGAACGACTGGAAAGCCCCGAGGCAGCCGGGTGCGGCCCTCTGCAGAGGTCGCATCCTGCATGCGTGGTCACCGGCTGGCGACCGGGGCCCTGGAGAGCCTGCTGATGGCTTGCAGCACACAATGCAGTGCGCGACCGGGAGGAGTCCTTACACAGCATAACGAAGGGGCATACAACGCGGCAGTCTCCTGGGTGATGATGCTTCGTGCTGGGTATCGTGGCATTATCGCTGCAGGGCATGGACGGGGTGGGAGTACGATACCTGTATGCACACCTCCTGGTAGTTGGTGTATCTAATTGCGTCCTGCTCCATGGGTTGGAAGGTGCTGCCGTTGCATGATGGCTGTGGGCATTCGTCTGGGGACGCGAAGTGCTTCGGGTTGGTAATGCATGCTTGCAGGCGGAGTGGGGCCTGGCACGTGGTACACTGGACGATTCGGTAGGCTTCAAAAAGCTGCACGCCCTGTGCCCGACAGATGTTGCCAGACAGGGTCAGGAGCTTCCCGGTGTGGCTGGCGCTGACGGTGCTGGGCTGCGGGCTGAGGACGCCCTCTGAGTCTTGAGAGTATGGCAGGCCATGGAGCCTGGCATGTACCAAGCTCTTGACCTGAAGATCGCTAGCAGAGCTGGCAACTGTGTTCTCCAACATCTGCTGCTGAGCCTGCCTGAGGCTGTTGTCAAGAACACACAGCATTGCATCTGGTTGTCGAACGAGCTCAGAGACGACATCTGTGTGCTCGTTGGCCAGCTCGGTACAGTTGATCTCGACACCGAAGTGCTTCTCTGCATCTGGGCTTTCAAGTATGCATCTCAGCTCCTGCAGCAATGTAGCAATCAAGGCGAAGGCAGCCGAGCTGCTGAGTTTTACTCAGTTGCAGTGCTTGTGTACATGGGCTGTTCATGGACTTCGATGCGGCCTCGTTGCATCGCGACAGGCACAGTAGCCAAGACCGCACAGCACTCCTGCTCCTGGCCCAATATGAGGGCAAAGCCACAATCGTGGACTCAGCCAGCTGCGCTCTATCTTGACTGGCCTGGACGTGGCACTGCATCGATCACTCCCAGTGCGTCGCTTGCGGAACGAGCAGCGTGTACTTAGAGCTGCGATCGCGCACAGCGAGTGCATGGAGAGTCGGGCTATTTACATCTATCTAGCTCGCACAATATCATAGCATGTCGTAGAGGCGCAGAATGTGATCGGTGATGATCCGGCAACGTTCTACAGACCTCTGCATGAACGCGACGTTAACTAGCGTGTGCACCTAGCACGTCTTCCGGTTTGAATTCTGCACAGCCATCGATGCGCATTAGGTGTCAATGCAGGGGCCAATCGATAGCTGATGCGGTGACGAGACTGTTCGTGTGCGCCAGCACGCTAGTCCAGGCCTCGATTCTTGACGTACAGTTTGCCCACACACAAGCGTGGCACGCCTAGACACCGGCGCACCGCCCGCCACGGTGTCTCGGTTGCACCACCGTGAATTGTTGCAGGTGCCTGCGTGAACTGTACCACAGTTTTCAATGCTTACATATACATCGCAAGGTTTCCAAAAGTTACAAACACGTGTTGGCACCCAACGTTATCAGCTGGCACGTAAATGGGAAGGCCTGCAAGTAGCAAGAAGCCTCATGATCGCAGTGGACGTGGAAGCACATGGCCAATACTACTCAACCTGCGTCAACATTGGCCCTGTTCATTTGGGAATGACCGGCAGTGCCAGGGCGGAGGAACGCCGTACATGTCACGAGCTGTTGGTGGCACCTGCTGCATCAAGTACATGCCATAGGAAGGCCATCTACGATAGCACAAACATCCTGGGCGCCCATCGTGAGAGGCCCACAAGCAACACACGCTCGCAGGTCAGCTGCCAAGCCTTTTTTAGCATGGAGCATAGTGGCGGATGTGGCTCCAGCTCCAGCAGCCACCCAAGTCACACTCCACCCTGGTGTTTGTACCACTTCATATGTCGCAGAGAAGCTGTCCTGAGGGCAGTCGCGCCGCCACTGTGGCAGAATCCTGGTTTCCTGTGCAAGGCACCCACTCTGCCAGGCTCCACTTCGGTGGGTGCACAGGCCCAGTGTAGCCACAGCGGCCAAAGTGGGAGGAGTGGTGCTGGTTTTCGCAGATGGCACAAAGTCCAACACAGCTCACGCCGCAGTGGTGCTTCGTAGCCATCATGTGTCCTCCTCGATGAGCTCGAGTTTCAGGCGCAGTGCCTCAGACTTCTCAAGCAGCTCCCACTGTGAAGCAAGGGCCTTCTGCCAGTGCACATGGCGCTCCCTCTCCAGCTTCGGGCCCAACAGCGTCGCATCAACTGTGTTATGCACATACAGCTTCCACCACTGCTCCTCACGCTCGTGCATGTCTGCAACGTCCATCACCTCGACCAGGCTGAGCGCATGTGCGAGCCTCGCAGCCTCCTGCAATCGACCGCCCACCCCATTCACAGACCGCAGAGAATTCGCCCATCACCTGCCTGGCCAGCCGGCACACAAACCAAGTAAGACATCATGCAGACTCCTGGATGATCTAGAGGACCTGCTAGCACAAGATATCCTCCGATGTGGCATCACGTCACACCCTCAAACTAGCACAAGATATCCTCCGATGTGGCATCATGTCAGACCCTCAAACTAGCACAAGATATCCTCCGATGTGGCATCACGTCAGACCCCCAAAGGCTTGGGTGCCTCCGTGACGCCTCCACACACCAGGGCAACAGCGCGGCCATAGCTCTGGAGTGATGGGCATATCCTGGCGCTGCGCAACGGCTTGTAGCAGTCGTACCTCTCTGCGGGAGTTGGGCGGTGGCCTGGGGAACATGTCGGGGTCCAGGGAGGCATCGTCGCGTGGGAGGTCATGGCGGGCCTCCCACGTCCTCAGCAGGTGATCAGTGGAGTCCTTGGCCTGCTTGGCAGCTACCAGGGTGTCCACCACCTCCCGGCTGAGGGCGTTGTTCTCCTCAAGCAGCGCTGTGACCTTGTCTGGTGCTGGTTCCTTGTCATCCTGGGATATCTTACCCAGGATCTTGACAGCCTGAAGCGCCTGCAGCCCCAGCTTTAGATGGTTGCTGAGAGAGTGTGGTGAGCCATCAGCGTATGCCATGCACTACTGTTGTGGGGTGCAGAGCGTGCCTCAGTCATCAACTCTGCCATTCTCTCCTCTGAGGGCTGTATGCGTCCATCCACAACTGGCACACCGAGCACGTCTGAGCAGAGCTCTGGCGACACTGGCATTGCCCCATGCAGAATGGGAGCAGGGCCCGGTCTGCTCAGATGCGTGCGGACAAGGTAGCCTCTTGCATACTTCTGGATCACAGCTGCAGCCTGTACAAGCTCTTGTGTTGGTGGCAAGCCGCAGCATCACAGCTGCTGACTTGCGATCCCTTCGGACATGCCCCCACCCAAGCGTGCATCACCGTGTCCACCACAATTTGATAACTGAGAGAAGCAAACAGCATACCTGGCTGCGCTTGCGACGCACTCTGGCCAGATCAGGGCGGCGCCTCACACGCCAACCACGGAAATACCGTTGCACGGTCAGGGCAGCTTTTGCGCGCTTGTCCCAGTAGTTGAGACAAGCAGTAGGGTCCATGTCTTCCAGGTGCTTGCGTTCTTGTTCTGACATTTGCAGCCGTTCTTGGAAGGCCTGGGCCCTGCGCTGCAGTTTTTGCTGCCTGGACACGGCTGCCATACGAGCAGCCAGCTTTCTTGCCGACCATCCACGCACCCACTTCTGGATTACTACAACCTTTCGATTTTCATCTTTGCCAGCCATCGGATCCAAGCCTGTGGAGCTTGTGCCTACCCACACACAGCAGCGAAGAAACAGAAGTCAGGCTGTCAACGCAGAGCAGGTATCTCCAGCATAAGGATGTTCAGCAGAGATCAAAATGCACGAATACAGATTTTGCAGCCGGCATCGGAAGACCTGGACATAGGTAGGTGCAAGTGTCACAACGACTCCGGCAGCCTCGTCTAGACCTCCGTCCACACATGGTTTCGTTTGATTGTGTACAGTTGTGATTCGCGGAGTAGTGCTGCATACGTATATGTGGGTATGTTAGCCCGCGGCCGTGCTGTCATGCGGCCGGCCGGGCATGCAATTCCAGAATCAGTGGCGACAGATGTGATCATCCAAACGATGTCACTCGCGCGATATGTGCGTGCATGTAGCTGCTTACAAATCCGGACAAGACCTGGAACTGCAGACTATTGACATCGTCTTGAAGTAACAGGAAAACGTTATTGTGTGTGTGGGCGCGTTCTTGGGCCAATGCGACACCGAAGCTTGAGCTTGTGAACGTGTAAACACTCAGTGTGAACTAGTGCGAGTACAACGGGTCTTCATCTCATGCAGAGCAGCAGCGATCCCTCTGAAGAAGCATCGGGCAAACGGCCTCTCGCAGCGGTGGGCACAGATCCCGAGCTGGGAAGTGCCAAGCGATTGCAGCACACCGCTTCCAAGCTACACGGAACTGCTCCTAAACGCCGCCCACGCATTGGGCCGGAATATCAAGTTCCGGCATTGCCCAGCATCGGACCACCAGCGGTCGTGGTGCCGATCGAGCGTTCCGAGATTCCTCAGGAAGACACCTCGAGACCGCCCGGGGCTAGTTCAGTCGATCAACCGTCACAGGTCTAGCCGAATGTATTCTAGCTTCACACAGCGATTTACTCTGCTTCTACTTGAAGAGGGGGAAGACTACGTCTCCGATTATAACGCTTACTGCTACGCTCCGGGAGTGCTGTCAGACCTGGGCAAACCGCCCGTCCAGATCCAAGAGTCGTCATTTACATTGCCAGCACCCAGTCAGCGCATCCATGGAAAGTTGCGGCTGTGCACCAAGTCGATTTTCTTCGACGCAGATGATGCCAGCGTTCCGATTCTGAGGTGCGCTGCTACAGTGCTTTGTGTTCATAGATCCGGCCAGCCACCTGAAGGTCTGCAATGCCAACCTGAACACTGCCCTCCAGGCTACCATTCCCCAACGTTGTGAGCTGCAACAGCCTGGGCCCGAAGGAGCTCCACATCAAGACCACATTCTACACCACCTGCAAGGCACACAACCTCGATAGACCATACGTGCACCAGGTGCTCACACAGGAGGCCTCCGTGCTGATCCAGCTCGAGTTTGCCAGCATGGACTCTCTCATGCTGCAGCTCATGCAAGTGCTCGACATCAGCAAAACTTCAAACCCCACAGAGCGTGACGCCCGGTTGAAGGTGCTCCCTCCCACGGTCAGTGCATCGCCATGCCGTTCCCTTCCACTCCATATGTATGCATGCCGTTTCCAGCCAAGCGCCTTTCCTTCGTCTCCTCCCCGCAGGCCCGTCCGGTCACTGCACCTGAGCCCGCGGCACAGTCCATCTCGCAAATGGGCTTACAGCCCACACCCAGATTCCGCTGTACGCGCCTTCCATACAATCCCCGCACTCGTGCATCTAATTAAAGCACTCGTCTTCTGGGCAGCTCTCACATGCATCAAAGGCCCAGGAAACGCGCACGCCATCGCCCCCCCGGCAGCTCACGCCCGCCCGCGCCGGCGCAGGACTTTGCGAAGCAGCAGGCGCAGGCCACCGGCTTCGACTACCGGCGCCTCACCGACGAGTTCCAGGAGCGCGTGCTGCTGGAGTGCCGCGCGCGGCAGGTGACGCCGCTGATCAAGCAGCCCGGCATCCTCGTCATCACGGACCACGGGCTGTACTTCCAGCCCCTCCACAACCTCGCCGGCGGCGCGGTCGTGAAGTTCCACCCGGCGTCGGCGATCACGTCACTCGCGCGGCGCCGCGTCGCGATGCAGCCGCACGCCCTCGAGGCCTTCCTCACCGCCACCGCCGCCACACACTACCTCGCCGCTGACCAGGTGTGTTGTAGAGCCCCGTCCGCCTGCGGGGTCATGTCCGCCTGCGGGGTCATGTCCGCCTGCGGGGACCGGTCCGCCTGCGGAGACAGGTCCGCCTGCACCGGCGCTCCCTCATAGGTCACCCGTCCGCGTGTTCACATGTGTAGTGTTGTTGTGGGAGTACCCCATCTCCATCACCCTCAATCGGCCGTTTGCGAGTATGTACGCTGCAGGTCCGTATTGCGTCACTGAGTGGACAATGTGCGCTTGTGCACGCAATGAGACAGCGTGGCAGGTGAATCGGGCACATTGCACCAGCTGCGGGTCCTCATTGAATGGATCTGTTTGGCCAGTGAACCATATCCATGTTGAGCAGAAAGGCATGCGTGTGCGAGTCCTGGCATGACATGGGATGGCCCACACTCAGCCTCACGTCCCCCTAGCCATGTTACCAGCCCACGCCTCCCCCGGACACCATCACCATGGGGCCGCGCAGCGACGCTACACCGCAACTCACAGCCCCACGAGCCCCCCCCCCCCCCCCCCCCCCCCCCCCCCCCCCCCCCCCCCCCCCCCGGCGTGCTGAGCGTGCTGCGCATGCTGTGCAGCGGTGGCAGGCGCCGTCGGTGATGTTCCTGTTTGAGGACCATGCCGCCCGGGAGCGCGCGCACTCGCTGCTCTCGCGCCTCGACCGCCTCGGCGCCGACGTCAAGGGCTCAAGCGCGCTGCAGCGGGGGTCGCTGCTGGAGGGCAAGGGCGCGTGGCTGCTGCACGTGCAGAACGCCTGGGTCCACGGCAAGGTGTCCAACCTCGAGTACCTGCTGTACCTCAACTTCGCGGCCGGCCGGACCTTCAACGACCTCGCGCAGTGGCCCGTCTTCCCCTGGGTGCTGCGGGACTACTGCTCCGCAGTGCTGGACCTGGACAGCGACAGCAGCTTCCGCGACCTGAGCAAGCCGATGGGCGCGCTCGGCCATCCCGCCCGCCTCGCAGAGGCCCGGTGCGGCACCCCTCCCCCCACCCCTGACCGCGCTGCGCGTTGCAGCCGCACCTGTGCCTGAATGCCTGAACATGTGGTCAGGCCTCGCTGCCTTTGATTGACCACGCTACAATGCGGCGGCAAAGATTCAAATTGAGGGACCCTCGTCTTGTACCATCCGCGGCGACTGGAACCCCCCACGCGATCTACCTCCGGTACAAAATGATGACGTGTTGTTCACCGGTGTGCGTGCAGTGAGAAGTACGCGATCACAAGTGGCGTGCCTGGCGGCGACCCGGGCTTCATGTACGGCGCACACTACTCCACCCCCGGCTACGTCATGTACTGGCTCGTGCGCAAGACCCCCGAGCAGATGCTGCGCCTGCAGAACGGGCGCTTCGACGCGGCCGACCGCCTATTCTTCAGCGTCGCGGAGTCGTGGGCGTCGAGCACGGGCCGCAGCAACACGGATGTCAAGGAGCTCATCCCGGAGTTCTTCCTGCCCGGCAGCGGGGAGTTCCTGGTCAACCAGAACAACCTCCCGCTCGGCAAGCGGCAGAACGGCCAGCAGGCACGTCCCCACGCGCCACCCCTGCCAACAGATGCGCTTCACACCCGGCACGCTGCTTCCGGCTATAAGTGTGATTGGGTTGGATCGATGGGTGTGGTGCGGCACTGCGGAGGGTGTCGCGCTGGCGCCGCACGTGCCCGCCGCTGCAGCCGGGCCATGGTGAGACGTCCGTGTTGCACGCCAGGCGCTGCTGGGCGGGACGCGTACGGTTTTGGGCGGGACGCGTACGGTTTTGGGCGGGACGCGTACGGTTTTGGGCGGCACAGCGCTCCAGCAATGTCGCCGGCAGGAGCTGCGGCAGGGCAGCATGGGAGCCTTGGACACCCATGTGCTTGTTTTCGCATGTGCAGTAGCCTCTGACTTCTCCGAGCGCAAGCGTGTAGCGCAGCAGCTCCTGATTTCTGATTTCGGGCCACAATGCCACGGTCTCGACGATCGCCCGTCAACGCGTGGTTGGGGTGCAGGTGGCGGATGTGGAGCTGCCGCAGTGGGCGACGTGCGCAGCAGACTTCATCTGGAAGCACCGGCAGGCACTGGAGTCGCGGTATGTGCAGGCGAATCTGCACAAGTGGATCGACCTCATCTTTGGCTGCAAGCAGCGCGGCGCGGCGGCCGTCGAGGCTGACAACGTCTTCTGGCACACCTCGTACGAGGGCGCTGTGGACCTCGACTCGATCGATGACCCGGTGCGCCTGCTGCTATGCCACAGGACACGGCAAGTAGATCCAAGCGTGATTTCCCCTTGAGTTCCTTATCGCTTTTGAGGTATGAGCTGTGGGCGTTTGCGGGGGGTTGTGCGATGCAATGCGTTGATACTGTGGCTCGGCCGGGCCATGTCTTTGTTTCACATTCCATGTCGTGCGATGCAACGGGCAGCTTTGACATGGGGGAGTGCAGGTGATGCGGCGGGCGAAGGAGGCGATGATATCCGAGTTTGGCCAGACGCCGTCGCAGCTCTTCGACGAGCACCAGCCGCACCCGCCGCGCCAGGTCTTCCAGCCGCTGCCGGCGGCCCCCCTGCCGGGCTACTGCGGCTCGGCGGCGCCGGCGCCGGAGGTGTCGCACGCGCTCGTCCGCATCCTGCTCGAGGTGTCCGCCTCCGAGCAGCTGCAGGCCGTGCTGTCCCCGGCACGCACAGCGTCGCCGCCGGTCGGCGCCGCGGCGCACCCGTCGCCGCGGGCGACGGCGGAGACCACGCCGCGCCAGGGGCTGCAGCGGGTTTCATCGTCTATCCGACGGCATCCTGCGGACGTGCCGGGTGTGCATCTGGCGTAGCCGAATGTGTGGTGATCTGGGTGGCCCGGCAGGGAAGCAGCTGCACGTAAACCCTGGCGCAGGTGACTGCAGTGTGTGGTAGCCTTAGCGCGGGTGTGTGCTGATGCTCCAGGGAGGGTGTCAACTGCATGAGCCTAGCATGGGCGCAACACACGCGTCGACACAGGAACAAACAGCGCCCTGATGCACCTGTATCAGGGCGCTGTTTGTTCCTGTGTCGACGCGTGTGTTGCGCCCATGCTAGGCTCATGCGGTTTGCATGCTGTGCCGGGACGGGCCCTATGCACATCTTGCAGCGCATGCACCCCCCCTCGATCCAACAGAAAGCCGCCATTGTTATCGTGCGATAGCGCCACTGTCTTGATGTGTAGTCCCATGCGCACCTACGAAGCATCCCAAGACTGCCAAGCAGTTGTCACATGCCGCACCGTCCGCTACAGAGGCTGGGACACCCCCAGCGCGGCTGGGCAGCGCGGGCGGGGAGCTCGTGCAGCGGTGCATGTCGGGCCTGAAGATCACCACCAGCGGCCCGGGGTCCGACAGCCTGGCGGCGGCCCCCACGCTGCCCCCCTCTGCCTCTGCCGGCGCAGCCTCCGGCAGCGCGAGCCCCGTCCCTGCAGGCCCACCCGGCTCTGTCTCTCCGCCGGAGTCTGGCGCTGGTCCTATGCCGGGTGATCCGCACAGCGCCGCGGCGGACGGCAGAGGCGTGGGGCTGCACGGGCAGCCGCACGATAGAAGCAGCAGCAGCGCACACAGTGACGGCGCCGCGGGCGATGCGGTCGGCGCGATCATTGTGGACGAGGAGGAATCCAGCACCGTGCCTTGGCCGGCGCGGCTCCACGACCACTTCCAGGTGCGCCCGCCTGTGGTTCCAGCCGACGCGAGCGCGGCCACACTTTCGCTGTTATGCTTGAGGCGCGCCGCGCGTCAGCTCTGGTACACATACGATGATCTCATGCTTTCATCCGCTCGCGGCACACGCTTGTGGCCTTGAGACGTCCCAGCTCAGCGACTCTTCGCCGCAGCGTGCATGCACACACCCGCACCTCCGGCCACTCCCGGCTTGTGCGTTGTTGTTCCGCCCACATTGACCGCCCATTGAGGCAGCTCGCGAGCTGCCTCAATGGGCGGTCAATGTCACGTTGGTCGGCTCGGCAGAGGTATCAAGGGGCAGTTGTGCGCAGGTGGAGCACACGATCGAGTGCCCGAGGGATCACGTGACCGCCGTCCTCGGCCTCGGAGCCTCCGTCGTGTCCGGCACGGCAGGCGGCACGATCTCCGTGCACAGCGTCGCAAGCGCCGCGCTGCAGCAGTCGCTGCGCCTGCCGCGCGCAGCCCCGGTGTCCGCGCTCGCGCTGCCCGGGGCCCGCGAGTCCGCCTCATGCATGCTCGTGTCGGCGTTCAGCCGCGTGCATGCGTACGCGCTGGACTACGGCACGGTCGTGGGGGAGTTTGAGCCGCACGCGGACTCGATCACGGCGATGAGCGCGTCCCCGGGGGGACCGGGAGGCGGCGTGCTGTACACCGCGAGCGAGGACACGACGATCCGGAGCTGGAGCGCGGGGGCCGAGCGCAGCCCTTGGTCGACTGCGGCGCCCCCGCTCTTTGAGGCAGACTCGCCGGAGGCGTCGGTGCCAACAGCTGTGCATGTGCGTTGTTATCTCTTTCTTATCTGCTTCCGGTGCTGTGTAAGGACGCTAGCTTCCGTCTCCTCTATGCCATATGGGTAGGAGGCTGCGGGGCTTTGACCATCTTGACAAACATCTTTGCTGTTTGTGGACTGCCTGCATGACTCTCCCTATGTAAGCATGAGTTGCTGAACTCATGCTTACATAGGGAGAGTGAATACATGTACATAGTTGGTTTATTACCTACTCAATTGTAGTGGCTCAGAAGACAGCTGCTGCCCAGGTACACCACCGTTGTGCCCACTCACATCCTGTTCAATTTATTCAATCAAAGCTCGTCCCCAAATTACTTGTTCCAGATTGCTGGGCACACGAGGTATGACTGTACTGTCTTGAATTTCTGGGACTGAACATGGGGTTATGCTTTCAGGCACACGAAGCATCTGGCTCAGGGGTGATAGGCACAGATGCGGGACACTGCGCGATCCTCGACGTGAGGAGCGGGCGGTCGGAGTGGTGTTGGAGGGGGCGGCGTGAGCGGATCGTGGACGTATGTGCGATTCCCGTGACAGATCTGTGCAGTGTTGTGGTGGCATATGATGATGGCCAGCTGGGGATGCTGGATCTGAGGAGGCAAGGTGAAGCTGCGATGCTGGCGCATGTCGCTGGAGGCGCTCACACCACATGTATCACCACCGATGGCAACAGCGCGTTGGCTGGAACACATCAGGGACTCTTGCTGTGGAATCTTGATCCGGCCGCCGAGCAAACGGACAGAGATTTAGAGACGGGCATCTCATGCACTGGTGCTGGCATGGCGTTCCCACTGCAACTCGGGAATAGTTCTGGCGGTTCAGTGAGTTGCTTGAGTGCATTCGAGCACGAGAATGAATTCCGAGTTGCAGTTGGAGACGACAGCGGACACATTTATCTATGCTCAGGGTGCAAAGCAAACTAGGGTGCCAGTGTTAACAGCAGTACACATCTGCTGGTTTTGATGTGCACCTGTATCACACATAAGAAAAAGGAGCAAACAATCTACTGCATGTCTTCCTCTGTACCGTTTTCCAAAAGGTAGTTTGCGGCCAGCTCCTCGTTCTTTTCACAGGCAATATATGCTTGGATGCACGCAACCCTCGCGAAGCCCAGAGCTTCAAGATGAGTGATCGCTGCCTCATCTGCCTCGCTCAGGTCCAGCTGTACCTGCTCCCCTTGAGGCTCTGCGGCACCCTGCATGTCACAATGAGTGTACATCAGGCTGACCACACTTCACAGGGCACCCCATACATGTGACACGGCATGCTGGCACCGGCATGAAATGTAGAGACACATACAAACCGGCTTCCAAAGCAGCTCAGGCAAAGTGAGATACCGCACAAGGCATGTCAGCTTGCTCAGATCGCACGCAGCGCACACATGTACATCATCGAGCAATCTGAACAGGCCGTCATACGAGACAGACCAATGCACGAAAAGATCCCCAGTCCGTTTCAGTACACAACATGTGCAGACACCCCGTGCGCTTCAGCATGTCAATTGTTGTGATGTGGTACCGTATGAGCGTGGTTTGCAAAGGACCCTCGATTTGTACATGATGAAAGAGAGCGCACCCCTAGTAAAGCACCCAAGGCTGCCTGCGGATTGCTCTGGAGTGCTGACAACAGCTGTGGATTGTGTCTGGCCAGCTCCTGAACCAGACTCAGCATTGTGTTGGGGTCATTTTGCACCAGCTGCTGCAAACGCTGCTGCATCTGAGGATTGCTCTGCAGAGCTTCGAGGACATTGGCCATTCCACCAGCCCCAGCAGCTCCACCAGCGGCTGCGGCGGCCCCTGCCCCTCCTGGCCCCCACATGTCAAGGGGTGCAGCGTTTGGTCCAGTTGCGGCAGGATTTTGTGCAGCAGGGGCACCAGCGGCAGCGGCAGGAGCTGCTGGGGCCGCTGCAGCTGGGATACCCGGGGGGAGCTGTTCTGGCGCTGGCGCATCGCCGCCGGCCGGTGCGGTGGGCGGCTCCAGACCAGCTGGGATACCCGTCATCAGGTACTCAACAGCCCTCTCTGGATTGTTGAAAGCTGCGCGCATAGCACGCTTGACATCTGCCTCTGAGAAGCCCATCTCCATGATAGCTTTAATTGAGGATTGCAAGTCAGAGCCCGTCACAAATGCTGATGCAGGCCCTGCAGGTGGAGCTTCACCACCTTCTGCAGATGCAGCAGCAGGCGCAGGCTCAGCAGGAACTGCTGCAGGTGCAGCTTCCACAGGCTTGGGCTCCGGTGCCGGTGCTGGCGCTGCAGCATCAGCGGGGGCAGGCTTGGGGGGAGCCTTCTTCACCACGACCACGATGACGCTTGATTCTTCGACGCCCATGTCTTCCAGAGAAGCATTGTCGTCGGTCCAACGCTGTAGCACGAAACAAATGTTAACACAGTGGAACTCCAAAAAATACAAACATTTGAGCAGAGACAGCTGTGATTACCTTGCCTTTGCAGACGATTGTCAGCAAATCTCTTTGAAACTTTTCAGCATCCACCTGTGTCTCTATGGCAGCCTTCACATCGGACACCTGCAACGAACAGCCTGTGAGCTCATCCATTGGTCACAAGTGTGACCGTAGAAGTACTCCCCGCCACGAGCAAACGGCTATCAGCAAATTCCTTTGCTTCAGCGATCTAGGTTCGCGGCCCACGGCGTTTTGGACAGACTTTCACCAGGCTGAGTTCGCCAAGGTGTCGGGCAAGAGCGGAAGCACCGCACTTTCATTCCCGCCTGCAACTCCACTTCGAATACTTCTTGCTTGACTGTCTTCACCTTGACTTTCATTTTTTAACTGATCGACGATGTTGACGAAGAAAACTGACGATACTCCCCCGCAGCAGTGTTGGGCAAATGTCGTGTCGTGGCAAATAATAGTTGCAGGACAAATGTCGTTCGTGCCACCATCTGTAACGTACATCACATTCACATCCTGACTGTCTTTGGCACATGCGAACACAGTGAGACAGTTGAAGCTTCGCGAAAGCCACGAAGTCGCACCGACGACACCCAGTCCCTTGCAAGGCTGAGCTGCAGGCACGACGAGCTATCTGGTTCGGTGTGGCCCTAAGATCAATTCAGCACTGCATGAAATTTATCCCAGCTGTCCACTAGGCGGCACAAGGGCCTCACGGTCACTTTCTCCAGGCACAGTTGCCGGTCGTTGACCCGCCAAAGCATCCCTTGGCCAGGGAACAAAGAAATATCAACTCGCCTGATTGTTTCGGTCCGCTTCGACAAGGCTAGGGGTCGGTGTCTGATCACGCTTGCATCGTTCAACTGTTCCTGCGCAGACACTCCTTTCTGTGTGCTTGGTAAATTTGCGATTGGGTACTGTGAATGACATTCGGGCAGATCTGCCACAACCCGAATGCGTCTCGAAGCCAGTGTGCGTCACTGAGTACTGGTGAACGCTGTCAGCACCCATATCTGGCAAATATGAGCTCCATGTCAGCTGCATGGCCCTGCTCTTTCATCTGACTTAAAGGGCCCATACATCTGGCATCTTTCCTGCTACGCACAGCGGATCGGGTCGCGCCTAACAAAGTGTTACTAAACAGAATAACTTATTAGATGGAAGATCAATTCTGTGTCCTTGTGGGGCTGAGCAGCCAGGCCGACCCTTGCCAAACCCAAAACTGTGCCAAGCTACACCTTGGCCAGGAACACATGTATGTCCTTCACCATGGATACTGCAAGATGGGAGGTGGCCAAAGAGAGACTGACCAGCATGTGCCCATGGCCTTGAGCCACAGCACACCAGAGCACGGTTTGCTTGATGCCATGTTGTCGGTGACACCGATGTTCCAACCACGCCCAAAACTTGTCGTGAAACACGACATATGGATCCCCCTGGTGCTGCGCCCTCATGTTTGATCACGGCAACCTGTTGTGGACCCGCAGAACTATGACGAACGTTTCACTCCCACAGTATATGTACCTGCTGTACGGAATGCTTTGGATTGGACGTGCCAGGGCAACTGACACGTGCAGGCAAGGTGTAGTCAATAAGCACAGCATGAGAGCCAAAGACACCACATGTCGTGCTTGCAATCTTCTGGACAAGCTGTTTTTGCCTGACGCACCGTCAACTTGAGCAGGAACTTGAACTAAAAGTGTTTGCGAGAGACTCAGAGTCAAGTAAAGGAGCTTGACAACGAACTATATACATATAGATTCTTGAGGGTGAGCCTGGAACTAGGCTTCCACCCACAACGGTTATAGGCTTGCACTGACACAGTGAGCTGTTGTGGTGGGTGAGCCTGGTGCAGCAGTGGATCGCACACGATGAGGCCAGAGCGAAGATCTGATTTCCGGCTTCCGTCCGAAAGGTCATGCGCCCTGCATGTCCATGCTGTGTTTTGCACCATGCAATCATCACCACCCCCTCCTCTCCGTAGAAGTTGGGAGGAACCGCTGCTTGAACATGCATACAGCACCCCTCTCGCGTCTCAATGAAGCCCATGCATTGTACGCTGCAAGGTAAGGGTGCACATTCGCAAACGATCGCTCCTAAATGAATGCACAATGCCTGAATCTTTCTCGTGCAGTCAGCAGGGGACTCCGCTATGTGGTACGCGGCAAGGCCTCCTCATAGCATCTCTAGTCTATGAAGGAAGCCTGTACGCGCTCAATGCGACCTTGGCGATGTCCTTGAGTTTTGAGTCTGCTGGTCAGAAGTCGCTGACGATGTGGGAAAGTTTACGGAAACAAGCTCGCAAGCTCGAGGGCGAAATAGAAATGAAGCTAGCCTTCCTGTCTCGCCTGTGTAGCGGCTTTGATTCAACCGCAGAGGGATCGCGTGCTGAGCAGGGCGCTTCTCAAACTTCTGTCGAAGTGAAAGGTTTATTGAAACGGCTCAGCGAGGTGCACGCTTCAATGGAGGGTGAGGTCATGGGCAGTGACGTTCGACAGCATACCATAGCACGCCACAAGGATATCATGCAAGACTACTCACAAGAGTTTCGGCGACTCAGTGCACAAATTGAGCAGGTGAGTATACTAGGCTGTGCCAAATCCTGCGCCGGTTCCTGATCCAGATCACAGAACGCAATTCCCGGATCGGTCAGGCAATGCAAAACTTGTTACACACCGGAGAGGCATATTAGTTGAAGGATTTCTTATGCCTAACTCGTTTGAACCATTGATCAAGCAGTCCTGTACATGCAGGCCAAGGACCGTGCAGATCTGTTAGCAGGGGCAAAGGAAATCACCCCGCTCATGGGCGTGACAGTGCAATCAAATGCAAACGCATTGATGAGAGAGCGTAACAACGTGGGTGCCAACGTGAGTGCCTTAGATGATGTTTTGGCTCATGCTGCCCACATTGGGAACTCCCTCAAAGACCAGCGCTCGTTGCTTGACAACATCGGGAACAAGATGATGACCGTCGGATCCAAGTTTCCGGTCGTCAACGGCCTTCTGAACGCCATACGTCGTCGTAAATCAAGGGACACAATTGTGATCACAACTGTTGTGGTCTTGTGCTCTATCCTGTTGCTTACGTACTTAGTCCGAAAATGGTTCTGAGTTCGGGGAATTCATGGTCAATGCATGGTCCTCTTCTCTACTAAACGATTTTATTGTTCGGTTTTTTGTTGTTGTCACAACCAAGCATTAGATGGGCCACACTGCTAGATGGGCTGGCTGATGCATGGATGTCTTCTGCAAGTAACAGGCAACCTGTGCATGCTTACACAACTGATGGGGCACATGGTCATGAGGCGATGCCACAAGACGAAGGTGCCTCACCTACATATTTTCTGTCCGATTGATCATGTCGAGACTGCAGCTGGTGAGTCGACCCGATCAGAAACAGCGATCGCTGCAACCAGATAGGGATCACAGTTTGTCTGTCCCACCGTGAACCAAATTTCGGTGTGGAGCAATTGGCTGGTCGAGTGCCAACATGCATTACTGGCAAGGCATACTCCTGCCCAGGCCAATACATCACAATGGCGCACTTTGACTTAGATGTAGCTGCTGCGCTATGAATATGTAATCATGATCACGTCAGTGTGCAGCCATGTGCTCGGACCCAGGCTTGCTTCATTGCACAATGCCACTGTCTGAAGACATGAGCTGTGTCTCATGCTCTGTACGAGGTAGCTGCAATCTCCTCGGGCTCCAACTATAGCTAACATGCATGTAAGCACTTCCTTTTACTGGGTTGTTTTAGCAGCAGCATGCGACACTTAGGTATTTCAATTAATGTAGACCTCATGCATGCGAGCTTGCTATGCACAAAGCAACGCACGCACGGCTTTCTCATCACCAACAGCATCGCTCCAGCGCGTTGTGTGCGGATCGTGGACGACCACTGCCCCGCAAAGTCACGCTGCAGCAACGGGAACGAAACACTCGGTCCAGGGCCATAGCCCAGCGACAATGGAATTGGCCTCATGCCCAGGAATGACAAACTAAATCGCACTTGCATGCATAGTCCCCACCTCGGCACATGCAACCCCGTGGGTGTCGTTCATGGACTGCACTTTTGTTAGCCATGATGTTGTCAACATGAGCTGCTGTCAGTGATTTTGGGGGTGACGGTCATGTAGATTGCAGATTCGGAAGCACCGCACCCGACCCCGCTGGCAATGCACATGTACAGTGAGTCTGACACAAAAAGCCACTGCAAAGGAATCGTTGTGATTACTTGGTAGAAATCATCTGTACGTGTCACACCCATGAGCGCGGTCTGCCCTAAGCAGCACAGCAAGAGAGGTCAAATATGCAGCATGAACTGCGTTCGTGGTGCATGGACTGGTTTGGGCTGCAACAGCGCAGGTGGCAGCCCGCCCTCAGGCCACCTGGACGGATCCAAACACAGCAGCATGCTTGGCAACAGCATTAAGTGGGGACTGCAGGTGTTCAAGCCGGCACACACTCCAGCAGGTACGTGCTCGTAGCACCAGATCACTACAGCCCTGTGTGCATCGCACTACCCACAACCAGCCTCTGCACACTCTTGACGCAGCGATTCGGCGCAGGGCCGTGCAGGCATGTTCAAGGTGAGCCTTACTACGTGGTGGCTGCACTGAACAGGTAGAATACGAGCAGTGGGCCTGTGGCATTGCGGCCTGCTGGAAGTGGCAGCGGGTCTGCAGGCATGATGCGTTCTGTGCTCAGGCAGTCAGCAGCAAGGCATCGCATAGCCTCTGCTCCTCCCATGTCTGAAAACAAGGGCCTGCACATGCATCTGAGCAGCCGCGTCCGTCCTGTGCAGTGACTCGTACATGCTGTGATGCCTGCCGTTGCGTTGGTGGCACAGCAGCCCCGATCTGGACGGTGTGCAAGGCTCACCCCGACGCAATCTGGGCTATGCAACGAAACGTGCTCCAGAAGCACGTTTCGTTGAAGAAACGAAGAAACGTGCTCCAGAAGGCTCCAGAACTTGCTGCATGTGTACATGTCCGCCTAGACTCAGGTGCCGCGATATCGTTTGTTGCATGGCTGTATCTGTGTGCCCCCATGGATCTGTGTAGCCCGAGGCCCCCGTCAGGAACGCACACTTGCAGCGGCCCACGCCATTTCAATTATAGAAGAAGCTGCGACCACCAGAGACGACAAGCCCCGACTCAAGCACCACGGCAGCGCGTATACGCGTCACTCTCCAGTCGACAGCGCTAATCTGGCAGACAGTGGCATGAGTACACCAAAACTGGTCTACGTTTGTCTTACGCACTTGGCGGAGAGATGCCTCCGTGTGAACAAGCAATGAAGATTTGAACGGATTTGCGCGCGACAAGGTCACAGCACCGCGTTGACGTAGTATTATGCAGATTGCAGCTGCAGGACATACTGGCACCCTGTCTGCACTGGCACTTTTCTGCAGCCCGGTGGCGTGGTGGAGTGCTCGGACACGCAGTGCAGTTATGTTTCGCGTTAAAAGGGGCCCAGCAGCATGCCAGCAGCCCCCTATCGCACCCAGACCACCACGCTGCCAGCCTGCCGAGTCCGGTGGCCAAACTCAGGCCTGAAACTCGCGTGTGCCATCATGCACCACACAGCCTCAAACTTGACACAAGTACCACTCTATGTCTCAATATTGTTACTGCATAGTTCCAGCCGCATCGAGCGTCTATGAGTGATCTCGCCACTGGTAGCTGTAGGCCCCGCTCGCCAGCGTGGGGGTGCCCGTGCAACCTGTCTCTCCACAAGCTTGTGCTGGTGATGACACAGCATAGATTAGTTTGATTCGCTGCTACACCTGATGCTTTTTGTACGCGACGTAAATGGTCGATGGTGTGGTGATCGCCAGGCAACACCGTTGCTGCACCGCTGCCGCTCACTGAACGTCCCAAGGACACCAGTATGTACAAAACTTCCTGTGTATGGCTAATCTGGTCCTGCAAGTGGCCTCGCTGCATCTGTACCTCAGCACGTAGATTCCATCGTTCATATGTGGAGTATGCAGTTCCAGCTGAGTGCAGAGCAAAAGGAATGCAGTTGCCTCCGATCTGCATTCGGTGAGAAAATCTCTAGCTTATCCTACCATGCAATAGAATTCATGATATCCTCCAGTGGTGGAGGTCCATCCAGAACTGTTTCTGCCTGATCGGTGTCCAGCCTATCATTGCGGGCTGCAGTTTGTATATTAGTTTACAGAATATATTTACATTTGCGTAGACTTCTTTGGCTTGATGCAATGGATGTGCTGCGACGACTGTTTCAAGAAGAACTCAGCACAACTCAGCAACCCGCTTGCACACACCAGCTGACATGCACCGTCTATAAAGCTACAGGAGCAGCTGTTGTATAATTTCGAATGGACAAAGAGTGCAGCTGCTGTCCTTCAGCCGGATCAGGAGGCACTGGTGCTGAGCAATGCAGTTCAGCTCTAGAGAGCCCAGAATCATGTACCGCCTGTCCATTCTTGCTTCCATCAATAGAGGCCCAAGCTTTTCTGCACATGACAAGGACTGTGACGACTAACCTGCAGCTTCAGCTGCACATTGAGTGCAGTATGTTGGTATATGCCTGTGCCGGCACCCAGATCGGCACATCTGCGGCACTCATACAGCACACCCAAGGTCACCGTTCTAGAACTGGAGATCACACAGCTCTGAAATCTGAAAATGTGGATGCACCTATCTCAAGGACTATGGATGCCAATATTCAGTTACAGCTGCTGCACATTGCGTGCATGGAGATGGTCTGCGCTTGTGCTGGCACACAATACGGCAAATTTACGGCACTCGAACAGCACAACCCAGCTCACCACTGTGGAACTGGAGGTCGCACAGCTCTGAAATTTGAATATGTTGATGCACCTATGTCAAGGAGTATGGCTGCCAATATTCAGCTGCAGCTGCTGCACATTGCGTGCATGGAGATAGTCTGTGCCTGTGCTGGCACACAATACGGCAAATTTACGGCACTCGCACAGCACACCCCAGCTCACCACTATGGAACTGGAGGTCGCACAGCTCTGAAATTTGAATATGTTGATGCACCTGTGTCAAGGCGTATGGCTGCCAATATTCAGTTACAGCTGCTGCACATTGCGTGCATGGAGATGGTCTGCGCTTGTGCTGGCACACAATACGGCAAATTTACGGCACTCGCACAGCACACCCCAGCTCACTGCTCTGGAACTGGAGATCACACATCTCTGAAATTTGAATATGTAGATGCACCTGTATTAAGGAGTATGGCTGCCAATATTCAGCTGCAGCTGCTGCACATTGCGTGCATGTTGATGGGCCGTGCTTGTGCTGTGCACACCAGACTCTCGCACAGCACACCCGTGTTGACATGTACTCATTCCATTGCAGAGGTTACATACTCCGGTACCTATGCATGTACACTAAGACCCCGCTCAAGTATCAATGGTGGGCGTGTTGCACTTGCTCTGCTGATGACTGCCAGTTTGTTGCAGAGGCATGTTCTTGCTCTGCAACGATGTCTGAGCGATGATCGAATTGGACCTCTTGTTTTGGTGGATTGTGTCGAGCTATGTGTAGCGAGGTGCAGCTGTATGCAGCGAGGTGGATAGGCAGCCATGTTTGCAATGTTTCTGCAGATCTGCAGCCCTTGATGTGGAGCAGTTATGTTAAGACAGCGTGCTGGCACGGTCTTTCGCGATCAGTACATTAATTCCCGCAACGAGGCAGCGATGAATCCATTGAAACAAGTGCAATCAAGCGTGGGGACCAATGCTGCTGCAGCAGTTGGGCTGTAAGGCACACACCGCCTGTACGGCAACTGTGGTGGTGTTCCGTTTGGCAACAAGATATCCCGTGTTCCTGATCCACACTTACAGCGACAGTTTCGGACAGACATCGGCTGCAGCCTCCTTCGCATGTGTGTTCAAAGACGGGCTGCGATCCTTCACCCACACGACAGGCACGTTTTTGTAGGACCTGTGTGCGCACGCAGCGCGGCATTGACATGGCATCCATGAGCACCGCTGTAAGGCACCTGTTGCAAGCTTTCATGTAACCGGCAATGCGACGGTACGGTTTCTTGCGCGTTACTTGCGCTCTGAAGAAGCCGTATTCGACACGAGGATACAGGTGCTGTACGTCAGACACAGCACGTTGCTATGATATAATTCGTATGGTACAGCAGCTAGTCAAACGAAGCCATACTGTGTCATCACAGGCACAGAATTTGCGAGAGAACGGTGGCACGGACAACATCACGCTGGGCCGACAGCTACCAGAGCCAAGGTCACGCAGAGGTGTTCGATGCAGCTGAAATTGAGTAGACATAATCTGAAGATATAGAGTGGTACTTGTGTCAAGTTTGAGGCTGTGTGGTGCATGATGGCACATGCGAGTTTCAGGCTGGAGTTTGGCCACCGGAGTTGGCAGGCTAGCAGCGTGGTGGTTTGGGTGCGATTGGGGGCTGCTGGCAGGCTGCTGGGCCCCTTTCGACGCGAAACATAACTGCGCAGTCGGCGCCAGTCTCGATACATCGTCGGGCTGGGGATGGAGTCCCACGTGTCAAAGCGAGGCTGACAGGCGATGTTCGTTGCTGCAGGAAGAACAAAAGATGGATGAGCTGCAGTATTTCGTTGTAATCAATGAGGATTGGTAGCTTCAGGGTGCCACAGACTGTGAGCTATGCGGCTGTAGCAACTCTGCAGTGTATGTAGCGGCTGTCTTCACTTCGACTGAGTAGCCGTACGCGCTGAGCTTGCGAATAGATCATACTACGGTGCAAATCCAAGGGTAGTGGTCGCCTGTTGTCCGATTACTTTGTTCTCTGAAGGTCCGAGTTCCAGCTCGGCTCGCTGTCATCATAGACGGATTGGTGCCTCATGCAGTCCTGCCATCGACAAGCTGTTGTGTTCCTTGCCGCATATGGATGTTTCACTGCAAACCTGATAGCCTCGCTGTGTGTGAGCGTTATCGACATGCTGTGGTCTCCGTCAGACTCGGAGACGTCAGACATGTGCCCTGCGGTCTTCCATGCACCTGTGGTCATCTAATAGGTCAAAATCATGTTCGTCCGACATGCTCCAGTTTTCAGCAGTTCAAATGTGTCGTCGGCGCAACTTGTTTTCGATGTAAACGCGTCAGTACGGGTGCGCGTGAGTCATGAAGCTGCGGTACCAGGGGCAATCCAAAGCTCTAAATCTTCGTCAGTCTCCGTGTCCACGACGACCTTGAATACTTGTAGGTATTGGACATGGGGGCTGACACTTGGGTGAACCTCGTGCCGTCTCCGCCAAAAGCCGCGAAGCCCAGCACCCCGCCAAAGCCCAGCACTCCTAGCGAAGGCAGACGTGGCGACCGCGTCACCACCAAGGACTTCGGCTGGTTCTGGATAAAGAAAAGGAATACTTCATGTTCCGAACTGCTCGCGTTTTCGGCCTCTCGTCCGGCAATTGAAAGGTCGACGTGTGAAACAGGTACGCCACATAGCATTGAGCGTTGATGCAGGTAGCCTGTTCGCTATGATATTCTATCTGCGCTTGTTATATGCCTTGGTGTATGTGCGTGACTGTTGCGCTGGCGAGCTCAAGCCTCACACGTGTGATGGCGAACTGGTAGAGCTGGTGCAGGCTCGCCCGCTCATGCCGCTGTGCTGCAATCAAATGACCTGGGCCCTGCGCTGTCACGCAGTCAGTCTGGTGACAGCTGGCTCGAAGTCACAAAGGAGGCTGCCAGCAGTGAAGATCTGAGCGATGTTGAGGATGGCACCCTCGTTGCGATTGCACCACGGAAAGGGCCTCGTGTTAGACCTTTGCAACTTAGCAGTACTTCTGGGGCTCCGCCAACAGCTTGTGGAAGTCCTGCTGCACCCATGTTGGAGACGATGAGCCAGCCAAGCATGCCTAACGGAGCATCCAAGGGGGTCCGGCACCGTGCTGGCTTGGATGCAGCATGTGGCTCTTCTCTTGCAGGGAGCAACGCAAAGTCTAGCGGTGGCCTTGATGAATCCTCAACAGCCGCTTCGAGAAGCAAGTCTTTGATTGCTCCCTCCACAAGATCTGGGACTGTTGTTTGTGGAGTGAACGCAGACTCAGACTTGCTTTGGACTTTCCTGGCTGGCATGATGTTATACTTCATGAGTGCCTGATCCTCTGGCAGGTGTGTTTTGGCTTTCTTGAACACATTTCATGCTTGTTTGGGCACATATATCGTGGTGTTGCAGAGGCTCCATCTGTACACTCAGCACTACGGCATGATCTTTGCTGAGCGTGTGGCCAAGATGGCACCTCCATGACATTGTGTCATATGTGCCATCAATCAGGCGCAGCCTGGCAAGCAGGCAAGGTCGCATTTGCGTTGCAGGCACTTCAACAGGATGGCAGCTATGATTCGCTGCGATGGTGATGGTGCTTTGCTCGAGCATGCCGGAAAATGCGGATGTGGATGCCTTCTGTTGTGCATTCTTCAGTCCAGTGTGAAATACTGTACCTCATTTACGCTTGTCAGCATGCAAGCTGAGCATGCCCTTGCCCATGATGAAGCCCTTTCTTTTGAGGATGACATGTGGCCATCGTCTTTGAATTCTTGCATTTATCTGGGTTGTGGTCCCTGTGATTTGGCAGGCCAATGATGTAAAATTGTTACGCACATCTTTGCGTTGATCATGATTATGCGTCCCTACGGTGTAAATGCTACGCATCGTGCTCATGCTGGAGCAACATACTTAAATCACAGCCGCAGAGCTTCGCGACCAGGTAAAGTAGCCAATCGACAAGCAGGCTGGCAGCCACTGCACAGGGCCCAGGTACTGCTGGCATAGCGACATCTCACGTAAAGCTACACCGCACTTCATATCACTTTGAAAGACAGCCGCATGAAACAGCTCAGATACCACTGCAGTGATCAGAGTTCCTGACTCAGCCTGTGCCATTGGGGGCTGCAACGATGATGCTGAAGGCAACAATTCGAATGTGTTGGCCATGGCGAGTTTGACTTTTGGGGGGGCACTGAGTCCCCCCTACGAAGTACCAGCTCGGCGATACCCATGCATGATGTTCCAGCAGAATTTCCTGGCAGCAGCAGGAATGGCAGGTGTCTGATGTGCCACACTTTAGCGCCAGATCCGGAGTCTGTGTAGGTTGCCGCTTGGCACCTACGCTAGAAGGTTACATGAGTTTTATAGTGCATTGGGATCAGCCACTGAATGCAGCGCAATGACGCAGGATAAGAGGGAATGGCTCATGACCTGAAGACAACAACGAGTGGTTCATGTGCAGTGCTATTTCTTGGGCTCATGCATGCAAGACAGCTGTACCATGGTACAGCTGTGCACCGGCTGCTACAAATGCTTTGCTAGCTTTGTATTTGTATGCACTGGATACAGCCACAAGGTGGTTTGGTCCACTTTCCGCGTGTATTTTGGAGCTGTGTGTGTGAGTCGGGACACAGAGACAGCTGTTGGCTGAGCTCCACTGTAGCCCCTGGTCACGGTGCACGAAAGCTGCAGACTTCCTCAAGCACTTGCCTGGACCCATTTACTCTGACGTCGAGGTGTATGCAGCTACTGCAAAACAAAAAAAAATGAAATTTTAAAATCTAATTAAATATATATAAAAACACTTACACTAGCAAAGTCAGATGAAGTACATTAGGATCGGCAGGCATACACAAATTCACTGCCTTGCTTGTGGCCCAACCACGGTCGTACCACTATCTCAAGCTCTTGCTTTCGATTTCTACTTCAATTGTTGTTCGACTTGATCAATGGACATCGATGGACTGCCGCAGATCCATATCAGATGAAACTTGATGCACCATGCACATGTGTGCCACACGATACACACGCCACGCACGCATCATCCGCATGTATGACACTCCTGAGGCTTGCTGCATGGCTGCAGGGACTGGCACTGCCTCCAGACAGCTCGCCGGCTCCATGCGCGGCCCCTCCACGACGCTCTGCCACGCGGGCGCCCGCCAGGCCGGCACCGCTGCCCCGCGGGCGAGCCGCCATGCGGGCAAGGCAGTTCTGATCATCGTCGACGGGATGCACGGTCCCGTCTGCCGACATTACCCGAGCAGCGGGCCGCCCGTCTCTGCCCACACGGCGCCATCTCCTGTGGGTCACCGCCGCCCCTCTCTCGTGCTCAGCCCTGCAATCCATGGCTGCGTAGTCTTGTGTCGGTATGTCATGTCACCGCCGGAGCGGCACCACTTTACGCAGCAACGGCTTGGAGTGATGTGCCGCGCTGCAGCGATCAGGTTGCGGCTGAGTGTGGGGGGGGGGGGGGGGGGGGGGGGGGGGGGGCTACGGCCTGTAGCGGCGGGTGGGCTCGGTGGAGGGCGGGGGGCCTCCTGTAAGGCTGCCTCGGGAGGCGGATGTGATGTGGGGCTCTGCAGGGGTGCGCGCGTGTGGGTGTTGGTTCGGGTGTCTGTAACCGTGGGCGCGGGCGTGTGGGAGGTAGTGTGTACTGGATGCGGGATTGTCTGCTTGTAGGTGGTGTTGAACGGCTACGGAGCCTCGGATTTTTGTGTGTCGGCTATCAACTGCGATGCTGTTTGTATTGTCTTCGTGTGCGGTGGTTCTGGCGGTGGTGTCTGCCTCTCCACCTCGGCCCTGGTCGCACGTTTAAATACTTTGAATTCAGGCAGCAGCAGCAGCCTCGGCCTGTGCAACTGCACATGTAAAGTAAAGTAAATCTGAATTTACTGAGCCGTATCCTATTGGACATTGACAACTCCGAATTAACGGGACCACATATGCTACATGTGCATGCTTGAGCAAAGGGCTGCTCAAACAAGCGACCGCCACCACTGCCGATGGCATATGTTGTCGCCGACACGTCCAGGGCTAGGGCCGGGCCGGCCTCTGGGGAACGGCGCTGCGTCTGTCGGGGTAATTGGCTGAGCCTGGAAGCGCGTGCGGTTGTGGTGCGATTGTGTGCTGCTTCTGATCTGAGGGGCGGTAAGCAACAAGGGCACAGAACAGTTGCTCAAGTGTGTAGAGTGGGTTTGCACACGGCGGTGCCCACGGTCACGCCGCAGCAGAGGGCAGAGCTGCACGTGTACCACAGCTGGCCTCGCTTGTGATGGATCGCCAAGTGCGGCTGCAGATGATGCAGGACGAGGATGTGTCTAATGGAGGTCACGGCCGGTGAGATACTTCGCACACAGGATGCAGCGTATCAAAGAGGGCAAGATGTGCAGGATACTCGCTCGCTTGCGACCGTGAATGTGGTGCTCGACGGTGCACGGTCAGCAGTCGTACCGTGCTGGCTTTTGCACGCGTCTTCCGCCGTGGAGTGCTGTATGGTGTCCTCGGGCCAGCTCACTGGTATTGACGGCACCGCAGCTGGTCGGAAGCGCATGATCTGGGGATACGATTCGGGACGCAGGTGTGCACACCGTCGAGCGCTGTGTCGGCACGCTATCCTGACACGTATTGTGATATCGGTTCATCTTCCACGTTGGAAAGGTGTTGTAGCTGACCATGGCTGGCCTGTAGCGTATTGCGCTTCAAACAAGCTCGACGATTTGCGTGCCACGATTAGTAAACTTCTGAACGCAGACTTGTACATAGCCAAGGAGCCCGAAAGGCAGCGCAGCGCGCAGATCGATCGCTCAGCGTATCTAAAGGATATGCAGCATCCGGACAGCATCCATGCAATCGAACATCGTAGCGTCCGACAATGTGTCTACGCGTGGTTCCGGAACACATTGCATGCGCCATGGCATCTGCCGCATCAGCGCACAAGGGTGACATGCCTGACGAAGCACGCCGGCGCAAAAGAACCGACAGGGCACCGGCCCGTCCAGTAGTCTGTTTGATTGATTAGTCAGTAATTTTTCGCACTCCTGGGGCCGTCTGAACGAAGCAGGCGTCAGATAGTGTTTATCGACCAATTGTAGCTACGGCTCAAAGCTTACGGAACAAGTCACACATTGCCTGATGTGGTGGTATACAACTCCGGACTAGGACATCTGATACCTGAAGCGAAAGGTGTGGTCCAGCGCGGTGCTCCTCGGAACGCCTCGGTATTCCTCGGCGCAGCCTCGCAATGAGCTCGGCAACTCGAGAGAGAGGTCACGAGAAGGGACGTATGAAGTTTGTAATCATGCTGTGGCTGTCGCGGGGCTGCTGCAGACACCGTTTGCCTCTCCCTGACAAAGGCACTTTTGGCAATTGTCCGTGATGGGCGCAGGCAGCACAGATATTCCGCCCTAACGAGTGAACACACAACTGACGGCCCCTGTCAGTGTACGATCGTATCACGTCGTATCTGCGCTTTGAATTACTATTACTATAGTGACGCCGAAGCTGGGTGTGTCCGTGCGGACGTACACCTCGGAACTGCACGCCATCCTTGGCGTCTGCGCAGGACAGCGATAGACAGTCCTGAGATATGGACTCCCTCTGCTACATGTTTTGGTAGCGGCGCCCAGAGTGACATTTTCGGCGAGGCATCTCACAGCACTGCTTCAGTTGCCGATGGTGGTCTGATACGTCCATGGATACCACAGTTCAATCATCTCAAGGAGCACCGTTGATGTTCTTTCACACAGACGACAGTCCTCCCGATGCAGGCTATGGCATCAAGGCATTCAGCTACGGACCACCTCCACAGCGTCGCCCATGGCATATCGCTTGCCAATGAGACACCGCAACGCATCCCTACACCACAAGCCAGTCCCAACATCATGCATGTCTCAGGCGCTCCGTTTAAGGCGCCACTGCAGGCAAGCTATCTTTCAGAGGCATCTGTTCGAGGCCTGCGCCCATGGCAACTCGACCAAGCTGGTTGCAGGCTGGAGTGTGCATTCGATCGTGTGCTTGGGCACGGTGGCTTCGCAAGAGTGTATTCTGGGCAGGTGCGATCCTCTGAGCATGGAATCCAGTTTGCAGATGTACAGATGCTGGCCTGCCGATGTCCAGATCTGCCAGTCGTGCTGTTCATGTCTGCATGTGGCTGAGTGGAATGGCCAAACTCGTACCTGGCGACTCTGCACAGGCCCTGTGTTAGGTGGTGACCTCGGCAATTCTGGCAACCAGGTAGACTTGTTGCGGTCGTGTTTGCAAAACTCCTTGTGCGTGGTGTCCTTGATCCACTGTGATGAGAGTGCATGCAGGTGATGGCGGTGAGTCCTCCCTGCACCAACCTGGCTACTCGTGTGGCAGCGCTGTGGGTGTCCGTCCGGCCAGTTGTGCGCCTTGGATCGAGAGTTGTTGCCATGAGCCCCTTGCAGCCCCTCCTGTCTGCGTCCCGGCTGCTCCAGAAAATCACCTGGCTTGTTGTAGTGAGAGTGGCTGAGGCCTGGGGTTTCGCCAGGCCCTGTGCAATCAAAGTGCTGCAAGACACATGTTCGAACAAGGGCGCGTACGGTACCAGAAGCATCGAGCACGAGGTCCTCATTAGCCTGCATGTGTCGCATGCATGTGCATCCTGCCCGTTCGTTGGAAAGGCATATGGGTACGAGGTCGCGTCCCCGACGAGGCCAGCTCCGCCCGCCCCTCCCTGTGGCGCAGAGGCACTGCCACCTCCGGCCACCACTGAGCACTGTGAGCCCAATGCGGTGCTCCTGGTCCTGGAGCCGTACGTGGCAGATCTGGAATCCCGCCTCCGGGAGCACGAGCGCCATGCCAGCTCTCCCGGTGCGGAATTCCCATGCCGGAAGTGCCACGAAGCCGCTGGCAGAGCACAGTGTCGGCACGGCTCGGAGGATGCCAGCGGGGCCGTGAGGCAGCTGCTCCTGGCGCCTGTGTCTGCAGCGCGGCTCACTGCAGGCGCGGTGCTTGAAGCCTGCTGCCAGCCGCCCCCAGTCAAGGGCGCTCGGGGGTACACACGCAAGGTCGCGAGCCTGTGGGAGTATGCCTCCAGCATCAGGCGGGCCGGCCTGCAGCTCTCTGTGGCGGAGGTGCTGCGGCTTTCTCTGGAGCTTGCAGAGGCCATAGCTGCAATCCATGACAGAGCACACGTGCGCTCCCCGTGGTGTCCCGTGCTGCGGCGAGGCATCTGTCCTCCGGGGCCGGGCACATGCTGCACTGTGAGAGAGACCGCACCACAGAAGGCAAGCGTGTCGACACAATGCAGGGGACGTCAGGCTTGTAGTACTGTTTCTTGACAGCAGCATGTCCTGCGAAGCATCGCTACGTCGCTTTTCTGACTCTGCCACAGCGGGCATCAGCCGCTGCTGCACTGAAAAACATGCCATCAGTGATCGTTCGTCATGCAGGTGATGCACCTCGACATCAAGCCCCAGAATGTCCTGCTCGACCGCGATTTGCACGTCAAGTTGGTCGACTGGGGTCTGGCAGCGGCCTTCACTGCAGATCGGCGGTTCATCATCCTTCCCCAGCTCGGCCGTGGCACGAGGCCCTACACTGCGCCCGAGATGTTGGTGCGCGCCCCTGTGGCTGTGTCGCCAATCATGTACATGCACCCCTGTGCAATGTCGCTTGCTGCTCTTCCGATGCCTCGAAGGGCGGTGTTCTGCGGTGTTTTGCCATCGTGCGAACGACTGTGAAGGCAGTCTTCCTCGTGCGATGTGCTGCATGCATGCCCGAGGTGTTCTGCCGCGATCGGGGAAGAGCGGCATACCTGGCAATATGCCCCGGCTGTACAGCATCCCCGCCTCACTGCGGCTGTTTGCTGAGTGACGGCGGCATGTGCAGCTCCTCGGCGCGACGGGCACGATCACCCCGGCAGCAGACATCTACTCCTTCGGCTGCTGCATGCTGACGATGTGTCACAACGGCCGCACGTCCGCGCTGGCGGGCCCTGCCCACGAGCCAATCGGCCTGCTCAAGCAGGGCATCACCCGCGGCACGGACCTCGCGCCATTCGTGCCACCCGAGCTCGACAGCATCCTGAAGGTGAGCCGCTGCCGCCTCGGCGTGCTATCCTGTGAGCCTTCTCGCTGAGAGTGCCTGTGTACTTGGCCATGCGGGCCGCTTCCATGAGTCATGCATGGATGCAAATGTGCAGTGTGCGTGTCATGTGATGCGCCGCACCCCGGGGCTGGCCGTCACCAGTAATCATGGGCTCTGCCGTGTGGGCATACCATAGGACTTGACATGGCTTGCACATCCAGAGGGGCTGGCGTAGGGCAATGTAGAGACGGCAATGTGGACACGCAGGTGGCCTGCATGTTTGTCTGGGGCGTGTGCGATGCATGACCGGCGTGGACCAGCTGGTCCACGCGTGTGGTGTCACGCAATACGTGCCTCCGGCAGCGTCTGACGCAGAGTGGAGCATGCAGGCATGCTTGTCTAAGAATCCGTTCGACCGCCCTAAGGCAGCGGAGCTCGTCGCCGACTTGAAGGCAGCCCGCGCTTCATGTGAAAGCCTTAGCCCCAGGGGCGCCTCTCAGGAGCGCTGCCTCATCGACACAGCATCGCCGTGCATGGGGCCGGCGTCGACGCAGCCGTGCCGCCAGCACCTGCCCCACCCCCCGTCCTTTGCAGAGCTGCAGCAGCGGTACCAGCACCTGCGGGTGTCTCTCGACGTGCTAGTGCCCGGCCGGCAGCCTAGCCCGAAGCTAGGCATGCCGCGGGGCAGCCCGTCAGTCACCCCGCCCGGGCTGTCGGCCACCCCGCCCGGGCTGAGTGGGTGCGGCCTCTTCTCACGCAGCGGCGCTGTCCAGTTTGAGTCGCGCAGCCGCTCCGGGGAGAGCATGCAGGGCGGCACTGACGCCGCCATCCCGTCGCGCAGCGGCGAGCTGCAGCCGGGCAAGAGGATGCCGTACACGACGAGTGTGCGGGTGGGCCTCGCCGGGATCTCACGCCCTCTGCATGCGCTCTCCTCGCACTCGAGCTCAGGGTGGTTTTCCGATGGCTCGGTGTCGTGTGCAAGCTACCCCGCGCCCTCTATGGCGTAGGGGGCACCCCAGCCCCCCCACACACACAGGAAGTAATTGGGGCATCGCTGGCGTAGTCAGTGACGGTCACGTCTTTGTCGTGCCTCAGAGAGCACGGGCACTCTGAAGAGTGCCATGTACAGTAAGGTAGTGTTGCGTCAGGCGACCTGACAGGCTGTAGGTCTACATCCTGTCAGGCTGTCGATGTACAGAAGTAGATCCAGGCTGATGTAATATAATCGCTTATCGCGATGCTTGCTCACCACTGAGTCACGAGTGACTTGCCCTGGCATAATGCCTGCCAGTATGCAGGCGATGATGTATGTCGCACCTTCAGCATGCATGCACAGCTCTTGCCTTGGTGGTTGTGCGATGACACCAGGCAAGATCTCGTTGCAATGCGTCGTCGTAGTCAAACAGAATTGTTGATGGAACTGTGTTGGAGACTCGGGGGGAAAGGCCGGTCATGTACAACCGGTGGATCTGCGGTATGACAGGAGTGTGTACATCAATCGGTAACTCAGGGGCAGGGGTAAGAAGTACCGCGCGAGGCACTGCATAATTAATTTATGTGCTACCTGTACCACATGAGTTAATGATCGAGGTCCTTGCAATGGGGTGATGCGCAGTTCAGTTCACATCAACATACCAACTCACAGTACCATATACAAGCTGTACATGTCTAACACAGCACAGAGTCGGGTCCCAGCCTCCCACCACCAGCAGTGGTCACATAGACAATAGGTATGAGCTTCATTCACGATTACATACACCACAAGAAATATACAAATGGTACTGTCACTGCTGAACAAATGACGACTGGATGCTTTGCAGCATCACCACCTGACTAGACTCACCATACCAACCTCTTTGCATGATTGCCCAGTCGAGGGCTTCATCATTTTGAATGCAGCTGTGACCATCGGGATGTGTCAATACCCAGCTAGCACGTTATTGCAGAGCCAGCCCCTTCTCAGGAGCACGCCAGCAGGTGTACGATGGATTGCACGCCCACTCGCACTGTTGCCTGGCCCGATACGGAAATTGCGCCTATTTCGCAGCCTCACAATAGTTCTCTCGACATGTCTTGCTCGACCTCAATCATCTTCACTTCCATCCCACGCATGCCATGGCGCACCAGCGGCACTGCCGAGAATGTGGCGTGCTACACTCTCAAGCACCATGCCGCAGCAGGGATTCATCGGGAAGGTTTATACAGGTTGAAAAAATATGTTGCACTCTGGATGCCTATGGCGACGGTGTCGTCACCTGTTCAAACTCGGCCTCTCCCAGGTCTGGCCAGGCCTGCAGCCAGGCCTGGGAGCGGCGAGCTGACAATGAAGAAGCATCTTCAAAAATGTATCCCTTCACTTCGGGATCTTCTGATCTCGAACGTCCCTAGGATGAAAGCGTCTTCGAGACTGGTCCCAACCCGGGACGCAGAGCGCCCGCATCGTTGGCCATGGCGAGCGCCCACAGCCAGGTACGGCCCGCATCTGCCACCTGCCACTTCGTATACTCTGCAAAGTGCACTCGCAAAGAAGGAGTCGCAAAAATGGCTTCCGCAGCAGCCAATGAAGGTGGGATCTTATACGTGGCTAAGTGGGAGCGGCTGAACTTCTTGTTGTGCAAAGCGGCGATGTGCTCGAAATTCAGCTGCCTCAAGATCATCTGCCGCAGAACGCTACATGCCTTGGCGGATAAGAAACTCCGCGTGTGCTGCTCGGGCACCGGCTTGCTCGAGCCGAGCTGCACGTGGTCGTATAAGCTCATGTGTGTTAGGATACTCTCTGCGGTCAACATGTTAGTGTCAACTCGAAGTGCTTGCTTGCAAGAATGGCGCTACGTGGTCGTACTCCATACATATGTGCCCCGGCCAAGCCTAGTTTCGGGACGCAGTCGCGTTGTGTGCCAGCTCGCACCATGGCATGGTGGCCGCTTGTAGAGCTCCGATCGAGTGCCCCCGTGAGACCCCGCGGCGCGCTTGGGACGATCCTCCGCATGCTGACAGCACATGGCTGGCGGCCCTTTCTCATAAAATCCACAAGTACAGGATGATCCAGGAAAGCAAGAGCGCCATTATGTCCAAGACTATCTTCGCGTTGATGAGACAGGTTTGCTGACTCCAGGATCCCCGGACGGGCAAAGAACCGAAGAGGTCACTTTGGTGTACGTAACCCTGTACGCCGCAGGTCAACGTGCGCCTGTTGATACTTCGCACGTGCGCCCATGCTACGAGGCCAGCGACGGCCGCGCAAGGAGCGCTTCACACATCCCTCGCCACGTTTGTGCGCTGCTGCTTGCCACTCCTGTCCAGTCATCACGAGGATAGAATTTCTGCTTGCAGACTGGACACGTATAGCTGTAACCGAATGTGCTGCTACCGATGTGTACTAGATAATCGTGATGTTATTTTCCGATCTCGGCTCACCGTCTTGCTGACGGTTGCGGCTACTATCGCGGTGGTGGACACAAGGAGCACGCGATTTGAGCGCGCCCGCGCAGATGCTCCATGCAGCATATCGCGTTAGTGGATGGATGGTACTATCACGAGCGCCTCTGTGGATTTGTGGAGCGCTTCCATATGTTGCTACCACCGATGATGCTACTGTTTGGGACTAGATAGCTACGTCAGTCACCCATAATGCGCCCGTCAGTGTTGGTGCACTTCTGCGCATGCAAGCGACCTCCCACGTCCCGAGACATCAGCGGCATTTGCAGTCACAGGTCCGAACAATACACAATTGACTTGGAGAAACGCGACAACATCAAGTAGCTGGCGTCAGCATAGCATTGCCGGCGCAAGTGACCAGGGGCACTCATTCAAAGTCAGGGCTCGATTTCGGCGCCCTCCTCCGCCATTTCGTGCCGCATACACACCGTGCTTTCAGCAATCCGTTCATATATAGCAACACTTGTGAACTGCGTGCTGCTATATTTGGATCAGGCGCAAGCCTCTGCAGCTATCTGTACAGGCAATGCGCTCTGGTCGCGATACCGGTGCCGTGGCTCGCTGCAGGCCGCATAGGCACTGCAACAGAAACAGCGGCCACCACCATAGCTCTCACACAAGTCGATGAAGGAGAATGCAGGCCTGGTGGACATCATACTTCCTTTGGGGCTTTCAACCGCATCTCCGTCCGAGGCTCCGAGTCCATAACAGCTTCTCAAACAAGGAGCCTGACATTTGGGCGACTAGGCATTGGTTCTTACGATTGCTAATGAAGCAATATACTCGTTGCCTCCAGTGGGGCATGCACGTACCAGTGCAGCAAACAAAGCAGCCCAGTGTAGCGTCGCTGCAGCCACACTTGCTGTTCCGGAGGCCCAGCACACATCAATGGGACCGGTTGCCACAGCATTTTGGATACAGTGTCACACAATGATAGTAACAGGCAAGCCGCTCTCACAGCACCGGTTCTCTTCTGCAACTGTTGCCAGTGCTGCTTGTGTGTTGTTGGGCAGGGCATGACTCACAACCGATGAGACAGCGGACACTTGCCGTGACGCTACCATCGAACCACACAAAAGCATCCTTGGACTGACCCGCAAAGCTGGGGAGCATCACCGGCACAAGTCTGATCCAACCGCTCCTATATGTGTAACAGCATTCAGGCTGCATGCACCCCACGCAGGCACCACAGATCCCAGTTGCAAGTCTCAACGTACAATCTGCAATGGGGACTACACCACACTACATGCTGCGACCGACGCGCCCAAGCAGTAAATCACAGTTCCAAGGGCGCCTGCATGCGACTCTCCGCTCGCAGGCATCAGGCCAACGATTCCAGTCAGCGAGGTGAAACACACCCACAGGTGACAACTCTTTTTTTTCATGACACCACTGGCTCGGCATCCACTGATGAAGGTGGCGTTGGTCTGCTTTGCCCCGGCGGTGCTGCCGGCCTCTCCGACCTACACCTAGTAACACATGACACCAAGCTCCCCTGCACCAGCTCCACACCTGCGGCGCTCTAAATCTCACTGCCACGCAAGCCTGCCTCCCCGCCAGGACGACCACTCCCGCAAGTACTGAGCCCCTCCCCTACATGCTGTAAGCTACACCCCTCCCCTCCACTACGCACACACACGGCTGCAGCTACGGCCCGATCGAAAACGGGTCATCCGGGTCTGCTCTGTCATGGTCGCTCTCCTCACCTCCTACGCCCAGCAGCGAGGCCGGGCCGGTCTCCGCCGCCGCCGCCTCCCCGTCGCCGTCGCCGCCCTCGTCGTGCAGCAGGTTGCCACTCGTGAAGCCCTCAGCCGCTCCGCCGGGGCGCTCCCGCGCTGCGTGCTCCGCGCCGGCCGCGCTCCCGGGCGACTGCAGCCCGTACGTGTCGTTCACGTGCAGATGCGACAGCTTCATCGCCGTCGCCCCGGCCCCGGCGTCCCGGCCGCCATCGTCGTCGTCGTCCACGTCCGTATCTGTTAGCCCATCCACGCCGTACGCATCGAACGGTGCGTGCGGAGTGGAGAGCTCCGCGGCGAGGGAAGCGCTTCGGTTGTGCGGCGGCGGTGGAGAAGTCGCGGAGCCCGGGGCGCCTTCAGGGGAAAGGGCGCTCAGGGTGCTGCGATACGCGGCGCTGCCCGCGGCGCGCGCTTTGCCGGCGACATCGTGGAAGCGGTCCCGCATCTTCTGCGTCCAGTTGGTCATGTCAGAGGTGCCGCGGCCGCCGGGATGCAGCAGGTCGTCTAGCGGCAGCTTGATGAGGCCCTCCTGAGACTCGATCTGCATGCATGCATGCGTGTGGCGCTCGGGGCACGTGCTCCCGGCGGAACCCGTGAGTGCGGCACACCAGCTCGCAGCCGGCAAGGCTCCAGAGAGAGTACATGAGGTATGTGAGGGATGCCGGCTGCCGGCGCCATTGCCGCAGAAACAAGTGCAGCCCGGCCACAATCCGGGTGGCAAGTACAACCCCCCCCTGCTGCCAGCTCGGTGTGCAGCTGTGCTAGGGTCGGCACGGCCGCACCCGGGCACAGCCCCACGGCGCCGATCCTAACGACAACACAAAAACACCGCGGCCGCATGGATGCAGCATGGGCAGCGTATCGCTGCGCGATTCAGCGAAGAGTGCCGGCAAAGCCCGCGCCGCACAAGCGCGCGCACACGCATGCGGAGGGATACAGCTGCTGCCCGGGGGGAAGACGTGGCGGGGCAAGGGGAGGGGGGGGGGGGGGGGGTGTTGCGAGGAATAAAGGTAGTCAAATCACCTTGACGAGCTCGACGAGGACGTCCTGCAGCGCGCCGTCTGTTCGTAGCAGCGCCCACGGGAAGTACCAGTCATTGAGGAGGTCGTCCATGAGCATCAGCGACTGCAGGCGCGCGGCGAGGACGCCGGCGTTGAGGCTCGCGTACAGCCACGCCTGCACGCGGCGCGTGCCGACGAGCCCCGACAGCGGCACGTCCACGAGGCCCATGCATCCAGCTGGCGCGATCTGGCTCCACCCTTGGTCTGCAGCCTGCATGCATGGCGACGGGGTTGCGCCCGGCCGCGCTTGAGAGAGTGGGTGGGTGAGACCAGGCCCGCGAGGCTGTGTGGCAGTGGAGGTTGGTGTGGTGTCAGGGCGGGCTGGAGAGACAGGTGATGTTGCGTGTTGGCATGGCGCTGGTGACCTGAGATGTGGCTGAGGTGCACACATGAGTCAGCGAGTGCAGCACTCTCGCAACTGTGAGTTGTCACTTACCACCTACTTGGCAGCGTGAGAGCCTCGGAAGCCAATTGTAGCAGAGCTGTGAGCGGGCAGCGATTTAAAACTTGCATGTTGCAAGGCTAGCCAGCCCGCATACTGTGGCGACAGCGTGGTGCTCTAGGCAGCGATATGAGCTGGATCACAGAGGGGAATGAGGCAGATTGTCGGATGGTGGCAGACCTGAAGAACGTCAAAGGCCGTCGGATTGGTGCTGCGGGCCTGCATCATCAGGTTCTGGGCCCACTGGGAGCTGGACCCCAGCATGGAGACAGCTGGCAACACACTCTTCCAGTCCGGTCGCAAGCCATTCTCAAACACTGGCACCTGCACGCGCACCAAGACTCGCCATGCTCTGAGCAAGGAGACCGAGCACTGCAAGAAGTCTGGCGTTGTGACAACGCGACCAGGCGCTGGGCCACACCAGCACGTTGACGAGCATCATCAGGCCGTAGCTCTCGCGCCCCAGCGGAGTCTCTTGTGTTGCGTACTGGATTTCCGCTTGAATGTCACCTGCAGAGGCTCTGCACTTCCGGGCAGCTGGTCGCTCGTCAACACGTCAGCGAGGGGCGCAAACACACGCACCTGTAAGCGTCACGCACTGAGCCATGAGTTCATCGCGCTGCATTATGATCTGCTCTTGTCTGTCGGCAGTGATCGCAGTCTCTGTTTGCAGGCGGTGCTTGTCGCGCTGCTCGCAGGCCTGGATCAGGTCCTTAGATGCACGCTCATCAATTGCATGTCCAAGCTGCGGCCCACATCCCAAGATCAATCGTTAGCAAAGCTTAGTAAGGGCGTGCTTGAGGAAAGGCTGATGAATGTGGAATTCTTCCCCATCCTCGCAATCGCTCTCTGACCACCAAGCCAAAGCGCTAGAACAGCGCAGAGCAGGATCGCCCGACGTTATCAGCAAACGCTCAGTTAAATTGCGACGCGAAGCCCAGGCTGCCATGTCGGCAGTGTCTTGCAAAGGCGTGCCGATCATGATGACAGATGAGCGGACGCAGCGCAGATATATACATCCAGGAATCACGGCACACCTGTGACGAGTACTGATCTACTGCTCCAGAAACCGAAGCAGCAGCCTCTTGCGCGGTGTGTCCCGCGGCAATTGCTGCTTCTTGAGCAGTCTTGCCCACCTGCTTAAGCCACTTGGATGCTCCAGACATAACGGTCTGCGCTGTAGCCGCAGTGGACCTGAATTTGTCATTCTGAGTAGGGATGTCATCGGGGGATGGTTCACTCTCTTCAGCAACGGGCTGCATCGTGTTCGATGGAGCAATATACTGTTCCTTGAGACACGAAATCAGGCCGACTTGCCGAGAATCCTTGACATACGCTGGCATACAACAGCATATTCATTCAGCGACCAATTGACACGGTAAGCAGCTGGCCAGCACGAGCAGCATCTCCGCACATGGCGCAGGGCTCGTCTCTACACGCCGTGCATGTCACACACATGCACAGCATGCATATGCAAGCGCATCCTTCGTGAGCCTCGTGATGACACATTGTCATGGCTGCAGGGTTACAAAGGCCTGATGGTCCAGCTCTGCTCAGCGAGCGAGCCGTCCGCATCGATCTCAAACCGCCCCTTCAACCCACACTCCTCCAGAAACGCCGCGATCGCAAACGCGTCAAACGAGTCCGCCACCAGCGCGTTCCGGAACTGCAGCGTCTGGAGGCCCCAGAGGTTCGCCCCGCCCTCCACCACCACCGTCCAGCTGCCGCCGCCGCCCGCCCGCGCCTGCACGTTCTCCACCCGCGCCTTCAGCGCGTACCCGTTCTTCACAAACACGTCCAGCAGGCCCTGCACCGCGGCCGCGACGTCCTCCAGCGGCGCCGCCGGCGGCAGTGCCGCAGGGCACCCAAACGTCTCGCCCCGGAAGTCCCCGCGCAGGTACCCCACGATCGTGCGCCCGACCTGTAGCTGCAGCCGCTCCGGCAGCTTCTTGTTATCGGACAGAGCGGCGTCGCGCTTGACGACGCGGTACGGCCGCTCCAGGGCCTCCCCCTCGCAGTTCTCGCAAAACTCCTGCACGCCACGCACTGGCGTCACTGCCACTGCTACCCGTGCACCACGGCCCCACATGCACGGGTACATGTACAAGGCACCGGTCGCTTCACGCAAACACAGACAGCGTGTCACGCACAGCGTTTCTCCCCACCCACCGCACGGCCAGTCTCAGATCGATCGATCTCACACCGCCGCCGGTAATTGAGATCGGGAGTATTTCGGCCGGTTACAAGATGTGCAACGACGACTCTATGAGCAGTCTATGAGCAGTCATGACAGGACGCAGCTGCGGCCTCTGTCAAAGCATGCAGCTGGAGATAGCTCAGCGGGGGCGGGGCGGACGGGAGTGGCCGGGGGTGCAGGAAGGGGCAGACCTGGAAGACCTGGGGCGCGTCGGGGATCGCCTTGGAGAGCGTGGCGTACTGCGAGAAGGCGATGAAGTCAAAGTACAGGGGGCTCGCGAGGTTGCCGATCGGCACCTGCAGCGGGTCCACGAGGAACTTGTACGGCTCAAACTCCGACTGCCGCAGCTTGAAGAACCGGATCTGCACCACACGCGCCATTGTCTCTTAAGGACACGGCAAAGCAGTCCTGATTTGCTTCACAATACACGCGCCACGCCCTCAGCACCGACGCGCCACGCACTGCGGAGCAGGAGCATTGCATGCTCGGTGGCGGTGTTGGGCGGCAGCAGCGCGACACAGTGCCAGTGGCGGCCACAAACCCCGGGCGCCCGAGCGCGCACGGCCGCCGCCGCCCCGGACCCAATCCCGTGTCACTACCTGCCGGCCCACTGTCGTTATCTCCCTTGCCCCCCGCCGAAGGGGGGGGGGGGGGGGGGGGCACATCCTGGCCACCAACAAACGAAAGGTATCACAGCCCCCGGCGTGTACGGCGGGTTGCTGTCGCTGTGGGCAGGAAGAGGTGGGCGTGTGGTGCAGGCCCCGTCGCCGGCCCCGCAACGCGTGCGCTGCATCGCAGGTGGTGCTGCTATACAATTTGCCGTTGCATGCGGAGGTGGAAGACGGGTCTGCGTGCGGCTTCATGACACGATGGTGCGGGGGGTGATCGTTCCCTAGCGTTGAATGTGGCGTGGAGGTGAAAAAAGGTGCCGAGCCTGCAGCTAGCGGCTTGGCACCAGGCTGACAGGGCGGAGCAGGCGCAGGCGGGCTGCACACCGTATTACGTGTATGGGAATGCAGCAGGGCGATGCTGCGGGATAGGCTGAAGTCCATTTCGGACAGGCTGTGGTTTGAGCATACCTGGAACTGGTCCATTGCGATGAAGTCTAGGGCATCGACGGCTTCATATGTCGATCGCATCAGCAGGACTGCGAAGTTCAGGACAAGCTGCTTCCTGCAGGCAGGCTCGACTCACGTCCCGCAGTGGCCACGATTAGCTGTAGAATGAACACTAGCAGCTGTTTCCGCCGCGGCGTGGCCACATGTGCACCGTTACTCCGGAGGATCCTCCATGCGGTACGGGTGTTCTTTGAATCAGCGGGAACGGTCACAAACAGGAGATACTTCAACTCAAGGTCTGCATGCTAGGTGATGTAGCGATTAGAGAGCATGCCGTGGCAGTCGGACTGGGCCGGGCTGGACTTTGCCAAACGCGGACCACGGAAGCTGGAAGCCGGCCACGCCTGCTTGCGCTGCCTGCAAAACAGACCATTGCATATTTTCCGTCATGGTGGCGCTGCAACGCTGCACCAGCATGCGGGTACCTGGGACGGTGGCATCTGAAAGGACGTGGATCACACGTTGGGCAGCGAGCACTGCGACGCCAGTGCCAGCATCCCAGCAATATATCCTCTCCTGGATGCGCGAACTAAACTATCATGTTCATTCTTCTGTGAGTCCGCCATGCATGGTCTTGGGGTACGTAGGAGCCTTGGCCTGTGCCTGGTGGAGATGCTTTCCCCACTACGGGCTCGTTGTGAACACTGACCGCGCATGACCACCAAAGTCAGTCAAACAATTTCGTTTGAGTAGAACGAAGACAATGAATTGAAGCGGTGGTCCCGGTACACAACGATGAAGTTCTAATGTGCCTTCACGTTCGCAACGATTCGCCCGGTACTCAAGTGTAGAGGCGGCAGTTCAACGGCGAGCCTTGATGGGCGTAAGATGACTGAGTGTGTGATCCTCCGTGAGCATACGGCATGTGTGCCTGATCATGCATCTCTGAAGGCCAGACTCGCTTTGAAACGGGGAAGCTGTGGCTACAGGCTCATCTCACGGCAGCGCTGGGTGTGTCACAGAGGCAGCACTGGGGGTTACCAGCAGCGGCAGCGTCCACGTCATGGTCCCAGGTATTACGACTTCCCTGTCTAAGCATCCTATTGACGGCTTGGCATCTGCTCTGCTACGAGCCGCTCGAAGACAGAGGATGGAAGGGCGGCGTCGCTTTCACTGAGTTCCGGTGACGACTGCTGTTGCTGGAGTGAGCGGCACCTTTGCGATAGCAACATGCGTCTGCGTATTACTGGCGTGTCTCCGGAAGTCAGTACCCAAGACTTATGTGCCAAATTTGCGTCGCTCGGCACGATCGTGGACTGCTGCCGTCCGGAGCCGCGGTATCTTGGCGGTGAACCTCTGCACAGGGAGTACGCGTTCGTAGAGGTGGCTGACGTTGATCAAGCACGTTTGCATAAGCTGATCTCAGCGGTATGTCCTCTCTGCCTGTGGACGCAAATGTACCATTTTCAACCATGCAACGAACCGGCCACTTCACCGTACATGCAGCTCAACGGTAGCGTCTGGAGAGGCAACAAGATCAAAATTGCCGAGGCACATCCTGATTACAAGAAGAGGCACGCCCTGGAAGAGCAGCAAGATGTTGAAGCTGGCCTTGCTGCAGATGAGCCAAGTGAGCCCTCTGACGACATCAAACGGCACTTCAACATCAGAACTCCGTCAGGCAAGCCCATAGCTGTGCCAAAAGATGGAACCGGCACCAAACGCATGCTCTTCAGGCCCGTGCCGCCGCGCCCGATGCAGGAATGGCTGCCCTTAGACCCAGAACCACCACACAGCGCTGCCTACCACCTCAATCAGCTCTGGGACAACATCCTCGAGTCAGCTCTCAACCGAGACCCACCACCTGCCAGCGTCTTCCTCCCAGCCAGACCTAACGTGCGCATCTTCCCGCCTGTGGCGGCATCCAGCTCTGTAGCCCTTCCCACCTTGAACCTCGCTCAAGCCAGTCCGTGTGTGCAGCCATTCAACCAGCCCGCGCAACCTGCTCCACCTCCTAGCAAGCCTCGACCCACAGGGCCTGCAGTGCCTGCCGGGCTGGTCTTCTCAGATGACGGTGAAGAGGAGCTTGGGGGCGCTGCGGAGGCTGTTGTGTTCAGCGATGACGACACGCTGCCTCCCGCCGCGCCCCGCGGTGCCAAGCTCCGAGCAGAGCGAATCCTCCACGCCTACCACAGCAGTGATGACGACGGCACACTACCTGCAGCGACAAAACCGTCTCACGAGGAGCAACTCCTGGTGGTGCGGCGGCAAGGCAAGGACACCCAGCGCCACGGCGATGCATCCGCGGCTCCTGCGTTTGACACGCGACAGCTAGAGGGATGGGATGACGGGGACGAGGTGCCGCTGGACCAGCTGGGCATGGGGCAGGACATGCTGATGGCGGAGTGGGACGCAGCTAACGACTCAGAGGGCATGGACGTATTGAGCAGCCCTGCGGCGGAGCAGCTGCCGCGTTCGGCTGAGGCTGAGGAACCGACCGATGCTGCAGCGGACGTGCCTGCTGTGGGCGACGGTGTGTCTTTGGGGGAGGAGGGGGAGGGGAGTAGCAGCGCCTCTGAGCCACACAGCGGCGCGTTCGTTCGCGCCCCCGCCGACAGCGCAGACAGCGGCTCTGGCAGCGCTGCTGACAGTGGCTCTCTCCGCTCTGTCGGCGCCGATGCTAACACCGATGCTGGCACCGATGCCCACCGGGAGCTGTGGCCGATGGCTGATAGTGCAGCGGAGGGTGGCTTAGGGACAAGTCGCAGCGGCAGCGACGCCGGGGCTGGTGTTAGTTTGAGCATGAGCATCAGCGCAGGCGGCGGGGAGGGCCCGCGCAGAGACGGGGGCGATGATGTGGCCAGCGCTGAGGCTGCCGCGGCGCACCAGGCTGCCGTTGACGGGGACGTGGCCATTTCCGAGGAAGGCGGGCAGGAAGGCGGGCAGGTGGGCGGGGAAGGGGAAGAGGAGGGGGGCGGTGCGGTGGTGGACGATGCCTGGCGGCGCGTGTTTGCGCTGGCCGCTGGTGAGGCCGCCGGCGAGGCTGCAGGGTCGGAAGGCGGGGCGGAGGCAGGCGCTGCCGGTGCAGAGGATAGCGAGGGGGATGGGGGGGGCGGGTTGGACGAGGAGGCAGAAGAGGGGTCCGCCGGCGCGGATGCCGCAGCGACGGTGGATGGTGGGGCGGCGAAGGGCGCTGCGGCGGATCATGTGGCGGCGTACGTCGCCGCCGATGCAGGAGCGCCTGCGCCGGTAAAGCGTCGATCGAGTCTGGCGCAGCGGAGCCCTGGTGCTGAAGTGAAGGGCTGGGGGCGCAGGGTGCGGTTTCAGGAGGGTGGGGACGATGCGGAGCGAGCCGCGGCGTCAGGGGGGGCAGGTGGTGAGGGTGGCGTGGGCGATGGTGACGCTTTGGGGGAGCCGTTGATTGCGGGGCTACAGGAGCTGGAGGCGCAGGTTGCGGCAGAGAGGTCAGCCTCACGTAAGGCCCAGAAGCAGCGAAAACCACGGCACCCGAAGCGGCCTCGTGAGCCGCAGGTGGATGCTGACAAGGCGGAGGACGCAGCGGCGGCCTCTGCAGGAGGTTCTGAGCCTGGGAATGGGTGTGTTCTTGCCTATGTATCTGTGGTCGCAGATGGTTATCATTGCGGCGTGAGGGTTGGGGCAGTTGGGCTGCAGGAGCAAGGGGCAGCTCCTGATTGATGTGTGAGATGCAGGATGGCAGCTGCCCCGGTGGGCAAGTTGGCGAAGCTCTTCCAGGAGGGTCGAGGCGGTGCAGCGAAGATTGATCCACCAGCGGAACGTGTGGATGCCCATGCTGAGGCTGTCAAAGCTCTGTTCGCAGAGGTGCCGTTTCAGGCTGGGCGCCTTGCAGTGCCCAAAGTGCGTCCTGCTCCGAAGCATGATGTGCCCGTGAAGGCTGCAGCATCGGCCCCGGCGAAACTGGAGAAAGCGACTGATTACATGAAGAAGATCCAGCCTGCTGCAGCAAGTGGTATGTCATCCCTTATGCCATTGATGTGTGTTATGCTGAGCATATTACAGTACCTGAAAGCAGCCTGGTTTTCAGACCAGAGTGACCCGCATCCTGGAGCAAGTTTCTACCGGTCCGAGGATCTTGCGGTCCTGGAAGGCCGCTTGAAAGCTGCGAGGCCCTCTCTGCAGGCGGACTTCCGCAGCAAGCTGCGCACACAACAGAAACGACGTGCAGCGGCTTCTGAGCTCAAGCAAAAGCGGCGTAAATCCTGAGGTGCGCATCACAATAGGTATAAATCAGGCTTGTGGGCTGTCTGGCACGCGTACACTTTATGTCGCATGCTGTCGCAAGCAACCAACGATCGAGCCACATGGTAATGGCCGGTCGCTTGCAAGCGACGCTGCCATCACGTTGTCGCATGGCACCAAGCAGAACGATTCCGGCGCACTGTGTTTCGCTCTGTTGTCTCACATGAGGGCGCTCTAGATCCTACCTGTCGAATGGCATCGACGTGTTTGCCCTCCGCTCGTATGGCCTCGTGCTGCTTGCAGCCCGCACCCCACGCGATACCAAAATGTCCATATGTTGGCTGCAATATGGTAGCAGGCGTCTTCCGACTGAGCACTCACACTACAGGGCAGCACGCGACAGATGTCGGGAGCTGCCTGTTCGGTCGGACAGCTGGCCGGTGTCGCGTGGCGTGTCGGGCAGGTACTCGATCAGGTCTATTTGACAAAGTTTATGCTACTGAACTGTCTGAATCATGATCAGATGGTATGTAATCACTGCGATTTCTAGTCGGAGTTGCTCTTGCAGTGGCGTGCGGCATCGTTGTGCTCCAACTGCTGTGCAGGGAGCCGTGGACGCATGGGTTATGGGCCGAAGACTGACCTCACCCAGCAAGAGGCTTTAGATTTACAGCTTCATGTATTGTCCGATCATACTTTCTGCGATCACCGCCTGACCTCTGCTCACTTGTTAACGGTTTTACACATGCCAGCGGAACTCAGACAAACACAGTGCTGTAGTAGCACACTGCATGGCACAAAAATACGTATGGTATACATTGGCAGTCCCCATCCTCGAGTCCTCGGGCCTCCTGTCCATTCTGGTGGGCAGGCCGCTCAGCTTCACTGACAGCTGGCTCATCTGCAGTCGCTGCAAGTAAATAACACACCATATGCGTACCATGGTGTCGAGGTCATGTACCGCTTTGCCAAGTTTGACCCGTTCCAACGATCAAACTTCTTCGGGTGTGCCACGACCATCCCACATGTGCGCCTCAGTGGCGGTGCTTGGGCACACGTGGACCCGCCCTCACAACTGCTGATGCGTGCAGGCGCAACCTCGACCTGGGCCAGTTTGAGCGATTCAAACGTGTCTTCTTTACACCACACTTCCAGCCTATGCTGGGCCATGCTGAGGCAATCGTGCTCAGCGAGCTTCCCATCTCAGAGAGCAAGTGGCGGGGGCGCATCCTGGTGCTGCACGGTGTTGATGACAAAGAACAGGCCGTGTATGACATCACAATGGGAAAGGTGCTTGCCGTTCAACGCCCGTCAGGTGACCCAGCGCCGAGTGCATCTGACTTGAGATCCACCAGCAGCTGACCGGGAGCCTGAATTCAGTTAACTGGCACGGCCACGGGTTGAATGATCTCTGCAACGGTTTGGAACTAGCTCTGTTGAATGTCACTGGTGTACTTTTGTCAACATCTGCTGCTCACCTTGCTGGCACCGCATCCATGTATTGACTGCAGCTGCGGCCGTCTGACAATCAGTAGATCGCCTGGTGCCAAGAAGTAGCACCAGAACTCTGCGCACGGCCTGATCAGGGACCTAGAATCTCACGGCTTTGTCCATTGATGGGGTGTCCTGACGCCCTGGGTGTTGATGGCTGAGAGGTGCCTGGGGATGCAGCATGGTATTGCTGCCTGGTCCAGGAACTCCAGGCACTCGCAGCTGCAGCGTGCCAGCAGGTTGACATCTGCATTGATACCACAATGGTCTGTAAGCACAGACACAGCCATGTATACGTACATCGCCACTTGCTCTGTCCTGAAGCTGCCGTGCGGTGTGCAGGATGACGACGGGGTTCACAAGGACATGTGGATGACCACATCGCTGGTACGAGATGGCGCAGATGACATTCCTTCTTACCTTTAGCTGTTGAGTGGGACAGCAAGGGCATCCTCTGTGCGGATGTAGCCCGCGTGTGCTCGCGAGTGGCTTAGAGCTTCGCTGTGCGCATGGTGCAAAACGTCTTACAAGGCGATGCAGTTTCAATTGGCAGTTCAGTGTGCGTGGGCAGTTTATTATGTAAGCATGAAACTACAATACCCTCCTTTGAATCTGGGGTTGCTTCCCGTCACTGCACCTTGCTGAAGCAGCGTGTTGAAATTGAAAGACGCTGACATCCCTATCTCCCCAGGGCACCCAGCACAACCAGCTCGATTCCCCCGGCCCACACCAGGGAGCTCATATTCTACTGTACTATTCATCATGGACACCTATATAGTCTTCAAGCACTGCCCCCCCCCTCGCCGTTTACCCCGCCTCCCTTTGGCTCGCCCCCCTCCTCACTCCCCCCCGCACCATCCCCCACAACACCACCCCCAGACGCCTCCGCCGTAATCTCCTCGGCTGCGATCTCAACCGAATCGATCGCTTCCCACCCCGGCGGCGCCTGGCCGTTGCCGCCATCCTCGGCCGCCTCCGCATCGCCTTCCCCGACCGGCGTCAGCAGCCCCGGCCGCGGCCGCCGGCCGTCCGGCAGGCGCAGCCGCACCCCTGAGGAGCTCGCGACGATGGAGCGCGAGGCGGTGAGCATCGGCGACTCCGGGTTCGCGTCGGCGTGGCCGTGGTGCGCGGCCTCGGCCGCGTGCTCGAGGTCCTTGCGCGTGATGATGCCGACGATGCGGTTCGCGTGGTTTACGACGCAGAGATGGCGCATGCCGAGGGTGACGAACGTGCGGTGCACGCGCGATGCGAGCATCTTGCGCTGCACCGTCAGCGGCGCCGAGTTCATGTACGGCCTGCACACCACCACCCCCCGGGTTGCTCCGGCCGCAAATCTGCTGCGCGCGTCAGTTGTGAGACCCGCCACAGCACAGCGGGGGCGCGAACATCGCAGGCTGTAGCGTGCACACGCGTGCTGCTCTGCGTGCTGTGATACCACAAAACGGGAAGAAAAGTCCCGGTATGCTCTGTCAGTGCACGCATGCACAGCACAGCCTCGTGCGCCGCGGCCGCGCCGGCTGCGGGCGAGGGGGCGGAATTACACACCTGAGGTCGAGGAAGAGGCCGGCGGGCGCGTCGCCGTTCGCGAGCGCATCTTGCAGCTGGTCGATCTCCTCCTGCACCCGGTCGTCGCACACCGAGTCCCGCAGCGCCTCCATCTCGCCAAACTGCATGCCCGGCATGCCCGGCTCGCCGCCGCCGCCAAACACCGAGCTGTCGGCGACCGCGTCGTCGACGGTCGGCGTCGCGCCGTTCGCCGGCCGCGGCTTGGACGCCGTCCGCTGCAGCGCGGTGTTGAGCGTCGCGACTGTCGGGTCAGCTGTCGCCATGTAGCGGTGGTGTGTGTAGCGCAGGCGGTAGAAGAGGCGCATCGTGCGCTCGACATGGAACTGGAACGTCTGCTGCCCGTGCGCCGGGTTGAGCAGGTTGCCGTGCGCGTCGCTCCACACCCTGCACATCCGCAGCCTCAGCTCACACGCGGGCTGGCGGCGCGGGGACAATGCATGGGCTGGCGGCGCGAGAGCGGGGGTTGGAGCGATGCTGCCGCGCAGAGGTGCTCCCCCAGCGAACGGGCCTGCTGAGGTCTGCGGCGGAGCAGCTCAGGTGAAGACACGCCGCGGCTGTGGGGCAGGCGGACTGAGGCTGGGCGTACCGCCAGCCGTGGCCCTACGAGCGCGGCACATTCAACGCGCCCCTAGGGTGCAACAGGCCCCTAGGGTGCAACAGGCCCCTAGGGTGCTGCGTGCAGTGGGGGCCTGCACCTGGGCACTTGCGATTTGGTGTCTGGCATAGCCGGCCGCTGCACCCGCCAGTGCCCACGGCGCCATATGCATCACCGACATGCATCACGGCCCTCACGTGCGCGGACAAACTGTGTCTGCGTGCGCACATGTGCGGCGTCAACAGTGCATGCGGCCCCTTGGACCATCGAGCCGTAGCGGTAGAGCAGCGGGCGGGGTGTGCTCCGCGGGGTGAACGCGACACCGTGCGGCGGAACGCGGAGGGACAGAAGACGCACCGCTTGCGCAGCAGCACGAGGAGCTGCGAGCGCAGCACGAGGCCTTCCAGCTGCCCGACGCTGCCGTCCGACGGCCCCGCGTCCGGGCTGATGCTGATGACGGGGAAGCCGTGGTGCGTCGTGTTGCTGAGCACGGCCAGCACGTCCCGCACCGGCACCACCGCCGGCAGACACGTCGGGTGCGGGACCATCACCTGCACAGCACAGCACGCTCAGCATGCCTGCGTCCGCGGCGCATGCTGGGCACAGGGCGCCAGGGGACCCCTTCCGCGCAGCACCACGGATGCGTTGTTTGCACGTACCTCACAGACGAGCCCGGGCACGCACGACATGTTGGTTGATGCAAGAGAATGTCGTGCGTTGAAAGGTGTCGCGGCTGCGACAGAAGATTAGTCGTGATGTGCGGCAGGTGCCGTGAGATATGATGAGAGCTCAGAGGGTGCACACATGCAGGATGTATGTGACATGTGAGGCCCTTTACTTTCCCCCGTGCAAACGGCATGTCAAGACTCAACTTGGCATGAGGGGTAAAGGGTGCACAGATATGTAAGCGCAGCAGATATGTCGGACAGTGACAGCCGCTCTCATAAGTCCCATGTGGAGCTGGAGCACTGGCACAGTAACAATGACTACAGATACGAGCATGAATATCACTATGCGGGATTATACATCGGGTATCATGACATCGGTGGTGGTCAGTACTGCTTGACATTCTTTGAAATGCTTTCACATGATGCCGATGACAACGAACGCCCCAATGCTGGGTCCCAGCACTTGCACAACAAAAGCCGCGATGCAGCCATCACCAAACGTAGAATAACTCTACAATAAGGCACCGAGGCACCGCCGCTGCGACGCTGAGTCACGTGTCACCCTCGGTGGAAATGCCAAAGCTCCAGAAACTTGTAGCTGTGATGCCGAAAGCATGAAATGATGCCGATTCATAGTCACTCTGGCTCAGATGTCAAGCCTCTGCATTTAGTACGGTGCCCCTGCGTACATTCATGCGTGCTCTACGCCGCGGTACTTCAAGCACATAACCCAAGGGGTTACGCTCCCAAGCAGCTGCCGCACCTGCTCGGCGGTGAGCGTCGAGAGGATGCGCCGCGGCTCGCTCGGCAGGAAGAAGACGTTGCCGTCCCGCTCGATCTCGCTCTCGTACACGCCGTCCTGGCCGAGCGCAGAGCCGACGAAGTTCGCGACGACGACGGCGATGATGACGCCAAACAGAAAGTTGATGCCCTGGGTGCCCTCCACGACGAGCACGACGAGCGAGATGGCACTGCGGAAGACGCCGGTCAGCGACGCCGTCGCGCAGATCAGCGCATACAGCCCTGCATGCATGCATGCAGCCCCCCTCGCGTTCATGCGCCTGTGGTAGGTGCCTGCGCCATGCTGGGGCATGAGCGCTGGGCGTGTGTGGTTGTCGTGCGCGGCGCACTCCACCGAGGTAGCCGCTTGGACGCCGCGCACCTCGGTACTTTCATCAGGGTTGTGGTGGCCGCAAGGCGCGCCGGGCCTCGTATCACTGGGTGGGGGCTGAGGCCGCTGCCGTGGCGGCAGCCCGACACTCGCATGCATGGCGCACGTGGCTGAGGCACACACAGCCAGGAGAGGGCGATACAACACGACCGCCCTCTCCGAACCAAGCTACAGCTGTCGAGAGAATCGTGAAGCGCCGGCAGGGAGGCGCAAAAGCACTCGTGGCGCTGATCCATGTGGGCGGTAGCACAATGAGAAGGATAACAGCATCGCCGGCAAGGAAGCAGCCTCCGCGAAGCAACGGCGGCGGCGGAGAGCGGAGCCGTACCGGGCTGGATGTGCATCTCCGGGAAGCTCTCCTGCAGCGACACCCCCGCGGCAAGGCCTGTCGCTGCACCGAGGACGATCGCGGGCATGAACATGCCGGCGGGCACGCAGATGCCGGCACAGAGCGCAAGCATGGTGAGGTAAACGGCCGAGTAGAGGAGCAGCCCGGTCTGCGAGAACCCTGTGGAGTCGAGTGTGACCTCGCCGGAGGTCTCGGCGGAGTGGCCGACAGAGAAGAGGCGGCTGATGAGCTCGTCCGGGGAGGACCAGAACCCCGTCGCGAGGTCGTTGTGCTGGCCGTCCGAGCACCGCCACCGCACGCCCTGCATGCATGGCACAGCTCGTGCTTTGCCGCGTGTCGGGACCCTCGGTGTGTTGGTGAGGCTGTGGCAACCGCAGCGGGGACGTCGCGCCGTGCGGCGTTGAAGCATAGGACAAGGTCAAAATGGCCCTTGCCGCTGGTGTGTGTATCAGCGGACGCGATGGGGTGCGCATGGGGCAGGGGCACGGCGGGGTCCGCCGGTGGTGAGTCCGCCGGTGGGGCCAGCCGCACCCGGAAGTGATCCGGCCACGCCTCCGGTGTGTCGATGCAGCGGCCGAACCAGTGCGCAAAGATGAACTGCGCGCACACGCAGAACAGGATCGTCGCGAGGGCCTCCCCGACGCGCAGGAACTTGCGCGACCGCGACGCCCGGATGCTCCACAGCCGCCGCCGCAGCGCGTTGAAGGCCGCGCCGAGGCCGCCCCCGAGCGCGGCGACCGCGACCATGAACGGGAACTGCCGCAGCCAGTCCCTGTTGTTCAGGGTGTGCACATTTGTGAAGACGATGATGCCGGCCTCGCCACTCTTGGAGAACTCCGACACGGTGAACACCGCGAGAATCGTCGTCACGAAGCACCGCCACGCCTGCTTGCGGCTCCAGAAGGAGCAGGCCTCCTCCATGCTGAAGAGCACGCCGCCGATTGGGGCGCCGAAGGCCGCCTGCATGCATGCGGTGGGTGCGTACGGGCGCAGCAAATCGCGGTGGTGCTGCGAGTCGAGTGCCTGCGGGCACCGGGTGCTGCCGGTCAAGCTGCGGTGAGCGGCGTGGGTGGGTGTGGGCTGCCTCTGCCAGCACGATGGCAGCACGCGTGCTGCGGTAGCCACGGCAGCCATGCCGCCGTGGCGGTTGGAGCTGGCTCCGCTGCGGGGGCGTGCTGCAGATATCTGCACCCCCGGCACAGCCCGCCGCTGGCTGCGCTGCACGCGACTCGGCACCCCCCCTCGCACGTCCCGAACCACACACGCTCTCTGGCACCACCACACGCGCCATGCATGGTTCCACCCGCCCATGCATGGCCTTCCACCCGCCCACGATCAATCCGCAAATAGCAGCATGGGGGGAGGGGGGGGGCATCAATTATCGTAGATTGGCTACGTACCGAGAGCCCGGCAGCTGCGCCGGCGGCGATGAACTCCCGGTGCTCGCTGTCTTCGTGCAGCTCCTCCCACGTCGCGCACCACGCGCCCTTACGCGGCACGTCCACCACCGAGTCCACCACCGACACCGCGTCGTCCTCCCCTCCGCCCTCCTCGTTGGCGTCGCCCTCCGTCACGCAGCGGCCCCATGGCGTCAACCGCGCGAGTATCGCGGAGCACCTCGCATACGTGATGTTGGACGCGATGCAGGCGCCGATGTGAACCATCGGGCCCTCCGGCCCGATTGCGAGGCCGGAGGCGACGCCTGCCATCGCGCCGATGACCTTCGTGACGAGCGTGCGCATGCGGAGGAGGTTCGGGATGTGGTTGCCGTTGAGGTAGGCGATGACGAGTGTCACCCCCGCGCCCGCGGCTGTCGGCGCCCAGAACGTCACCTGCACGGCGACCACGCTGCCGGCCGGGGGGGGCTGAGGGGCCCCTCGGGGGTAGGGCACAGGCAGCTTCCGCTTGTGACAAGCCAGAGCGCTAGACTGCTACACTGTCTGGGATCGCGGCTGCCACGGTATGCTGTGGATGCTGTCGACTGGTGGGCTGGTGTCACGCACATGCGCAGCAGAGTGCATGGTACTCACTGGCTCTGTAGTGAGTCACCTGCTGGGATCTCTCACCCAGCAACGTTCACGTTGGGGGAGGGAGGACTCACCCAGCATGCGCAGTTGTGAATGGCTGGAATTGGGACGCTGATGGAACAGGAACAAGCCAGGCTCTCAGCCGCAGATGCGGGCGCGGGCTGAGGCGCTGGGAGATCGAAGTAGACGTGGCACAGGGTGGTGTGGGGAGGGCACAGGAGGTGGCATGACGGGCACTGAGGAGTGTTGGGAGTGTTGGGAGTGTGAGGGCACACCATGATGGCTCCGATGGAGGTGAGGCTGACACCGTAGGTAATGTTCATCAGGAAAGCGGGGGCGACGCTTTCGTGGCTGTCCACGAGGTGAGCCATGGTCGAGTTGCGGAACTTGATGAGCAGGGACACCCCCTTGTTGAGGCCAACACAGACCAGGCCGGTCATGATGCCTGTCAAGATCATCACCAGGTTCTTCGCAAGCGTCAGTCCTGAGTAACTGCACGTCTCACACGTGGCTTGACCAAGATATGGATAACCAGGCATCAATGAGCCGTGACAGGCTGCCAGGCTGCCAGGCTGCTGCACGCCTGCCTAGCTCGCAAGCTGCTGACAAAACTATCCACGTTATTGTCGAAAAGCGGTCCCTCTGCGGGACAGCGTCAGTCGCAGATGCGTGTTGTCGGTCAACGCACCCATAGACATGTCGCGTGCCCCTCCGCTCCTTGATGTGCTGCAGATACAGGTCGTTCTGCACTGGTTCGTAGTCCAGAGACTCTGCGACGCGAGCACCGTTTGATGGCGCCTTTGCCACGAGAGCGCTGATCAGCCGACGAAGCGGAGACTGACGAGGCGAGGCACGTGAGGCACCGTTCGGTGCGCTGCCGGCTCCATTCCCGCTATCCAACAGAGGCTCTGAGGACATAATGCAGCCGCTACTCGATGTCTGCAATGGCAGCACGGTACGCTGTGCGTAACGTTCAGTGTCTTAACGGACCCGGCATGGCAGCGCTGTGAGCAACACCAACTCAGGATGGCCAGACGTTGTTGAACAGTGGCCAGTTTAGGCATGTAGCAGCATCACTGGCTTCCATTTTCTGACAATGCGCTCTCGTCACGCTTGTTTCTCCGTAGTCATCCCGTGCACAAAGCATGTCAGTGCGGCATCGGCAGAGCTCGCATGCATGAAAGCTGCATGCAGAGCCCATGCGTGAATCGGCGCGCACGCCACACGATTTCGCGGCTATGATCGGCCTTGTCATGAACGCACCAACCCTGCTGGCATGTCTGCTCCGGTCCACTGCGGCACGCTCTGTTGGGCACATGCTTGACAGTGCTTTCATCACAAGAACACGATGTCGTTTCCTCAATAATTGATAAGCCTGTCGATTCCGGGCGAGATGTGCACTTTTCTCGCCTGCACACATTTGTCGCTTGTGCGTTCTGCTGGCCGCTGGGGTCGTGCCCAGCTTTCCCAGCTGTCACATCCCGCCAGCATTTCCAGCTGACATCATGGAACATGCCAAACAAGGTAGATTAGGACGGCCCGGGCTGCCTGCACTGCAATGTAATCGCATGCATGTGAAACCCCGGGTCTAGATGAGCACGCTGTGCCTGGCCGCCTTACAAATGACAAATTCACAAGCTTTTTGTGGGATGGAAACAAGGCCGGCACAGCCCGGGCATCGTGGCCTGGTCACAAGCATTTGTTCCGTGCTGGTGAGTGAATGCACTGTAGAGCCTTTGGCGAGCGGCGCTGTGCGCGCGCTTATGCAGCCCATTTTTGTGCAGTCCCGCCTCGAACTTGTGTAAACCCCTGCACAGGATACTGTGGCAGCTGGATAAGTGGTGAAGTACAGTTGGAGTGGTGTAGGTGCGCAGTGGTTCATGGCGATAGCACGCCGGCTGTCGTTTTGCCTGTGTCTAGACCCTTCAGGGCACTGGCCTCAGCACTTGCGGGGGGGGGGGGGGGGGGGGGGGGGGATACATCACACAGATTCTGATGTGAGTATCTGTGATGCTCACCCTCTCGCCCCCTCTCGCCTGCAGCACGCTGATATACCGCCCTCGTGCCAGCTGTGCCAGCAGTGTCGCTTCACTTCAGATGACCACCAACACACAAAAAAAAACGTTTTCACACGACCACTGCGACCCAAACTGACGGCTCGGAAGCCAGGAGTCTGCTTCATGTGATCGGCCCGGACATGCATCAGCGGCGCCCTGTGCATGTGCCGTGCCTGCGAGACCTCTGCCGGTTGCGCCGGTCGCGCCTGCTGCAGGGCTGCACACACTACCCCGAGTCGCGGCGATGCGCACACCCAGCTGCGTTGAGCCCCGCTGAACACGTGACACAGCACAGCAGCACAGCACAGCACAGCAGCACGGCGAGGTGTGGCTTGCAGCGCTGGAAGCATGGCTGGGCGTGCGGCCGCCAACGGGGCCATCGCATCTGACGGATGCTTGAGGAAAACAGCACTGCTCGGAGGTGCCCCAGGAATGACCCCGTTTCTTTTTTTGTGACAAAATTGACCTTCGTCAACAACAAAAATTTGCCGATGAATTGAAGAGGAGGGTTTCACTGAGGTTGGGGCAGCGGCAGTGATGCAGTGATGGAGAGCGTGAGGCTGTCCCTGCCACACAGTTCGTTTCGTGTTTTCAGCTTGAGGGATCCATGCGTGTGCAGGGACGCGTGTCTGAGGTACACCCGGTGAATGAGATCGTCTGCCGCACTCAGTGCTCTTCAGGCACATGCATCTATGGCATGAACGTGGATTCTTTGTGTGGGTTCAGCCGTTGGCGCGGTCACTGCTCCTGATCTGCGCTGAGGGTGTTACACTGCCTCAGAGTGTGTTACAAGGACACAGGTGGCGAGGCGGGCAGCATCCCACAAGCAGCCCGGTTACACACCTAGCAGCCCATTCCAGCCTGCGCCACTGCCTCAGAGTGTGTGTGTACCTCACACAGCTACAGGACAAACTGCCAAACCCGCACGCCACAGCTGCAGCCAGCTGCCACAGCACAAGCCACAGCTGCACAACACACATCTGCGAGGCTGGCAGCTGCATCAACCAAATTGAAGCCATGCATGCATCATCAAGCAGCCCCACTTCCATGCGGAAACACCTCTGATCTCAGCTGAGGCCAGCCCTTGGCAGATGCGGCGCCTGCGGTGCTGAGGACTCGGTCGATCGTGCGGCGGTCGGCCCGGCCCAGCGCTTTCCACTCGCCCATCTTCATGCCCTCCAGAGTGATGCCTGAGACAGCCTCCCGGTGCAGCCCGATCACCTTGTAGCCCACGGCCTCGCACATCCTGCGGATCTGGCGGTTCCTGCCCTCTGTGATGGTCATGATGAAAGTCTGCATGTCCACCTGCAGCCACGCTCACACGTGTGCTGCTGCAGGGTGTTGTAAAGCATTACAGGCGGCGAGGCGGACAGCACCACCAACACAGCGAGGATCACAAGCACGTGGCGATTGACCCAGCACGATGCACCCACGCCACGAGCGCAGGGCTGCTGCTGCAGTGTGTTGTGTTACAAGGAGAAAGGTGGCGAGGCGGGCAGAGCAAGCATACAACCACGAGCACAAAGCCACCAACCCCGTCCATCGACTGCAATGTGGTGCTGACGATACATCGGGATTGCTCGTTGATCATGGGCGAGGCGTGCCAGGCCTGTGTAGCAGGGGTGCCCCACCTGCCCTGACACGGCGATTTATGACTATTCGGCGTGTTACGCTTCCGCGTGCACCAGCAGTGCTGCACACAATTTCCTGCAGAGCACGTGTGGGGGCTGCAGGCACAGTGGCGTGATGCACTGCCTCTTTGAACCCCTGTATGGAGCAACTCCGCTCTGTGATGTTGCACTGCAAGAGCAGCGTAGACGACGGCACCAAGGGAATGCCAGAGACGCTGTGTACATCATGTGGAGATCCCACTGGCGCTGCTGAATCAGGAGATGTGTGTCGTTCCTTGGCGCACTCAGACATGCAATCACAATGGCGTGGGCCGTAGCGGACACCGGGTCGCGCAGCTGCGCGAGAGACTCACCTGCTGCACCGCTGCAGGCAGCGTGGGTGCTGTCAGCCCCTTGCTGGTGCCATCTCGCTGAGCATACGTGGTGATGGTCACCCCCTTGCGCAGCGCCCGCAGCGCGGCGACCTTGAGGGGCCGGTCCACCCGCACGAGGTACGTCTTCCTGTGGGCGTGCTTGGACCTGAGCAGTGCATTCACGAGGCGCCCGTCGTCCGTCAGCAGGAGCAGGCCTGTGGTGTCCTTGTCGAGGCGGCCGACCGTGAAGATGCGCTTGGGATGTTTGATCTGTGGCAGAAGCGGGGTCAACGTGGGAACCCCAGCATGGTGGCCCCCCGAGGCAATGCAAATTACGAAAGCTCGGAAAGGAGCAGTACCATTGTATGGCAGAGCACCAGCACAAACTACAACACATTGCCATCAAGAAAGCTGGCTCAAGGAGCAATCAAACTACAACACAACGGTCCCCCGAGGTGGTTCACAGCCTTGAGCTACGATGCTGAGACTGGGGTGCGCTGCTGGAACGTGGGGACGCTGCTGCTGTGGCCGCAAAGGCTGCAAAGGCTGCGTGGTGTTGAGACAGGTCAGGCACGGGCATACCTCGTCAATGACGTTCCCTTTGATTGTCCTGTCCGTGGTGCAGACCACACCCTTAGGCTTCCAGTACTTGATGTAGACATGCTCTGTGGCTGTGGCCTTGGGGCCAGACTCGTTATGTTTCGCCCAGTTGACTGGCTTCCCGTCGAGAGTCACCTTGTCGCCTGGGAGCACCCGTGCTCCTGCTGTTGCCACCTACATGCACAAGCACATGAGGCCGTGTGAAGGCGGCAGTGCATACAATGATCGAATGCTAAGTAGCATACACGGGCTTCTTGATCATGATGGGACTGACTCTCCCAGGAGGATGCTCGGTAGACTGCAAGCATGCGAAAAGGCCTCGGCTGGTGTACAGCTCGGCGATGTCGTAGATGCTAGTTGCACACAAGCAAGAGCTTCAGGCTACATCTGGCTTTTAGCCTTGGACTGAGTGCAGAACTGAGTGGACGACATCGTGCCGAGCCCAGCGGCATACCAGGTGCGTAACAACTGAGCGCTGCTCACCTTGCCGTTCAGCATGACTCGCCTGCTCTCAATAAGCACATCTGCCTGTCTCCGAGAGTGGGATGCTTTAAAGCACTTGTTAATACGAATCCCTTCGGCAACTTCACGCTGCGCCGCTGCGGCGATCCTGTGCAGCCGTGTTGGCGCTCGCGCAGGGACTGCCGCAAATCGAGTAATTGGAGCACAACACCGGTACTGAAGTCCGGCACTTGCATAGGACGCATCGATATGGGGATTCTTAAGTACAGGCCGGGCCCTCACAGCGCGTGAACCGCCAAACTGCAGCCTCATCAATACCATCCTGCTGCTGGTCCGTAGGCGTGATCAGCACAGTTCAGGGAATAGAGCCCCAGAGGAGAAGGAAAACCATCACCTATAGCGCATGATATAAGCTTCTGGACGCTGTGCGTCGTACAGTAAATTTTCGGCGATAGTGGGGCCCATTCGAAACTGCAGCGACGCCAACCAACGCTTTCAGCACGGTCTTTCTATCGCATATCCCGAACAGACTCCCATCCATGTGGGCCGATTCTACATCATTCAATGCACTGATGAGCCCCCGCAGGAAGATCACGGGGCCGGAGCCGAACAATACAAAGTCGTGAAGGCAGCACACTGCAGTGGGTGTGCCTTCGACACTGATCCCTGACGCAGCGGAAACGCCACCTGTGCACGCGATCCGGGCATGACATGAGGTACAAATCAAGCTTTGGACAAACAGTCATCCCATTTTTGTGTTGCCAACCGATGCCTGTGCTTTCAGGCTCGTTGCTCCTCGTAGTCTGCGGTTCGGGGCACGCTACAGCCTGACCCTTCTCTGCTCTGCTCTCGCACATTGAGCGACAAACAGTGCGTGAATAATCATATCGGTCCAAGTCTGCTTGTACGCACGATTGCCGTGATATAGCGGGCGTATCAGCTGGGAAGAAATTATCTCAAGCAGCGACTGCCAGTACGTGACGCAACTGCGTTTCTGTCCATTCCAGTAGTGAACCGAACCTCTCGAGCACTATAGACTGTGTCTATAAATTGCAATCTACAACTTCTTGGGCGGTTTGATGTTTCTCTGAAACCAAGCTCGAGTCCCGGGTACACGGCTTGGAGAAGCGAGGGCGACATCCAGCGCAAGGACTGTCCGGAGCGCACTGATCACCAAGATTTCAACTCAAACAGTATCTGATGACTTCCCGCAGCGTATTCGTAGACTCAACCGCTTTGCTTCTCTGCGCAAGCTGCGCCAGCGCGCTGAGGAAAAGTGTGTCCCCGAAATCCGGCACGCGCTAGCTATGCAGGGGCATGTTTGTCAACCTCCGCCATGACACCTCAATGGCCGCGTTCAATTGGGTGTTGCAAATCTTTGTGTGCCTCCGCTACATGCATGCTTGTAGGGGGGTATTTCTTGTAGGGAGATATGCTTGTGGGGCCCATGTGCTTGTGCATGTAAGCTCTGCAGAGTACGAACATTGCACCTTGATGTATTCATATGAATATTCTAAGCTGTATGCGTGCTCAACAAAGAAAGTCAGCGTCCTCTTTGTGATGTACACGCGTGATCTCGCCCTTGGGAGCATATTCGTGGCTGCTTGAAATGAAGTGCTGCGATGTACTTTATTTTACGAGTGCTTACAGCTGCAATTTTGATCTCTGTAACTGCTGATTCGCTGGCGGGCTCATGGGGATGTCACAGCACCGCAGCACTACTTGCCAAGCACGTGAGATCTGCATGAATGCAGTCAGCTTCCAAGTCTCTGCGCCAGGCGCCGGTGGTTCCGTGCACCCGTTTCAGAAGCCCGTCTTCACAGCAGCTCTTCTCTGCTCTGCCAATGCGGCTCTGTTCATTGTCATCGTTCTGTTGCGGAGGAGTAAGTCCTTCTTCACTCCTTGGAGGCACGGGGCGACATGCTGCAGAAGCCCCTGCAGCGCCCCGAACAGCGCTCTCCATCCCCACAACGAGGTACTCTACCATTCCCAATCATTTTTTGAGTTGGTCAGTCTCATCGCCGCTTTGCACACGTGCTGTCCTGGAGGTTTTGCAGCCGTGCCCGGCTGAAACCTGAACGAAACACTCCATCTAATTCAGTTGATTCTGACCAGCATTCCATCTTATGATGGATTCCATGCGACCGGCGTGAGCATGTCCTCGCATGATCAGACTGAAAGCTTTGCGGAAGCGAACCAGGAACCGCGTCTCGGCTTTGTGCAGCTCAAGAAAAACATCCATCACTCACAGTTTTTGGCCTTGCTGCATGACCAGCCCATCCTGCTTCTGAGCTCTCTGGCATGCACTGCATGTCTCTCCTTGTGTTGACATTGGCATGGTAATGCTCCAAGTTGTGGCAAGCTGTCTGCGAGGATGAATGTCATGTAAGTCAGGCGGATTCACCATGTGGCAGCCAGGACAAGAGTGGCTTGTTGCTGATGTGCAGGTCAACGACAGCGAAGAGTTTGCCACCCTGCGGATCAGCGATGTGGTACTCCTTACAATTCCGTCTATCGCCTACTTTGGGAACGTTCTCCTGGCTGGACTCGGAATGCTTTTTATCCCAGCCTCCATCTGCTTCATGGTACAGGTGAGAAAGTTCAATGCAAGAGTGACCATGACACACATCCAACTGTTCCCATCTTCAACGTGCATCCACAACAGCCGGCTCGAGCCTGTGGAAAAGCACAGATTGTGTACAGCTGTGCAAAAGCCTGTATACGTGCTGATAATCTCGTCAGCACCGTGGCTCACAGAACCTGTATCAACCACCAGTGGCATGCAGGCCTCCTGCATCATCTTCACAGCCCTCTTCTCTGCGGTGTTCCTGAATCGAAAGCTCAACAGCCTGCACCTGCGTGGAATCACAGCAGCAGTGGTTGGCGTCGGTGTCGTGTCCTACGCCGGGCTCGTCTACACCAGGAACCAGAAACTGCCACCGCATCTAGCGCCAGCCATGGCGAGTGCTGCTGGCGGGGCGACTGGCTTGCCAGCCCATGCGACTCATCTGCTGCTGGGCGTGTCACTGACCCTGGCCTCGCAGGTCTGTCAGGTGCGCAACCTGGCATAGCCACAGACCACATCAACTTGGGTCTGATGCACACGTGAATGTCCAGTAGGATGCGGTTCAGTAAATTTAGATTTACTTTACTTTATACGTACATCCTCCTGCTGAGCTTAAGTATCGAAGTTCGTCTCGAGATCTAGCTACAGCGGTGCTAGGCGCCTACCCTCTAGGCCCCAGGCTCTGATGCACCACCTGACCATGGGAGGGCGATGGCGGACATGGCTCATCTTCTGTAGCACCAACGATCGTGGGCTGGTCTCCCATGCGATTTGGGCACATGCCCGCTTTGTGTGCAGGCGTTGCAGTTTGTCAGTGAGGAGAAGCTGCTTAGCGACTCCCCGCTGCATCCTGTACAAGTCATGGGCGTCGAGGGCGTGCTGTCGACCCTCTTCTGCTGCGTGGCCGTCGCGGTCGCGGCCATGCTGCCCGGAGGCGACGCCGGGGCCGCCGAGAGCTGGCGGGACACCCTCGCACAGATCAGGCACAGCACGCCACTGGCGCTGCTGTGTGCGTCGCAGTTTCTCGGCATGGCGGGCGGGAACTTCTTCGGTCTCCGTGTCTCTGGTGCGCGGCCACATTCATTTAGAGATTGCCATCTTTCCTACAGAGAAGCTGTCTGCAGAAAATGACCTGATGCAGGCAAATTCAAAGCAATACCATATGCCATGGCTCTGCAGCCTTGGAGCGTGTGCTGGGACGCCTATGGGCGTTGCACAGGAGCGAAACTGGTTCGTGCAGCACAGCGCCCTGCTGCTTTGGTGGCGCCGCAACCCTGCTGTAGAACCTAGTATCCGGTGCTGTGTTCCATGCGAACGACCCGACCACTCGGCGTGTGCGTGCAGTGCGGCTCGGCTCGGTGTTCCGCACCGTGCTGCTCTCGCTGCGAACGCTGCTCATCTGGAGCGGGAACCTCGTGGTCTACTACGCCCTCGGCGGCGGCGACATCGGTGAGCGGTGGGACGGCGCCGCGTCGCCCATCCAGTGCGGCGGCTTCCTGCTGCTGCTCCTCGGCACGCTCCTGTACGCGCAGGGCTGCTCCGCCGTGACCCGCGACACCAAGACCATCGTGGCGGACGTCCAGGGCATCTGGCGCGCGCTCTCCATGCACCACTCTACCACGAGTGCTCTCGATGCCAGCCACGGCACCAAGCCGGGCCTGGAGCTCTCGCACGCTCCATTGCTGCAGACACCGGCCGCTGCGCCGGCCCTGCCCCGCACGGCCACGGTCGCGCAAGCAGGAGACCTGGAGGGCGTGCCGCTGCTCTGCCGGCGGCCGTCCGCCGCGGCAGCGGCCGCTGTGGCCACGGCGGCTGGCAGCGGCGGCTGGGAGCCGCTGCTCGCCGCACCGACAGATGAGTCGTGGGTCGTGCCGGAGCGGCTCGTGAGCGGCTCGACGGCGGGCTCCGCCGGTTCGCGGCGCAGCTTCGCGAGCGAGCTGCGGAGTGTCGTCGACTCTGGGGTCTTGGATACCGCGTGGGGTAGGCGGGTGAGCAGATCTTCCAGCGCAAACCCTGACTGCTTCTCGATCGGCCTGCCAAGCGTCACGGGCAGCCAGCCAGGTGTGCACACTTTCACGCGGCTGCAACCAGGGTGGCACTCCGCACTCTTGGGTCGAGTATTTACGACTGGTCGGGCTCTGGTGCTGCTCGTATCCAGCGAAAAGCTGCTGTCGCAGATTCTGAAACGACACGTGCATGTGAACGTATGTCTTCAACCAGCTGCACTTTGGAACCAGCATAACGCTTGGTGGGGCGGCAAGCCGTGTTAGGTCGGACGAGTCTACACATCTGACGGCATGCTGCTGGGCTGATGCGACGGGCAGCGGCCTGCAGGGTTCCTGATGGATCAAGTGACGCCTCCGTGCTCGGCCGCCGGCCACGCCTCAACAAGCGGCGCATCTGCCAGGCTCGGTGTGTCTCTTGGCGGTGCACAGCCCCTGTCCGACACGGCCTCTGGAGTTTGCCTCGTCAGCCGGGCTGTGGAGGCGCTTGGAGACCAGCACCGCTTCCACCCGGCGGTGAAATCTGACGTGGAACGGGAGATCAGGCTGCGCCAGCGCAAGGCGAGCATCAACGAGCCCAGCTTGCGAGGAACGTTGGGTGCCGAGACGTCCTGGGTTGTGCCAGAGCAGGCCGTGGATGGGCGGCAGCACCGCGGAGCCTCCAGCTTCCAGAGCCCCTTCGTGCCACAGCTGCTGCGGCCAAACACCGAGATAGACCTGGAACGACAGGCTCGGGTGGCGGAAAGAGACGTGCAGCCAGAAGCAGGGACAAGCTCTGCAGGTTTGCAGTCGGGGCCAGCACCACACAGCCGGGCTGGGAGTAGCTTTACGCAGTGGAACCGGGGAGAGTTTGACTTTGAGACACTGTTCAGATCTGACTCGTTGGGTCCGGCGGAGTGACAGGGCACGGGGTGAAGAGTGCAGTACCAGCGGCCAGCCCACGAGCTGAGTGCCACGTCCTGCAAGATGCAGACATGTGTGGATGTTTACACTTATGCTAGGGTTTGCTACGCTAGGGGGCCGTTTGCCTGCAGTGTGTGCTGCGGTCAGTGCAGTAGGACGATGCATTTCGGCAGTGTAAGAGATGTGACAACAGGGCGCCGTCTACACGCAGATCAAGCCGATGTCGCTCGGCTGCAGCGGGGCGTTGACCCGCCAGTTGAACAGGTAGTAGTGCAGGTTGCCATCCCCGATCCCAAACTTCAGGTCCGTGAGGAGCTCTTTGCTGTTCTCCAGGATATCGAGGGCGTTGTACACGTCAAAGTCGTGATCCCGGGCCTTGATCATCGCGTCGTTGAGCAGCTGCTTCATCGGCGTCTTCGTCGATGCTGTGTAGTACCTGCAGCAGTCGCGCCGGTTGCGTACACTGAACGCCCCGACGACGACACACTGTGGGGCTCACCCCGCAACAGTATGCACATGCCCCAGGGCCAGCATGCAGGTCTGCGGAGGCTGCGCACATGTAGGCGGCCTTGAGTTCCTTGTGCTGGGGGTGGTGGAGGATGGAGGAGGGCAGGCAGTAGAAGCTGCAGACGTCGGTGATGCTCCGGTCCTCGCCCTCCACGACGTACACATACACAAGATCCTTCTGAGGCGTCAGGAAGTGCCTGACCTCTGCTTCGGTGAACTGCTGCCGCAGCTTGTACCCCTGCAGGTAGGAGTTCAGGATCTCGGTGACCCTGCCAAAGTCAGCCGCTTGAATCTCGCGAAATCCTGGATACATGTGGGGTGGTCAGCCTGACACTCGACGGTGATGTGCTGTGGTCTTGGCAGCTGCCTGTCAGGCGTTGGCTGTGTCGAGCGGCCAACGCCACATGTGCCTTCTGCGGCCATGGCAGCTCAGATGTATGTAGTTACACATAGGACAGAGGCCGGGCAGCGAGCCGTTGCCAGGAATACACACTTGAATCCACTCACGCAGTCATGGCACTAGGCCGGGCACGAGCACGTACCACAGCTCGGCCGGTGATGCCAGCCAAAGATTGAAGCCCCGCACGGAGCACAAGAGCATTCCCCTTGCACAACGCCACACTCAACCGGCGCAGTGCATTCGTCACAAATAAAGCACGGTTCACCTTACCACACCGAGACGCAACCTCCGCCAGCCGATTCAAGTGATTCATGGCAGGCTGTCCCAAGCGACCATGCGTCTCATGCGATAACGGCACAAAACTGTACGCATCAGGGTCGTACAAACAATAATCATTGCGTTTCTGCGCGTCCCGTGTCGCCGCAGCACCCCCGTCCTCTCGGGCCGCACGGCCGCAATAGGAACCAGCACAGGGGTTCACAACCGACACATCTCCTATGCACAAAGGGTCAACCGGCGGTATAAACATGATGTCCCCCAGTTTCTCCTGGGCCACTGCCCCGAACACCTGCGCCAGCGCCGTTGCCTGCGCGGCAGCGGCCTGCTTCCCAGGCCCCGCCGGATCCTGGCCACCCGGCGCGGCAGATGTATGTATGCATGAACGTATCATTACATCGCCACTTGCATCGGGCCATCAGCGACTCCGAAATCCAGGACCGTATGAGGCACCCAAGCTACGTACTGCGCCTCGAGACTTGCGCCACAGAACGCAACAACACGATCCAACTATGACAGGAGGGACGAGCAAAGTGGTGTACGTGGTGCGTCATGCCATGCATGGATGCCGCAGTGGCTGAGCTAGCACCGGGATTGCAAGGTCGTTGTGAAGCGAGTCGTAAGGAAGTGAGCGGGAGCGGCACACCTGGAGTCTGGGGCTTCTCGGGGAGGCGGTTCAGCTTGACGAGGCGCGCCATGGTGTTCCTTGCAGACAGGTGTGAGAACCCGACATCTACGAGCTTCTTGGGGTTGATGCTGCGGTGCCAGTAGCGGCATGTTGCCACCGGCTTTGGCAGCACCACCCCGGCTGTGTAAGCAGCCTGCCAGATGCCATGCAGGTTCACCCGCCTCGTGACCTCTTTGATCAATAGAGGGGCGAGGCGCTTTGATCGGAGCTTCTTGTGGATACACAGAAAGTTGATCTCCACACTGGGAATACTTTCACCATTGACGTGGATGTCCACCGGGATGCCACTTATGAAGCTCACCTGAAGCAGCATAGTGTGCAGCTTCGTCAAAGACATTGGTACTGGTGTGTGGCTCACTTTCCAGGCGCATGGTGGTGCGCGTCGTGCCTGCTGTCCGTGGACTGGTTCCACAGTCAGGTGTGGCAATGCCAACACCTGACTGCTGTGCCAGGTGTCCATCGCAACCGGATCAAGGATTGATACCATGACAGCATGCCTCACACGCCTCAATGCCATTGTAAGGGCACTTGTGCCGCATGTTCGCGACGCACGAGTTTTTGGTTGGCTTTGACTCTGACGCCCAGATGCCAGTCTGTCTTGTGACCGGGTGGGCACAGAGCCCACCGCAGGAACTCCCGGGAATAGCAGAAGCGGAACATTTCGTCGTCATCTTCGACATAGTTGAGGCGCAGTAGGTCGTAGACCTCAGTGATGACGCTCTCGTCTTGCAAGTCGCACAGGCACCACTCGAATTGGTCGATCAATGGGTATGGCTCTTGCCTGACTTCAGAGGACGTTTTAGTAGCATCTATGGGGCCTTCTTTCTGTTCGTCTGACGTGGACTGGAACTGGGCAACCGGCTGTGTCTCCCAGAACCGGTACGTCTGCTTGGGACGGCTCCTGTCCAGGCTCAGATTCGCCAGCTCCTCCTCTGCGGTTGGCATACTACAAACTGCCGTCTAGCTCTACGCCTACAACATGAGAGCTGAGACGGAACGCACAGGTCACTCTAGATGCTGCTGCACGGGTGGCAGCGCTAGCCTGACCCGGGCACTGCGAAGACGTCCGTCAGAGTAGAAAAGCGAATGGCGGTGCTCGCAATCGCTCTCAGCACACCACGTGACAGTTTGATGTTAAGGACGGGGCGTGATCGCAAACAGCCCGCTTCATAGCAGCCTTTCCCATCTACCGATGCCGACGAGGTCGACACCCATGGACACTACTGTCGCAGGCCCGCTGGGCTTGACGGCGTTCATCGGCACAATGAGCTGAACGTTCATCCAACCATAAATCTGCAGGACTTGAGGAAACTTTCACCATCGATCTTTTCCTTTCAGATCAGCCGAACTGATGTCCACTGGTCACTCGGACTTTGGCGCAATTGCTCGAACCATGAGTCGCAGCGAGTGCCGACGACGCTGCCCATCAATATGCCGTCGCATTCGTGCGTTTTATAGTTGCAGTACCTTCCCAGCTTTGAACAGCTGCACGTTGTCAAGTACACAAGGGCAGCTTACCACAGGTACATCACAGGTGCAGCCAGCGCAATCCAAACAGGATTGTATGTATCGGCAGTATATCTGTCCCTGCGCACCACAAGCCGGCAGGCGCTAAATCAGATATCCCTGACCCGAGAGACCCTGGTGTGCAAGCGGAGATGCAGACACTCAGCTCCTTCTGCCCTACAAAGAGGTGGTCAGGATCAATGACCGCGAGACAGCGTTACAACGGGAACAGACAGACCATGAGACGTGATTCATTTGCATTGGCACAGATATATTTGCAGGAGTTTGTAGCAGCAAAGTTCCATGTCCAGCACTGTCTTCATTGACATATTCGTGACATGTTCGTATGTAGTTACAAAGGACAGAGGCAGGGCATGGAGCCGTTTCTCAGAAGTCACTCGCAAATCCACTCACTCGTTCATGTCACTAGGCCGGGCACGAGCGCGTACCACAGCCCTGCCGGTAATGTGTATATGTGCGCATGATTGTATATGGCCATATGCACTGGGACACTGACAACTCTGAAACAAGTCCATGCCATGCGCCCGCACGATTGAGCATCGTACAAGGCCACAAACAACCATTCCACTCGCACCATCTTCTGCCCACGCGTCATCTTTGCGGTTTCCCTCCGCCACTCAATAGATGTCCACTCCTCAGCACCGCAAGCTTCGCTGCCGTATCTGCAGCCATGTTTGAGGTTGCATTGCACCACGCTCCCCGCCATACGTCCAAGGCGGAGAATCCAGCACAACTGCAAGCGCTGTTGGACCCAGGATGCTGCCATGCAAGTCTGCAGTGAGGGCTGCTGTATTGGTCCTTGCGAAGCGTTGCGAAGCGCGGTCACATCCAGAGACATGATGTTCCATGCGATCAAGCCGTTCACTTGGTGTGTGTTACGAGGATAAATCATTTGCGATGTGGCGGAACGAGTAGCACCGCAAAAGCAGCAAGCAGGTCAAGAACGCAACCTGCAACCCCGTCAACCACAACCGCGCAATCGCTCCCGTCACAGCCACGCAACGCACGCAGCGCACGCAGCGCACGCAAAACTTTCAATTGTTGCGCATGCACCCTCAGGAGGGCCGCCCCATGCAGACCCAGGGACCCCGCCTAGGCGGCCCCTCTCACCGCTCTCACACACAGCCGTAAAGTAAAGTAAATCTGAATGTACTGAGCCGTATCCTATTGGTCATTGACAACTCCGAGGAACGGGACCAAACGTGCTGGAAAACCTGCACATGCATATGGCTTCCTCCGCCTTCATGTCCACGCTGGGCTTGGTGGCGTCTACGAAAAGCAGCCTGCTGGCCGACTCAAGCATCCGCGCGGCGCCGTACGCATGTACACTGTGCTGCGGCCGCCGAGCACGGTGCCGCGCTGTGCGCTGTGCGCTGTGGGGCTGTGCCTGGGAGGCATTGGTCACAGCATTTAAATTTGCAAATTTGCAGCTGGGAGATCAGCATCACGCTACCTAGTGCGATGCGGCGCGGGTGCGATGGACGGGTTGGTGGGTGTGTTCTGGTTGTTGTGTGGTTGCAGTGCCTGCTGGTTTCGCGTGCTGCCTGCCTGGTCGCATTTATCCTTGTATTTCACTAGCTGTGTCACCTCAGGCTGCAGCACAAATCCCGAGACTGTGACACTGGGTAGTCACTGTGGCAATGCACGCTCACCATCATCATGGATATCATTCAATCAAATCACTGATGTGCAGGCGAATCATACGTTGCAAAGCCTACAATACGTGAAGCCTTTTGTACAGGATGATTTGTTTTGAATTTTGATTTGGACAGTGATCTCGAGCCTTGCACTTGCGACGCCACTAAGGTTTCAGAGCTACAGCGCTGTACGCTACACACAGTCGATGGGGCCAGGGCGGCCCCCGGCGATCGGGCGGCCATGATGGGCGGCCTCAGGCAGCAGTGTGTTGGGTTTGGCCCTGTCGTGCGGCGGCGGGCGTTGTGGTGCTGGTGGTTGTGATGTTGTGTGTCGGCCGTGGGGTTTGGTGCGTGCGCGTGTGTGTTACAAGGACAAAGCAAGCGAGGCAGGTAGCACCGCAAGCAAGAAGCAGGGGAAACGCACACCACGCAGCAAGCCACACGAAGCGCACACCAAAACACCCACACAACGGCAGCACCCACGCCGGACACAGCGACACTGCCACACAACCACACACACGCCCATGCCCACACGCCCATCCCCACCCGAACCCCGCCCAACAGCAAGGCGCACGAGCCCCGGAAGCACAAGCAGCCAAGGCCGCCCAGCAAACAAACAGCGAGACCGCAACAACCCCCAGCCCGGGGAGGCCCCCGCCTCCCCCAGCACAACCCCCCAACCCCAGCCCGCGCACACCACCCCGCCCGCCCGGTGCGTGCGCGTGTGTGGGTTTGGGTTTGTGGGTGTGTGGGTCTGTGCGTGTGTGTGCTGGTGTGTGGGTGTGTGCTTGGCGGTCTGCGGATCTGTGTCGCTTGCTACGCCGGTGATGGGTGAGATGTTCGTGGGTGTCTTGGTGTTTGCTCCGTCTGCTTGCTCCTTTCGCGGTGCTGCCCGACTTGCTGCCTTTGTCCTTGTAACACACAGTCGATGAGAATGCAGCAAGGAGCGCTGATGGAGGACTGCTGACTGCCGCTGACTGCCGGAGGCATGATGCCCTCGGCTGTGCATTTGCGTCCGTCACGGCGCTCACGTCAGCAAGGGGTCGTCCGTAACAGTGCAGTGCAATGCAAGGCGTCCCCGGTCTTGCCATGGCGTCACGGAGCGCCCTGAAAGCCGCCATGCTGACGAGCACGCTTGCCTCAGCAGCCGGCGCCGGCATCGCTTGTAATTGGCCATGCCGATGTATATATGGCCGCAGGCCTAGGTGTGCTCTGAAGAAAAGCAGCCAGCCCAGGCGTCAAGTGTAAAGCCAGTCACCTCCGTGATGCATGTACATATGGTGCCGGCCAGTGCTCTACAACCCGCGTATTTTATGGAGGGATTCCCGCTGAGTTTTTCCATGTTTCAGAGGGCAAGCACCGCTGGTATGCTGAAATTTCGGAGGGCTATCCCGCCGTAATTGTTTTTTTCTGGAGGGATGCCAAAAACATTTCGGGCTCGCTGCGCTCGCAATCATATATGTCTGCTGAAGTATGGTAGTGAGGAAAATCCTTTGCATTCAATGTGTGTGAAGTTCATATACATTTACCTCCAAGGCCTGTTTGTGTGGGCAACAACAGCAACATACACATTCAGTCGCCCTCTTGCATACCAGAGGTCAGCACGCGCTCTAACTCATCACGCTCAATGTCCTGCTCATCATCATTGTCACTATAACCTACCTCCTCACCACCTCCAGTACCTGGAAGCACATCAGACAAAACAGCGTCCCACGCCTCATCAGGCTGCATGGCTACTGCCTCAGCAAGCTTACGGACGAGGAGGCCACAATTTGAATCTTTCACAAATTTCGCATACATGTCTATCATGGTGAGTGCACCCTCCTTATCATCTATGGGCCTGTTGGGATCAAAATGCTGCTCGCGAAAGTCTTCGAATGTGATAGCTTGTTTCACACGTATTTGAGAGTCAAGGGTGGCCACATGCGTCGATAACATCAGCGGTCGTATGATCACCGCCTAGCTGACTTCTCGCAGCCTGGTTCGTGCCGGACGTGCTAGCAACCTCATCACGAGCGCGCTTTCTGGGGGCTGACCCCTTGAAACCGAACCGACTAAGCATATCTCAAAGCGACAGGTGCACACAGCGTCTATTGGCACTTTGGGCTGTGCTTCGCAACATTATGTAGCGATACAGAGCCAGCGTGTTGCGGCTACGGAGCAAAGCATCCAGTGACGTCTCGGACAGTGCACCTGAGGACACTGTGCACCTGGGTGCAGCTGCTCGTCAAGATCGCTCGCTTCGCTCGCTCGTGTGCTCGCAGCATTATCAATGTGAACACATCCCGCCCGCTGCGCTCGCACGTCGCACATTTCAGCGGGCAAGACCGCTCAGACGCCCGAGACACAGCGGGCTGCGCCCGCTGGCATTTGCTGTAACAGCCCAGTTTCAGCGGCGTAAACCGTCGACTTTTCAAAATCTTGACGGCATTTTCAGGAAAAACGTCTATTTCAGCGGGAAAACCGGCGGTTTGTAGAGCACTGGTGCCGGCTCTTGAGTGCTGCTATCCAGACAGTCGCCCAGGCGAAGTTCATGCACGTCTTCCGCATGCACAAATATTGCTGAGGCTCGATCACGTTTTTGTGACGCCTGTGGCGTATACGTATCTCGTATGGTGTTGAAGCACATATGTACAGCAGAGCACCTCGCCGTTGACCCGCTGGACCCAGCTGGACTCTCGCAACCTCCACAATTTACAGGAATTCTGTCATGTTTGAGATGTGCCTGCGAGGCGCTGAAAGGCATGCCAGCCGGCCTGCCCGCGAGGTCACTGGCCCGCGTCGACGTCATCAGAAACCTGAGGTGATGGCATGTATGCGTCTTCCGCGGCATGTCAGCGCAGATGATGCACGCTGCACGCTGCACAGCCACGCGGCTTTACTGCCCGAGCTCCAGTCTGCAGCCAGCCCGGCGTGGCCCTACGCGTGCAGAACAAGCGGACACGCACATCCAATTTTTACAAATCACGGTAGTTGCGTGCATGCGCGATTGCACGGAATGAGCGGATATGGCTGGTGGCAGTGCTTCACCTGAACCAGCGGCAGGTCGTAGCTTTAGTTCGACAGGTCTCCGCTCAAGCCACGCCATCCGCAGATATCTGCGCCCATCTGAATCTAAATTGCAGTCGCAACATTGCGAAGATTTTCGTGACACCTCCTTGCGCTCTCTGGGTGTAGGCCTCAGGTCAGAGAGCTGGAACTCAAACTTCGCATCCTGGTATCGGTCTGCGGCCGGAGACTGCGCAGGAGCATCCAAACGCCAGCACTCCGTTTCGACCGAGAGCTCTACCAATTCCACATGTGATGGCAATTCTAGGTGATGTGGCGGACTCGTTCGCTCTGCTGCTGAGCGCCAGCGTCGCCAGTGGCCTGCGAAAACGTGTGCTCACGAGCTGGTGTCAACAGCCGACGCAAATTTGCCCAGCTGCAGCACAGAGCGTAGAACAGCCAAGAGCGAAACAAGTCACCTCACTACAACCAACGCCAGCTCACGTTGTGGTGAATAATTATGATTGTGGGTGCACGCGTGTTGATTTGGTTTGGTGCCGAGCGTTGGTGCTAAGCGCTGATTCGGTGCCCTCCATGGCGCCACGTACGCGTGGACACTTGCAGGTACACGTACGGGCAGGTCAACTGGATCCCAAATCTCACAGTAACAAGCATTGCCACCACGTGCAACAGGCCTTGATCACGAGTTGAGTGTCCACAGGGGCTACTCAGCACCTCCATCGTGTCCACTGGTGTGGTGATGTGTCACCACATTGCTTGATGAGCCTGTTGCGTCAGCATTGGTCATAAGGGCGTGGCTTGTGTGCAGTTTGCTTCCAAGTCTCAGCACCAGGATCTGATGAGCTGGTGCACCAATTCCGCAAGCCAGTCTTCACGGCGGGCCTGTTCTGCGCTCCGAATGCGATGCTCTTCGTTGTCATCATGCTGACGCGAAGGGTACGGGCAGGCGTTGCGCTGTGGCGGAGGCACCCACCCGTCTGCAGCAGCCCCTGCGGCAGCCCAGACCTCCCTGACCATGGCCCAAAGGTTCGCAGCCTCTGCTCTCGACTATTGTTCGATCGTAAGTCACTACTACATATACTGAGTAGGCGAGGCCTGCTCCTATGCCAAGCGAGGTGGTCACGCACGGCCAGCCGCGCTGCTGCGACTCCCCAAAACACACGCAGATCTGCGGTTCCAGAATCGAACCCACGACCGTGCTCCAGGGTAGCTTTCATGCCGCCCTTAAGGGTTAATTAACCCGTTGGTGTGTGCCGCGGTGTGATGCTACCCTGTGCACGAGACCAGATCGTCGTGCAACGGCCTATGGGTGAGCATGCACAGCGTGCTGATTCTCAATCACCGAGCCCTTTGGCCTGCCGCTGTACGGATCCTCATGATCATTCAAGTGGTGGAGCCCTCGGCAGGCTCCCGCACGTCCGCTTCGCCGCACTTCTTCAATCAACCCAGGTCTAGCCACATTATTTCCGCTGCACAAGGGTCGATGCCGTGAAATCCAGAGCCAGCAAGGGCAGCACAGGCGGCGCAGGCATTCCCGGCACTAGCCTTTCCAGGGTTCATGCCGTGGATTCGCCGACGCGGCCGGCCCACCTGACCGCATGCAGCAACGTGGCTCTGATGCTCCAGGTCAGCAAGAGCGACGACTTTTCTCCGCTGGGCATCAGGGACGTGGCGCTCCTGGCCATCCCGTCCGTCGCCTACTTTGCCACGGTGCTGCTGGCCGGCCTGGGCATGCTGTTCATCCCCGCCTCCATCTGCTTCATGGTCCAGGCGCGTCCACCGTGCTCACACGTGTACCCACCGTGCTCACACGTGTACCCACCGTGCTCACACGTGCACCCACCGTGCTCACACGTGTACCCACCGTGCTCACACGTGTACCCACCGTGCTCACACGTGCACCCACCGTGCTCACACGTGCACCCAGGACTGCAGGAACTGCTTCTCGCACCGACTCCGCCAACAGCGTGCCGCCGTGCCGTGGAGTGGAGAGATTGTGGCGCCGCACAGGCAGCGGTGGCAGCCCATGCACCGCGGCGCGCCTCCACATGGCCACATGCTCCGCATGCATGCATGTCGTGTGAAAGTGCAGAGCCCTCTGTTGCTCTCCACCCGCACCGCGTGCTGTGGAGCGTGCGCAGAGTGGCGCGGCAGCGGACACACATGCCAATCCACATCTTCGCTGCGCTCACAGAGCGCCATGCGTCTGCAGCACTCCGTGGGTCGCACACCAGCGCTGGGGGTTCGGGTCGGGTCACATAGGGCACATGCATGAACCTTTTTGAGGAGTCGAGACTTGCAGTGTAAGTCAACAGGCTCGCGACAGACCATGGGGCCGAACCAACGCTGAGGCGCACGCCCGTGTGGCCACGTCTGTGCTAGAGTAATCACGTTTACACACATGTACGCATGCAACATCGCCTGTGCTGTGGACCACCTACGCAAAACCATGGGTGAGGAGGAGGGAGATGGTGCACCGTCTCCAGACTCCAGCCCATCATCGCTAGGACTACACAAACCAGGCCACGCCGCCGCGTGCCCTCCGTTCCAGCACGCCACGCGAGCAGCCGCGACGGCCAGTGCCATGCAGGCCTCATGCATCATCTTCACAGCCCTCTGCTCCGTCACGATCCTGCGCCGCAAGCTCAACGCGCTGCACCTGCGGGCCATCTCCGCCGCAGTCCTCGGGGTCCTCGTCGTCTCGTACGCCGGCCTCCTGCACGCAAAGAAGGCTGCGGTGCTGCAACACACCCGCTCCGAAGCCGTGGGAGTCCCGGACGAGGGCAGCGCCGTGCCGGCCCACGCGGCCCGCCTGGTCCTAGGAGTCTCGCTGACGCTCGCGTCACAGTTCACGCAGGTGTGCTGCTACCAGCTGGTAGTCTCTGGCGATCGTCCATAATATTGCGGTGGCCACAGGGGCATGTGCGGCACGGCGTATGCATGAACAGGTCACACCTGTAACACACCGCAGCGCAGCGTCCAAACGGTCGCCGTGCTACACGGTGCACGGGCCTCATTGTAACGCAGTGAGCTGGGGGGCTGGCCCGGGAGCTGCATGGCGGGGGTGCCCGGCTGCGCCCGCCCCTGCCTATCAAGAGGCTGGGCAGCTCTGTGCAGCTTGCGATGAGGGGCCGAGTCTGCGCCCGCGTGAGTGCACAGCGCAGCCGTCGTGCAGAGGTGGCTGTGGTGTCGCAGCTCTCCCAGATTCCACCCGGCTATAGGTATACGCACCACTACTGCCGTCACACGCATACCTACAGGGGCACAGCCTGTGTATGTATTGAGAAACAAGAAGGTCGTAAAGCAAAGTAATCTGGATTAACTTAGCTGTATCGTGAAGAGGAGGATCGACACCTCTGAGTGGGCGGGGGATCGCATGCTGATTGTGAGAGCCGAAGGGCGTGCCAGCAGACCACTCGAGGGGTGCAGGCGCTGCAGCTGGTCAGCGAGGAGGCGCTCCTCGGCAACTCGGCCCTGCACCCGCAGCAAGTCGTGGGCGTCGAGGGCGTGTTGTCGACAGTCTTCTGCGCCGTCGCGCTCGCGGTCGCGGCCGCGGTGCCCGGAGGCGACGCCGGGGCCGCCGAGAGCTGGCGGGACACCCTCGCACAGATCAGGCACAGCACGCCCCTCGCGCTGATGTGCGTGTTTCAGCTTCTAGGCATGGGCGGGACCAACTTCTTCGGGATTCGAGTGTCAGGTGCGCACAACTGGTTGCCCGGCGAGCCGGCACACGCACGTCACACACCGCCTGGCGGTGTTGGGATGCTAGCTGTGGCTTGAGTGCACTGAGTCGATGTTCTATTTCCTGTGCCGCACGCTGTTCCTTCACATGTGGTGCTGCCTAGGTGTAGCTACCTCTTCGGCTGTCTGCTTGATGAAAGAAACAACAGCCACAAACCGCCTGCCTGACCCTGTCATTCACCTCGGCGTAGCGGCACGATCGGGCAGCCGCACGCACGGAGCGACCCAACCTGTACCAACTGGGTGAGCAGCACACAACGCGGGGTGGTCAGCGTGCAGTGCGGCTCGGCTCGGTGTTCCGCACCGTGCTGCTCTCGCTGCGAACGCTGCTCATCTGGAGCGCGAACCTCGCGGTCTTCTACGCCGCCGGCGGCGGCGCCGTCGGCGAGGGCTGGGACCACGTCGCGTCGCCAATCCAGTGCGCCGGCTTCGCGCTGCTGCTCGCCGGGACGCTCCTGTACGCGCGGGGCAACACCACCACCTCCGCTCCGACCGCAAAGACCGCCGAGGTGGCCGGGGGGGGTGCGTGGCACGCGGTGCCCACCCGCAGCTCGCTGGACGGCAAACGCACAGCCCAGCACGGCGCGCGAGAGGCCGTCGCGCATGCGTTTGCGGTGCTGAGGCCGCCGGGACGCGCGCCCACAGGAGGCGAGCCTGCGGGGGCTGTGAGTATAGAATGCGCGCCGCTGCTGGGCGGGTGGGAGGTGCGGGAGGCCGCGTCCGCGGCGGCTGCGTGTACGGGGCAGGGCTGGCCGCCGCTGCTCGGGCCGGGGGAGCATCGAGGGCAGGCGCGGCTGGCAGCGGAGTGATGCGCGCCTTTCTTGCACACACCAACGTGCTCTAAGGTGCGCTATGGTCGCTGGTTGCATGTAAGGACGTTGGGTTGGTGAGAACGAGAACGCGGTTGTGCCGGTTCCGTCGGGCAGGATCTGTACGAACGTCCTGTGTGTGAATGCATGTATGTGTGTGCATGACTACATGGCTGCGGCTGTGCGGAATATTGCAACGCCCTGCAGTATATGCAATGCTGGCACTCGATTGCTGCTGTCCCGGCAGGCAACGCTGCTATGCGTTCTGCCGTCCTGTCGTGATGGAGGTTTGTATGTACTGTCATGCTGCAGAGCATCACTACGGGCATTTACGTGTAGATGGTCATTGCTGGCACCATCCAGGTGTCCCCTTTTGGTGCTGTGTGCTGTGTGCTGTGTGCTGCTCAGGCCCGTCACACTTGTGCTGTGTGTCACAATGATAAGTGCGGCGAGGCGGGCGGCACCGCAAACCAGCAAGCAGCGCAAGCTTTGCGGTGTGAGCTGGCCGTGGTCAGCTGTGCTTGGCACAGCACGTGTACGTACATGTCGTGATCAGCGTGGCGGTGCTGTAGGGTGCATGACGGAGCACAGAAAGCCGATGCTTGGACCGCAGGTCGCATCTGGGCCTGGGGTGACGGGCCGGAACGGGTCTGCAGTTGACAAGCCATGGCGAACTTGCTCAGTGCCGGGGAGAGCCTGTGCCTTTCGGCAGTAGCAGTCCTGCAGCACATGGCACAATCATGGCGCAGTGGTGAAACTGTTGGTGCGTTGCGACCGTGGTCATTCGAGGTCATGCGGAGCATGACACGAATGTCAAAACGCAGTTAGAATCATGCACACATGGCAATAAGGACTGCTCGCCATTTTGTTCAGTGAAAACAAAATTTCACGCTAGTCTGCCGAATTGATCGCCTTGCGGCACAGGTGATATGAAGAGTCGCAGCATGTAACATGAGCTGTACGTCAATGGCAAGACATCAAGGTGACATACCTTTGCTTCAACCTGTAGCCACTTGTTGCATGGCTTGCCCAACACTCCTCCCAGGCTGGTGAGTTCGTCGACACCATCCCGGTGCATTCTGATGATGTATTTTGAAAATGTCTCCTGGCTTGTGGGGTAGGGGTAAAAATAGGTTGCACGTGTGCCGGTGAGGCACGGCCACGCTGCATCTGCTCTGACCAACAGTTGTAAGGATCTGTATCTCAGAGATCGATGCACGCACCCGCAGAGAGGCAGCTTCGAATCATCCGGCGCACAGCTGTAGACGCGGTACAAGCATTATGTTATCTGCTGTGTCAAGTAGCTGTGCACTTCTCGCGGCCTTGCGCCGGTACGTTGATCGAACCAGCCAAAGGGGCACGGCAATCAGATGCCTTACAGCTATGGCACACGAAGCTTTTTCCCTCTCTTTTTTTCGCGTGTTGAGCCACCCATGTGGGTGTACGGAGGTTTACCCGCTCTTCTGCACCTGAGATTGGGGACACGGTGGCGCATCCGCGGATACCCCCCACGCGTTCCCCAGTCTCAGCAAAGATCCTCACCAGCAGCCGATACATGACATGCATGCTCGCTGTTTTCGTACTTTAGTGTCAAGGGTGGTGTTTGGCTGGGCTGCACACGGCAGGATCGATGGGACGGTAGGAACGTCCACAATGCAGGTTGTGCAGGAGAGCAGGAGAGCGCAATGAATGTGGATGGAATGATGAATAGTCACTGCTCTGTGCAGTACCTAAGGCAGCATCAACGGGCTCAGACCCGGGAATCCAGTGTTGCATGCACAAGGCCAGGCAGTCACATGCACCAACACAATGGCGGCAGGCTCACTGAGATGTATCGAAGCACTTGTGCTGCTGAAAGGCATGCATCAGTGCATGGCGATACCAGTGTCGCAGCTTGTGCATCACTGGCCATACAGTGGACACATCAAAATTTTAAGTGCTGATATTTGCTTATCGAAACCAGCTCGACATTATACAAGTAGCTCTGAAAGAAGATATGGCAGCAGTGAAGAAGTTTCTGAGGAAATAAAGTGCAGGGGGTTAGGTGTGTAGATTGGCCCAGACCCCCCCTTGGGCTGCGTTTATTTTCGGTTGTTTTTGGGTTCAGTTTTGACCAGATATTTGAATATCTGGTGTTACACGGAGGGGCCTACTGCACACATGGGGGATCGAAGCCTAGATCTTCGGGAAGAATGCTTCGTCTCTAATCTTCGCGAGGTCTTCTCGGCGCCGCTCGCTGTCTCTGCCTTGGACCCTGCATGTCAACGAGCGTGGAGACAATGAAGATATGCCCCGACACAACACAGATCATGTGTTGCGCCGACATCACCTTAAAATAATGAATCTTGACAGCATACTGCATCGCAGGACGAGTCTCATGTCTTTTAATTCCGCTGTAGGTCTACGAGGGGAACATCCCACCAAGCGATGCGTGGTCGCTCGCAAAGTAGAATGGTTGTCTGGAATATCCGGTGCAGACCGGACAAGCCGTTAGGCCGACATATTCAGCAAATATCGTCTTGTATTTATCCTGCATCGTCCGAGTTGTTGCAGCAGGTCTACCTGTCGACGTCGCAGCGGAACAGCAGCTATTCTCTCTGCGCCTACCTGCACACGCAGAACTTCATGGACACACAACGTCAGGAGCTCTTTTAGTTCGTGATAAACCTTGGTGTCACAAGTAGGCGCCCGCTGGGTATCGAACGGTGCGACGAACGTCTGTCAGGAGTGTTCTCGACTCGCGCAGTCGCTTGCCAGCTTCCAGCATGACATAGCATCATTCAAGAACAATCACTTGAAATCTGGGCACGCGAATCGCGCACATTTGTATCAGCTGCATCTAACATGCACATCGAGATGCAGGCGTGGCCAAGGTAGCGATCCCATCGTGCGTCCCGGTGTGATCCATGAGAATTCAGATGCATTGATAGCAGCAGAGAAGACAACTCTTCAGACATCTGCCACTGTGGGACCGTGACTTGCGTCTTTGAAGAAGCCATGAGAAGTGTTGAGATCGCTTTGTTGCGTGGCCGCAATGACATGTATGCAAGACCGTGCTTGTATGGATGCATACAGATTATATAGCGATATGTATTGGGATACCAGCAACTTCAAGCTCCGTGTGCACGAATGTTTCCTTATGTGTCTCTGGCGCTAGATGCTGACCTAGGCCTGTGAACCCAGACCAACTCCAACTGCACAGAATAGCAACAACGCAAGCTTGTCTGGAAAAGACACTTGGATGTGCACTACACGTGAGTCTGATGCTCTAGCATGTCCTGATGCAGATCATCTCGTGCCTCGTGCCACCGTACACGCAGTGTTCAGTGCACCTGTCACCACGCATAGGATGGCCTGCTGCTTGTGTAGGAGGGCCGGATGGCCTGCTGCTTGTGTAGGAGGGCCTTAAACACGCGCGGAAATTGTCTCTGTGCTTCGATACATTACCAACCTGGTCCACTGCTGCATGAGTGTGACTGTGAGAGTGTTGCATAGCGTCCACTTCAATGCCGTGCCTGATACTTCGCCTGTGAGCGAAATGGCGACCACGCTCCGCAAGGCTGCACAGCTGTACCGTGCCTGGAGCGGGCTGGGTCGTGCGTATGCATCACATTCACGAGCAGCTTCAGGCCCGGCCCAAACCGTAGCCAATCATGTATCGGGCAACGTCGCCAGCCCTCGACAGGCACGGAAATCCTATCAGCTTCTCCGAGATCTATACAAGCTGTCGAAAGGCAAGCTGTCTATTATAGTGATGACGACTGCTGCGGGGGGTTTCGTTCTCGGGAGTGGCGATACAGTGGACTTCGTCAAGTTGTCGTGGACGTGCGTGGGCACACTAGCGTGTTCAGCCGCCGCAAACACATGCAATCAGGTCTATGAGATACATAGTGACTCTCTCATGAAGCGGACAGCTCTTCGACCGATGCCAACCGGGAGAATGTCAGTTCCCGCAGCACTGGCATTCGCAGCTGCAACGGGACTCGGCGGGGCTGTCATTCTCCAGAGCCAGGTAATTTCGACCAAGCTGCACCTTTGATGTACATGTGGTCTGTCTCTAAGCTTCGGAGCTTCGTGAAGCAAGCCACGCTGCTGCCAAGCTGATTGTGAGAGAACAGCTGGCCTCAAAATGTCCGTGTATGCAGACCAATGCACTTACAGCCGGGCTTGGTGTTGCGAACATTGCGCTTTACGCATCAATTTATACACCTTTGAAACGGATGCATCCAATAAACACCTGGGTCGGCGCCATCGTTGGCGCTGTTCCTCCACTGATGGGGTGGGCGGCTGCGTCTGGCAGCATAGAGCCAGGAGCGGCGTTCCTGGGAGCGGTTCTATATTTCTGGCAGATGCCGCACTTCATGGCGCTGGCATGGATGTGCAAGGAAGACTATGCCCGAGGGGGCCATCGCATGCTGTCTCTGGCTGACCGCACAGGGCGCAGGACAGCGGGAGTTGCCCTCCGCAATGCTCTGTACCTCATCCCCCTAGGCATCATGGCCGCATCTCATGGCCTAGTCAGCCCTGCGTTTGCATATGAGAGCGTAGCCGTCTCAGGAATGTTTGCGCTCTCGGCCTCAGCATTCCTCACCAAGCCCTCCCAACAGGTATGCCTCTGCTCCCTGCACACTCTGCAAACCCCCGATTACACCTGCCTGCTGCCATTGAAGCGATGCAAATCAACAAAAACACTTGATCCTTCGACCTCGTTGATCATGCTGGTGTGGCATGCTGCAGACGGCACGGTTTCTGTTCAAGATGTCTCTGCTCCACCTGCCGCTTCTGATGTTGCTGGCAGTCATCCACCGCCGGCCGAACGACGGCCAGCTCACGTGGAGCTCACTTGTGGAGCAACTCAAGCAGCGGGCAGAGAGCGCCGAGCGGAATCTCCTGACACGTGTCCACGGATCGTCAGCCGATGAGCAGGTGGACTCGATGATCTTCCCGTTCTCCCCGCCTCTTCGCATGCCCTGCCCTTACACTGCCCTGAAGGTGTCGCTAGGCACTGCCACAGGTCAAAGAATAGGCAGCATTACAGATGCCCCCAGGCAGGGCAGCAGCGAAACGACATCTGCAAGGGATCGCGGGTTCAGCGGGTCAACAGAGGTTTCGTGACATGTTCCTGTGTGGCTGGGACAGAGATGCCCTGGCCAGAGTAGTGGATGTGCAGATGAGAGAGCTTTGCCAAGCTGTCTGCAACTGTTTGCGCATCACAGGGGCGTGCAGCAGTGTCCCTGGTAGTAGACAAATGAATGTATTGTGTGAGTTATCCTGATGTGCGACGGGTGATGTGAAACGCAGCTGGAACAGTATCTGGCATGTTTCACTCGGCAGTGTAAACTGGTGGCGTCTGCCACAGCCGAGGCTCCAGAGATGCTGGCCAGATATCTTGCTCTGCAGACACTGGTTTCCTGTGCTGTTTGTGGGCAGCTTCTGGACTTCTGATCAAGTGTGGTGGTCTGATTGGCCTGGTCTCCTGTATGTATGTCGTGCTGGGCTGCATCCTTTCGTCTGCTTCAATCAACTTCGTGGCCTCCTCTCTGGATGTCGGGGATTTTCATGCTGTGAACGTGCTGTGAATGTGCAAACAGTCAATCTTCATTTAACCTTGCTCCTCGCACAAACTCCGATTGCAGTCATGCATCATCCGTGGCATCGAGTAATTCTCGAATGCACATTCGCTGTTTAACTTGAAATCAAGAAGGCCAGGCATGCCTCTCAATTGCCAGCTCGGGAGAGGCATATCGGTGGACTGCACAGTTGGCAGCACAGCGGTCCTGCACTTGCATGTTCCCAGCGCCGACTGGATTACCTCCTTCAAAGTGTCGCAGACGGAGTCAGTGCTTACAATAATGCTGCGGGCAGGGCAGGCTCGTCTTTGTGTTCGATCCTGGAGAACACATGTGGCCGAAGCGTCCACCTGGCAAACAGAGAACAGCCAAGCTTGGCAAAGGCCTGCTGAGTACAAAGCAAGACGCAGAATAAAGCAGAGTCTGGAGTGGAGGCACTCAGGGTCATGTAACCGTGGCCGGACTTGCAATTGTGTCGAGTCATAGCATTCGCAGCTGTGGCAGTCTGGCGTGAGGCTTGGTGTGTGGACAATTGTTGTTCTGTGCAAGCACACCTGCTAATGGAGACACAGAGAGGGTGCATGAGCAACATATGTTCACGTGCCGGTGTGATAGACTGAAGCCGGGATCATGGATATGGCCTCGATTGCGGACCGAAGGCTTGCATGCTCGCTTGCGGCGGTTGACATGCGGCATCGTTAGGCCAGATCGTATCGTACACCAGTCGTCGCAGCTGGCAGACAACGCATGCCTCTCGTGCAATCAACTGGGTAGGATGCTATGCCTGAAAATCACTGCGATTGCGTGAGACCGACTGTTGAGCAGGACTGCATGGCCTGAAAACGTAAGTGGAATCTCACGCCAGAGACCTCCTCGACATTGTGGACTCGTAGCATGAAGTGAAGGCCTCAGGCCGGGCAGTGTTCGGGTTAAATCACCTGGCGATCACGCCGGTCGTCAAACCGATGGAGCAGCTCAAGGAGGATCTACGAGCTCGCCAGGTCAGCTCTGGGCAGTTTTTGACCGCCTGTTCCACTGTGTTCATCATGAAAACAGCAGTGCTTGATATCTGATTCATCGTGGTGTTTAAAGGTGTGCGAACGCTGTGTGCTACGCCTGTCGGGGGAAACGGCACCGGCTGTCGCTGAAGCACTGGCAGCCGCACTTGCAGCTCGAGCAGCGGAGCAACTGTGTCCTGCATGCCTTGGAGTCCTGCAGTGTCAAACCAGCCCTTCGGCGGTGGAGGCTCCATCAGCGGCCGAGATCAAGCAGCTTGAAGCCACAACTCCGGGAGAATGGAGCCCGTGCTCAGGACTGGACCAGGTCGCCGAAAATGCTCGCAAATCGGGACACCAAATCGATGAATGGAGTCTCTTCGTTCTGGTGATTCTTTGGTGCAGACTGACCTCCATACAGCCCGCATAAATACACAGGCCGCCTGTGTGCCCCTGCTGAACAAGGTGACATGAGCTTGTTATGCAAGGCAGGCATAGACCTGTCCGTCGTTGAACTCATGTTGTCCATGTCTGGTCGGGTGTAGGCACCCGGAATCCTTGCGGTTCACACAGCAGCCCTCTGGAGACAACTGCAGCGAGATCACCCCGAAGCTGATCATTTCCGCGGGACCAGCAGCTTGACAGACGCCGTTACCGTGAAGGACGTCGCTGGCGCATACGTGTCCAACCTGCTGCAGACAGAGTTCCAGGCCCCGAAGGCGCAAGTGCGTGTCCCAGCACCTGGCCGAGCCTCCACACATCAAACCACTATTGCATGCGAGCCCCTGGTAAGGCGCCGGCCAGAGCACATGGCTCCGATGCCTCAATCACTCCCGGATACTGGGCTTCCAGTAGCATTGCAGCTCGCTGTGTTGAGACGCATGTGTCATCTTGGCAGTCTGTATGGACCTGACACAGCGCCGCTGCATGCCCACATGCCGTTGTGCCGGTGTCGCCTGCGGTACTTCACGTGTGGCGGTGCATGCATTACAAAGATGAAGGCACTTCGGCGGCAGTGTGAGTGTATGCGGCGCAAGGACAGCATCACTATGGCGGCGTTTCGGTGTTTGTGCGCGGCGCCGCGCGGCTGTGCCTTCTTCCGAACGGTGTTCACTGCCTGCAGTGCGTCGGAGTTCCGTCAGGTGTTCCATCAGGTGTCGGCTGATCTGTGCTGTTTTTTTGTACGGTTCGAGTGGCGCTGACCGCGTCTCCGGCTGTGTGTTGTTGCGCCACGGTACCGCACTTCACTCTCCACCTCGCAGACCACACCCTCCCGGCTGCAGAGCGGCGTCGCCGTCTGCCTCGCGTGGGCTCACCCCCACACCATCACCGGCGCCGCGTTCCTGCGCCCCGCCGGCCGCAAACGCCCCCGCGGCCAGGCCGGCAGGAACGTGCCGTGGGGAGGCTACACGGCGGTACTCGAGGCCGCGTTGTCGGCGGACCGGTCAGCGCTGCTGGACAACCAGCCGCCGCTGGCGCCGTGCAAGCTGTGCGTGAAGACGTACCGCCCGCCGGTGCTGGTGGGTGGGCGGTACCTCAAGCTGCTGAGGGGTGTGGCACAGACCCGCTGGTCGGTCCCAGGGCAACAAGTCGACCCCAACGAATCCTCCGTCGAGGTCCGCCGCCTGCTGTGTCTGCGTCACCTGAACGGGATCTTGGTTGTCTTGCATGCGGTTCTTCTTCGGGAGGCTGCGCCTGTGCTTGCGCAGAGTCACGAGCTCGTGCTAGGGGAAGCGAGTCACCTTGCTTCGTGGCTGTCATCGCCCCAGGTGGGATTGGAGAATGGCCACTGCTGCTGCAGAGCAAGCCAACGGTGGTCCCAAGCATCAGATGTCATACGTATCACGCTTGTAAAGTGAGCAAATGTAAGTGTTCTCAGTCGTATCCTGAAGAGGACATTGACGGCTTGTTGTTGAGGTTCCATCTGCTCAGCCTCCATGACCATTCCTGCTGAGGTAGCGGAGACCTGCATCGGGCACGGTGCGTGCAGAGCGTGGCCAGGGGGCGTGAGAGCTGTCCTTGCAGCCCTGGGGAGACTGGGGAGCAGTATGCAGGAGGAGCTAGAAGCGGTGCTGCTGCCGCTGCTGCAGGCAGACTCTGCTACCTTGGTGTCTGCCGGGAGGGAGGACAAAGACGTGCGCATGCTCGGCACCGGCCGGCCGTTTGTGCTGCAAGTGGTCAACGCCAAGGCCCCACGGCCTTCAGAGTGCGCCACTGCTGCCCCCTGGCCCACAGCAGCCGTTGCTGCCGCAGCATGAGGCCCCCCCTGGCCGCTGCTTCTGGCCTGCAGCGTTGGGTTGACGGGCCCGATGACATAGAACAATGCCGATCAATAATTTCAAAACTCAACGTGATTATTGAAAAGATGAATTATTTGATGCCTTGTGTGATAGATGCCAATTCTGAAAATATAACAAAAATTAAATAGGCCGTCCTAGGGAATCCATCTGGTGATTTTTGTATTTATAGCTCAGGTCTAGTTTCGGGATGGGAGCCCCAACAATGCTGCATGGCGACCCAGAACTGCTGGCCAACAGTCCCTTGTGCACTGTTCGTCTGCGCTGGTCGTACAGCATCGCTGACGCAGACCTGGTCGTCAGCCTCTCACCTCTCAGGCCAATAAATTCTGAGCAGCTCGGTTGCTGTTCAGCTGGGCTAATAGATGCCGATGGGCATAGCACTGACTGATTAATTACAGTATAAAAAAGCTTAGAATTAATATTTGATCTAAGCCTGTTTGATCTTCTCGAGCTGCTGCTGCTTCAGCCTGCTTTGCACTGCGGCTGGACGTACTCGTGAGGTGTAAACGCAAAGCCTCCTCGGCATATACCCCAGCACCAGCACCAGCAGAATGGAGCCGTGTTTTTCGCGCTTTCCGCACACATGCACACGCCGTTGTGGGGTTGGGGGGCCCTCCTGCGGTTCGTGGGGCCTGCGCTCGCGGGCTTGGGCTGCGGCGCGCCTCTGCTGGGCATGGAAGATGCGGACACGGCTGCCCTCCTCCGCCTGCATCCACTGGCGGTGGTGTCGGCGTCCCTGTTGTTGTACGGTGTCGCGGCGGCGCTACCAACTGCCTCCCCAACTGTGTCCATGTAGCACGCTGTGGAGTACCGCACTTAATCGCAAAGGGTCGCCCAATTAACCAGCATTACATGGGAATTTTTTTTAATTTAATAATCATTACTGAGTCAGTCAATCCGAAAAATCGTGATTTCATATACCTAGCTGAGTACCTAGAAAACGCAGCATTATGCGTCACATGGCGAACGATTTAATTAACTACGGTGATCTTCAGCCGTTGCACGTGTAGGGAGGAGCTGCGGGCTTGCGAGGCGCAACTCGCCACTCGGGCCGCGGGCGTGCTGGTGCAGGGCCTGCAGCTAGCTGCGCAGCGCGACTTCGAGCTGATGAAGGACGGCGAGATCGAGAAGCAGAAGCACTACCGGGCGCTGTGCTGGGCGGACCGGGAGCTGCAGGAAGCTGACGAGCAGCTGCTCAGTGGCACCGTAGAGCTGGTGGTGCAGCAGGACACGCCGGTGAGGGTGTTGCACCGGCGGGCGCCGCTGATCAGAGAACGGGTGCGGCTCCGCTGGGTTTTCTGCAGCACCCCCTGCGCTCTTGCTGTGTTTGCATATGAGGCTACACTGACACAGCAGGGACCGGGCCGGTGGGTGCGTGCTTGCGCTGCTTGCCGGTTTCGCAGTGCTGCCCGCCTCGCCGCGTGCATCGTCGTACCACACTGACACAAACAGGCGCCGGGGACACACCCTCACAGAGCAGCCTCGTCAGCACCATGTGCTCATGGGACTGTCAGGCTCTTGGCATGCAGGATTGTGCGGCTGCCTAGCTTGCTGCAGTATTGTTTGACTACATAGCCGTGCCCAGAGGGTTGGTGTTTGAGTGTGTGTATCGATGCAGACCATCCACAGCATGAAGTGCAAGACGCTGCAGAACCGGCACTGGTTTGTGCTGGAGCTGGTGACGCAAGCGGGCACGTACATCAAGGAATTCTGCCACGGGGACTTTGGCCGCAGCCAGCCGAATGTCGGCTCTCTGCTGGGGGGCGTAGAGGTCCAGATAGCGGAGCTTGACGTCATGCACATTGCCCTAGACGTCTTCAACTAGGGGCCGCTGTCAAGTGCCCTAGTTGCATGTAAGCCACATGCACCGGAGTCGGGACTGATGGTTTCGGCCTTGTGAAAGTTGATCGTGATGCCCAGTCCCGACCTGTGGCAACTCGAGCACTCAATGCTCCTCATGAGTGCAAAGACCGACGCGTTTGCATGAATGTCCTTCATCCCGGGTAGATGTATGTTGAAGTGCGCCTTCACTGCCCTTGAGGGCTATGGCAAGTATAGCACGGGCAGCAGAGAGGCTGTGTGTTGTCACAGTGCTGTGGCGTAATTCTCACGCTCCCGCATGCTGGCACAAACACCACACAATGCTTTTACACGTGGCACCTTGTCCTCTCGCAAACTTCTGAACATGCTGAAAACCAGGGTGGTATACCCTGAGTCTTCGGCAATGTTTACACAGTGTTACCGTTTGAAGTCACCATTAGATGTGCGACTTGGGCAACTTGCAAGCATGGCATAAGATAAACAGAAAGGCAACTCGTCGCGAGATCTCACGACGTGTGCTTCGACACGAGTAACACGCACTCTCCATGGGCTGGGGCTGAAACCCCTTGGAAGCACACTTGTGCTCCCGTCGGGTGTCATGCCGTCGGTCAACTATTGTGCGAGTCATCCGGGCCCCGGTCCGCTGGGGCGTGCGCAGCCCACCCCGTGATGCTGCCGTCAACACCCGCCACGCCGAGCTGTGCCGCACGGAACGCCTTTGCCGAGGGCTCCGCCGGCGCAGCACCGGACACGGCGCGCTTCCGGCGCATACCCGGTTGGGGCTCCACAGGCGCACCCACGCCGGCCCCGCCGGGCCCTGGCGCCGCAGGCGACACCGACAAGCCCGCTACCACCCCCGGCGCGGCAGCGCCGATAGCCTGCTGCAGCAGCAGGCCGGGCGCCAGGCCGGCGGCGGCTGGGTGCTGCGGCGCTCCCGCCAGCAGCGCCTGTGCAGCCCCGTGCAGGCTGGAGGCCGACGGCGGCTCAGGGTGCGGGACGGCGGCCGGCGGCGCCGCGGGCGACGCTGGCGGCGGTTGCCGCAGCTTTACCATGAGAGCCTTGGGGAACGAGAGGGGCTTCCGGTCGTGCATCTTCCCGGCGCGGAGCTGTGTTTCTATGTCGGAGCCGCATGATAGCAGCACACGCGGAGGCAGGCCCACGAACGCATCGGGGGCGACCGCGGTTCGTCCACCGATCGCGCCATGCACTCCATGTAACCTGCATGCACACGCCCCTTGTAGCGACGCCGTGCTGGCAGCGCTCTGCATCAGGCCACAGCGGCGCTCGATTGTCGTGCGTCACACGTGCTGGTGGGGCATGCCTTGCTACCGCACCCGGCAGCATGCTGTAGCGTGGAGCACGCCACGTCACAACCCGGCAGCAACACGACTCGGCCGACACCCAGGTATGCATGCGCACCAAGGACACCTGTACGACAATACCAAGAGTTGCATGTATATAACAATACCCTGTGGGTGGGCGATCGCCCGGCAGCAAGCACAATGATCACATAACACACGGCCTGGCATGGGGAAGGGGGCACAGCACGCACCACGCGAGCGAGGCGAGGGCGCAAGCGAGCGTGTGTGCGAGGTGCGTGCTGCTGGCGTTCTGCGGGTCCACCGTCTCGCGCCACGCCGCGTCCTTCGCCAGCTTCACGGCCTTCGCGCAGCGCCGCACCACCTCTGCGGCGGCCTGCTGCAGCTGTGACGCCGCCGCCGTGAGGGTGTCGACTGACACACGTTTCAGCTTCGAGGCGAGCATGCGCGCGATCGCCGCGGCGGCTGCCTCGTCCGCGGGCACGTTTGCGCCCCCCGACGCAACCTTCGGCAGCCCCGGTCCAAACGCAAGCACCGCACTGAACACTGCCGCAGTCGCGACGATCTCGCACGCCGGGGCATCTGGGACGGTGGCGAGCGGCGCCGGGGGGATGTGTGCGGAGAGGGTGGTGGCGACGGAGGAGAGGGCCGCATGGGCAGAGGAGCAGCGCGCGGCGCTGCGCTGCAGGCGGCGCATGTAGCCACCCCAGGCGAGGACGCAGAGCTGGCCGAGGGGCTCCGTTGCGGCGACGCGGACACGCGCGGACCGCTTGCGCAGCATCACCACGATCCGCTCCAGCTCGTCCAGGGGAGCCTCGGCGGCGAGGAGGCGCAGGTACGCCTGCATGTCGCAGGGTGAGTGTCAGGTTCTGGGTCGCCGGCCCCGATGACATAGGCCAATTCCGGGTGTTGAGGTCTACATGCTGTATGGCGGCCCGAAAAATTCTTAAGGGTCCCAACACTGGTGCGTTTGATGCTGGTGCAAGTAGCCCTCCGTGGCGGAGGCAGCCGGCAGCGGTGAGACATGTATCGACGCAGGCTCGTCAGTGCAGCCGCCGGGCGCGCCCACATCGCAGCGGTAGCAGTGCAGGCCAACAGCAACAGCAGAGCGTCACGAGCCGCCGCACACCTTCGCGCACGCCAGGAAGTGCGTCTGCTGCGCGAGGGGCAGGCCGGTGGCGCACGCCCGGCCGCCGAGCCGCGCCAGCGCCGCCGCCGACAGCCCCTTTGCCGCCTCCACGGCACGCTCCACCTCCGCCCACTTCCCCGCGTCGCCTCCCAGCAGCGTGTTGACCTGCCAGGCGGCCTCCAGCACGCCCTTGTGGTGGCTGGCGGTGTCGCTGGGGGCCTCCGCAGCCTCCACCGCCGCCGCGGCGGCCGCAGCAAGGTCCGCAAACAGCAGGCCCTCCGCCGCCGGCCCCAGCTCCCCAAGGTTCACTACTGCGGCCCCCCAGTTCGTAGCAAGGCCCCAGCGCAGCACGGCGCCCGCTTCGCGCAGCGCGCCGCTCAGCCGGCACGCCTCCACGTACAGCACGATGCAGCGGCTGAGCCGCGCGGCGTGCTTCACATCCGACACCTCCTCACACGGATGCTTCCCAGGCCCCCCCTCGGGCCGCAGCCCTGCGGCAACGTCCGGCATCCCGGAGGTGTCGGGATACTCGGCCCTGGCAGTCGGCTGCGCCGCGGCAGCACAAGGCGTCGGCCGCATCGACTCCGGGGTGAAGTGCAAGTGGTCTGTTGGCGAACAGAGCACCTCAGCGAGCAACACGCGTGCGAGCTCTGGTCGTGCAGCCGCCAGGAAGAGCGCCGCCAGCCGGCGCTTCGCACGGTGGTGGCCAGGGGCGACCCGCACGCACCAATGCATGGCTGCACATGCATCCACCAGCAGCAACGCGGCGGCCTGAAGCTGGTGCAGGGGGGCAGAATACACCGCCTCGTCTGAGATGGGATCGCGCGTGTGGCCGGGCGGCGGTGTGGCGTCAATTGGCAGCGCAAAAAGCGGCGTAGGCGCCACGTGCTGGGGCGCGGCGCCAGACGGCCGCCGCCGCTTGTCCACCTTGGCGGGGGTGGGTGTTGTAGGGTTTGACTGGATGCGGGAGCTCCGGCGCGCCGGGGTGGTCGGGCCGGGGGTCGGCTGTGAGGCAGGCGTGTCCGGCAGGGGGCTGTCCGGGACTGTGGCCTCAGCAGCGGAGATGGCGATATCCCCCCCGGCGGTCGCCGCAGCGGCGTCTGCCGCACGTGGGTCAGCGCACATCGACGCCCCTCCATGCATGCGCCACGAGATGTCCGGGAGGAAGCAGTGCTGAGCGACCGCATCTACGGCGGCGTCGAGCGCTGCTGCCTGAGCTGCGGAGGGTGCTGGGAGCGCAGCCACGGCGGGGGAGCTCAGGGAGACGGCGGCGCGGAGGAAGCCGCCCTCCGGGGCTGCCGGGGAGCCGAGCAGTGGGACAAGAGCTTGGAGGAGAGGGTGGGGGATGGCGGCAGTGATGCGCTTCAGGCGGCACGCATGCAGGCGGTACAGGGTGTCCAGAGCCGCACAGTTGGCGGCGCGGGCGAGGAGGGCGGCAGTCGCGAACGCCGTGAGCTGCTCGCCGAGCGCCTCCTCGCCTCCTGTGCTGCGCTTTCGAGCTGCCTGCACCAGCGGGCAGGATGACACAAACAGCGCCTGTCCGTGCCTGCGGCGCACACACGCACGCAGACACGAGGCACGCACGCGGCCACATGTGCCAGCATGCTGCAGGGCTGGGGAAGGAGATGGTAGCAGGCACGTATGGCGGGGCCTTTTGCGGTCACAAGATCACGCAGCAGGTCCAGTGGCCACAGGCGCACCTTGCCCAGGAGTGTCCAGATGTGCCACGGAGGCTCCCCGGCAGCCCACAGCGCCCTCAGCTGCTCTCTATCAGTTAGACCTGTAGCCACGGCGTACGCCTGTTCCACGTGCGCCTGCACCGCCTGAACGTCTGGCAGGCGTGGCCGCAGGGGGCCAACAAACGGCGGCACCGCCTGCGCGTGCTGCCAGCGCGCCGTGAGCACGCCATAGTGGCCGAGGGCGGCGAGCTCAGTCATCGCGGCTGCGTCAGGGCTGCCGTCGGAGGCGGCGGCGGCGGCGAGCCGTGCGGTCACTGCCCACGCACGCATGCAGCGCTCGTTCGTCTCTTGCAGCAGCTCGCGCGCCGGGGCTGCCCGGTCGCCGTACCACTCCTACAAACACGCTCAGACCACAGTTCAGATCGCAGCAGAATGGAGGGCGTCCGCGGTGGTAGTTCGGGCAGCGCATGACCCGGTGACCTGACCTCGGGCCTCACACGGCAGCTGCTGAAGCATGCATGCACATGCGGCTGCGCAGGATCAGGGGTGCCCAAACACACCGGGCGCCATGCGCGCTGCATCAGCCCGGTGCGCGGGCGGCACAGTGCAGAGACGGCCACGTGTGGCTGCAGGGGTGCGCTGCGCACCTCGGGGGTGTATGCCATAGCGGCGTCATTCAGGAGCGCCGCAGCCGCCGCCTCGTACAGGCTCGCCAGCTGCCGCCACGGCCACAGGCAGCGCGGGTTGTACAGCAGGTCCCACACGAGCGGCCGGGCGTCCGCCTCGAGCGTCGCGCGGCCCCGCGCCGACAGCAGCGCCTGCGGCGCGAGGCTGCTGTCCGCCGCGCCCTTCGGCTGCAGCACGGCCAGCGCGCGGTACAGCACGCGCAGCACATGCGTGTGCGCGCCGGCGGTGCGCGGGTCGGGGTCGCCACTCGGAGGCGCGGCCGCAGCGGGTTCGCCGAGGGGGGGTGCGGAGAGGCGAGAGGGGTCCGCGGTGAGCCCGAGAGGCGGCAGGTGGCGGAGGATACGGTCCAGGGGCACAGAGAGGAGATCGGCCGGGGAGAGGCCGCAGTCGGAGGTGAGCAGAGCGCCAAGGGTGTCGGGCCACATCGCGAGGACCTGCGTGGGAGCAGTGGCCTGACGCATCAAGACGCAGTGAGCGTTCGCCGTACGATTCGACGCCCATGTGTCCGATGTGCCCATGTGAGATGACCTCACAATGCGCAGGAGTGCGCATGGAATGCATGCAAGCGTGGTCTCCAGCGCCGATGATTCGCAGGTTGTGAAGCTTAGTGTGGTCGCACGGGTTGCATGGAGGGCATTGTGTGAGTTGTGAACCAATGTAGAGCGCCGACGGGCGGTTCTCGGCAGCCGCATCCAGAACGGTCATCAGCGGCGGCGGCGAGCTGAACATCCATGCCTGATCATGATCCGCAGCACTTCCAGAGCAGCGGCACAGGTCCAGTGGGCGCGCATCACATCGACACAACAACATACGGCTCAGTAAATTCAGATTTACTTTACTTTACACGTCCGCACCACGCCTGAATCGTACTCCCCCCGGGCACAGTGGCCGCCGGTGGCTCTCGCCGCATACCCTGATCACGCGCCAACAAACAAAACGCCGATGTGACTTGTGCTGCATGAGGGGGCGGCACGGGCGAGTGACGCACCTCGTCAGGCGGATGCGGGAAGGCCTTGAGCAGCTGCTCAAGGATACTCTTGTGGCGGAGCAGCTTGCTGCGGCAAGGCGTGACTGCGTCCAGCACCTCCTGGATCTCGTAGCCGACGAACGAGAAGATGTCGAGGGCGGTCGAGGAGTCTAGCTGGCTGCGCGCGACCTTCGCGGACGCCATGCCGCCCCACGCGTCGGCCGCCGCCTCGCGGTCGAGCTCCACCCCAAACACCATGTACAGGCTCTTCGCGAAGGCTGTTGTGCAGACCTCCTCCAGCTCGGCCTGCTTGGTTGCAAGCTCCCGCAGCGCCTGGATGCACGGTGCTGCGGTTGTTTGTGAGCACGAGCCTGGTGGAGGTTGAGGCGCATACAGGTGTTGCTGCAGCAGCTCCACGCGCAGTGAATATAGACTGCGCAGGGCGACGGCGGTACGGGACACATCAGGATCGCTGGAGCAGCAGCCGCTGCCGCGCTTTGTAGAGCGACATGACTGTGATCGCCACATGCGCACCGGACCAGACACCTCCTGACCGCCGGGGCCACATGCCTTTGTGCTAAGGGTGATGTCAGACTGTGGATAGAAACAATGCACAGGCGCAGCGAGTCAGTGATGATCGGAGGCTGAGCAGCAGTTCCTAGTCAACGTTCACGTGCCACGCCACCGTCCGTTGCTACTACGATGCGACAGTCGCAACCCTACGGAACCCGAGCGGGAGGTGCGCGCCTGGTGGTGCCTGGAGGCGGCGCCTGCGTCGCCTTCAGGGTCGGCGGCTGCGCTGCCCTCGCGGGATGCGCAGCGGCTGCCGTCATCCCCCGACGCATTCTCTGCGTCCAGTGCGGCACAGAACTCCGCCCGCCACTTTCCCAGCGTCCTGCACAAACGCGCACATATCCGCACCATCTTACGCATGCAGCTATGGCACCACACTCAGATCAGAAGCCATCGTCCGGGGCCGTGTCGAAGCGCCTGAGGTGGCCCACCTGCGAACGGACAACAGCGCCTGCGCCAGGGATACAAGAGACACACCCGCCACGATCCACAAGCCACCCGCCCTCCGACTGTGCAAAGAAGCAGGGCATGTGTGATGTGCGGCACCTCTGACAGATGCTATTTGAAGGAAAGACGTGATGTGCAGGGCGCTTGCGGTGTTTGACAAACATTTCGTCTGCTCCCGTTACTATGTGAGACATCCAAACCTTGCCTGTGATTCCTGCTGTGTGTCACCCATCTGCTCTTCTGTATCACACACACTTCGGGGGAGGCCCGCACTTGCCCTCATAGTAGATGGCCTCCCAGCCATTCTTGGACTTGAGGGCCGGGTTGACCGTCTGCATCATCGCGGCCGTGAACGTCGTCGGCTTGCTGAAGCGCTGCCCCCCGGCCTCGATCTCGCCGCTCGCCAGCAGGTCGCCCCACCACTGCTCCTGCCGGTACTGCACCGACAGCACCCCGGCCCCGGGCGCGAGCACGCCCGCGTCCACGAGGTCCTTCAGGGAGATATTAGTGCCGTATGCCTTGCCGCCGCGGCCGCCGTCGTCCGCGCCGCCCTCCGCTGACTCGTCGGCCTGCATGCATGGCCCACCGTGACAGCGCCTCACAGCAACAGCCCCAGAGCAGCCAGAGATGTGGATGTGGCTTTAGGTGGCTTCGGGGTGCCGGCCTTGAACTTGGCAACTCCCCGTGCCGCTGTTGCACGTTCATACAAAGATGGCGCTGGATCTGACATCTAGAGCATTGCTCTGAATGGTAACGTTTGGCAATGGCCTAGGTGAGGGCAAGAGAAAGTGCGCACATCATCGGCCGCCTCTTCCAGAGCCTCCCCTTCCTCAATCAGGTCACCTGCGTCCCGGCGCAAACTCTGCAGGCCGCTGCGCAGCGCCCGCAGCCGCTCCAGCGCCGCCTTGACCACAGCATGCTCGCCACGGCCCGCGACATCCCGGTCGTTTGCGAGCCGCAGCACAGCCTCCAGCGTGTCGATCTCCACCCCGATGGCCTCCTGGACTGCCGCCGCGGCCGCGGCGCGTGCACCCGCGTTGGCGGGGTCCGCCGCCGCCAGCGCGTGTGTCGCGACGCGCTGCGCCGACGTGCTGTGCAGCGCCTGAGCGGCGACGAGCGCGCAGGAGGCGAGGTGTTGCATGCGCTGCAGCAGCTCCGCGGCTTCGACGTTGGCCTTGAGCTTCTGCAGCTGCGCGGCCGGGGGCGCCGCGGCGCCCTCGGGCTGTGTCGGCAGCTCCGTGTCAAGGCCCTGCTGGCCCCAGTACACCTGTTCGAGGTACGCCGCGAGCGCGAGCTTCACCTCCGTGAGGTCGACCATCCTGTACAACTCACGCGTGATGACAGTGTGGCCACCTGAGCAGAGGTGACTCCGATGCAGCGGCGTGTTCACACAATCGAGCTTGCCAGAGCACTCCAGCTTGCTGGATATCCTCAGGCCAGAAACAGATGGCGATCACATGATCGAGGACGAGCTCATGGACGAGGAGGCAGGTAGCCACGCAGGAACGCCGGTCAGCAGAAGAAAAGGCAAGAACTGAGCATGTGTGTTCTGAGGCCACAGGCAACGAGGCAGGTGGTACGCCCAGCTGCGGTCGGTGAGTGCGTAGCGACAGAGCTCAGCAGGCACACCGACCGGGCTGACAGGCAAAGCGCACTTGTCCACTGCGTCGACATCCGCCAGGAGGCTGGGCACCGCCTCGGCCTGCTGCGCGCCCACCTGCCCAGGGAAGGGCTCCTCATCACTAGCAGCCGCGGGCGGAGGCGCATGCGGCAGGGAGCTGCGGCTGGATGCGCTGGCGTGCAGCGCGTGCAGCTCGGCCATGCATGCAGGCATCATCGCGACGAGGACGTCGAGGATGCGCGCGTACTTGGCGTGCGGCGGCTTGGCAAACGCGTCGGGGATCGGCGGCTTGCCGGCGTCGTGGCCGCGGACTATGCCTGTGCGGTCGCTGCCTGCACCCTGCACTGGCGCCGGACTCCGTCACACCTGTTCACCTCCGCATGCACCTATGCATGCATGCACACGTGGCTGTGCTGATAGAACCTGTGACCAGGGTGAGGCAGCCTTGGTCGTCGTCGAGCGCTGCCAAGCCTATGGAATTGAGTTGCGCCTGTGTCCAGCTAAATGACGCAGCTAGGTCACTCGAACACAGTGGCAAGGACGTGCAGGTGGGGAAGGGGGAACCGAAGCAGGGGACAGGCGCCGCACCAGGGCGATGGTCTCAGAGACGCGGCCGTCGACCACCAGCTTCGAGTGCTGCTTGATCGACGGCTCCAGCGGCAGTGCCACCTGGAGGCAGCACAGGCTGCACGACATCCGCAGCGAGAGGATGTCCCGCTGCGACAGGTCCGCACGCACACGTGCTGGCGCAGCCGCCTCCGCCTCCCCGTCCGCCGCCCCGCCATCGCCTTCCCGCGCCGCCAACTCGCCGGGCGCGTCGGCCGGCTCCACAAGCGCGGGGTCCAGCGCTGCAAGCACCTGCTGCAGGGCGATGACGTAGGCCTTGGGGCTCGCAAACAGGCGCGCGACAGCGCCGGCGTTGGTCGGGAGGAGGTCGGGAGCGAGGGACGTAAACACGGCGCGGTGGCCGCGGCGCGCAATCTCACCGGGGAGGTCCTCCAGGACCTTGTGCAGCTGCAGCCGCCGCCCTGCGCGCTTGAGTGACGGCGCGTCGATCAGCGGCGCCGACGGGCAGTGCGGCAGTGCGAGCGACAGCGGCGCGGGGTCTGCCTCCCCAGCCATCAGCGGCAGCGGCGGCGCCGCCGGAACAAGCAGCTCGATGCCAAGGACAGCCCGCGCGCACCGCTCGATGTGCTCGTGCGCCGCGATCGCGTTGCCGTGGTGCCACTGCAGGCGGTGAGCCGCCCAGTGCAACCGTGCAACGAGCGCGCGCGGCCCGGCGGCGCCGCTCGCGGCTGCGAGCGTCCCACCGCCGCGGCGAAGCGCCGCTAGGCAGTCTGCAAGGTGGGCGTCTGCCCGCGCCAGCAGCGCCTCCGCCTCGCGGCGGGCCCGCGACTCCGCGAGGCCGATGCGCTGCGCCTGCATGCGTGCGACCTCCGCGCCGCGGCCGCGCTTCGGCCGCACCTCCCTCGCCTTCCCGGTGGACGTCGGCAACGTGTCAAACCCGCGCTCCAGGCACAGCTCCGCCAGGTAGAGGTGGCAAGCCGCAGGCAGCTGCAGGCGCACGCCGGCGTCAATACGCAGCACCGCGACCATGAGGTCCTTCGGCATGCGTGTGCTCTGCTGCGCGCCGTACTCCGCGCACACCGCACACAAGATGAGCCTGCCGACCTGGAACATGCCGTACTTGAGGTGCGTATGCTCCCCGGCGTAGTGGTCCACGTGCGCGGCAAGAAACGCAGCGACGCTGTGCTGCGGCGCGCGTGCTGTGAACTCCTGCCGCTCGTCTGCAGCAGCTGCGGCTGGCTCGGAAGTGGCGACGGGGGACCCGAGCTCCACAGCACGTGGCCCGCGGCCCGCGTGCGCCACTAGGAGAGGTGCGAGCATCTGTATGACGTTGCGCACGTTCTCCGGCGGGTCGCCGTCCTTGCGTTCCTGCGCATGCACAGAGTCAATGCCGGGGCGTACTCGCCTGCTAACAGCTGCGCTTCGCAGAACCCACACGATGCAGATGCGGCTGCAGAGGCAGGGGCTCCATGTGTACGGCAAGAGCCCTCAGTTCCGCCTGGATCTTCATGACCAAATGCGTAGTCAGATCATCTCGGTGACATCTGAGTCAAGCCAAACTGTGTCTGCTACGCCTGGATGGCATGGAGATTCCGAGAGACAGAGCGCATGGATTACTCGGATGGCAGATGCCATGCGCCAACTGCAGGAGCCGGTGATTGTGTGCCGCCCCCCTCCCCGCCCGAGATGGCAGCGCACCGGTTCCTCGTTCTGCAACAGCTCTCCACGGATGCGCCGAGCACCCCTCTCCATTAGCCGCCGGCTCGCCTTTGGTGCCTCCATCGTCGCCTTGGCTGCAGCTTTGGCCGCCTCCGCTGGCACGGCCGCAACGGTGCTGGTCCCCGCCGCTGCATCCCCCTCTGCCGCCGCGCTGCTTGCGACCACAGCATCCCCAGCAGGCGCCTCCGCCACGGCATGCCGGCTGGAGCTCGCTCCTGCCTCCAGCAGCCCCGCCGCAGCCGCAGCCGCAGCAGCCACGCCCCGGAACGCAAGCTTCACGGGCTTGCTCAGCAAAGCCACCCCGACGCAGCTCTCTGCCGCCGCCGCGTCTCCCGCAGCACGCGCGCTGCGCTGCCGTGTGTCCAGACGTGGCACCGTAGACGTGTCACTGCGGAGGAGCGGCGCCGGAGGGAGTGCGTCCTGGGGAAGAGCCTTCTTCGGGCGCACCAGAGAGTCGCTCTCATCCATCTCAGCCGCACTCGCGTCCCCCGCCTCTGCCCTCCGCTCAGCCGGCAAGAGGACCGGAGAGGGTGCGACCCGGCCGCTGGCATCCATGGAGGCCCCCTCAGATACTGCCGGCTCCGACATCCACACGTTCCTGGCGTCGGAGAAAGGGCCTGCAGCTGGGCCGCCCTCTGCCGCGGGCCGTGCGGGCGGCGGCGGCTCGGACGGGGGGTCCGCGTCGAGAAGCGTGGCGTCGGCCTGTACGGCACGCAGGAGGGCAGCACTGGACATTTCCCGCGGCGGGGGGGCCTTGGAGCGAAGCTTGGACTGCTGAGGGGCGTGGGCGCGGAAGCGTCGCATGCCCTGCTTGCCAATCCAATCGAGGCACTGTGCCACCTGCACTCGGTAACCCCTGCTACATGCCAGGCCGATTAACAAAGGCCACGTCAGCGATAGAAAGAAGCAGCTGATCAGTAGCAGCCGCAGGCAGCACTGTGCCATGCCGCTCATCACTCCCGCAGAGCAAAAGCGGCCGGGCTCACGGCATCTCTGTGCGACTGTGCAGGCGGAAGGAGAGGCCTTGAGCATGAAGGCAACAGCATGACTGCAGCAGCGCAGAGCTGCTTGCACGCGCATATGCCAAAAGCCCTGCAGTTGCCAACGCCACCAAACGATTGACGATGCGGCACTGACTTTCCCAGCACGCGCCAAGCAGAAGCATGCAACATAAGCTTCAAAGCACAAAGGCTGCCGCACTGCAATATCACTCTGAGCTACTGAGGCCAGAGTGGGAAGCAGAGACAGGTCAGAAGCAGACCCATGAGATGCGGACGGACCTGGCTAGCCAACGCGAGCCAAGTCAGCTCGTCCAGCTTGATGATCAGCCGCTCTTCTGCAGACCACCCTGACAGCACATTATCCAAGCACTCGTTCTGCCATCTTCCTCCCTGCAGCACAGGCTCCTCCCCGCCAGCCACCACCCCCGCGCTGCGATCCACCAGCTGCACAGCAGAGCCTTCGACTGTAGACGCGGGCCTCTGGGAGGCGACAACGAGCGCCACACCAGCGTGCAGGCGCTGCTCCCGGTGCGTCTGCATGACCGCCTCCAGCGTGGCTGAGGGGACAATGGCCCCAGGGAGGGCACTGGATGCCTGCAGAAGCTGCAAGAGCTGCTCTGTTTGGACTGTAGCTGTGGCGGCGACTCGACACGCGGTCATGTGCCATGGGTCGGCCTCAAGGATAGTTTTCGCCACCGCTGTTGCCCCGCAGATGTCCCCAATCTGCAGCAGTGATCGGGTTACATGGGTTTGGGCCATTGTCTGGCGGTGTTCTGGAACAGAGTCCGCAATGCCACGCTCTGAGACACTGTGGTCGGCACATGTGCGCACAGAATCTGCAGCAACACGTGCTTTAGATGGTGTCAACTCGCATGGCCTTGCACCCTGCAGGGCCATGATGATCCCCTGTGGTGCAGCCCACATGGGGAAAGAAGCTTGGCCGCAATAGGACCCCAGTTGGTGTTTGCGACCACTGAGTGCACTGGTCGCAAACACCATCTTCAGCCTGAACACGACCATCACAGCATGATGCAATGGCCCAGTCTCGCCTGGTACATGTACATAGCAACATCAGGCCGAAGCCGCAGAGACTTCTCAAAGCCCCCCACCGCTGCGCCACAGTGTCGCGAGTATCATGCAGCAGAAGCAGGCTGTATCCGTCTGGATGCCGCATCTGTGTTGAGACACGCTTCACTGCCGGACGTACCTCACAGTCGGCGTGGTAACAAGCTGTTTGTGGCATCATACCTGGAGGAGCAGCTGGAGGAGGTCATCCAGTAGCATTGGGTGGCCTGGGTGCTCCTGAAGGCCTCTCTCCAGTGCAATGCGTGCTGGTGCCATAGACCCCACTTCGACTGCAGCCCGTGCAAAGCGCAGCCAGACCTGAGGGTCAGAGCCGTCCAAGCGAAGGGCGTCTGTGTACAGTGCCAGGGCCACTGAGGGCGTATTTGGTGCTGATTGGGGAGCTGGTTGGGCGGCCTCGATGTCAGCAAGGTTCTTGAGCACAAGGTACAGCAGGCGCTCACACTGAGGCCTCGCCTGTCGGACATTGGCAGCACGACGCTTGTTTGTTGCCTGGTGCCATGCCTGCAGTTTTCCCGGGTAGGTTGTGGCCTGGTGGATTGTTCAGGTGTGTACGATGTGCTGCGGATGTGATGGGATGAGGGCCATGACGACGACCACCATCAAGGATCATTATTGGTATTCATGATGGAGTGTTTTCATTACGTTGGTGTCAGTTGATCATCACAAGGCGCTCCTACATTGCATATAGGCAACAGCTCACGGCACCTCAGCCATCATGGGGTGGTCCAAAATGCCAAGGAGAAGCTGCCTTGCCGCCTTGCTGTCTCCCTTTTGCACTTCTTGTAGACTTTTTTCATAGTGATGTACCTGAATTCGAGGAATCTGAGGTCAGACGGAGCATCTCGTGTTTCAAATGATCCTCAATCAAAGGTTCCAGCACACTCTTCATGACCTGCGCCGCATTTACACTAACAAGCTGACCAAGACTTCGTTAGCTTACCATGGTTGATTCCTGCGCCTCTCTTGTGAGCTGCTTCTGAGCCTGCTCCTGCACAGCCGCGTCATGCACCGAGCGGACAGAGCACGCAAGAACGCATCGAGAAACTGAATGCAGGACACCATAATTGCTGAACGAACCTCAACATGGCTTGTATCCGCATTTATTGGCTTGCTCCCAGCCAAGCGAACCATGGTGCTGGGCCAGCAACAAAGACCGTCAACAATCTGTGAGCAAGACGTCTACGGCGTCCATTGACACACCGCATCGCACGAGCAAACGCTGCGCAGCCATTGCAGGCGCGCGTGATAAATTCTTGGCCGATTCGCGTTCGCCTGTCAGATATGTAGATACTATGCATGCCACGCCTGCACTCTTCATACCACAGTTGGCCGCAGAAACAGACCGCTTTTCAGCAGGGCAGGCACAGAGTACATGTTCTCTTCGTACTCAGTCGCACGCAGCTAATCTCCGGCATTACAAGAACGTCATTGCTGCCACATTGCAGCGTGCTGTCGGAGCACTGGTATCGGTTCGATCTGTATGCATGTAGACTTCCCGCGCCAAACACGGTGCATGGGACCGGGTGCACGGCACTTCAATGCACCATGTAAATCAATCACTTTCGACAGAGCAACATAGCTGTAGTTGGAACTGACGGCCGAGTTGCCGGTCTGTCGGTGTGTCTGCTGGCAATTGCGCTCGTGCAAGTATATGGAGTTCTCTAGGCAATCTGAAATTCAACACGCACGACAGGCCAAGCAGATGACGTTCTAGCAACAAGTGATGAAGCAGTTGAAACCGCGTTGAACGATCTGGTGTCCAGCCATACTGCATGATAAGCTGTCGACCAAATCACCAGAGCGGACTACCTTCACCTTTGCTTGAAGCTGTCCCCAGGGAATTTGTCAAGCATCTGTGAAGATGCTACCGCCCGGAATGCACTGCCTGGCACTGTTACCTGAGCACATTAGTTTAATATGGCAAACTCCACAGGATAACGTCGGAGTTCTTCTCAGAAACTCTATTCTTTATCTCGTGTATGCTTGACCATTTGATCCCTGTCGCATCAATCACTGATGCCTAGTTGCGCCCTCTGGCAACTGGAACAAAGCAATAGCAAGCACCACCGGCCTTCCTATGCAACATGGCTTCCAAAGAACCTCATCTACATGCTATTCACATGTGCTGGAGGTGGATCGCCGCCGCCTGGGCGTTATCCATGTAGCTCTGCTCCAGTACGTCTACACATAGGCCCGATCTCCAGGCAGGCGCGGCGCAGCGGAGCAATATACACGCACTACACACGAGGCTACCAATGAGGAGCGCAGCCTATCTAAACGCCCCGCTGCCTCTATTTGTGGGGATCCCGCTGTCACCGGCGCGAGCTGCAAGCCAGTGTGACCACCTGCGGCTAGAAACAGGTACCGTGCTCCTGCGTTTTGCACTGTCCTCTGTTTTACCTCGTGGATAGTGATTTCACGTGATGGCGTGCACATGCGAATGCCTGCCAGCGTCAAGCAGTATGAAGAGATATCGTCAAAGCTTGGTGGCCGATAATGGATCAACTGAGGAGCACGTCAACAAATCAAGCACATACGGTGTGTAAGGTGCAAAGAAACTGACAAGATTGGGAAGCACCTCGGCCGTATGATCAGCGGCGAACAAAGTGCTAGAACCGTGCTGGCGTCATGTACCTCCAGATAGGCCCATGACGGTTCGTCGGTATACGTAAAATCATGTTACAAATGTTATGGGCGGATGCAGAGAATGCGAGATATATCTCTCCCGCCGCAACCGTCATCAGCACCGACAGGCCAAAACATATCGGATCAGACCGCATGCACACTCGTGCAGCCTGCTATCAGATGTAAAACTGCATCAAACTTTGATACGCGATTTGCGCTGTCGCTGATGGATCTCATAACATTTACCGTCGCGTCAGCCTGAGCACATGACATCAGCGACGTGTGAGCGCGAAAGCCGTTGCTGCGCTTTCACGACCATCGGCCGGTTCTGTCCACACCATGGACAAATTCATGTGACTCGACATTCATGTTCTACCGGGTGAGTATGTGCAGCTGCAGCACCGGGCACTCAGTCTCGAAACCCCACGACCACTGAGAGTGGCTGAAGTGTGTCATTCGGTCATCGTCAAACTTCTGCCCGCCAAAGACGTGGCTGTTCAGTGGCATGAAAAAGATACATCTTTGGCCATTCATCCGGTATCCGGGATCCAGTCTTGCACCGAGCGGTCTATGCCTGATTCTGACACAGGCCCTATTTGGTTGAGCTCGTCCACACACAAATATGCGCGTTTTCATCCTCCCCATTTGCGTGTCTCACGGCCAAGCTGTGAAACATCTCAGGACTGCCACGAGACCAGCTGCGCAACCACCGGGGGGCGCACAGTCCGGGGACATTGTCACAATTCTTCTTGAGATGAGAGATGAGATGGTTGAGATGAGAGATGAAGTGAGCGCCATTGCAAAATCGCAAGAGAAGTTGCAGGAATCGCAAGAGAAGCTGCAGGACACCGTTTCATCGCTAGAGAAGAAAATGCATGGTGTTCAATTAATGAACGAGAGCCTTGCACTGCAACGCTTACAGGAGGTGAAAGGCAAACGATACGGCAAGAAGAAAACATTTGATTCTTGCGTTGTTATTTATCGAGTATATTTTGAGAAGGACGACACAAATCCGATCGCTGCAGCGGATTTTTTCAAGAACTTACTGGACAACATCATGGGTACGAGAGGTTGCCGTTCTAGCATACAAATGTTGTTTTGTGTAGCTGCTTGCAATGTGTTCATATCATTGTTGAGGGTCTTGTAGTCTCGCTTGAACATCGGTACTCAATCTTATCGGCTGCTCATGGTTTCTTGTCATGCAGGGCAGCTACACAACGTTGCAGAGTTGGTTCATCTCGCTCTGTGCCGGATAGTCGAAGCAGGCGAGCTCAAGCAAATTCCTGATGGGGCCAATGCGGCATGCCTTGGCAGATGGTTAGACCCCTTACGAGCAGGTGGCTTCGGAGCACTTCACGAGCTCGTCCTGAGGATAAGCAAAACAGTGCTGCAACGTGATGATTCCAAGTTTTTATTGAGTTGCAGCTCGTATGCGGTGGGGCTCCTGGTATTTTGTAGCAACATATCCGTGTACGAGGAAGCTATCATGCAGGCGGACACGGCTGGCGCTTTAGCTAGTGCTTTGCCGCCATATGAATTTGAAGTTGATGGGGTGGGTGAGACGTTCATGATGAATGGGGACTTGCATATCCACATAGCCGAAGTCAAGTGTAGTGGGGATACCAAAGCATGGAAGCAGGCTCGGGTACAGCTCGAGCGTGCATTGCGTGCTATTGGACACGTAGCATGTTGCTTCTCGGCAACGTTTGCCGATGAAGATCCGGTGCTAAGGTATGATAACATGGTGTTGGTGGGATACGTGGGCGTTCCAGAAGCTTATGCGACAATCGAGCAACTCCGGACCGCCCTTTTGTCTTATTCAAATGATGAAGATGAAGACGAGCATCTCCAAATCATTTTCAAACCTATAATTTTAAAATGAAAACACAATGTAACGCTCTTGATGGTGGCTGCAACGAGAGCGTTATATACACATTTTCTTCAATGTACTGATGCAAACAAAAGAATGAGCTGCGACAGATTGACATGGTGGTGACAGGGGCAAACGAACAGCGGCTCGCTGCACAAGCAACGAACCAGCAAGGGAAGCGCAAACAGCATGTTGAGTACATAACAGACAAGTAGCTAACAGCGTGCACATGCTGGGCTGACTTGCTGTACAGGCACGCTGTATTCTTATTGATGCATGAGTTGGGAGCTGTCAACCGCTCAGATAGGATGGCAGACACTTATCGAGGATGTTGGGCCCACGCCCACCTAGCACCGCGAAGCTGGCGACGCCCTTTGTGCCACCGCTGTCGATCCATGCAAACATCGCGCTCATTGCTTTTGAGCTGATTCGCGTCGACCATCACAAAGATACGGCAGTGAAAGATTTCAGAGTGGCACGGATCCGCTTCATGTCACAATGCATGAGCCTGCGGGCAGCAGTGTGGTGACACGTGCACCCATGCACGGAAGATCCGCGGATCCAGTGCAGGGGTAAGCCGCCAGCTGAGATTGTCTCGATGTAGTGAGAGAGATCCCGCGAGGGTTTCCCGCCGTAACCTTGAGTGTTCAGTGTGCATATAAGCATGTGCACACTGAGATCTGTAACCTTTCTTATCACTGTTTCACGGTACTAGCTGTATCTTGATTCTCCCCGCATTCCTCGGTTCTACCTCTGTGCGCAGCAGGTATGGAATGCTGGTTACCTGACCTGACCTAAGACTGCGCGTCTGACCTGCAGATGCAAACTCATTTCTGACATGGTATCGGTGACTGTTAGCGTTATGTCTGTTTATGGTCTTGTTCAGGAAGCCGTCGGCCAATGTCTGTGCGCAGACACGGCGGGCATTCCACTGTTCTGCCGGCGCTCAGACTGCGGTCAAAAGCGCAGGCATCATTTAGCTTTCTCATAGTATACTGTTGTTAGACATAATTCGAGAAGCTTGTTTTAATGATCAGCGCTGAGAAAAGCGAACGCGTTTGCTTAATTTTCTCAACCTGTCTGCTTGCGAGCAATCCCATCGGTTAGTTGCTGCGCGCAACAAACAACCGTCTGTTCCTACTGCAGGATGTCTCTCTCTAACGCCAACTCCAACGCCAACTCTCCTCGCGAGGAGAGGCGTGACGATGCTGACCAGCAGCCTCTCGTCGACAGGGACGCTGACCAGCAGCTCCCTGACGGAGAACAGCCCGAGGGTATGTTGCTCCGGGGCGGACGAATTGTCCGGCCATGACCCTCTTCCCATACTGGGCGGAGCAGCCAGCAGGTGCCCTTTTCCTCTCATGCTGTGAACGATCCTGGTCACACTGAGTCTTTCATATCTGTAACAAACTAGGTGTTTGTTAGAGGTGCGAGTAGCTCTCGCTGCACAGTTGAGTGCTTTGACTTGCTTTGACCTAGTTTCGACGGAATTCATGACAATATCACTCGAAACGTTGACCGAGGCGCTGCGCACATCTCGGGGACGTAGCGAACCTGATTTGACTAAAGGAAAACTCCCTGATTGAATTTTAAGACTGAAAGTTTCGTTGCGTACGAACAGAAAGCCTTTTTGTGGTTAGGCCAATTCGAGTTAGATCATCTGTTGCAGCACGCACCGTCTGCGGACGAACAGCGTGTTCATGCTAGGGCGAGGACACAGGTCCTGATGTCTTTGCCTGACGCGGATAGGACGACTGTCTATCGCATGTCACACTTGTGTGAAGCATGGTCTTACCTGACTGCAAAGTACATACCTAGCACCGAAGCCGAAATCCACAGACTGTGGAGTCGTTTCAATTCTTTGTCACAACACAATAAAGATGTCGCGACATATTGTGGTGATGTGATGAGTGTTTACACTCATCTGGAGGCACTAGGTGCCGATGTGGGCCAGCGATGGCTTCGTTTGAAACTGTTAGAGGTGGGGGAGGAGTTCAACGCTGTGCGCGGCGAAGTCCAACACTCCTCCCCTCATGTGATCATATCACGTTTGACTGAGCATGCTGACTTGCTCAAACAACAGCGGCAGCTGCAGGCTAGGTCTGGGGCGCCCGCGGGCAAACCAGGCCATGGCTGGCGCAAGCAGCACCGTGGTGATGGTCCTGTGGTCGCCGCTCTCGCGGCCGGCCAGGCTCCTCGCGAGGAGACCAGGACCTGTTTCTTCTGCAAGAAGAAGGGACATTTGCGTGCGAACTGCCCCCAACGCAAACAGGCTGCGGCCAAAGATGTTTGCACTATAGAGATGCCTGCCAAGTACCCTCAACCGGACGCGTCTCTGCCATGGAACATCATTGTCGATAGTGGTTCGGACATGCATATAGTAGGCAATCGTGAAATGTTCGCTGAGTACGGCCCGTGCCAGAAAGTTGCCAATCTCGCGGGACCAGGGCAGTTTTCTATCATGGGCAGGGGAACCATTCAGGTGAACCTGGGTACTTATGTGGACAAACATGGGAACAAGCATCCGCTGGATGTGGAAATCCCTGGTGTTTACTATGCGCCTGAATGTCCGTACAACCTGCTCAGCACAATGGGTCTTAGACATGAGCAGATGTTCCTAGATGCGCGTAGAAATGTGTTGTATGTTCCTGGTCTGGGTGATTTGGCTACCGACGTCGAGGATGACGTCAAATATCAGGAACTTGATGTGGATGGTCACCCTGTCTTTGCGTTCAAAATGGCAGTAGAGACCAAACCCATTCTCGTCGGTGCGCCTGTGAATATATTAATAGGGGGGTAGTCGGGTCTAACCAGAGCAGTCCGACCTCAGTGATTGAGGATCAACAGCAGTGGCATCATGCGGCGGTCGCGGCCATTGACCCGCAGCGACCCAATGTTGGGGGAGCTGAGGTCCCGCATGATGCATACTTGCTGGAACCTGCTTTTCTTGCACACTTGTCTTTTCACCAGTCGAATTGGGTTCTCAAGCGCATGCAAGCCAACGCTGAGTTTTATGGTCATTTAAATTTGGATGTCGATTCCGAGCCACTGGGAAATCGGTGTCACGGCTGCAGAATTGGCAAAGTGCCTGCGGGTAACTTTTCTGCCAATGATCGTGAGCTCATGGGTCAGGCCAAGTGGCCTGGTGAGCAACTGCACGCCGATTTAGCTGGTCCTGTCTCTCCAGTAGGAATTGGTGGTGTGAAATATGTTTTGTTTGTGATGTGTGCCTTTACCCGTTATACTTTCGTGGTCGGTCTGCGCAAAAAGAGTGAGGCTGCGGCCATGATCTCTTATATTATCGAACGCATTCGGGTAAATGTGGTGAAGCCAGGTGAACCGGGTGTGCGCATCCTACACACTGACAAAGGGGGAGAGTTCATGGTCGCGGCCTTAAAACTCTACCTCCAGCGTCGTGGCATCACTCACCGCTTGACCCCCACAGCCGCTCATCGCTGTAATGGCATGATCGAGAGGAGGATCGGAGTGGCGTTTGAGTCACTCCGTGCTGTGCTGCTCTTGAGCGGCCTGCCTCTGTTCCTGTGGATCGAATGCCTCGCCAGTGTTGTCCATGGCCACAATCTCACACCGTCGTCGGCATTGTACCATGACAAATTGGCGAGCATCCTCAAGGGCCTGAAAGGTCAGCATGCTGTCAACGCATCTGCGGATGTTGACGAAGCTGAGAAAAGCCTGGGGAAGGGAAAGCGCATGAAAAAGGCCGAGCGCGATAAGTTGAGGGATGAGGAGAAACGCAAGTATAAGTTGCTTGCGACGACAGAACTAGACGAGTTTTTAGTGCGGTCTTGTGATAAGGATATCATTCCTTATATGTCTTTTTTCAGAGACACCTCCGTTGAGGTGTTCCAAGATCTGCTGCGGCAGCAGCGTCCATGGGGGGTTGAGGTGTATGCATACCCTAGGGATGACAAGCTGCGGAAGTTGTCCCAAAGGGGTGTCCTTGCATACTGGGTCGGGGCTGGGATGGGCCCAGCATGCAGCGTGTGTACGCCCAGGATGTTCCTGGGGGTAGGGTTTTTGTTGTGCGCCACGTCATGTGCACTGCGGATCAGATGATCCGGCACGTACGAAAGTACGATGCGTCCGCCGTTGTGGACAAGCGGGAGCCTAAGGAGTTTGTGAACTCCTATACGGTTGCCTTCGAGGGGGACGATGAGGGTGAGCGTGTGACTGATGCTGATGTCCCTCCTTTCGCGGCAGAACACACGTATGACGGGGGAGTGTTGCGCCGTCTGCGTGACCAGCTTCACACCCCCCCCTGGTCATGGTAGGGTTCCTGTCATGGAAATGACATTCATGCAGGACAACCCTGAGCCTAGTCGTGCTGTGTACTCTCCGCGATTTGGAGCTGGCTCCTCTGCGGAGATAATCCGACGCGACCCTTCTCGGGCCACGCCGGAAATGGCCAGATCAGCTTTGTATCGCACGCGTGCGACATCCAGAGCTGCTGCTCACCCAAACGTCCCTGTCCCCCCTCGTGTGCGCGGTGTCAGAAAAGCACTCTATCTGTCAGGTCAGACACGCAGTCTTGGGTCAGGTCAGGTAGCCAGCATTCCATACCTGCTGCGCACAGAGGTAGAACCGAGGAATGCGGGAGGAGACAGGGTACAGCTAGTACCGTGAAACAGTAAAGAGAAAGGTTACAGCTCTTAGTGTGCACGGCAATATATGCACACCGAAACACTCGAGGGTCACGCCGGGAAACCCTCGCAGGATCTCTCTCGCTACCTCGATACGATCCTGGCTGGCGGCTTACCACTGCACGTGATCCGCAGATCGTGCATGGGTGCACCTGTCACCACGCTGCTGCCCGCAGGCTCATGCATTGTGACACGCGGCGAAGTGCACCATCCTGTCGCCACGCCCTCCCGCACTGCGCAGTATGTTGTCACGCGCAATGCTGTGTTGCACGACCCTGGTGTAGAAGCTGCCTTTCCCATCCAAGTGTCTGTCAGTGCGTCTGATGATGACATGGATGAGGACGACAGCAGTCCTGGCATCTATGACGACGATGATGAACAGCGCATGGACTACACCGTCTCAGATGATGAACGGGCTGCGGCCCATCAGAATCTGGAGGCTCAGCGGGTCCGTTCCGGAAGTAATTCGGCAGCGGCCTCAGCATCTGGCGCGGGGGCAGTTGCTCAGCCCCTGCGAGGAGCCGAGGCGCCGAGGCCCTTCTGGGAGGATGAGCCAGATGAGGTGGAGACCGGGTCCGAATTAGGGGGAGAGGATCCGGACCCCTCAGCCGCAGTTGGGGTTGATTTGCTTGACGAGGTGAGGGCCATTCCAGCTGCCTTACCTCGTATTAAAATCAATCCTCTTGTACGCAGACGCCTTGTTCCACTGGCTGCGGATGTAGCAGCTGTGCATTTGCAAGAGCCTGCGGGTTCTGACATTGCTAGTAGTGAAACAGTAGCTGCTATTGACGCTCCAGGCTGCAGCCAGGACACATCAGCCGCGGCTGACTGTGGAGTGTCCTGTGCAGGCCTGAAGCATCAGCATGTGGAGTCTGGCGAGCAGCAGAATGCTCAGCGTCGTGGGTCGCGCCGATCGAGCAGCTGCCGCCAGGAAGCAGAAGGCCTCCGACCCTGATATGCCTTCTTTGAAGGAAGCACTTGCGAGTGCTGACAGGGATGCATGGCTGCGTGCCATGCAGGAGGAGGTAGATGCACTGGGTGAGCACGGAACCTTCGGGTTGTGCTATCTGCCTGCGGGCAAACGGGCTATCTCGGGCAAATGGGTGCTCAAGATCAAGCGTGGGCCTGCTGGTGAGATTCAGCGGTATAAGGCACGATATGTAGCTCGTGGTTTTTGTCAGGTAGAAGGTATAGATTTCTTCGAGACCTGGTCTCCTGTCGGTAGTTATGCGACACTGCGTGTGTTGCTGTCAGTTGCTGCTCAGGAAGATTTAGAGATTAGGCACATAGACATTCAGTGCGCTTTTCTGAATGGTGAGCTGGAGGAGGAAGTGTTCGTTGAACAGCCCCCGTTCTTCACTGACGGGACAGCACATGTATGGCGATTGCATAAAACCTTGTATGGCCTGAAGCAAGGTGCTCGCGAGTGGCATAAAGCTTTAATAAAGGTCTTAGCTGAGATGGGATTTGTGTGCGCACAAAGTGATCCCGGACTGTATGTTAGAACATCTGGTCGTTGCTTCATTTTCTTATGGGTTGATGACTTGTTCATTTTCAGCAGCTCTGCGGGGCTGCAAGAACTTGTCAATATCATTCTCACGAAATTCGAAGGCAGAGACCTAGGTGAACTTGCATGGGCACTTGGCACAGAGATCATGCGTGATCGCAAGGCCAAAACAATCGTCATGACACAACGAAACAAAATTCAGAACTTGCTTGAAAAGTACAGTATGTCTGACTGTCGTAAATCTCCCACTCCCTTAGTGCCGAGGCAACAACTAAGGAGTGCGAAAGAGCATCCTGACCTAGAGAAAGCCAGTGCTGCTGAGCATTCCAGGTTCATGAGTGCTGTAGGAAGTATCCAGTATATTGCAGGAGTGACACGACCTGACCTGAGCTATGTGGCACATGCCCTGGCCCGGCACATGTCTAGTAGTCTGAAGGAACATTGGTCTGCCGTGCAACATGTCCTGAGATACCTGCAGTCCACAAAGAATTTAGGAATAAAATTTATAGGCTCTGTGGGACATGGGTGTTTGCTAGAAGCTTTCTCGGATGCAGATTTTGCGAATTCTGCTGATCTGAAAAGTGTGTCTGGTATGGTTATTCGAGTGTATGGGAACTCTGTTCTCTGGCGTTCGAAGAAGCAGAGTATAGTGGCTGGGGATACAACAGAGGCTGAGCTCATTGCGATGAGTGCAACAGCCAACGAGCTGATGTGGATGAAGCAGTTGCTTCTCGACGTGAAGCTTGTCCCACATAAGCCAACTCTGTGGGGTGACAATAAGAGTGCCAACATCTTGGCTGTAAATGCTGTGTCCACTGACAGATCCAAGCACATTCGTGTGCGGCACTTGCGAGTGCGGGAATATGTCCAGATGGATGAACTTAAGGTAGCATGGGTAGGCACTGTTGATCAGTTAGCGGATGTGTTTACTAAAGTGCTGCCCGGACCTGCTTTGCTAGAAGTTCGTAATAAACTCCAGCTAGTGGAAACGTAGCAGAGTTTATGGGGGAGTGTCACAATGCATGAGCCTGCGGGCAGCAGTGTGGTGACAGGTGCACCCATGCATGGACGATCCGCGGATCCAGTGCAGGGGTAAGCCGCCAGCTGAGATTGTCTCGATGTAGTGAGAGAGATCCCGCGAGGGTTTCCCGCCGTAACCTTGAGTGTTCAGTGTGCATATAAGCATGTGCACACTGAGATCTGTAACCATTCTTACCACTGTTTCACGGTACTAGCTGTATCTTGATTCTCCCCGCATTCCTCGGTTCTACCTCTGTGCGCAGCAGGTATGGAATGCTGGTTACCTGACCTGACCTAAGACTGCGCGTCTGACCTGCAGATAAGAGCGTTTCTGACAGTGGCAGCAATTCTGTGCTCACGCGGTGCGCAGTTAGAGGTGGCAGCTTGCTGTGCATCTACCCAGGATGGTGGCAGCAGTGCTGTGCTTGCACGTGGTGCGTGGTGGTGCGTAGTAACGAATCAGCAGCAGGTCAGCAGGTCAGCAGTCAAGCGCTAGCGCTAGGATCCTTGGCAGCACAGCTGTGCTGCCAAGGCCTCGGACAAGTTTCGGTCAGCTCTCACGTCTCGATTCCCCTGTTGGCCCCAGGCTGTGCCGTGTTGTGCACGACCTGCCATGGTCCCAGCTTTGCCCCATCGCATCATGCAGGCATGTGTGTCGACTTGCGTACAGTCCAGCTCAATGCGGCGTCGCTGAGCCACAGCCAAGCACTCGATGCTGTTCCCGTTTTGTGGCTGCGACCCTCAGCATCCACATATCATGCGTGCAGAGTCCGTCGTGCTGTCTGCAGATTCGATTTTGACTGGGAGGCTTCAGAGGACACACACGAGGCGCGCCTGCGTGAGGGTCCAGTGCTCTTTGGCCGTGGCACGGTTGCTGGCATTGACTGTCAGGCACGGCGCGAGCTGGCTGCAAAGCGGGAGCAGCAGCTCTTATCAGACATGCGGCGCGCCCGAGGCAACCACACCACCGCAGCTCACATCCTGGCTGACATGGTGCGTGCAAACCGCATCTCGCATATCTATCTATACATAATATCAATGATGACCCTGGGCGTCCCTCCCGGCACCAGCAAACGCAGCCCTGGGTGCAATGCCTCCTTTCATCACCATGCTTCCATGTTGAGGCGCATGTCTTATGTCACTCTTGTGGCACCTTCTTCACTGCTCCGCACACACCGGCGGCAAGCCGTGCGCACGTGTACGCTGATTCAGCAATAGCAACAGTCTTGGTGTCTCTTGCGCTGGCATGCGTGCCTAGTGGCTACACGTGCTGATACGGCGCCGGACAGCTGCGGACTGGGATTCGCTCAGGCGATCTGATGTTGGCGTGCTGGCGGCGCAGGTGCTGAAAGAGGAGCACTGGAGCGAGAAGTCACGGGCGGACATGTCGGCCCGTGACTGGCGCATCTTCCAAGAGCAACACCGCATCGGCTACAACAATGCCGGCCAAAATGCGCCGATGCCGTTCCGCAGCTGGGATGAAATGCCTCTGCCGGCACAGCTCCGCCAAGCCATCAACGATTTCGGCCGCACCAAGCCCTCTGCCATCCAGATGGCAAGCATCCCATTTGCTATCCGGCAGCGGGATGTCATCGGCGTTGCGGCGGCCGGCTCCGGCAAGACCGCGGCTGTTGTGTTGCCAATGCTAATGTACATCATGAACCAGCCTGTGATGACCGAGGCGATCGCTGCGGATGGCCCCTACGCCCTCATCCTTGCGCCCACCCGAGAGCTCGCGCAGCACATTGAGGAGGAGACAGACAGCCTTGCAATGCACACCGGTCCGTCTCCACCGAGATCTGCACATGACCGATCCTCTGTTGCCCGTTTGCATCATTCTGCACCTCCTGTAGCGAGCACTGTTGGTCCCATCATTGTGCATCCCAGAATGCTGTGGCAGGCAAGAATCGACAGCGGTGGTGCGGTGCTTCCGTATTCTGAGCCCAGGCCTGCTTCCGTATTCTGAGCCCAGGCCTGCTTCCGTATTCTGAGCGTACCGCACGGTGTGCATCGTCGGAGGCGCATCATACGATGCACAGACCGGGCAGCTCCGCCGCGGTGCAGACATCGTCGTCGCAACCCCCGGCCGCCTCGGCGACTGCCTGCGCCGCACATACGCAGTGCTGAATCAGTGCATGCGCGCATGTGGTGCTGCACGAGGCGGACATGATGATCGACCTCGGCTTTGAGCCGCAGGTGATGGACGTCCTGGCGGCCACGCCCTCCTCCAACGCGAAGCCATGGGAGGAAGAGGAGGAGACTGGTGGGCGCCGCGATGCAGAGCGTGTCTACCGCACAATGCACATGTTTTCCCCGACCATGCCGCCTGCGGTAGTGCGCATCGCAAAGCGCTAGCTGCGCCGGCCGGTCACCGTGGCGGCTGGACCGGCGCGCTGCGCAACGGACAATGTGCTGCAGCGTGTGGAGTGGGTCGAGAAGACGCAGAAGCCTGCCGCCCTGGAGCGCGCGCTAGACACGTTCCAGCAGGAGGTCGGGATGCAGGCGCCTGACAGCGCCGGTCTCAAAATCATGGTGTTTGTCAACAACAGGGTGAGACTCTCCGTGTATGTGACTGAATTCCGCTGCTGTTTGCTGTATGCTGTGTGCTGTGTGCACGTGATTGTCCATGCTTCATGCACAGCACAGCAATGGTGCCGCGTCGCATGTTGTGTGCCCTGCACGCAAGCGACCTACAGTGCGCTGGCAGCGACCACTGCCGAACACTCACTGCAGCAGCGATGCAGTCCGCACCCTGGGGATGTGCACACGCCCAAGTGGCACCACCTCATGATCTGTCTTTGAAATTGTTCCTGTGCTTTTGCCTCGCGATGCCGTATGACTGTGTATGCCAGCCTGTGAATCTGCATGTGCAGGAAAACAGCGAGGAGGTGTACAACAACCTTCAGCGCACTGGGGCGTATCGTGTAGCATTGCTGCATGGAGGCAAGGGTCAGGAGATGCGCGAGGAGTGCATCAAGGGCTTCCGCGATGGAGAGTACGATGTTTTGATTGCAACAGATGTGGCTGGTCGAGGAATCGACGTGAAGGACGTCGGCCTTGTCCTCAACTATGACATGCCTCTCCAAATTGAGCATTACACTCATCGCATCGGTCGGACAGGGCGTGCTGGTCGCCGTGGTATGGCTTGCACGTTCCTCAATAGTGCTGATGACAAAACATTTTTTGACCTGAAGAGACTTCTGGAGGTATGATCTCCGCCATGCATTTGCTGGCCGGCAGCAGCTCCAGGCTTGGACTGGGAGCTCTCACATAGATTGGCATCAGAGTGCAATCGAAACCTCAGCTGCCATGTCTGCAGGAAAGTCAAGCATCGATCCCGTACCAATTGGCAAATCATGAAGCCGCCAAGATCAAGCCCGGTCAGTTTGATTCGAAGAAAGATACAACACTCTCTGCTGCGTGATCTTCAACCTGACCACCCAAGTTCTACGCTGTCTACTTCAAAGCTGAAAATGCTCCATTCACTTCAGTCATCGCTGCAAATATTTAACCAAATAAATTAATAAGTATGCAATCACTCATCATTTGCACTATCATGGGAAGATATGGACATGTTTGCAGGCAACTGCTAACAGGGTTCCAGACCGTGTTCATGTGCGTACAGCATGGACAGCGGTCACGAGCTGGAAGGGGTTGCTCAGCTGGTGCACTCGGATAGTGCACTGGCATGCATCCTGATTTCCGTGTACGCACGATTGTATTTGACATCGTCACCACGGCTTGTGAGTTAGATCATTGGAAAATCGCTCCTACGTTCCACATGGGCACCAGCTCACGGCACGTCAGCCATCATGGGGTGGTCAAGAATGACCTGGAGAAGCTGCGTTGCTGCTTTGTTGCCCCCTTTTTGCACTTGTTCATAGTGATGTACCTGACCTTGAAAAATTGAGGTCAGATGGAGCATCTCGTGTTGCGAATGGTACTCAATGCAAGGTGTAAGCACACTATTCATGCCCTGAGTCACGATTACAATGACAAGCTGATCGAAGCATGTTTTGGCTTTCCATGGTCGATTGCTGCGCCCTCTGTTGAGCTGCTTCTGAGCCTGCTTCTGAGGCTGCTCCTGTGCGGCCGCGTCATACACTGAGCGGACAGAGCACGCAAGAATGCATCGAACCTCTCAATGCAGGACACCATCATTAAGAATCGCCTACACATGGTTTGTATCCAGATCGATTGGATTGATTCCGGCCAAGCGCACCATGGTGCTGGGGCAGCAACAGAACCGGTCAACAATCCTAGCAGGCCGTCTACAGCGTCCACTGACACGAAAGCACGCCGCATCGCATACGCAAACGGTACGCAGCCGTTGTACGCGCGTGTGATTATTTCCTGGCCGACTCGCGCTCGCCTCTACGATGCCTGTCAGAGGTCATAAGATGCATGCCACACTTCGCCACAGCAACGGCGCGCTGTTCAGCAGAGCAGGCACATACTATATCCCCTCTTCGCACACGTATGATCACAGGGAAGTTCTGGCGTTGCAAGAACGTCATTGCTGCCACGATAAACCAGCATGCAGTACATCATGACTATGGTGCTGAGAGCGCTTTTGCGAATATTGCGCCCTGTGATCGCTCTTCTCGACAGGCTAGTTCCAGGTGTACAAGGCAAGGACACACTGCTTCCTGATTCGGGTGCGATAGCAGAACTGGCGACGTTTCGATGTGTATGCATGTAGACTTCCTTCGCGACACGCCGTACATCGGACCCACTTCAATCCACCATGCAAACCAATCACTTCCATCAGAGCAAAGTAGCAGCAGTCAGAACTGAGTGCCGACTTGCCGGTCTTTCGGTGTGTTTGCTGGCCATTGCGGTCATGTAAGCTCTTGGCACTCTATAATTCAAATCGAACGAAAGGCTATGTTATTCAAGCAGCTTGCAGATCACGTTCTCAAGCCTCCAACGAGTGATGAAGCAGTTGAAACCGCGTTAGCTGATCTAGTCTCCAGCCGCACTGCCTGGCAAGCTCTCAGCCATATCACCAAAGCGGACCTCCTTCACAGTTGCTTGAAGCTGTCCCTAGAGAATTTGTCAAGCATCTGTGAAGATGCTACCGCCCGGAAAGGATGCTACGCCGGGGGTCTCGGAGATGAAATGTGTGCCTCCTCCCATGCAGATACGTATCCCAGTGATGCTGCTGTTCAAAATGGCGAAAACAGGCGCAATGTGCTGCAGGCTTCTGGCAATGCCAATGGTGTTCTACCTCAAAGAATTTGAAGATCTCATGCGCAACGGTCCCCGAAAGCCCATCCGTGTGAGCACCGTTGGCGATCGTGTGATTTGTGATGTTTTCCCCAGAGGGTGCGTTTGCACCTTGCAGAACGCGCACAGCGGCGCTTGCTGACTGCTGTGGCGCCACACCAAACCTCATGCGACCCAACGCAGCAGCATGCTTTCCTCTCCCTCAAAGCTCATGAGCTCTTCCGATTCAAAGGCATCTGAACTGTTCCTCAGGATATTTAGCACATGTGTGATCGCGGCCGATGCAGTAGTCGCGACACAGCATGGATGTGCCATCACTGTAGCGGTGCCATAGGGCCTCCCTCTGCTGCAGCAGCAGCTTGGTCCAATGCTTCTACACGCTGTGCAGGATGGACAACTTGCTCTTAGGAGGCGGCAACGCCGAGATCTGGATTAGGCCTGGCCAGGCAGCGAGCCAAGGTGAGCTTCCACCAAGCCGCCAAGCGCCTGCTGCACCGCTGGCCATCAACACGAGCACACACACCTCCCTCGAGACGGCAGTCGAGCTGCTCACATCTAGAAGCGGCAAACCCAGCGTGCAGCAGCAGGAGGTGCTGTCCAGGCTGCAGCGAAGGGTTGTGTGTAGGGGCGGGTTACAAGAACGCCCAGGGCAGCAGTGCACTGCCAGGCGTGTGCTGCATCCTGGCAGCGGGCAACCACATCTGCACTGCGGTACGGGACGTGCTGCAGCAGCTGGTGGTGAACAACAACCTCTGCATCCTCAAGATCAACCCCTGCAACGACTGGATCGGGCCGGCCCTTGGCACGGTGCTGGAGCCTCTCGTGAATGCCGGCGCCCTGCGCATCGTGTATGGCCCCGCATCCGTGGCTCAGGTCCGCAGGCTGCCGCTTCTGTTTCTGAATGGATGCTTATACTGGTGGTAGCTTGTGCCACTCGTACCTGTTTCGCTGCGTTTGACAGGACTGGTGGTCTGGCGCATCAGGACTCGAGACCGTCACCAGAGGGGGCCCCTTGCCTTGGCGTATGCTAACAGCAACATTTTCCCTGCCGGTTCGTGTCTGCATGTGCCATGTGAACGCCGTGATGCCAAGGCGGTGTCGACATCTGCGCCCAGGCTTGCCTTGATCTCATTGTGTGCTTCCTAACGTGAAGGGCAAAGCTTAAGGGGTCACCGTTCCAAAGGCGATCTGTGGCTGCAGAAGCTGATTGCAGACGACCGGGTGACTGCTCTGCACATGACAGGCTCAACGGCGACATACAACGCCATTGTATGGGGCCCAGGCGGCCCCGGGTCCGGCGAGCAGCTCGTCACGAAGCCCTTCGAGGCGGAGCTCGGCTGCGTGACCCCCTACATCATCGTCCCAGGCACCAAGCCCTGGAGCCAGGCGGAGCTGCGCTACCACGCCCAGATGGCCATCAGCAGCATGGTCATGAACAGCGGCCACAACTGCCTGTCGACCGAGCTGATCGTGACGTGCGCCTCTTGGCCACAGCGGGGCGAGTTCGTGGAGGCGCTCAAGTGGGCCCTCGACTCCATCAGCCAGCGCTGGCCCTGGTACCCCGGCTCGCAGGTGTGCCCTGCTCCATCTCTTTCTCCGCACACTAGCCCTACCTGCTCTGCCCGTCGAACACACCTTACATGTTGACACAGCCACGTCCTGTGGTGATCGTCCATTGGGGATCTCCAACACCCGGGATCGAATGGGGATTCCGAACTCATGGTCTGCTCCAGAGCAGCCGGCCGACAGCGTGCAACAGGTGTGCTATGCTAGGCTGGTAAGCCATTGTATAGCTGACGGCAGCGTGGCACAGGCCGGCAGGCTGGCATCCGCGCGGGCAATGCTGTAGCGCGATGCCTATGCATGCAGGCACGCATGGACGCGTTCCGGGAGCGCTTCCCCGAGGCCACGGAGCACGGCGTCGGCATCTGCACGAGGCAGCGCTGCACGCACCCCTTCCTGCTTGCCTGCGGCGTCGCGCCGGATGCGGCGCAGGTCGAGGAGGAGACGTGGGGCCCCGCGCTGCAGGAGGTCGCTCTGCCCGTCCCTCTGGCCACAGGTGCGCCACCCAGCCGCTCACGTCCATGGTCTCTGGCCGCAGGGCCGCTAACTGCGGTTGTGATACCTCAGCAGCGATGGGCTTGTTGGGGCTCTTCCACGCGCTTCTGGCGCCAATGGCTGGTACATGTTGCTATGCGCACGGTGAGCACATGACGTCCTTCACCAGCAGTAGTGTATGCACGAGTTCTACGGCAGTGGTCACGGCGGCTCAGTGTCGCTGTGTTCATTGCAATTGCCCAGGCTTGCATGCGGGCGCACCCGGGGAGCTATGCAATGCATGCCATAGTCGTAGCGGGGGTGTGTGCAGGGGGCGCGGTGGACGTGCCGGCGTTCCTCGAGGCGGCCGTCGCCTTCTGCAACCAGCGCTGCTTCGGCACCCTCTCCTGCGGCCTGTCTGTGCACCCCTCAGCACGCGCAGCACACGGCGCCGCCGTCCAGGCCGCCGTCGCCGACCTCCGCTACGGCAGCGTCGCCGTCAATGCGTCGCCGGGGTACATGGTGGGCTTCGCGACGATCCCGTGGGGGGCCTGGGCGGCCGCCGGCACTGCGGAGGACATCGGCACCGGCAACGTGCTCTCGCATGTGGGCGTGTTTGACCATGTTGAGAAGGGCGTGCTGTGGGCCCCATGGATGATGGCCCCTAAGCCACTCATCTTCCCGACGTACACAAACACGGAGCAGGTCGTGCGGCGCTTGCTGCGGTATGTTGAGGCGCCGGGCCCGGTGTCGGTGTCTCGATTCGTCGCAGCAAATCTGCGGTCGTTGTGAGCGGGGTGCTTTAAAGGGATGTGGCCTGGGATTGGGGAATAGAGTAAAATACGTTAATGGTGCCTGTGTTTGCCGCTTCCCAGGTTTTGCGGCTGCTAGCTTGAGTAGAGCACAAGAAACTGATCAGTGAATATACATGTGCATGAGTGTTGGTTGTCGGGTCCGCTTTCAGGAAACAGTTTTACTCCCCCAGTAAGGTTCCATACTCATGCGACACAGGCAGAATTACCTGTGTCGGGACATTCGGGTGTCTTGTTCTGCCTGAGACACCTGAACTTCCCGATCTAGATGGGCGTGTCTTCAGCAGGGGCAACACATATAGCCAGTTTTAGCATGTGCCTACAGTCTCTGCGGGCCTGGAGGACGCGATTCTGCCGGGCTGAGGTGTGGGTGCAGCTGTAGGGTGATTGTGTGTATGTTGCTGTTGTTTCGGATGAGATTCTGTTGTGGCGTTTGTCTTCTCCCGTTTGCTCTTTTGTAATACTGTCCCCAGCTCGCTGTTTCGCTGCTCCATGAAGTACTGCAGACATGTCTCTGCTGCAGGGGTGTGCACAGAAGACATTGAGCTATGGTCAGCAGTCTCCTGCCGCTATACAGTGGTCTTCATGATGTTAAGAACAATATCGCGTTGTTGGGAGTGTTTCATTCCAGGCTGCGTCAGTGCATGCTCCGCTTCGACAGCCTGGTCTGGGGACGTTCATTTGGGACAAGGCATGAAAGGTTGGAGGTTACACAGTGCAACGTTTCCCTGCAATGTGGTGTCCCGATCTCGGAGCACACGCTGTCCAGATGGCAATTCACACTAGCCTGATTCACACCAGCCTTAAATTTCACATGTCCTTCCGGACATGTGGTGAACCAGGACACGATATCGATGTGACTTCGGCCCAATTCACGCAGCCAAAACGTGGAGATGTAGCTGTAGCCAAGTATTGTTTCAGTTACTTCTGCTTCTGTGACAAATGTGTGATTTTATGGTTCATGAAATGCAAGCGGGTGTGAGCGCTCCGGATCCTGAGAGTCGCATTCACTCCAAGTGAGCAACATCTGACAGATCTAGAGGGCGTGCACTTTCTCTGCAAGCCCAGTGCAATCACATAGCCCTGCACACATAGTCTTCTGTTGTCGCGGTGTTGCAATTAGTAAATTCGCAGTACCCGAAGGTTGCTTGTGCCGCGCTTGCATTGCGGTTGGGCACGCTCTCCCAAGTACCGGTACCGCAGCGCGTAAGCATTCCAAAAGCTCGTCGTGAGAATTCTCGGTGGTGTAACAGAGCTGCTATTGCGACGTTGCCAAGTTCCAGTGCTCACGCAGAATTTTCGCCAACGCGATCCAAGGTGCCGTCAAGGACTACGTTGGCTGCACAGTAGACGTGGAGCGCTGCTCACCTATGCGCAGCTGCAAAGTTCGCATCGAAGGTGGCAGCCTCACTGGTGGCATCATCCGGCGCTAGGCCCTTGTAAAAGGACTGCATGTGGGTCAACGCCAAATGGGAGGTCATGCCATCCTCAACCACGAGGATCAGAAGGGACATCCACCGGACCCTCGTGTGGCGTCGGTGCACTGGTCGCACGCCGTGGCCAAGCTAGTATACGCTCTCCAGGAGTGAGGCGCTGTGGTTGCAGCTGCAACTGATCGACGCATAGATATGCGCTGGTCGACATTTCGTCGATGAGGTTTCCGACAACCGCGCTGCCTGCTGCAGATATCGGCGTACACATTGCCACAGGCTTGGGCACGAAGGCCGTGCACACGATGCTGCGTTCGCTTGTGAGCTTCTTGACACCGATTGTGCGATGTCTTGATAGAATCATCCCAGGAAGGCGCCGGCAACCCACGCGGCTTCCGCAAGTGGGTACGCTGTAATTATCGTAAGCTGCATGCAGATGTTCGCGCCGCGCAGGTACGAGAGCGGCGTACACGTGTCCGCTTGTACTGTAGTTGATGTGGCGCTGAAGGGCCGAGGATTACCGATTGTTTCCCGGATGCCTGAGGCGTAGGCGCGTAGATAGGCTGGTTTCGTAACACGGCAACAGGTTGGCGGTTGGCATTGTGAACGATGCACATAGCTGTATCGCCGGATGAGGAATGTGCAATCTTTGCGACAGCCAGCAATGATTTGGCGCTTGTTGCACCTGCGTTGCTGCGTTTGTCGAGACGACAACTCAGCACAATTTATGCTACCGACTCACGCCGTTCGGCGCCACGCATGATCAGACGTGAATGACTCCTTAAAAAAACCCCTCACACATCTTCCATGCGGGTTCAGATCATGTTCCACTCGCGGCTTCAACACATGACGAGGTGGAAGCAGCGCTTGCTGAGCTGCGCGAACACACAGACGGCAAAGGATGGTCAGGCATGGATGCAGTCGCGCAGGCGGACCTTCTGGTCGCATGCAAGCATCTTGCCATTGACAACCTCGAGCTGATCTGCGAAGACGCAGCGAAATACAAGGGTACCCACGGAGCCGGCCTAGGAGATGAAATGTGCGTCAAGCCTTTCATTGCTGTATTGCTCAGCTGCACAAGCGCACCAGCTTCAGCATGCACCTTCTTCCTCCCATGTGAGTTAGCACTCACACTCCAGACGAGGGACATATGTGCTTGGAATGCTCAATGGACAGGCTGCTCACATGCGAGGCATGCACACCAACAGTGCCTCAAGAACGACGTCGATGCCAGCAGTTGTGCTCCACGGCCATGCCACACTGGCAGTTCTCGGCCCAGCCACACACACCTTCCCGACACACACCCAAATTCGCTGCCACTCAATGGCGTCACACCGTGCACACGGTCGACTCGGCTCACACTCCCTCAGCATAGCAGTGCACAGCTGCCCGCTGCTTTGCTGCCGGCCTGAAGCATGTGCCTCCAGCGGACATCGCGGTGCAGGCTGATCACACTCCCAGCAGTTCTCTACCTCGAGGACTACGAGAAGCTGCTCCGTAAGGGCCCTCAGGCGCCGCACCGCACCCGGACGGTCGGAGACAGGACGGTCTGTGAAGTGTGGCCGAAAGGGTGCGCCTCCACCCGCGCCCCATCGCTGCACTCTGGTAGGCACATGGCATCTGTATGCTGACCAGTGAGGCAATGGAAACACGTAAGCCCGATAGCGAGGCTCCAGGCTACAAACACCTGGTTTGTCTGTTACATGCGGTCACCTGGCAGGTGCTGTGTAGCCATCCCAACGCGTTTGCCCGTCCTGTCTCCGTCCAGAGTATCCTGTGGCCTTCTGTCCTCAGTATCCTGTGGCCTTCTGTAGCCACTGTGGGTCAATTTGTCCATCGAGTGGGTGAGGGCTTGGTCTCGTAGGATATCACTGTACTCGCGGTGGATGCGCAGCAGTGTTGCAGAGTGGAACCAATGGCATGCAGCCACGTCCTGGACTCTGTGGCTCCACTTGTCGGGATGCAGGCCTACAGCTCATGGCAACTCCCGTGACTGTTGTGCAGGCCAGACCATCTGCTCTTCAGCGGCTCCTACGGAGAGATCTGGATCAAGCCAGGCCACAAGCCAACCCAAGGTGCGGTTGCAGCAAAGCAAACCTGGACAGTTGCAGCTGCACTATGTGAACATGGCACTGCCTGTGTCAACACCCCAGTGGGGGGCACCAGCTCCTGCAGTAGCGGTGAGTCAGCGAGCATGATAAAATAGATTCCAATATTTCAGGTTCCAGGTCACTGGCCCAGTGCAGGAACGTCTCCTCGCCCCCACAAGACACTGCAATGACCCCACATCGCTCCCATCTGGCGCATTGCGGCAGCTCCATCTCAACCCATGCATATCCTCTCGTCAACTAGGTCACTGCAGTGCACACCTAAGCCTGGCAGGTCCCTGTGCTGACAGACTGCTATAGCGACAAGTACTGGAACTGGGGATGTCCTGCCATCACGAGCACAGTGGTGCATGCATCGCATGTCCACCCACACTGCATACAGCTATCAGGCCAGACACAGTCATGACAATTTCTGTGCGGCTGCCGATTGGGGAAGCTCTGTTTGCGCACTCAGATTCCGCTCGGTTGGCGGTGAGTTTCGGAGGTGTGGAGATCAGAGTAGTGGAAGTTACTGTGCGAGGATGAGATTTGCCCATGCATTCACACGGACACACGTGCAGGCGCGCAATTCCACCGCAGCCACAGTAAGGAGCGGCCGGGCGTGGCATGCATCCTCGCAGCGGGCAACCACATGTTCCCCGCGGTGCGGGACGTGCTGCAGCAGCTGGTGGTGAACAACAACCTCTGCATCCTCAAGATCAACCCCTGCAACGACTGGATCGGCGCCGCGCTGCGCCTCGTGCTGCGGCCGCTCATCGACGCCGGCGCCGTGCGCGTCGTCTACGGCGCCGCCGAAGTGGCCCAGGTGCGCGGCCACGACGCCTCTGTGCTCGCTGCTGTGTATGTATGCGGTTACAAAGGACACAGGCCGGGTATGGAGCCGGTTCTCGGAATACACACTCAAACGAATTTACTGATCCATGGCACTAGGCCGGGCACTACCGCGCACCACAGCCCTACCGGCTGCCTGTATCCATGCATGGCTACACAAACAGTACACAGTTTGTGCCGGCGCCGAGATGAAGGGGGTTGTTTGAGCAGGCGTGCCGACAGACATAGCCGTATCCACTTGGACATGAACATCTCCGTGTGCGGCTCATGCCATGCTTGCTGCAGTCCGTAACTGCTGTAGGATCAGCTCGGCCGCCAGCGCTGTGGATCAGCCGTCAGAGTGGGCTGCGTGAGCATGCATATGCCAAGCTTGAGCGAGCAGCCGTGGCATCCCCGCGGGTGTGCGGGCTTACGCTCGCTCATGTCACCAGGTCATACGCCATGTCAAACGTCTGGAACTGCGAGCTGCAGCTGGGTCCAGCGTCACTCCTCCAGCCTCGCATAGCCGTGCGACTTCGCACAGCAGCGGCTGGTGCCTGCGTCTGTACCTACCCCCGCCCTTATTCCGCCCGTGGTAAGAAACAGTTCGCCCTTGAGCTCGCCCTTACATTCCGCCCTTATTTTGTGTGTGACATCTATCACAAGAACCACACTGGTGTGCTGTGACTTGACACCGATCCTGCGTCCACGCTCTCCAACGCTGGCCTGCTGTCGTAGCGCCCGAGTGCTCGGCGGTGGTCATGACAAAGTGTCCGTCTCGGATGGCCACGCTCGAGATGCCTGCCAGATTTTGCCACGTTCTGTAGTAGGCATGGCTTGCACACATGCTGTGTGCAAGCCATGCCTACTACAGAACGTGGCAAAATCTGGCAGGCATCTCAACCTGAGGCGGTGCACCGAGGCGGTATCGCATAGCGTTACAAGCTGCCGAAATCACACTGCCGCACTGTGCCTGCAGAAGCTGATCGCGGACGACCGGGTGACTGCCCTGCACATGACAGGCTCCATGGCGACATACAATGCCATCGTCTGGGGCCCGGGCGGCCCTGCGTCCGGCGAGCAGCTCGTCACGAAGCCCTTCGAGGCGGAGCTCGGCTGCGTCTCCCCCTACATCATCGTCCCCGGCAACAAGCGCTGGAGCCGGGCGGAGCTGCGCTACCACGCCCAGATGGCCATCAGCAGCAAGGTCATGAACAGCGGCCACAACTGCCATTCCACAGAGCTGGTCGTGACATGTGCCTCGTGGCCACAGCGGCCGGAGTTTGTCGAGGCGCTCAAGTGGGCCCTCGACTCCCTCAGCCAGCGCTGGCCCTGGTACCCCGGCTCGCAGGTGTGACTCATGATGCATTGAGCACTGGCACCCGCAACAGGCAGGGGGCAGCGGCAACATGCAGGGGGCAGGGGGAACAGGCAGAAGCTGCAGGCACGCAGGCTGCTGATGCATGCACAAGTGACTTGCTGTGTGCAGCCTGCCATGCATGTACGAGAGTGACTTGCTGTGTCCAGCCTGACACCACCGGTCCACTCACGCGTGTTTATCGCACAGCAGGATGTGGGCGTTGTCGCTGGGTGTGTCTCTCTGCGCGCCTCGCCCGCCCAGCCACCGTCCCCGTCACCGCAGTGGCACCCTAGCCCGGCCGTGGTGCCGCCGAATGTCCACGTACCAGCTCAATTACGCCCCCATGCTCTTCGGCCAAGCTCAGCACGATGTGCGACATGGCTGCACCTCCTGCGACCTCCCATGTGCCGCCCGCCTAACCTATGCGACCGTGTACCCCACACGCCGCCGTTACATCCCTCGCATGCGACCGCGAACTGTTCTCCATGCTATGACTCTCTCAAGACATCTGGCCCTGTTCTGTGCAGCGCACCAGCACTCTTGTGCCTCGCACCGTGGTGTGCCTGAGCTCGCACTGGGCCCCACATGCCTGTACCGCAGGCAATGCATATGCGGGTGCATCGCACATACACATTTCGCCGGTGACCCGCCGCGCGGACACCCGGTTGCATGCAGCGCACGGCACTGCAGCACTGCTCCCGCGCGTGTGACGCCTCGGCCGTGTGTGCGTGTGCAGGCGAAGCTGGACGCGTTCCGCAACCGCTTCCCCGCCGCGACGGAGCACGGCATCCCCGCCTCGGACGGCAGCCGCTCCACGCACCCCTTCCTCTTTGCCTCGGGCCTCGACGCCGGCAGCGCGCAGGTTGACATCGAGAACTGGAGCCCGGCGTTACAGGAAGTCGCTCTGGATGTGCCTGCCACCCCTGGTGCGCCTGCCTGCCTCCCACAGCACGCGCAGCACCGGGCAAGGTGACACGTTCATGCGGCCGTCAGTTCAGTGGGACTCTCTGCAGATCCACAAAGCGGTCTAGCTCTTGCCGACGGCCTTGCACCCACAGCAAACGCGATTCTCAGATTGCATGCCGGCTTTCCTCACGTCCGACTGCGCAGGTTTTGACCGTGTGGCTTGTTGTGACAGCTATGGGGCACGCCGCAGTGCCCGTGGCATCACGGCGGATAATTTACACACAACGAGTCTCTCGTGATTGTGATCATTGCTGCATAGCGGGGGTGTGTGCAGGGGGCTCGGTGGACGTGCCGGCGTTCCTCGAGGCGGCCGTCGCCTTCTGCAACCAGCGCTGCTTCGGCACCCTCTCCTGCGGTCTCTCCGTGCACCCCTCAGCACGCGCAGCACACGGCGCCGCCGTCGAGGCCGCCGTCGCCGACCTCCGCTACGGCAGCGTGAACGTCAACACCACGGCCTCGATGGGAGGCATCCCGGGCGTGATGCCGTGGGGGGCCTGGGCGGCCGCCGGCACTCCGGAGGACATCGGCACGGGCAACGTGCTGTCTCACTCCGGGGACTTTGACCACATTGAGAAGGGCGTGGTGTGGGCGCGCTGGATGATGGCCCCGACGCCAGTCGTCTTTGCCGGACACACGAACCTCGACCGCACGATGATGCGGCTCGCACGGTACATCAAGGCGAGGGGGCCGCTGTCTGAGGCGCGGGTCATGATGGCGGCACTGCGGTCAAAGTAGCCCAGCACGCAGCACGGGCGATTCGCGCGCTGCGGCCATGCGTGTGCGCTAGGGCTGCAGCAGTGGCTGTGGCAGTTTGCGTGAACGCCCGGGTGGTTTTATGGTGTGTGTATGAATAATCGTTTCATTGTTTGCGGTGGCTCATTCTCCTGGGGGGGAGGCTCCCAGCGTGATGCTGGACTCCTTGCAAGGCTGAGCGGGCGCGGATGAACTGCATCGGAGGCGCAGTACATTGCGGGGCCTTTTTCAGATTTGCTGTGGATCACGATGCCTTTTCGCACGTCCACATTTGTGCCTGTAACTTTTCCAAACACATGTTTGCACATGCTCACCCTTGATCAGCCCTTGGTGTGGTTGTGGCCTTACCCTTGCAAATCGCCCAGCGTGCTTTTCTGCCCACAAGGGCGCTCGTGTGAAAAGTACGCTGTGCTGTGTTGAGCTAGCCTGCACACTCCTCAATCCGTGCCTGTTATTGGATTGGGCGCTCCTAACATGTGGTTGGCGATTACACGTGAAGGCGGTGCGCTACGGTGGTCCAGGTCAAAGGCTGCCCATCACTTGCATCTGCACGGACCCAAGAGCATGCACAGATGCTCCACAAGGCTGCCGTTTGGGCACCTTCAGATAGCAGTGCTGGCCAGTTCTCCGCCTTGAGCGGAGGCCATGCTGCGGCGCCAGTCCCTCGATGACCAAACAGCAATGTGCAATCCAACGCATGCATGCTGACTTGCCCTCCATGGTCTGCAACCCATCCAGTTGAAAACACCTTGACAACCCATGCCGTGTTGGCAGAATGTGCAATGGGTGTAACCATGTGGCTCTGGCCAGGTGCGAGAACTGGCGCAAACTAGCCTTGCTGGATCCAGTTGACAGAGGGGCTTTGTGCAAGGTTCAGTTCCTGCCGGTGCCTTGGGGGATACGTCCGCTGAAGAAAGCCAGAGAGGCAGATGGCGCCGCAGGCAGCTCGCACAGTAACGTCACAACCCGACCACATCAGCTCTGCCCGTCACGGTGACTTGGGGACTGTGCAGATTGAAGGATTATGCTGCCTAGGCCTAGGTGCAGGCACGGTTGCAGATGCGCCGAGGAGGAGGCAGGCCCCGGGCCGCCCGAGCACGCTCCACCTCCTTGCGGATGACAGCTGGAGCCCCACGCTTGGACGCAACAGGGCGTGTGCGTGACCTGTGCTCCTCGATGGCAACCTGGTGTGTAGTGCGGGCGTGCTGCTCTGCTGAGCCACGCCTTCCTGCAGATCGGGCCTGGGCGTACTGGGAGATGCGCTGGCGCTGAGCTGCATGGTCTACCGGCTGTCGGCGATGCTCCAGCTCTGGCACTGCGAAAGGACATGTCGATGGGAGGCTTTGGAAGGCGTGGCGGTGCGGGATGGCTGGTGGTGCTTGCTTGATGCCTGGGTACCTGTGAGCTCGAGCTGCTGCAGGGCGCGCCTGCCTGTGGGCGTGGGCCACAGCGCAGCCTATTTGCACGCGATCTCGTTCACCAACACCTGTAATCGGGATATATTGCTGTGGTGACCGCTATCGGTGGGTGGAGCGGTGGTTGTGTGTGGTACACACCATGGAAAGGCAGTTGTGCTGCTTGGATCTCAGCAAATCCAGCACTGTCAGCGAAGAATTCGTGAATCCGATGTTCATATCGCTGTCTCTGCCTCTGTCCAATGTATTCTTTGAGAAGTGGCGCCTCCTTGACCCCCATTGCTGCGTTGTGCAAGTCAATCTGCTTTGGCAGATTCAGTTGAACACAGGGGAAACAAGGCAATTCAGAATCTTGAGAGCCCTCCAAAAAGTAGAGGGTCGATGCTTCTGCAGCGATACGATCAGCGGCACTGACAACGCGACGACGGGTGTTCCGTGGCAATCGTTACCAGTTCAGTCTGAGGAATTGGGGGATCAGCGGTCACGAGTAAAGGCGAATGCACAGCGCAAGATACGACACAGCACGTATCGAAGCCTACAGACGAAGACATTACGCCAGCAACATCATCACAGGTTTGGATCGTGACTTGCCCAGAAGTCGACGGACAGGCAAGGCAGGGCAGCAGTTGAGCGCGACATCCACTGCGCAAATAATGGATCGAGTAACACACGAAGGTGCCTGTCACTGCGAGGCTGTGAAGTGTGCCCTTCATGCACGCACAACGCGTGCCCCGCCCCTCTTGGCCCCGCGCCAGCGTGTACCAACTGCTGCGTGTTGGGCGCAGGTTCACGTTTGAAGCGTCTGGACATCTGATCGCATGGGATTGCAACTGCTCCATTTGCGCTATGAAGAAGAACACCCACGCCGTCGTCCCTAAACGATTGTTTGCCGTTACACAGGGAGAGGAGAACCTGCAGGAGTATCGCTTCGGCACCAATGTTGCCCGACACCTGTTCTGCAAGTGCGCGACTCGGACCAGCACAGCCTTCTAAATGGCCGCTGACACGTGGTGTGCATCCACGGTTTGTCTGCCACATGCAGGACGTGTGGAGTGACTCCCTTCTACGTGCCAAGATCCAACCCGGATGGTTACGCGATCACGGTCGCGTGCATCAAGCCTGCTACTATACTGTCGATCACCGTCAAACAGTTTGATGGTATCAACTGGGAGCAGACCATCGAGGCGTCTGAGATCAAAGGCATGTCTAGATGAGCAACCATGCAACGCCGCATCAAGCAACACACATCGCCCACAACTCACACACCTCACATGCACCTGCTACCTGCTATTCAAAAACGTTCCGGTGCATCGCAGGCTGCCTGTGGTGCCACGGACCACATCCGCGCATCAACCGCATGAGTCCATAAACCACCCTCTTCACGTCCAGCATGGTCAAACCTCAAATGCACACTCAGATGCACCGTCACCGCTCCTCCAGCTGCGGCAGGTCAATCACAGCCTGCACCGCCTCCTCGATCGTACTGTCATCAGCCAGCACCGACGCCACGGCCGTCAGCACGGGCAGGGACACCCGGTACTTCCGCGCCAGGTACACGACCGACCCGGCAGTCGCAACCCCCTCCGCGACCTGCGTGCTGCTCGCGAGGATGTCCCCGATGCTCTCGCCGCTGCCGAGGCGGATGCCGACGCCGCGGTTGCGCGACAGCGCGCCGTAGCACGTCAGCATGATGTCCGCAAAGCCGGACAGCCCCGCGATCGTCTCCGGCCGCGCGCCCATCTTCGACGCCAGCCACCGGATCTCGGCGCAGCCCTGCGAAATCTGCACGCCACACGCGTGGTTACTCTCCCCTGCAGCAATCGCACGCCACCCACAGCAGCATTTGCACGCCACATGCATGAAGTGCTGATGTGTATGGCTCAAGGCGGCAGCATGTACCGCTCCGCACCGTCTCAAACACCCGCGTGATGAATACCGAGGAAACATGCATGCACTTTTGTGAACGACCATTAACGACGCAGGCTCCCGGACTGTCCGCGCCTGCGGTGTGTTTGCCAATCCCAGCACCGTTCAGCAACACAGCACCTGATTCCACATCACCTGTTGCGCAGCATGGCACGCGGATCTGCGGACGACGGTGCGCTCGTGGCGGCCACTCCCAGCAGGCACGGCACTGCCAAGCGCACAACGCCGGTAGCCTGGCAGCACGCATCACATGGCTCCGGGCAGTTGACAGGTGACCACCAACACTCACGGCATCCCAGGGTGGCTCACACGCATCAGGTGCTTGCAGTGAGAGACCCTGCGGAACCTGGCGGTAAAGCACGACGCGGAGTGGTGTGGCTCACCGCGGCCCTCATGGCCACAAACACAACATTGCAGGGTGTCTGTCCTAGCCAGCCGTGCGCCAAGCCTCGGGGTCTGTGACTGTCCGTGACTGCAGTTGTTCCAATTCCCTGCCAACCGGAACGGCAGCGTTCAAGGGGGGAGCGTAGGCATTGGGGCGGACGGGGGCGCACGACGGCGGCGAGGGCGTTCGAGCCGAGCTGCCGGCCCTCAACGATGCCGGCGGCGATGGCGAGGACGTTCTTGAGCGCGCCGCAGACCTCGACGCCCGCGACGTCGCGGGACAGCGTGATGCGCATGCTCGCCTGCGCAAACAGCAGCTGCACCTCCTTCGCGAGCCGGATGTCCTCCGACGCCGCCACGACGCACGTCAGCTTGCCCTCGACCACCTGCACCCTCCCCCCCAGGCGCTGTTTCCATGCGTTCTTTAGTTTGCTTTCGCATGAGAAGTCGAGACACTGGGATGCGGGAGGGCAGGTGTGCGCGCAGGTGCCCTGTTTGGACCAAAACAAAACGTGGGCCCGAGGGGCTGACTGGCGCACGGCCCGGCTGCAGCAGCAGTCCATGTTGGTACGGCGGGGATGCTGGTGGAGTTACACGCGTCGACGCAGCGAGTGCATGTGCATGCGCAGCCACACTGCAGCGCCGCCGCAAACACTGTGCGCTCTTGCGCTCCGCCTCTCCGCCCCTGAATCAGAGGGGGGTCAATGGGCAGTGTGACTGTGTGGGGCGCTTCCAACGCGGGGTGATTGTGTGCTGGTGATGCAGCCCGGTGGGTGCGCTGTCGCTGTGTGCGGAGGGCTGCTGTGTGCGGAGGGCTGCGGGCTCAGTGGCGCAGAGGCTGGAGCACGCACGTGAAGTGAGGCAGGCCGCGGGCTGCACTGATGGCCACCTGGAGCTTTACAGGGGAGGGTGTCCATGCAGGCATGCCATGCATGAGCTGTACAGGGGAGGGCATGGGGGAGGCGCAGTATAGCAAAGTACAACAAACATGTGGCGTGGCATGCTCCTCGGGCAGGGAGGTGGCGTGGCGGACCTCCTTCGCGAAGGAGGGCCCTGACATGAAAACGCAGGGCTGGGGCCTCTCTAGAGCTGACGGGAAGACCTCGGACAGCAGGAAGCCCGTCGTCTGCTCGATGCCTTTGCTGACGCAGATGATGGGGACATCGGGAGGGAGGGTGTCTTTGATGGAGACGAGGAACGGGCGAGTCGCTTGCACTGGCAGGGCATGGACGACGTACTGGGCGCCCTCGAGGACGCTGTGGACGTTGGTGCCTGCTCGCATGTTGTGTGGTAGTGGCAAGCCCGGAAGATACTTTTGGTTCTCGTGGAGGTCGTTGAAGTCCTGGCACCGCTGTTCCCCCCGCATCAGCATGTGCACGTCAATCTGTGGGTTCCGCCTCGCCAGGGCCGCGCCCATCGCCGTGGCGAAGCTACCTCCGCCTATTACGGCGACCTGTAGTGGGGCGATGTCGGGCATGGGGTGGAACAGGTGTTTCATGACATCAGGCCTCAGCACCGTTCTGCTGGCATTGCAGCGCACTGAGCGGCGACTAGCACCTTTCGAGTATCTTTGTGCATTCCACTGCGCTTTTCTCGGACCCTCCGAGTTCGTAAGCGAGACCATCGCATGAGGATGTCCCAGCTTTCCTTGATGGTGGTGGTCTGTGCTGGAGGGTACAGGTCGCCGCGCTTATCATCGGACGAGCGACCAGATTCTAAGTTTTGCCTCTGTTCTGCGTCACAGAAGCATCGGAGGTCAGATCGGACAGCGGGGCGCCACCGCGCGGCTGTGTGTAGCGCCCATGTTGCACTGACAGCCTGAGGCGTAGACGGCCGCAAGGTGCGCTCACGGCACTGACAAACATTCAAGGTCGACCTCAAGCCTCGCTGATAGCTGCATTTGGCATTCATGACCAAGAATTAAGCTGGGAAGGTGACCCATGCCATATTGGGCTCCGCCGTCTGCGACACTTCACCGGGGCAGTGGCCTCGCCAGCACAAGAAGCTCAGCACCGTAGGTATCACCTGCTTGCACAGACACGGCTGCTAGTGGGAATATATTGCATGTGTGACCTTGCGATAGGCACGGCCCCATGCATGTGGCGAAGGGTCCGAGGAATGAAGAAATGTGTAGCAGATCCCACCAAGCGGGTGTGCATGTGCGCCAGCACCCGTGCAGCGTACATAACGGCCAACGCTTCACACACCGACACTCAACCCTCAACTGTCACTGCTTCGCGAAGGGCTGCCTGGCTGATGCCTGGTTCTGAGCGTCGCTGTCCGGGAGCGTTCGTGTACGAGGTTACTTCTTGGCGATGAGCGCACTGTTACAGCGCTCCCGCGGGGCGTCCACGCTTCTGAGAGAGCTTTATCAATCATGTGCGGTGAGCTTCCGCACTCTTGTCTTGCAGCCGCTGCTGTACCTTGCTCGCTAATACACGGTCCATTATCTGAGACGTTGGCTCATGCAGGCGACTCAGCAGGCTTGTCGACGGACGTTCGCAGCACAGGTGTGAGTCTAGAGCGCTGTAGCTTGCATGCCTGTAAGCTTGTGCTGCGGAGGTTTCGCTGTCCTCGTGCCTCGCGGACTTGACATGAAGCAGCGCCTGACACATCCGTGCAATGCAGCCAGCCACCAACGATGAGGACTTTCAAAAGTTTGCAAGCTCAGAGGATCGCTCACATGTTACGGTGCGTGCCCTTGACTGAACCCGGTGATGTTGCAATTGATGTTGCAACGCTCCTGTGGCACTGGCCTGCCTGTCTTGCAGCCGACCCTCCGCGGCATACCGAGCGTTGTCGATTCTCTGCCCTGTCTGTGTATGCACGCCTCCTGCGGCCCCAAGTTTGTTGTCCCTTTTACCGCTGCAGCGGTCAGGCCACGTTCGCGTCACGCCAGCCACGTTGTGCAGTGGCCCCAGCTGCTGAACAAGGGACTCGCGGACGTCGATCCGGAGCTCTACGACATCATCGAGCATGAGAAGAACAGGCAGTACAAGGTGCGCTCAACCCGCGGCACCGCTGTGACTATGCACGACGGCCAACACTGCCCGCGCAACACCACACCCTTCACGCAACGTTACTCAACCAACGATCACCTCAACACCCACCCATCTGCTAGTCAGCCTCGAGCCACTGCCCGGCCTGCCGGCGTCCTCTGCTCCGCTTCACCTCAGCCATGCGCAGGGCCTGGAGCTCATCCCCTCAGAGAACTTTGTGTCCGCATCCGTCATGGAGGCCGTCGGCTCCGTGATGACCAACAAGTACTCCGAAGGCTACCCCGGCGCGCGCTACTACGGCGGCAACGAGTTTATCGACCAGGCGGAGCGCCTGTGCCAGGCGCGCGCGCTCGCGGCCTTCCGCCTCGACCCCGCCGAGTGGGGCGTCAACGTGCAGTCCCTCTCCGGCTCCCCCGCCAACTTCCAGGTCTACACCGCCCTCCTCCAGCCCCACGACCGCATCATGGGCCTTGACCTCCCTCACGGCGGCCACCTCTCCCACGGCTTCTCCACCCCCACGAAAAAGATCTCTGCGACCTCGATCTTCTTCGAGCAGATGCCGTACCGCCTCGACGAGAGCACCGGCCTGATTGACTACGACACCCTCGCGTCCTCCGCCGCCCTCTTCCGCCCGAAGATCCTCATCGCCGGCGCGTCGGCGTACACGCGCCACTACGACTACCCGCGCATGCGCGAGGTCGCGGACAGCGTCGGAGCGTACCTCCTCTCCGACATGGCGCACATCTCCGGCCTCGTCGCCGCCGGCCTCGTGCCGTCGCCGTTTGAGCACTCCGACGTGGTGACCACGACGACGCACAAGAGCCTGCGGGGGCCCCGGGGGGCGATGATCTTCTACCGCAAGGGCCAGCGCGGCACGACGAAGAAGGGCGAGCCGGTGATGTACAACCTCGAGGACCGCATCAACTTCTCGGTGTTCCCGGGGCTACAGGGCGGGCCCCACAACCACACGATCTCGGGGCTCGCGTGCGCGCTCAAGCAGGCGCAGGGCGACGAGTTCAAGGCGTACCAGCAGCAGGTGCTCAGCAACTCGCAGGCGCTCGCGGGCGCGATGCAGGAACGCGGCTACGACCTCGTGTCGGGCGGCACAGAAAACCACATCGTGCTGACTGACCTCCGCGGCAACGGCGTCGACGGTGCCCGGTGCGCGCCCCTCGCCGTCCCCTGTGTTGCGCTTGCCTCTGCGTGACATGTCGGCACTGGATGCTGCGCCTGCGCGTGCCCCCTTGGGATAGCTGTGGTGTGCATGGGCAGCCCTGTGCGGCCACAGGTGGGATGCCAGCGGCAGCTCAGCAGCCTGTGGACTGAGAGCTGTAGCTGCACGGTGTGTGACGGGAGTGGTGCTGCAGCATGCATGGTGCGGTGGCCGCTGAGCGACCGATGCGGCCTGCACAGGCAGCGGATTGCTGTCGCACACCAACATACCTGAGCGGCTTGTCTCTTGGTCTCCTGCCGCGTCCTACCTGACCGACAGAGTCGCAGGTTTTTTGTGCAGCGACTGGGCACATGCGGGACCCCACACGGCTGCGATGCAGGAGCAACCACCCGGCTGCGCGCGCAGGCTGCAGACCGTGTGCATTCGACACGGCATGCTGCGGCTGCCTGTTTCATGACAAGCAGTCAGAATGCCGTGCCCCGGTGGCCTGGGGCGATCTGACCCACAGCGGCAAGTACCACTGCAGGCAGGGCGGCCCGCGGCGCCGCGGTGCGTGGTGCTCGGCGGGGAGTGACTGTGTGTGGCGGGTGTGCAGGGTGGAGCGTGTGCTCGAGCTCGCGCACATCGCGCTGAACAAGAACACGGTGCCCGGCGACAAGAGCGCGATGGTGCCCGGCGGAATCCGCATGGGCTCCCCGGCGCTGACCTCGCGCGGCTTTGTGGAGCAGGACTTTGTGCAGGTCGCGGAGTTTGTGCACCGCGGCGTCAGCATCGCCAAGGCCCTCAAGGCCAAGGCTGGTGCGCCCCCGTGCCCACCTGCCCACCTCCACTGACACGCTGCTTGTGAGCTTGTCTGGGATGCAGCGGCAATGCGCCCGTGATTGGGCCACATTGGAGCTGCGCAGTGGCTGCTGCTGTTGGGCTGTTTCTCGTGCCGCTTGTAGTCGGCCTTGATGAGCGGGCAGACGCGCTGGGTGTGTGGTACGGTGACCGCTTGAGCAAGGCTGTGCTGGCGTGCAGGGCCCAAGATGTCAGACTTCCGGGCACTGCTCTCGGCGGAGCTGCCGGTCGATGTCGTGGACCTGGGCAAGGACGTTGAGGACTTCGCGAAGCAGTTCCCGACAGTCGGCTTTGAGAAGGCGACGATGCGGTACACTGAGTAGATCGACACATGCGTGCCACGCTCGCCGTTGCACTTTGGGGGGCTGTGCAACTGCTTGCGTGATGGCATCTTTCGGATTCGATATGTAAAGCGGAACACGTAGGCATTGTGAGGTGGTAGTGTTATACGTGTGCTTACAATGGGCGGACATGCCATGGACAAACCGTCACATCGTCCGTGCTGCTTGCTGACCCGTGAACAGGTTGACCCCCATGTCAACATACCGCTTGAGTTGCGGCGGCAGCCTCGACACGACAGGCTGAACGTACTCCCCGAGAGTACCCCACACCACTCGGTGGTACCTCGCCGATGAAGGTGACTGGTAGCGCTTGCGCAGCATGCTCAGGTAGATCAAGGGGAACAGCAGGGCACGGATCGTGAACATGCGCACGACCAGCACCCCCAGCAGCGAGATGTCTGCTACAGCCATGGCGAGGAATGTTTGCTCCTGCACAGAGCAGGGTGTAGTGAGGAAGGTTGTTGAAGCACTTCAGTTCGCTTGAGCCAAGTTATGCACTCAGGCTCACATGCGCACAATTGCACGAACAGCATCAGTTCTGCTTGCAGCTGTGTGTGGTGGCGAGGAGTGGTTCACATTGCAGCCTCGTCGGCCAGCAAATGATGCAGCAGATGTGTAGACAGATAAGTGAAGAGCGTCCAGATCTCAGACCTGGGGCCGGTAAGATTGAACAGAACAGATTTTTTTGAACTGCACTATTGCAGGAACACGTGTCGGAGCAAACCTTTCGTGCCAGTGCCGCATCGAGCACGGGCAGCAAGGGCTTTGCTGCTGCTGGGAACACCCGCTTCACATACGATGCAAGGCGGAGTGTAGACAGCAGCAGAGGGCTGACCATCACAGCCAGCGTTGAGGGCTGCCCCACGAACATGAAGCACACCATGGCATAGTGGGAATCAGACGTCACTGCACGGGGGCGCCTCACCATGTTAGCATTCTGGAATTGGACACAAGTTGGTCAAACATGCCGTGTGCTGCACAGAAACATGGCTTGAATGCAGTCAGGCTGCGTTCGTACTTGACACTTTCGTGAGCCAGTCCTGGATGACTTGCATAGAGAACGGCTTGAGCTGCGGTGCACCTACCGCAGATGCGATTCGGATGAGGTGGGACATCAGGGCGACTTGCATGAACCAGACATACGCCCGCCGGTTCTGCTGTGGCCGCTGCAGCACCATGGTCACCAAGAAGCCGAGCATCAAGCCTATCAACTGCATGGCAGAGAGGCAGCATCGATACTTGAACGCCAGTCTAGAGCCTCTTGGCTGGTACACTGTCGACTGGCCGGCAGGCCATGCAGCTGAAATTGAATTGAAAAGACAGCTTGTCACCGGATGCTCATGGAAGCAGCACTTTATCAGACCGTTTCTGCCACAGACAGCTTGAATGGACGCCTGTGCGCAGCTGCGGCAGCATGCAAGGGGGGCAGCACACCAACGCCTGCAACAATGCGTTGAATCCCGGGAGAACACTGACATAACGTGCAACGGATGAGGTTGGCGCCGCTGGCTGAGCTCGCTGAGCTGGCTCATTCGGCTGAGCTGACTGTTGAGGTGGTGACTGCTCATTGTCGGGCTGAGCTTCCGACCTTGTTGACTCCTCAGCAGCCGGTACGGTGGGCGGAGGCAGCTCAAAGGACGGGTCCTGCAGATAATGAGTGCTATGGTAAGGATGCCCTGTGTCAAGACCGACACGTGCGGGTGCAACAGCACGATTGGCTGCAGCCTGGCGGGTCACACACGGCATGGACACATCAAGATATATCCAATACCTTCACAGGCAGGCATGTCGTTGACTGTTTACCACGTGTTTCTTGTAAAACTTAGCTTTCACCCGGCGCAGTTGTGCATCCGGATCCGCTCCAGTAAGCTCGATGGCACTCACGAAAGCCTGCCACTGCGGATCACTGTCAAAGTCGTATTCATCGAACGACATATCACACTGGGTCGCTACAGATTTACGCTGCTAGTATTTGTTACAAAGGGATTTCTACTCGAAGATCGCTGCGCCCGCTTGAGCTTGACCTCGATTACGTTTGCACCCCTCAGTTACGTTCACAAATCTCCAATCAAGGCTGCGCAGAACGAACACAAGTCAGCCAGAAAATCTCGTGCTTCTTCACACTGTTTGTGCATGGTACATTCTACCAGGACGGATTGGCTAGCTCCTGTGCTCGATCGCCCGGCGTGGCCAAGGTGCAACATCGTGCGTCGTAGCTGGCCACGGCTAGGTACACCGGCGTATCTTTCCATGCCTCTGCCATGGGCGCACTCCCGTGTCTACAGTATACCCACATACCACAAGGGATTGAAACATGCCGTCCTCTGATAGAGATGCGCATGCTCCCATCGTGTATAGTACGCACCTCGAAGCTATCCACCTTCAGGCCGCGTCAGGCTTGTGACCGTTTGGTCTCTCCTGTGTCCGAAATCCACGTGACGACCGCAGATTCAAGTTGTAGAATTACCTTTCGACAGCTCAAGGTCCTCGTCCCTCGATCATCGCTGGTACAAGGCATCTGGTTTCTTCCTTCCGGAGGACCAGGGTGCGCGGTGAAGCCCACTACCATGCTAGCGCGATGTCGCCCTGCGAGCTTCATCCCGCAGCTACGAGGAGCGCATCGGGTGTCGGCTCGCTGTATAAGCTGTACCGCAGATTCAGGGGCAAAAACATGGTCCAATGGGGACCGTCCCAAAGATACCACAGAGGTTGCACCTCCACCCTCGGAAGACTCCAAACCAAAGCCCTTCTTACAGAAGCTGAAGACATGGATTTTTGGCGGGCCGCTTGACAAAGAACGCCTCAAGAGCCTTGGCCTTGGGGCATTCCTGGCGTATGGGTGTGGCTCATTGCTGCTTGGGGTGACTGGGGGGCAATGCCAACCTGTTTCCTGACCTGTATCCCTGCATCAAAGCTCAATTCTTACCCTGAGCATCTCTTCAAGCATGTCCAAGCAGTCTATGTATCGCTATAAGTTCCACGCATTTGGTGATCCCTCGTGACCTGTAGATTCGTCAGCAACGTGACTTATGGGGCATGCTTCACCATCGGCTGGGCCTCCCACGTCGCAGCTACAGGTGAGAAAACCTACTCCACGATGCTCACGTCACCGCTTGTGCGATGCGCGACCGTGCCTGAGTCACTTTCGCCTGACATTGCATGAACAAGCGTGCATGTCTGATCAGTGCAATTCATCTGATGGCTGCACTTGTGGCTGCGCTGACGCGGGCTTACAACCTGTAGGCATGACTCCCTTTGGCGGTGGCCAGTTCGGGCCCTTCCTCGGACGTGTGGCAGGTCTACTGGCACTGCAGCAGCTGCTGCGACCAATTCGATTCAGCTGCGCCATGGCGCTGACGCCGGTGGTCGATAGGATGCTTCAATGGGTGCAGAGGCGCATGGGGCTGTCCCGCAGAAATGCCTTTGTGTGCCTGTTTGTTGGGCTTGCAGTGTTGACGTTGGCCGGGTATGGGGTGGCGCTAACAACGGTGACTGTGTGGAACATGCCGAAATGATGCCTCCTGCCGAGAGAGTGCTCCTGTGGGCTGCTGTTTGGGAAGGCCGGGCAGTATTGTGTGCACCCGGGGCTGCACCGGTCAAACGTGGCACTACAAGTGATGGAGTTTTGCGCTCGCCCCCTACTTTCATCGACATACAATGGTTGCCTGTTGAGGCGCTGAATGATTTCACAACCCCAGCAATGGAGCTGCAGCGATGGCGGCTGGCGTAGCGGAACTACAGCTTGTTTCAGCCGGCCAAAATTGTTAATTCCTGTTGCACAGCACGCAGCATCAGCAGCGCCGCGCGTGCCGTCGACAGGCAGCACGTTGTCACGGCTTGTGCCCATGCCGCTTTGTGCAGGCAGGCGCAGAACCGCACCATGATTCCAACCAGCAACGAGATCAGTACTTGGTTACAATATAATCCATTGCACAGACTGGCCTGAACATTGGCGCATAGATGATGGGTCCATGCCTACATCCCATACCCGAAGCTACACCTCGTAGCACTACTACATCATGATGTTTTAGATCAGCATCTCCCAGCAGATTGAGAGCGGCGTGGGCACTTTCAGAGAGCCTCAGGCCACACTTGTGGTCCACCATTTGCTTGCCGACATGAAGCTCACGCTTAGTTCGGAACTCGAAGTATCTTTCCACCCGATTTCCCAGTTTGCTCAGCCTGACGGCGATATAGGCTAGGCCCTGCTGGGATGTAAGGCCAGGACAATCTGCATGCCGACACATGCAAGGGGCGCGCCGCTTTCTCCACTCTCCCTGCTCCCCCACCAACCACGTCGTGGAGTTGCTCTTGTCTAACAGAGGCGTGCTGGCGGCTGGACGGCCAGGTACGAGATCTGGATAGGGAGATTTTGATATACCGCCATGGTCTGCGATGATCTGACGAACAGATTGGAATTGTGAGGACGCCAGATGGCCAGTTGGCTGAGTTTTTGGGTACACCAAGTCCATGAGCGTCTCATGTGGCTGTCCACCCCTGGCATGTCCATTTGATGCATCATGGTTTCCAGGCCCAGCATGTCTGAAACTACCAAATCCATACCGAATGTGATTGTCGTGGAGGCAGTGTGACTTTGGCCATTTGAAACACTGCCTCAAGGGTGCATCAGGGCCGTAGCTGCAAGCAGACATCGAGGATCAGGTGATGCGTACGGGAGAACAAGTAGCATAGTGTAGACGTTCAGGTGCATTCTAATGCTGATATCGTGCTTTCGACTCAGCCGAAACCTCTGTGGCAGCAGCAGACCTTGGCATGGGTGCTCTGCCGATACAGTCCTGCAGGTGTAGGGCACCACACGAATAGCTACCCAGCACATCAGCAGCATCTGCAACGGAGCTCGCATACTGGGTGTGTCTCATGTTACGCCACCCTGTGCCCTGCAAATCTGTCATCAGCTGGAATGAGTGCCGCTGCTGCCGACTGATGTAAACAACTCTTCATGCATCCACATGCCGTGGGCACCTTCCCCTCTGAGACGCAATTACATCTACATTATATAAAGCACATTCCAATTCGCCAATCAGACGTTTCCACAGAGCTCTTGCCGAAGATAATAGACTGTGTGTTACGACAAGATGGCAAGGAATCAGTTCGCACGCTCACGAAAGCTAATAGCCGTGACCAAAACAGCGTTCGGAAGGCTGCATTCTGCTGAATTATCTCGTACATAAGTGCTTGATCTTCGAAGCATCTGCGCGCTCGTCCCGGGCACCCAACAGCATGCATGTGCTCAACTTGAGCACAACTGATTGCTTTGCACCACCACATGTGCCAAAAAGGACAGAATCAGAGACCTCACATCGGAACAGACCAAAGTTTATCTTCTCTTGTATAGTATCAGCGGCACAACGCATACGGCGCAGCACTGAAGATGTGGAGGGGAATGGCTCTATCATCACAAGTGGTGCACAAAACTGGTAGGGATCAAAGAAGACTTTAAGGCACGCAGCAGAAACTTGCTGTCCTGCGGGTGCCGTGGAAAACAAGCAGTAATGGGTCATGCAGGACATATATTACAAGCATATTTTGCGTGTGGCAAGCATGTCCGGGCCTGTGAACGCCAGCAATACAGCTTGTCCGTTGCCCGCTTTTTGCGATCGAGGACAAGCACCCGTTGCTATTCTAACGAACATATGTTTTATGAAGCAGCAGATTTTGCTGCAACATCAAGCCTACAGAAATTTGCTGCATTTGCGCAAATTGTGCCACAGCAGAGCCACACAGGTACACGTTTCCGCCTGTGTGAACACTCAGGGCACATGAATCCGGCCTGGCAGGCCTAAACAAAAGGAAAATTGTGCTATGGCAAGGCAATAACCATCTGAGCATGAACGGTATGATGTGATAACTGTCCTCCCAGCAGCAGTCAGCAATCGGCGCCTCTCAGACTTTTGCCCTTTCAGGCTTACCCTTCCGCTTGCTGGCGCCAGATCCTGCGGGTTGCACTTTAGTCAAAACGTTTTGCTTGGCTCCAAGCTTGTTGTTGGTAACAGCCGTCACCTGCATGCACTCCATCTCACGGCTCCCGGAGGATCACCATCGCCGCTCCAGACGCCCGCAACACCAGGACCAACAGCAGGCATGCCTCCCGCAAATCTTCACACTAGATACGATACGCACCCCCTGCAGATGCCGCGCAAGCTCTTTCGGAGTGACGGTCTCCAGTTCCAGTGGTGATTCCACCTGCACTCACAACGAGGAAAGGTGAAAGATCCAGGAGTGTGGCAGGTGCAGAGTACGGTCCGCTGGCAGAGCGCATGGTCAGTGTTTCAGCGTACCTCCCCATCCTCCCATGTCTGCCCTGGCCGGATGATAACCCATGCCTGTGAATCGCGGTCATACAGGCGCGCCCTGCGTAGCCGGTGTGCCTGCACCCAGCGACAACTTCTGTACAATGCCACAAACCTGCAGTGGCCTCCCATGGCACCGTGCACTATTTGGAGACGGCCCTGCCACCATGTGCAGGGGCCCCGTTTGGAGTGCAAGAGACACCAGAGTGAAGCACAGAGTGGCACAGGGTCATGAGCACACCTCGATGTCTTCATCTGGCTCATCATGGAAGGGGTACGTCACCTGCAAACCCACAGTTCCTGTTGATCGCCGTGCTGTACCCAGTCTGCCGCCGATGGGAGATACATGAGCAACCATTGTCGGCTGTCACAGGCCCGTGCTGACTTGCCCGAGGCAACGCTGGCTGGGGTGCACAGCTGGGACACCTAAGAGTGCTACGCCTGACAGCATCCTGTGGTGCTGTGCCATGCATTGGCCTGCGGGCTTGTGGTTTGTTTCACCCAGTGGTACATAGAGAGATATTGGAGAATGGATCAGGCAAACATCGGGCTTGCATGTGTTGGCTCTGCCAGCGGGAAGACAGGTCAGCCGGGACTTACTGTTGTGCACAGACAGGGCAGGAATGCGTTGAGCGCAGTTGCGAGCAGCCGTCTCGGACAACAGCGAGTCATGACTAGTCAGTGCACAGCTACAGAGACGCGTTGGCACCTAGAGCTGCGTTCATCGCGTAACATGATATACATTGTGTCCGTGGCTACTGGCGCGCATGGCATATCCCTCGGAGATATGAAGCCGGCCGCAGGCACATGGTGCACCAGGTGTGGCCGCACAACGTTCGGGAAGTGTCACCTCGAGATTGAAATATACACAATGATGCGGCTTCACAGAATTCATGATCGTGCGCAGCAGCGCGATCCTGGAGCGTGCTGCATATCAACATCGACGCATGCTGTCCACGCGGGGCCATCGCCGCGTCACACAGCTGAGACAAGATTACATTCGTGAGGGTAGAATTGACGCAAGCTTGTGGCGGCGATCATGCGCTTGACGTCGCGACCCTTCCCGCGTCTGTGCATGCATTGCCGTCATGTTCACCTCGCGAGGCCTCAAGATACGTTGCCACGATTCAAATGAGACCGAGCGGGAATGGCGGGAACGAGGCTGCGGGGCTACGTCGTTATACGACGCCCGCCTACATACATAATGGCATGGGCTGCATGCGATAGTAGACCCTCGATCTTCCGCGACTTATCGAAAGAACCTTCTGAGAATTCTATTCGGAAGAAAGGGCACAGTGGACGGAGCCAAGCTCGATGACCGTGTGACCACGGGCCCACATGCGCAGAATTCAGGCCTCCTCCACTCTAGATAATGTTTGAAATTATGTTGCCGAGGCCGCGACGGGACGAATGCCGGCAGGGAGGACACAGGGCGTGCCACGTCACGGGCGCTGCAGTCATGATGATGCAATCATGATGATTGGCCATATCAATTGGCCACACGAGGGGTCCGCGTGGTGCTGCACCGACATGATCAGCTCCTCTCGCGGCTCGAAACTTGTCGTGTGCAAAACAAAACAGTTCACATCAGCTCTCCGCATGTTCGTGGGGGGCATAGGCAGTCGCCGCACCAGATGACCGTTTTCAGTCCGCGCCTTGATTTTGGCGAGCCACGCAGCGGGATCTGTTGTGCTCTCGTTGAATACTTCCACGAACTCCCCGATCTGCGCGGCACACACACACCCTCTGAGCCTCGCCCTGTCTCCGCCCCCGTCCCCCCCCCCTCCGCCCCTCCTTGCTGTGCCCGCGCCTCCCCTGCCGCATTGACAGCGACCAGCGTGCCAAAATTAATTTTTTGCACATCGCCGGATTCTGGTCCCCCACTCAGGCCGACTCCCACAGCAGCTGCTGAATCGACCACCGGGCGCACAAATTGCCCGGAACACCACGATATGACGAATCATGACCCAGGCAGCGGTAGAAATTAGCAGCACACCTGCAATGGCACCCCCTCGCGGCCCCACTCCACTGGAACGTTACTGGGATGAACGTGCTCACTTTTTACGAACTCAGACTCACCATTATCGTACAGAACCTTATAGCCCGCATCTTCGATACCCGTCACAACGACAGGCCAGTACATCCCCGCAAATCCTGTTTTATCTTCATCTGCTGTGGGGGGCCACCAAACGCGCACTTTATCGCCCACCTTGTGAAACGGGTCGGCCTGGGTCTCGACGCCCATTTCCTCTGAAATTCACCAAAGCAGCCAGCAGAGCACCACTCACGAAAAAATGATATACATGTCTCAAATTTTCATATATCTACGCTGCTAAAGTAAGCGATAACATGCAATCGATGGATTGAGCCTGCACAACGCCGCACAAGAGGCAAAAGGTCAACGCGGGGCTATATGTCAAAATGTAGGGCGATTGATAAAATATGTGCAGAAAGCCTGTGCAAGGCGTCGTTGAAGAAGTCAGGCATGGCTAAGAAAGAAACGCTCGCATTCGGCAAGCTTCCCAAAACAGGTTTCTCTCGCATGTGATCCATGCATTTCACTAACCAATTCTAAGGCACTGCTTGGTGTTCGAGTCCGCAGCAGCTGCTGAATTACATTGAATCGACAGAGTCGATGGCAAATTCTGCGAAGCGCAGCTTGGACACTGTATGCGTAAGTGCCCTCCGCAAGGGCAAACTCCAGCTTCTACTGTTTCTTCTGGGACCACAGCGTTTTTTTACACGTGATCAAGAGTAAAACGTGGTGACTTGAGTCGTGTCTGTTTGTGGCTACGACAGCCTCAACGGTACTGAGTCGCTGTGGCTGTCGACATGGCAGCCGTTCAGCCAGCAGCGCCGGCAGCGCCGGAAGGCGAAGGGCAGCAACAGCAAGGGGGAATTGGGCAATATGTGAACATGGTGGCTCGTGCTGGCCTGATGTATGCTTTCATGATGTGGATGCGCAGTGGCAAGTCAGGCGAGTCCAGTGTCCCGCTTGTTGGGCCAGACCCCGCCGGTGCGCACCCTTTGTGGTAACATGGTTCTCCATATCACCACGTTGCTGGGGTCTTTGGTTGCGGACTGGGCATGATCGTGGATATGGATGGTGGGCAGGATCTCGTTGATCATCTTGACCAAGTGCAAGCATGCGCAGGCACACGCAACGTTGTCCCATACTTTCGTGCCGGCGAGCCCTTCAACATGAATGTGTATTTATCGTATGCGCAACAGCCGCAACATAAGTTGCTGTGGAACGTAGAGCAAGTACCATTGTCCGAAAGCAGCTATCGCAGGCAGCTCTCGGTGAACTTAACAGCTGATGATCTTTCAGAGGTCTGCCCTCATCTATTTGCGTGATAGCAAGCTACACATAATTAGTGCCGCAGGTCGCGCCATGAGAGCTTTTGACGCGCTCATGACCGCTGTGCTACTGTACTTGGCTTTCGAGTGTACAGTGCATCTGCAGGTCGCACTCAACAACAGGACGGCTCATATCGTGACCGAATTCGTACTGTCTGATCCGTCAAGGCATAAAGAGAGAATCCCGCAGAGCTTTTCTTATTCTATTCGTGCGACCTTGATGTCCTCTCAGCACCTTGTGCATGCACTTTCATATATGAACCTGAACCAGCTCTGGCAGTGTCGCTTGACTGCCATGACATCATCGGGCCGTCAGTCGCATGAACATCGCATCTTGTGTGGCCTCTTCTGCAGTCTGCGCTCCCTCATGTGGATTGGTCCACAAAAACGGACTTCGGATCGGGTGAATGCAGCTTTGATCAAGTTCCGCCCTCCAAAGAAGGCGCGAGAGGGGCGCTCACTGCTTGGCGGAGAAGATGACACGCCAGGGACTCACGCTGATGAACCAAGGCCTGCATCACTTGATGGTGAGGTGGATCTTGATACCCCTGAAGACGACCTCCCCATGCTATGGGTCCCTTACTTCAAGCCAAATCTGACAATTTCCATGGTTAACATGTTCGAAAAGCATAATGCAAACAGGCTCGCCCCAAATGTGGCAGAGGCGCTCAAGGTGACACACGACGACAAATACCTACCGCTGATCCACCTGAATGACTTCTGGGTGCTGGAGGTGGGGTCCCGCCACCGCGCTCGACACGTTTTTATTTGTTCTAGCTGTTGCACAACCTGCTGATTCTTCCACGAGGAGGCTGCTGTGAGTTAGGTTAGACGTCTGCCCGGTGTCAGCGACCCTGCGTGAGTTCTGCAGCTGCAGAGGCCGTGCACCTGCCTTCTGTAAAGGGCACAGTGGCAGCAATGCTCGAGCCTTAGTGCAGCTGTGTACATCGAGCTTGAACCTCATGAGGTCGTTTCTGAGTTGCAGGACTACATGATTCCGGTGAACGAAACGACGGAGTCTCTGGAGCTTCACCTCGAGCTGAATACCGCCTCCAACATGTATTGGATGCTCATTTCGACGTTTGAAATCGCTATCGATACGAACAGGAAGAATGGCATGGGACGGGTGTGTCTTCTGTTGTCCTGACTAAGGCCTGTGCACAAGGGCAAGGCAAGTCCGAAAGGCAATTTGTCTGCTCCTGCCTCCAGTGTAGCAGCAATGCATACTCTGTTCTATGCATCTAACCAGAGGTGCAGCATGATAGCCAGTCTCTCTGCTGGTTTCCGCTATGCCTGCTGCTGATGGTCTACCAACTCGCAGCAAATCCAGGAAATGGAAGAGCTGAAGCGAGTCTTCCTGGAGGGAAATCCGTATTTCTTGTTCCTGACATTCGTGGTATCGCTGCTCCACTCGGTTTTCGATATGCTGGCTTTCAAGAACGACATTGGCTTCTGGCGGTCAAACAAGTCGATGGAGGGGTTGTCTGCGAAAACAATCATCATCAATGCTTTCTGCCAAGTCATCATCTTCTTGTACTTGCTCGACAATGAGACAAGCACAGTTGTGCTCCTGAGCTCAGGTCCGAGTTTCCTTCCCTGTCAACACAGTGACTTACTCCTATGTGCTTGGTGTGGGCCAATGATGATAACCATTCTTCTCAAACACAACCAAATCTTAACAGCACGTGATGACCTACATGCTAATCTTGAGGCCCACACCACTGACTGATCTAGGCTGCAGTATTTCTGTTCCGATAGTATTGTTCTCGCTTTCATTTACGAGAATGGTAGTCCAAGTGCTCATTGATCATGGTCAATGCAGATGGAATCGTTTCAGCACGTGACAGGAAAGCCCTGAGAGTGACTGGCCGAACTCGCTGATGCAGGTGTTGGTGTGCTCATAGAGTTCTGGAAGATTACGCGTGTAATGGATGTCTCAGTTGAGGCAAACCCAGGGCAAATGCCACGGCTGAAGATTGCACACCGATCCTCCTACATGAAGAGCGAAACAAAGAAGCATGATGATGATGCCACAAAATACATGAGCTACGCACTGTTTCCGATGATCATATGTTACTTCATATACTCGCTTGTATATGATAAACACAAGAGCTGGTGTGTCTCGGGAACCGAGATGCAGGGTCACAACTTTGTTATGCTTCTCGGTGAGCTTGCAGCACCGCGAGTGTAGAGCTTTCCCAGTTGTGCTGAGAGCCAGTAGCACCATTTTTGTGGCCTCTCATGTGACCGCCTAACCCAATTCTGACGCCGCGGACTGAACTGTCTGTCTAGTCAAGGCAAGTGGCAATCCGTGTGTGCTAGCCGAGATTTGTGACATATGATGCGGCAGTCATGATTGAGAACTCGGCTCAACATATATGGTCTTCAGACACAAAATGATTGTGTGTTCAGGTACTCCTTCATACTGCAGTCTCTTGTTGGCTGTGTGTACGCCTTCGGGTTTGTACTTATGTGCCCACAGCTGTATCTGAACTACAAGCTCAAGTCCGTGGCTCACCTGCCATGGTACGGCCCACCTCCACAGCTGCTGCAGTTTCTGTAAAGCATGTTCCCCTGGCTCAATCTTCAGAAGGCCTCATTGCGCAAGGACTCGTCTATTTTGTGCAGGAGGCAAATGACATACAAGTTCCTGAACACGATTGTTGATGACCTGGGTGCTTTTATCATCAAGATGCCTCTGCTTCATAGGTGCTTTGTCGACTCGCAGCCCCATGTCTGGTGACACACTCATATTGGCTTGGTAGATGCGGCCGGCACAGACTGTTGGCAATTACCTCACGTTTTGGCCCACTCCACGGGATGGGGTCGCTGGGATGGAATGGGCCATCCCAGACCCAAACAATTGACCTTGTGATGAACTCAAATGATGCCTCCAGGCATTCAACCCTTGCATGGCATACAGGCTGGCAGTGTTCAGAGATGATGTGGTCTTTTTGATATACATATACCAGAGGTGGATCTACCGTGTGGATGTAAACCGTGTGAATGAATTTGGTTTCACTGGAGATGAGGGCCAGAAGGCAGAAGAACTCGAGGGCCCGCAAGAAACCTCGACACCTGCCATCAAGGACAGCACATCCAGCACATCGGCAGTTGCTGCCTCCAGCACAGTGCCCACACAACGTCGGGGGAAAGCAAGTGAGGTGTGCTTCGAGGCTGATCTGCCTGGCTAGGTGCCGTGATGGTTGCTCACATCTGATTAAAAAAATCTCTGTTGACGAATTGGCCAGGCCTGGGCCGTTTCTGCTTGATGTCATCCAGCAAGGTGCACAATGGCAACGAGTACAGATATGCATTGTGTCCTTTTACCCGCGATGGTGTCTCTGAATTGTCACAGGCACATCGCTCCAATGTCGCGAATTGCATCGGACCTTGTCAGGTAGTACATCCAGCCCGTCTATTTCTGATGTTTTATGCACAGGCAGCTTTCAACAACCTGCGGGCATCAGTGGTTTCACTTTCAGCATGAGGTTGCTTTGTCATACTGATGAGCCGAGTGCTTTTGTAAATCTGCACTTGCAAGTGCAGGAACCGAGCTCTGACCCAAGTCCAGGGGAAGAGGATGCAAAGGATAAGTGACGCAGTGAACGATGTTGAATGATGTTGTACTCTTCCTGAAGCCCAGCGTCGACTGGTTGCTGTGGACTGGCTCGATCGTATCTTTCAGTAAACTAGATTTTTGTTTGGTGACGGAGGCCGCGTGGCGAATCAGCGCAGCACATGTGCAGAAAGCCTTGCACATTTACCTGGTACTTTTTGAGGACTGATGAAGCCGACAGAGTATACCTTCAGTTGCGATTGCAGGTGTGAGCGTTGTGTACGACCAAAGATTTGGGCGACTGCCGTGTTCTAGGAGAGCTTGTCCTCAGTAAACAAGCAGCAAACTTGACGCCAACTCTTTCATACATTTTCAATGCAACCTTGCATTGTCACTCTGGGGCAAACAACTGAGGGTCAAAAGTATGGTTCTTATCACTCCACATCACTGATTGAGGTGATGGAATCATAGGTCACATAGCCAAGAGACATAGAACACATGGTGTGTAATTTGGACTCCCCGCACTGCATATTATCTGGCGCGGCCGCATTGATTGTGTGACGTAGCCAAGCGACTGGTCCCCACACTGTTTGGCGCACAATTGTGTGGAGTGTTGATGGGCGTAATGTAGAGGCATCATGGCAACCGCGAGGCAAACTCGTCATGATGACATCCGAGCCAGACATTGTGGTGTCACGACAGGATCAGACAACAATCATCTTCGAATCCGAATGACAGCTCCACGTGAGCCAGACTGCCGCTGCCAATGCTCGCAGGCGATCCAGACACAGTGACTTTGAGGAGGTGTTTCTGCAAGTTGACACATGTGCAGGTCGATATGCATGTTACAATGTGTTGAATGCGGGGCACTCGGTTCATTTCGTGTTTTGAGGCTCGTTGCGCCTGGCAGCCAAGCCGCCCCTGCCACCTGGCCCCTCAAGCAAACAGCGCCACATGCCTCACACACCCTGCACTCGAGTTCCACCTCTTAGCCTGTGCATGAAGCTGATCACTCTGCCCTTGAAAGCAGCCGCGATACCTCCTTGCGTGCAGGTGTCTGGCAAGATCGACGCCATGTCCAGACTGCTGTTCTTGCAATCAACTGAAGTTTTGAGCGGTCTGACAAGCAAATCGGGTGCAGATCTCGCATGAGTTACAAGAAATTTGCGGTTCACCTGCTGCAAGCATATAGCAGGTGCGCAGTGCACGTTCACACACTACGCTGTGTCTGTCAAAACAGAGCCTGTCGACGCCGCAGACTGCGCCTTGACAGGCTTTGTGGCCTTCATCATACCTGCACGTCCACAACCCAAGGTTTGGAAGGGCACCGGGCGAGCAGAACGACAATCCAGCATGGAAGCAGCCAGTGGTGCAACAGTGACAGCAGTGTACATAGACACAAAACGCATGCAAGGGGTGCATCTGCTCTGCGCGCGCTTTCCGCGACAATATTATTACATGGCGGCGCTTCCACCTGCAATGTACCTGTGCAGAGCCTGATGATGCATGCATGTGCTTGTGGCACAGATCAGCAAGGCGGCTGTGGCCTGACCAGTCCGCTTTATCGCGTGGAGCTGATCGCGTGTGGTTCACATGCATCCGACTCTCCCGATGCGCTGTATTATCACTCACATCGCCGCGCATGGGCGCGCCCACCCTCACACACACGCGCGAATGCCGCCCCCAAACCCCAACCCCGCCGCCACGCACACGCCCCCCAGCGCCCACGCAGGACTCATGCACAGGCCCAGCGGCCGCGGGCAGGGCCACACCGTACTCCATCAGGCCGCTCTCGAACGCCTTGTGCATGCGCTCGAGCGTGATGATCTCGCGCACGACCTTCCACCAGATGAAGGGGTTGAGCTTGAAGATGACGTACCAGGGGCTCTCGACCCCGACCCAGATCGACTGTCGCCATGACGGCAGCGTCTGTTCGCACCAGTCTTCGCACGCCGCACCCTGCAACTGCCCCGTGCCGTCCATCAGCCGCACAAACTCCTCCTTCGAGATGAAGAAGGGGTGCGCCCACTCGTCGTACAGGAACTGCAGGTCGTCCCGGTCCTTCTGCGTGAAGGGCCTACACACAGGTGGACGCGCCTCATCGCAGTGCGACATCATTCGCCAGCTGTCGCATATTCAAGCCTACGGATGCACCCGAATATGTTACAGCCGCGGTGGCTGTCATCGACACCATCTGCAGGGCAAAATCGTTTCGGACGATGACTGTATTGCTAGCTGTGCCCATCGCTGCCGTCGCAGCGATCACCCGCACCAGCGGTGGCTGTGTCATCAACACAGCACGTGCACGAAGGAGTCGTTGTGATGAGGACGTGGCGTTGACATCCAGGCAAGAGCACAGCTGCAACCCTACAAGCAGGCCTGGCAGTTGCAGGGCGACAACGGAGGGAGCCGCAGGGGGCAGGCACCGTGGGAGTGCCGTGATGGGGGTGAGAGAGGGCGGGAGGGGGCGCACTTGTTGCCCTCTTCCCGCTGGCACCAGCACGCGATCACGAGGGTCCCCCCGGGCTTGAGCACCCGCACCATCTCCTCGACGTACTTCTTCTTGTCCGGCATGTGCTCGCCGCTCTCGCAGGCCCACACGAGGTCGAACGACTCGTCCGGCCACTCCATCGCGAGCGCGTCCATCACCTGGAATTTGACGTTGCCGAGGCCTCTGCACATGCGGCCTGTGGCTCACCAGCAGCCCGAGCATGCGCACGCAGGCGTGCGGACACACATGATATACGTGGACTCCAGGTGGTTTACACTGAGGGCTGCTGTGGGTCGTGGCGGTGCCGAACGATGTGTGCGATAGTGATGCTTGCTTGCTTTTGGAGACTGCATGTGAGGCGTGCCTGTGCAAACGGGTCGAGGGCTGCTGGTTTGCATCCAGAATCTACACGAGCACACCAAACGTGGTCTACATGTCGATGTGCGACACGCTGTCAGGCTACCTGAAGCGTCCGCTGGGTAGACTGGGTTGTTCAGTGTCGCTCGGGGATACCTGGGACCCTCCTACTTGCCCATGGCCCAAACGCAGGGCACCACGTGCCTGTGCACAGGCTGTTCCCCAGATGATGCGCACTGTGCTGTGGTATCTGTGGCCGGCTTGGGCTGATAGCGTCAGGTGTATGCCTGATGCAGGTGTGTTGTGCACCCTGGGTTGAGAGCAGGCCGTACGTGCAGGTGCGGCAAAGCTGCTTGTGCAGTCAGCTATTCGGGTAGCCCATGATCGGTCACATCAGACTTGATGGAGCGCAGAGGCCGGAATGAGTGGTCGGAGATGGTGAGCTGTGGATCAAGGGGTCGCATGCAAGGTGGGAAGCATGTCAGGCTTGGGTCCCCCACACTCAGCTCTCGTTGGCGTACCTTTCCTCAGCGAGCTCGGTCCCTCGCTTGACTTGCTCTGGTGACAGCGTGATGCCTTGGACGGTTGCGTCCGGGTATTTGGCGGCAAGACGCCTGCTGGTGCCTCCGAAGCCACATCCCACGTCCAGAATCTTGGCAGGCGACTGTGCTCCAGACCACTTCAGCATCTCATCTATAAAATCATATTTTGCCTGCATGTGGTTGAGTGTGTGAGCCTCGTTGCTGAGCTACACGAGATTGCTGAAGGAGATCAAACAGGCAGACTCCAACACTGGCATGTTAGGTGCATTGTACGCACCTCTTTAAAGTCTTTTTTGCCCCACGCAAAGAACCCAGGCTGCCGCTCTTGATCTGTGTAATACCCCAAATGGATGTGCTCTCCCCAGTAGTGCTCAAGAATGCCCTCTTGAGTCCACGCGTCGTACTCATCGCCAACGTTGCCATCGTACTTCCGGCTCCCTTTGTTGACAACCTTGATCACAGCGACAAGAACTGCGACGACACCCAGTACTATCCCAATCTGTGCTGCGTGTTCCGTGAAGAAGGACGTGAAAGCCGACACGCTTGGGTTTGTGGTTGCTGATGTCTCTACAGCACGCCTTGCACCAGAGCGAGCGAATTTGCGCTCAGGCAGGCCACGCACGCTGTATATACATGCAGGTCGCGATGGTGAAGATAGATTCCTCCGGAGGTGGTGGCAGCACTGCGAGCTGCCTGGACGAGCGCGTTGTGCTCTAGCGCATGTCAACGCCTGCATATCTGATATCCAAGGCTCAACCTTGTTCACCAATAGCTTATTATTTTACACGGCTCGGACAACACTGGTGCAGGCGTTGTCAAACTGTCACAGGTTCCGACCTGGAACCACGACCTATGGTTCCAAATGAACACGGTTCACAGAGATCAGGGACGCAATTGTGCGTGCAGAATGACAGCCCAAACTAACGCAGACTACGTTTCATACTCGTTGGCGCATTACGCTGTTATTGTGCACCGCGAAGGAAACACCTGTCTCGGGTGCTGGCGCGGGAGGTGATGCGTAAGTTGTGTCTACAAGAGAACTCGACGGATGTCAGTAAGCAAGCTTCGTGCACGCAGTGCCTGCATGTGCTTTGGAGATGCAGCCACGGCCGCGTCAAGCTGCTGATAGTTATGCTGTCCCTCACTTTGACACTTTCAACTCGCACGCAATCAGCCTCACCAGGGCGAAGGCTTCTGTGCACAGCCTCTGCTCGCACAGCTGGTTTGGTTATGATGACATGCGGGACGCTGCAAGCACTTGCTCATTGAATCGATTCAAGCTTTCGTAATCATAGCCGCGATGCCTCCTCGAACGTACTCCGGGATGAAGCGGTCTGAGAGCGCTCAGAGCGAGCTGCAAAGCGACGAAGTTCACTCTTCATTCCCCAGGCGTGACAGCTTTCACCGCAACGAAAGCGGGGCATCGTACGGGTATGAACTAGGCATCTGTATGCATAGGTGGTACCTTTAAAGACATTGTGCCTATTTTTCAGTGCTGGCCTGGTGGATCGGGATTTCGTCGTGTCCAACAACACGGCACGCCGGTCAAGGTGCCTGGCGCCAAAATTCTTCACCATGCAGATAGAACAAACAGCTGCCATGTAGTTGCTGCTCCTGCTGGGCGCCACAGCGGTCTCGGGACAAGGCGAAAAGACCCACAACTATGACGCGAGCCACCGCGTGCAGGGACGATGTACCAGTTCGGCTGGGGAAGGGGCAAGGACAAGGCTCCAAAAGCCGCCTGAAGAATACCTGGTCTGCTCTGTCTCCATCCACTGACCGTGGCATCGGGAAGAAGCTGCTGAAAGCATACCACCGCACGCGACGAGATTTCCCTCTGGTGAACTTTATGGTGGTCTACGGAGTGAAGCAAGCCGGAGCCGCCCTTTTTCTAGCAGACATCGTGCGCTTCTCACCAGTTCAGCTGCTGACTGACATCGTCATCTGGCCACAGTGCCGCACCATTGCTCCAGCCCGTATTACAACCCCAGAAACCAGTCCACTTGGCTGCCAGCGTCCAAAGCAGAAGCACCAACTGCAGATCTCAGACATCCTCGTCACAGGCGCGTTCATCCGCAAGGCGAACCTCGCTGAGATCTGTGAGCCCCATCCAGCCCGTGCCCGAGCCATCGCAGCCTTCTCCTTGATCTTCATCCTCGTGCCACTCGTGCTGACCGCCCTCTTCATCACCCGGGTCCACATCCGCGGCTACGTGCGGCGCAAGCAGCTGCAGGAGATGCAGAAGACGATGCAGGGCTCCGCCGCAGCCACTCAGCCGTTCTTCGATGGCGCTGCAGCAGCAGACACGTCCCACCTGGCCGACATCTACACAGCGAACCTCGTGCCCCCCAGTGCGCCTCCTCTACAGTCCCAAGTCACATACCTCCTCCTCTGCTCTCGGGCCATCACGCGACACTGATGCAGATATCCTGCCACTTCACCTGACCGAACTTTTTACTTCATGCGCCACATGCCATGTGCCGTCTCCATGCATCAGCTGGTGTTGTGTGGTCACCACTCAATGTGCCATTCACCGGATCGACAGCTCGCATCTCACATCGAGCCCCACCTTATCCCCCGCCGTATCCCCTCTGTGTGCTGCCAACAGAACGTCACCGCCCCGGCTGTGCAGCGCAGGGACTGTCCTACTTTGATGGCGGCGGCGGCGGCGGCATGTCGGCGATCGCGCCGCATCGCCTCCGCACCACCGAGGGCGCCTCCCAGCACACCCTCCGCATGCCCGCCGCCGCCTCGCCGTGCAGCTCCGCGGACCCCGCGCCACCCGGCCTCTCGAGCGACGGCTTCGCGCCGTACGCCGGCCTGCCGCCGCTGTCGTCGCCGCGGCGGCGGCCGCCGCCGCCGCCGCGGCGGCCGCGCGGCGAGCCCGTCGGTGAGGGCGTCTCGCTGCCCCGCGGCGGCGCGGTGTACGTGCCGCCGGAGACCACTGCCGTGTCGGGGCCGCTGCGGCAGCGCAACGTGGCGGTCGAGATGTACGTCGAGCAGTCGTCCATCCTCGTCGGCCCGAACGACAGCAGCCCGCGGCAGGACTCGGCGCCGGGGGGCGTGGGGCCGGAGGCCTACAATGCCGCCGCGGTGCGACCGCCCCCCTGTCGCTCCGCCGTACAGACACATGCGTATCGCCTGTGCTGCGGCGCTGCATGCATGCATCACATGCGCGGTACCAGCTGGAGGTTGCAGCGCCCCAGAGTGTGCGCGCGCCACTGTGTCGCGTCCGATGGCCCGAAGCGCCGTATGTGCTGGCGCTTCTCAGCATGGGTGCCGCACGGGGACACACATCACCATTTACTGTGCGCGAGGCGCCGTCTCGGCTCGTTCTGTGGTGCACAACACGCGCACATCCTGCAATCTCGCCCCCAGTGCCGGAAATGCAGCGTTCCCAAGCCCGCGTGCATCCACGTACGATCCGCACAGACGCAAAAGCTGCCGCGAATCCGCAGCAGGGCGATGCGCCCCGCACCGCACCCATGGCGCGCATGCGTGTGCAGGTCGTCGACGTGCGGAAGCTCGAGCGTGAGGCGCTGTGGACGGCAGTGGTGTCGTTTCCGCTGATGGTCATGGCCGCCGTCGGCCTCGACGTCGCGCTGGTGATCGTGTCGCTGGTGCCGAGCGTCGCTTTCTTCATCGGCTTCGAGTCCATCATGCCCGCTTACTATGCGTATCGGCTGCTTGTGGAGGTCGTCCTCGAGGCGGTGCCACAGGTGCGCGTGCCCCCTTCCACCCCCCCCCACCCCCCCCCCCCCCTCCCCCCCCAAAACAAGGGATGCTTATGTCGTGGGTGTGTCGTGACGGACGTGCGTTGCCGCGTGGCGTGACAGCACAGGGGTGCCAGGGTGCCGCGCCATCTGAAAGCAGCTGCCATGCTGTGGGTCCTGCTCTGCGTAGAGGCCTGTGTCAGGGTCCGGGGTGCGGTAAGGCTTCCAGGCGCGCAAGCAGGGGTGCGTGCGGACCGTCGCTGCCACGGCAGGTGCCCAACTTCGGTATGTAATTCACGAATCAAGTTGGCTGCGGCGTGTGGGTGTGACACGCATGCAGATCCAGGGCGACAGGCAACCGGGTGCCCCCGGCGTGTGTGTGTGTGTGCGTGTGCGTGCGCGTGCGCGTGTGCGTGCGTGTGTGCGTTCGTGCGTGCGTGCGTGCGTGCATATGCGGGAGGCCGTACCACAGTGCTCGCAGCGGTGCGCAGGTGGTGCTGCAGCTGATCGCGCTGCGGCTGGAGGACGACGTCAGCGACCGGCGGCGGCGCGACGGCGACGCAGCCCGCATCGACCGCGAGTGCGGCTCGGACAGCAGCGTCGCGCGCCTGCTCGGCCGCGGCGACGACGACGCAAGCTCGCTCACCGAGAAGCTGCTCTACATCTCGATCGGCATCGCGCTGCTCAACCTCGTCAAGACGCTCGTCGTGCTCTACCTCGAGGCCTCGAGTCTGCGCATGAACCTGCTGCAGTACACCAAGTGCGCACTACTTGTCACTGATACCTGGTCACGCGGCTCAGCTTTGTTGAATCGAGCGCCGTTGTGTTTTCCCATGAGAATTCAGTGCATCTGCTTGCTGTGTTGCAAAGGGTTGTGTACGTCACGGTGTCTTCAGCGCCCGAGGAACCAGGCAGACGGAGGCAGATGTCTACGTGTGGGAGCCGTTTCCATTTGTTTTGGTCGGTTTTCGTTCCTGCGAATTTTGGTTTGGAATTTTTCGATTCTGGTGATAATTCTCGACGATGCAGCGGTAAGTCAGACCCGTAAAAGGCATGGTGCGCGGCGGGTGCAGGTACCTGATGGAGGTGGGCTCGACGCGGCTGCCGCTGAAGGGCATCGTGGACAACACGATCGGGCAGCGGCTGCAGTACGAGGCCGCCAACGCACGCGAGCTCAGCCCCCTCTTCGCCGCCATCCAGAGCAACGCCAGCCTGCGCCTCTTCTCGGTCAGCCGCATGCGTAGCGAAGACGTCCTCGAGGTGCCTGCGCCCCCCCCCCCCCCCCCCCCCCCCCCCCCCCCCCCCGGCTGCCCTTGATATGTGCCTGTTTACAACAACTCTGGCCATTGTATGGCAGCTCACCTAAACAGACTACACATCATTGCAACTCTCAGTTCTCACGCCGAAGGAAATCGGTCAAGAGCGTGTGATTGCGGCCTTGGATGCAAGTGGTTGTGTCAATCGGAACCAGCGCCCGCCATCAAACGGAGGGCGGTGGGTGCAGCTCGTGCGCGTCCTCGAGGTGCGCAGCCTGCCGTACAGCCTCGACATCGCCGAAACAAACTTCACCGCGGAGGACTACGTCGAGCTGCTGCTGCTGCTGCTGCGCAGCCGCTTCGCCGCGCGCGCCGCCTTCCGCGCCTGCAATACCCTCGCGTCGCCGTGGCTGCGGCAGCGCGCGTTTGTCTTCCTGCGCCTCAGCCTGCCGGGGGGGTGCGTGGACGACGGCCTGCTGCCGCACGCGGCGCCGCACACCGACCCGAAGGAGGAGGCCGACCTCTCGAGCCGCCTGATTGAGCAGTGGCTGCGGCCGTGCCACGTGCGAGCCCCCCCTCCACTGTGCCTCCGAAGCTGCCGCTAGCTCTTGCCGCGCTTTGAGTTTCCGCGCTCAGACATCCACGCACACATCATTCTCAAAACAGTGTTCTGTAAATTTCATTGTGTCAGTGCTTGTGGTGTGTATTTGTTGCTATTGGAGCATGCGCTGAAGGTGGATGTTGATGCTGCTGACTCGGGTGAATCTCGAGCACGCGGGTGAACAAAATAGTGCCAGAGACAAGGCGCCGCCGATGATGAACGCTGTGCTGTGTGCTGTGCAGGTGATGAGGCTGCACAGCGCGCAGCGCTCCCTGCCGGCACACATCTCCCCCGCCGTCGAGCTGTCCGTGCCGGTCGAGGTCAGCCTCAGCGTCCCGCAGCGCCACAGCACGCTCGTCGCGGCGCTCCACTTCGTGTCGGAGCATGCGACCGTCGCCGCGCTGGAGTGCAGCTTCGCGCTCCACCCGGACGTCCTCGCGATGCTGCTGCGCGTGCTCTCGGCACAGCCGAAGGGCGTGAGCAAGCTGCGGCTGGCCGGCACACGGTGCGAGCTCGACGAGGGGAGCGCGCGCAGCCTGGCGGCCGTGATCGGGGGATCCCCCGGCCTGCGGAAGCTGTTCCTGACGCGCTTCTGGGGGGCGCAGGTGCCGCCGCGCTCGATCGTCCAGGCCCTGGAGGGCTGCAAGAAGCTCGGGTGCAGCGCTCCCACCGCTGCTGTGCTGTGTGCTGTGCGCTGTGCGCTGTTTACGGCAACCCGATTTGCCGCGTCCAGTACGGCGATCGCCACGGCATGCAGCGGCGCCAGCGTTCGCACATTTGGATCAGGCAGGCCTGTAGGGTTCTGAGACGTCCATGTTATAAAAGAGTAGCTCGCAGCACGGCCGGCTCTTGCGCACCGGACGGGTGCAGCCCCCCTGTGGGATACTGTGCTGTGCGTCATGCATGTGTGTTTCCATGCAGGGAGCTCGTGCTCACAGGAAATCGCCTCGGTGCCGACAGCTGCACCGCACTCGGCCGCCTGCTGCCCACCCTGCCCATCCTGAAAAAGGTGTCCCTCGACGCGTGCTTCCTGGACGACGCGGCCGCCTTCGCGCTGTCCAAGGCGTGGCCACGGGGGCCCGCGGCGAAGCCGCAGCCCTCCGAGATCGAGCGGGTCGCCTTCGGCGGCAACACCCTCACTCCGGCGGGGATCTCCGCACTCGCGGCATGCTTTGCGTGCTGCCGGAAGCTGGAGGAGGTCGACGTGTCGTGCACGCCGCTGGCCGCCGAGCTGCCTCCGCACCTCGGCGCGGCGGCGGCGCATGGGGACGCGTCGCAGTACGACGGATACGCGTGGCTGGAGCACGGCGGGGGCGGAGCGGCGCCGCAGATGGCGGTGTGGACGGCCGAGATGGCGTCGGCGCTGGCGCCGCTGCTGCGCTCGACGCACTGCGTGCGCGGCCACGGCTGCGTCTGGACGGCCGCCGCGCTGCGCGAGCTGCTGAGCCATGTGAACGTCAACGCGAGCCTCCGGCTGCTGTCGCTGCGCCAGAACGAGCGCGCCGGCGATGCCGCCGGAGGTGCGCAGGAGGTGACGCTGTCACACATCTTCCGCAACATGCACGCGCGCAGCGAGACGACGGCCGGGGCCGCTGCGATGCTGAGCCTCGATGTCGCCGGGCTGGCGCCGGGCAGCGTGGCGCGCGTGGAGCGCGGCGCGCAGGCGGTCGTGCGCACGATCGCAAACCTTAACCTCGCGTGCCCCGAGGTCGATGGCGCGAGCCAGGCCGCCCCCGCCCAGGTGCGTGCCAACCCCCATCCGCATGCCACCGACGCAGTGTGTTGACCCGTCCGCTGAAATCTGCACCTCGCTCGCACCGCGCGTGCGCGTCAGCGCAGGGTTTCAGTATTCGTATGAGCATACTATCTTAACAACAGAAAGGAGGACCTCGGCACCAATCATAGACCAGTTTGTTCCTCGCTTCACTCGCCATACCGGGGGTGCCATCATCCCCTCTGCAAGCTCAAGTCGCACTTGCATCACCACCTCCATTGCTCTCCTAAGCGATCATTCTGCAAAATCTTTCACCCTGGTCGGCGCGCGCTGCAAACCCGGCGCTCTCATGCGTGCGCACGTGCATGCAGGCGGCACAGTTTGCACTCCTCCTCGACCTTGTGCCGCACATCGCGGACCTGCGGCAACTCAAGCTGCGCGCGCCGAGCCCGACTGTGCCGAGGAGCAACGTCCTCGCGGCCCCCCCGGGCGCCACCCGCCGCCTCGCGACGCTGCACCTCTCTGGCATCAACCTCGGCCGCCCAAACCTCCTCGCGGCGCTGCCCGCGGCCCCCGCGCACCCCCTCGCGCAGGTGGAGGACCTCGCGCTGCGGGGCTGCCTTCTGGGGGATGCGGGGGCCGCGTCTCTGGGGGGCCTCGTGCCGCACATGCTGCGGCTGCGCAGTCTCGTGCTGCCGGACAACGGCATCAGCCGCGGCGGCACGGCCGCGCTACTCGGCGACTGGGACCGCGTCGGCCGCGGCCCGGACACGCTGACGGCGCTGGACCTCGGGGGGAACCCTATCGGTGTCGAAGGCGCGCTCCGCCCCTTGCACGGTCCCGCCTTCGGGAGTGCATGCGTATGCATCATCAGGTTGCCACTACTGCCAATGATGGTCATACATCAGGCGGGTGCGTGGGACTCTGGCGTGGTACCTGGAATCCATCGCTCTTTGGATTCCATCATCGAGGATACAAAACATCTAGATCAAAGACATAAAACTCCGGATCAGGCACGCAGGCTAGTCAGGCCGTCTGGTTCCGGGCACTGTTCACGCTGGCCACTGTCACCGTCACATCGATGTGGCACACGCCCCAGCTGCGTGTGCGAGCCGCGACGCACACGAGAGTTGCCCGCGGCACTCAGCGGGCGGTGCTGCTGCAGGCGCGCGGGAGCTCGGCAAGTGCCTCGGGCAGCTGCCCCGGCTGCAGGTGCTGCGCCTCGCGCACACGAACCTCGGCAGCCGCGGCGCCGCCGCCCTCGCGGAGGCGCTGCTCGCCGCCGCCGAGGCGCTCGCCGGCGGCGCCAGCGGCGCCAGCGGCGCCGCCGCTGCGGCCGTCGGCCTGCACGTGCTCGACCTCGAGGGCAACGACATCGGCGACAGCGGCGCGGAGGACCTCGCGGACGCGCTGCGCGTGCTGCCCGCGCTGCACGTGCTGCGGCTGATGGGCAACCGGCCGGCGTTTGAGGGCACGCAGGCGCTCGTGGCGGCCGCCGCGCTGCTGCCCGCGCTCCAGGTGCGCCGCACTCGCGCAACTGCACTGGCCTCTGCGTGCACACAAATGTGTACACATGGTGAATTGGGGTCCGCCTTCCTCCCGGGGGCTTCTACGCTCAGCTACAGCTACCATGTCGTCTGCGCAAGACTAGCGCCTGCTCTGCAAGAACTTCATGAGGCAACTCTGGCTGCCAAAAACATGCGTATTGCCCAGATTTTTTGATATGTTGTTGTGTTGTTGGCGATGGCTGTGTGGCGTTCCGTACGCTGTGCGTGCTGTGCCTGCTGCGCTCACTGCGCGTGCTGCGGTGCAGGTACTCACGTTCGGCGACGATGGCGGCGGCACGAGGCCGCGCAAGCCGGTCGTGGCCGCCGGGCTCACGTGGGAGGGCGCCGCGCTGCTCATGACGAAGCTGCAGCACATGCATGCGCTGCGCGAGCTGCGGCTGCCCGGCCTCGGGGCCCCCCTCGCGTCGGCGTTCATGGAGGGCCTCCTCACGCTCCTCGCCGACGCGCTGCGCACGCTGCCGGCGCTCCAGGTGCTGGACGTGCGCGGCCTCGGCACCCTGAGCGCGGGCGCGGCGGCGACCCTCGCCTCTGCCCTCGCCGCCTCGCCCGCCCTCGAGCTCGCGGACCTGTCGGACTCGACCGTCAGCACGATGGCGCTGGACATCCTCGTCGCGCAGGCCCGCACAACGCGTGCGCACGTGCTGCTGCCGGGCTACTCTTAGCCGTTCCCACCCGGCGTCGGCGCAGGGCCGCCTTGTGGGGAGCCTGCTCTAATCAAAATCGCTGCATGTATCACGCACGCTCGTGCGCGGATGACGGGCGTGATGCTGAGGGGGGGTTCTCCTGCGGGCGTTCAGCCGTGCTCGTTGTGCACCAGGTGCGTCAAATGCCGTGGCTAGAGAGGGCCTCGGTCGCCGAGGCGTGGTTACAGCTTCGCAGCACCATGGCTGCTGGGAGCACCGCCTCCCATGCGTTGCGCTGCTGCTATGCCATGCTCGATCGCAGCCCATCGTCTTTTTTTTTAACGGGCTCGCCCATGCTCTCCCCGAAGTGCCCTGAGGACGCTTCGGGCCGTTTTTCCTGTCGATGCCCAGCCCTGAAGCGGTACGCACAGCAGGCCATGACGCACAACCAGGTGTACGTGGCAACCAGATTCAACAGCAGCTCGTGCATGATGCAATGAGCCCGGAGTGCTCATGCGTTGCTTTTCACACAGTGCTCCGCCAGCTGTCTGGGGCCATGCAAGAGCGGTGAGTTGGAGCTGGGGGATCCTCTGCGCTCTGATGGGCAATTATTGTTTTCCTCCGGCCATGAGAGCTGGGGATGCGGGGGATTGTGGGGTTGGCGGTTGCGCCCTGCGCAGCTCGCTGGCGCCGCTTGCCCGCTTAAATTTCAACAAGGCTCGAGCTCCAGCATGCCTGTTTTGGACTGCAGGTCCTGATACTCATGCGGTTTTCTTTCCATTCCGCATTATTGTAACGCCGTGTAATTTCTTCTGCTGTCTGCGTGTGGTTCGGTTGCTGAAGTGGGATTTAGTTGCGCTGCACATCTTCAAACACAGGTGCATGAGCAGCACTGCGTCGGTGCCAGAGCTCTGCATTGGCTTTGCGGCAAGAGCAGATGAGGTCAACAGGCCCCACAAGTTCAAGATCTGTTGTCTGGTTGCGTCAAGCATTAGGCCTGCAGCTCACCCACGCATTGGGCTCTGCTGTGCCATTGCTATGTGGTTCGCTCCTCAGCATTTCTGATCATGAACAGCGCATGTGCTCCACAGCAATCTCATCCAGAGAGAGTTTCTACACGCGCTCATCAGCACTGCACATGCATTGATTTGCAGGGTTGACTGTTCATCATGCATTCATGTTCTGCGCCAGTCCACTACTTGTCGAAGCTCCAGCACGTCGATGAGTGGAAAGCCAGGTGCTGATGCATGCTGCTGACGTGTTCCAGCCCTGTGGGCCGCTGAGAGCATTTCACATGCGCTGCTGACATAATGTTCACAAGAATGCTGACCGAGCACCTGTAACCTCCTAATTCCGGCTGCGTTTGGTGCATTAGCACAAGCTTGAAGAAGGCACCAGGCATAACAGGTGTTTCACTGCACGCGGTATGACACACTGTGTCCACAGCTTCTATATTCTGTGCAAATTAATCGTATGCTTGCCTGTATACAGTGTATACTGGAAGAATGATCGGTAATCGAATACAACAGGACCAATGAACGCCTGAGATGCCACTTGGCACCCGACGCCACAGTTCGGCCAGCTTAGCAGACACCTTCAACCAAAGACGTGCTCAGGCTTTGGCAAAGCATGTTCCGATACACTGATGTCGGGCAAACGAAGCACATTTGTGCTGGAAGGAAGGAAGGAAGAATACGTCTACCTGACAGAGTGTGCCTGTTTCTGTGCCTGAGGTCCGCTACAGTTGACTGAGTTGGCAGAGGCAGTGAGACAAACGCCTGCACAGCCATCATCATTGCCAGATACAGTTCTACGGACTGTGCAGAGCTGTAGCGGCTCACACTCTCCTGAGCTCCAGGATGGCATGTATGGTATGGCCAGTGCATGCTGCATGCACTCGCCGGCCGCTGGCACACAGCATAGACTGATTGCAGCCACAAGAACCACATCATTCGCAGCAAACCCGAATACAAGCTGGGCCGCAGACTGTTACACGTACAAGATTGGCTGTCTCGTGTCCGGTGTAGATGCGGTGGATGAACTGTGTTCAGCCTGGCAGGCACTGGCAGGCACTGGCATTCGTTCAGGGTTTCAGCTCCGTTGATGATGGTGTTCGCAGCAATCACATTCATTGCGTCACACGGCCCCCCTCCAGAAGACATGCACGACATCGGCACAATCGTCGTCCCTTGAAAAGCTGACTGGAGAGCTGAGGCCACGTGACAAGCAAGCCTGGGCCATGCCGGGCCTGGAAACGGTCTCACAGACTGAAGAGCAGTCCTACACCTACTGAAAAAAGGCCGCGCAACGCGCGTGTCCACACTCAACGGGTGGGCACGCCTCGACACCAGCACCGGCACATGAAGACGTGCACCACGCACGCGTCTCGCATGCTGCCCTCTGCTGGCTCTCCCCCCCTGCCTCACTCTGCCCCCCGACACACTCGCAGCAGACGTGGCCGTGCTGCCAGCGCGCTCCGAACATTCCGCCCCCCTCTCTGACTCAGCCAGTCAGAGCGTGAGCTGGGCGGCAGGAACGCGTCACCGCCCTGGGGGCACAATGAACCGCTCATACCCAAACGCCTGGAAGTCTTTGTAATACAGGAAATACACCAGGTCCGAGGTCTCCTGGTCGTAGTACTGCTGCCACTTGTCATCCGCACGCGTGTCATGCTCGTCGCGCAGCGCGCCGACGCCCCCGACCGCGCCGCCGCCGCCCGGCACGATCGTCCCGTCCGCCGCCTCGAAGCTCCGATAGTACTCCTGACATGACATGCTTGAGGGGCTCCACCAGCACTGGCTGCCCTCGACGTGCATCCAGTCGACGCCCTCGATGCCTTTGAAGCCGGGGCCGCGCGCCGCGTCGATCGAGATGCGCTGCTCGCCCTCGCCGACGCGCATGCGGCCGTGCGGCGTGTCCGCCCACCCGGATTCGGTCCAGCTGCGCAGGCCGAGGCCGTCCATGAAGCACGGGAACCACTCCTCGAGGTCTTCAAGCTTGAGGTAGTAGTCCATGTGGACGCTGCCAGCGCAGAACTTGGTGGCGAGGTGGAAGTGGCCGTCGACGGCGTCGACGCCAGAGTGCGCGAGGGATCGCACAAAGCTGCGGAACGAGGCGACGGTGCCGTTCCAGCGCGCGGCCTGGTCGAACTCCATGCCCTTGTTGACCGCCTTGAACGTCCACTGGTCGTAGCGATTCGGGTTGTAGACCATCTTGTCGAGGTAGCCAGAGACGAGGCGGACATAGGGGTTGCGGCCGACGACGAAGGAGGGGATGCCGTCGGGGACGCGCGGGGGGGCGGACGGGACGACGGGGGCGAACGGCTCGCGGGCGGTGGTGTTGATGTTGCCGGTGTAGTCGGAGGGGGTGAGGTCATTGCGGGGGTCGGGGTGGGGGAGGCGGTAGTGCCAGATGGTGGGGTAGGGCGGGAGGTGGACCTTATTGAACTGGGTGAAGGCGTCGCGGATGGGGGGGTTTGGGTCCTGGAGCATCGCGTGGAGGAGCTTGCGGAGGTTGGTGCAGCCGACCTTGGGGACGGAGCAGAGGAGGAATGTTGCTGTGGTTGGTGATGACATGAGGACTGGGTTGGTCGGGCTCCTGGCAAGCATGGAGTGGGAGCATAGCCGGTCACCCGGCTTCACCGTGTTGGAGAGCATCATGCGGGACCACGATGAGCGATACGAGTCCATGAGAGTAGCGCATTGCGGGGAAAGGCGCGCTGTGAAGTTGAGCGGTGAGGGAGGTATCTCGCCGCAGAGGGGGTCTCCGCATGGTGAGTTGGTCTTCCGGTACGCCTTCTCTTGACGCGTTACTACTTCAAGAACATCTCTACATTTCGTGGCGGAGATCGCGGACACGCGCCCAAGCAACGAGCAGCTGCTTGCTAAAAGCAGCAACAGTCCTGCACCGTCACTGATGTTTTCGCCGCAATTGAGCCAGGTTAGATTCAACACAAAGCTTAAGAATTGTGGAGTCTTACCTAATACATGCTTCCTCGCCCTGCAGATTCCCGCCCGACGAGTCTCCGTTCTGCCACCCGTCATGCGAAGCAATGCAGGCCGTGCGCGACCTCGCCAAGCACCACTGTCAAGGCACAGCAGACTATGTGTTGACTAGCCTGGTGCTCATTGACGGTTCATCAACAGTTCTGCAGACATGCTAATCGTTCATGGCTTGTTATTAACGCAGGCACGGGAGCCTCGACACACGGAGGAATCACAAGAGAACAACACACATACCAGCCTGTCAACGGTGATGTATTCATTGTGCCCGCGGATGCTTATGTAGCTCTGTCACCATTCCCCGATGTGCGTTGCCCCTGTGGTCTCAAGGACTGATGACGTACTGCGGGATGCACTGGCCTGGACAGCACGACGCCAAGCTGATTTGCGCAAATTCTACGCTTGCTGACACATGGTCCAATCGTGAACGCATTCGCACTTTGAAAACGCAAAGCATCGCCAACCTCAGGCATTCCAACGGATGTGCGTCAAGCATGCATATGCGCTGGTCCACCACGGCTGTACACAGTGCGGCCGACCGAGACGCATCACATGGGCCCCCGTAGAGGCAGCGCGAAGGTGACTACAGGGGTTACCTGGCAACAGAGAATGGCTGGCCACGCCTCGTATGCATTTACCTATGCCCAGGTGGTAAGCTTGCGCGTTTTGTTTGGGCAGGGACCGTGCCAAGCGTCCTCAGCGCTGCTCAGTTGAAACTGCACGGCGTGCCGCTATCAGCCAGGAGTTGTGTCCGTTTGCTCCATCATCGCCCAATGCGAACATATGCTTACAGGCAACCAGAAACCCGTTGGTAGTACGGCTGTCTGGTAGGCAAGTTTCGTGTACATCTCGGGCCGCATGGGATTGAGTTTGACTGCCAGAGTCTGCACACCGCGAGCGCAGACTATCACGTCCCAAGCTTGCAATTAGTTTGAGACCTGGGATGTTTTTAAAAACCATGCGAGGCCAGCCCTGGGTCGACCCTCGCGTGTCTGCGATCTCGTGCGATCAGCTAGCGCTGTGGAGACGTCCGGCTCGCCCGTCAGTGACACGATGCGACAGGATGTGCTACACCACGTGCACCGCATCAGCAGACTATTCTTCAGCAACTTTTTGACTGATGTGACGTGAGAGTACACGCAAGCCTGCGCCAGATCAGGTCTCCAGACGGTTGGCGCAGTACCGCATCGACCATCGCAGGGAAGCAGCAATGACGGGGTGTTGAGAACCAAGAGACCGTTGACCTTGCTGATGCGGCCCAACCAGTGATTTCGCATCCCAACATAGACGTTTGGCTGCACGTACCACATGAGCTCGGGCCGTTGCATCAGCGCACCAAGACTTTTGGGCCATTGCACCACACAAGCAGACCTGGCGCAGACAATTCCAATGCTACACCAGCCGTGCTTCTTCTGTGTGCTGTTCTCCATCCGAGCAACTCCCTGGGCGAAGTCACTGTTGAACCGCATTCACTAACACCTGCCCCAAAGCGACATTTGGTGTCGGTCTGTGAAACAAACCTTGCCATTGCACATGTTCTCTAAACCGCCAAGAGACACATGAGACGAACAAGCAAGGACCGCAGGAAGCAAGGTGGCTTGTGGGATGACCTAATGTGACAAAGACCATCAATGGGGGGCCTGCGAGCGGCACTGATGCATTCGAATCATCGTGGAGCGTGTGGCGCCTGAGAACACATGGTGCTTCGTTGCCCTGGCCGTGCTACCGGCCACTCCGGCTTTGTCCTTGTAACGCACATGGTGCTTCAGGTCTCTCTGTGCTGTCACGGCCTCTGCCTCAACATGCATCCATGTGTGAGCGATGGCAAACCGCATGCATGCACCGTCTGTGGCCCGCGAACACACACTGCTCCTGTGAACAGCATGACAACATACGGAGAACGGCTGATGCTGAGGTGCCCACACAGCGGGCACAGGAGTACTGTCATCTCTGGCCCGGAGCAGCCGTCCATGCACCGCTATCCTTGCCAGCTTGGGAATCCTCGCTATGCAGCCGCAAGCGGCTGTGTGTGAGCGGCACCAATGGCAGCATCTTGCACCGCCCGTCACCGGCGACCCATCCCTGAATCGCTTCATGGCATTGACGGCATCACGCGCTTAGCAGTGGAGGCGCCCTGTGAGTTGCGTACAGTCGTCTGAGGGGGGTTTCCAGGTGGTTTACCCCTGCGGCATATGTGGTCCCATTAATTTGGAGTTGTCAATGTCCTCTTCAGGATACGGCTCAGTACATCTAAAGTTACTTTACTTGCACTATCCCTCACTATCTCTGCCTCACGCACCCTACCCATTGCATGCGCAAGCACCCATGCATTGCGTCCCCCGCTCCCCCCTCGGCCCACAGCCGTCACCAACCGGCAGCAGTGCAGAACTGTCCCTTGCCGCTCCACCAGCTCCGTGAAACGGCCTATCCGCACCGCAACGCGCCTAAGCATGCGAACCACCGGCCAGAGATGTGCAACTTATGAACCAGTATGTGTAACATATGAACCGCCGTACAGCGTTGTTGCGGGATGCGCACGCGCACTGGGGGCCATGCATGCGGCGCACCGACTCGGGGCACCCCCCGCCGCAGCCCCGCCTCCACCAGCAGCACTGGAGTGTGCTGCCGGTGCGCCACGCCACAGGCCTCTCGCGCCGCGGCGGCCCCCCGCCGTGGCCGGGGGGACCGCAGCCGCATGGCGCGCTGCCGGAGACAGTCTCCCCAGCATGTCGGAGCCCATGCATGGGGAGCGGCAGCACTGGTTGGACGGCGGGATCGTTGCTACCACACTGGTGTGAGAGGGGGGGGTGGCTTGCGGGCCTGGTGGAGACATCACAGATGCTGGGCGTGCTGGCCGCTTGCCATGCGACGCCAACGGCATGTGCACTCTGCTAGGCTTGGACGACCCTGCTGCTACTGATACAGGCAGCGTCTCGGCCCGCCCCGCACATCCGGGGACCAGGGGGGGGGAAGTCCCAGAGCTCAGAGACGGAGACGACACCTGATCACAGGAAACCCTGGAGGACGTGCGCGACGCGTGTGTCCGGCAGCCGCTACCGCGACCACGGCAGGGCCAGCCGCAGCGGCTGCCGCGCAAGGGCGCGCAGGAGCACCTGGTTGAACCCGTGGTTCGCGTCCGCGTGAAAATGGGGCCCGTCCGCGCTCCACCACAGCAGCGGCCGCCGCGCCGGGTCTGGCTCAAGCGCGGCAAGCACCGCCACACGATCAACCACCTGCGCCCCAGGGACCTTGCAGACGTACTGCATGTTCATCGGGTGCCCCACCGGCAGCTCCTGGACGATGCGGGCCTCGTGGACATACGGCGTCGTCGCGAGCCACCAGACGCGGAAGGCGTGCTGCGTGCTGTGGAGGAACTCACAGACCCAGTCGACGGAGGGGCAGGCGCTGCCGGCAGCGTCGGCGGCGCCGCAGGCGGCGTCCTGGTTGCGCAGCCAGACGCCGAAGTTGAGGACGACGTCGGTCGGGGCGACGGCGGCGGCGGCGCTGAGCACGGTGCGCAGGCGCGAGAAGGTCTCGTCGAAGTATTGCTGGTACACGAGGTCGAAGGAGCGGCCCTGCATGCATGGCGCCGACTTCTGAATGGGGGGCGGTTTTGTGGTGCAGCAGATGCCAGGCCTGCAGATGCCACACCGGTGTGGGCTGCCTGAGACGGAGCGGGAGGGCGTGTGGCTATGGGGTGGCACAACGGACTGGTCATGCTGGACGCGGGTTTGGTGCGAGTTTGGCGTTGTGCTGTGGGGAAAGGTGGAGGGTCGGCCAGTCGGACGGGCATGCGACGCGGGTGGGTGGCATACCTTGGCGTCTTCGTAGTGAAAAGTTCGATGTTCACCGACGAGGAGCGGACGCAGCAGGATTCGCGAGGCCATGCTGATCTCAGACGTCCGATGTGTTTCTGTTTCAACCTCGAGATGGGCAGAGACGCTGGCATAGAAGTCGTCCCAGCCGTTGAACCATGCTTCGGAGAGCACGTAGAAGGGCCTAGTCGGATCGGGGCACCTCTTGTGTGCTGCGAAGTAAGCGAGCTCAAGGTACTGATATCTCGTGATGCTGTCTCCCACAAAGTAGATGCGCTTGCCGTTCAGCGCTTGCATGGCTTGGTCGTGGCTGTTCATGGGACCCAACTCCTCCACGCACCGGAGAATGGACTCGGCACCAGCACACGGGCCCCATGATAGGACCAGCGATATGGAGACGGCTATCACGTTACAGCAGCGGCTCTGCACATGGGGAGCATGTGTTGGAGTCCGGAGACATGCTACACTCCGCGCACAGCGATCCCTGATACTGAAAGCAACAACCTGCCTCGGCAGCGACGTAGTGTGCACTAGCATTGCAAATCATGAATAGGATATCAGCGACGCCGGGCTGAGTATGGAAAACGCGTTCCAACAAAATGGCATTATAATCGCTGGGAGCGACAAAGTGCCTCGCGACAGCTGAATGCTGCAGCAGTATCGCAGCGCATACCCATAAACACCCAGGACGTGGTGCGCCATGACGTTTTTGAGATTGCCTATCCGTTGAGGCCATCAGCTTGGGCACTGCCTTGCCAGGCCCGGCGCCAGCTCTAGCTGTGTGCTGCACAGCTGGTCGTCAGTCTAAACCTGGCGGGTTGGAGACTGCCACACAGTAAGGCAGCCCAAAAGTCAACAACATCGTCTACGTATGTGCTATTGCCTGCGGACTGTCAGCGAAGCGGAGGCAGTGCCCTGGGCCCCCGAAGCAAGTGAAGGACAGCTCGAACGTTCCTGCTGACAGACGCACGCCGAAAAACAGACAAACCCCTGCGAGGAGACGTAAGGTTCCAAACAATCGACAATAATATCACAGCTGCGGCCACGATCACCGACCGACGTGATGTGCACAGGAAGAGAGCATGTTTACGTGGGAACCCGTTTAGACACGACGTTCACTCAGGCTACCGTCGTTGCCCGCCATGCTGGCCTCAGCTGCAGCTACGTATGCGCGCGTACGTCTGTACGCCCGACCGATTGGCAGTCTGAATGTGACGTGTGCGCCTTGCGGGCATGCGAGCATCCGCAACCATGACGCAGATTCGCATGCGCACAGTGGGCCGCCTCCTGTCCATCCGATCCAACCTGACAGCCCACTGTGACTCACTCTGCTGCGGTCGCCTCTCGAGCAATCAGTTCTCTTATCAGCTGCACGTCGTCGGAACTTGACGATGATGAGGTGTGTTGGGTGAGATTTTTTTTTTTATGCACAGCTCGTCCATTTGCATCGCTCTTTGATCTAACCTCGCCCCTCTCCAAACCGCTGCCTCTCAGGCGTAGACCATGGGCAGCCATACACCAGGCAGCGATGTCTGGCCCTTCTACTGACCGTATTTTTCTCGTTCGGGTGAGCTGTCTGCGGCACATCTTTGTCGCAACGCCGCTGTCACGCCTAGTAGGCTCTGCGATGCTATGAGTTGCACTTCGCGCTACCAGAACGGCTTGCGATTCCTGACACAGAAGACAAGATGTTGCAAATTCGCGATGAGAAAGCAAGCTGCTGGTGTGCTAGCCGCGTTTATCATCGTGTTCCTCTTCGCAGTGCTTCACACCCAACTTCCTCAGCGCCAGGTGTGCTAGCCTGATGCAATGCCTAGACTCTCCAGATGTTAGTTCTTCGGTGTAGAGCCTGCATGCAGTGAATCGTGTCAGAGCTGAGTGCTGGTACGTATGTCCTTTCCCCGGTACCGGTGCAGCGTTGTGAATACGCTGTCAACCTGCGACAGCCGATCATCTCGCACATGCGCAGTGGTCCCAGTGTCGGGACGTAGGCTGACAGCTCACTGACATGTTGGCTCGGCAATGCCTTCCGTAAAAAGCATTTGCCCATGCTAGCGAACAGACTGCACGGCGTTGGCGCTGTTCATGGGTCGATCGGACCTCTGGGGCCGGACGCTGAGGCCCAGGCCACGAGGGCATAGCTCCCAAGCCGAGCATCTATTTTGAAAATTATAGCACCTTATCTCCCCAGCTAGGTGCAGGATGCGATTCTGGAGTCGCGACCTGCTGACCGGAGGGTGAGCCAGTCCAGCACACACACCACCACTTTTACCGCTGTAATCCAGTCCGTATCGCAATGGACCACGCACAAACAGATAGACCCCCTCGAGTCCAACTGCTGGAAGCAGGACCGGAAGGCAATGGTGGGAGCCCGGCCCTGCTCAGATGGGCACGCTGCTGACAACGGGAGCTCAAATGCAACGGTGCGGTCCTGCATGGGTTCCACACCAGCAGGCGTCAGGCCGTGTGAGCCTGATAGACTGGTGGTATCGCTGCAGTGTCGTTGGCCCTCCCGCTATTGTGTGCTCTCTCCTCCCGGCTGAATTGCCGCCCGATCCAGCGCGCCAGTGACCCACCGACGCTGGCACGCCTGCAACTAGACGCCTGCAACTAGACGACAGTGCTGCGGCCTCACAGATACGGCATATGACCAGCAGGTCAAACGATGTCCGACGGGAAGCGTAACCTGACCGCTTTGACTGGCTGACCTGAGCCCCATGACAGCGCATTTGTGAATGGCCACGATTGCGCGCAATCGCGGCCATTCAATGCAAGGCATTGCACCTGCAGCGCTACCACACGGTACATCATCTGCACAGCTACATGCAGGTGGCGCTGCTGTTCCTCGCACAGGACAAAATCCCCACCGAGCCGATCTGGACAGCATTCATTGCAGCAGCTGCAGAGGTCCGCAGGAAGCAGCGAGTGCCGCCGACACAGCCCGTCCCAGCCAAGCTGCTCCCGCCCATCCAGGAGGACCAGGAGGAGCTCAACTCTCAGTGCTGGAGACACGGCGGCCCGTTCAACACGTTCTCATCCAACCCCCCTCGCCAACCCTTTAAAGGTCTCGCCCAAACCCCCCTGCATGACACATGGGCGCACACGCATACCTGGCAGGAAGCCAGCATGTGCTTGACTCAAGGCGGCATGGTAATGCCGTGTCCAGCCCATGGCAGCTGCGTATAGGCAAATCATCCAGACCTGCCTGGGCGCCAATTTCCATTTTTTTCAAACGTCAGTCAGCGCTGCAGGTCAGATCCCGCCCCCCATCAGCAACACGACGGAGTGGCTGCATGGCAGCTGCCACACCGACCTCAACGGCCGCGAGCTCTACGCGGCGCAGGACCTCTTCACCATCTACGTGCACCGCAGCCCCGACGCGCTGCCGGTGCCGGCTGACAGCATCTTCGCAGGCCGTGAGATCACACACCGGTGCGCCACCCCCCACCCACACCCCGGCCCGTACTTTCCTCTCAGCAAACCCACAGCATCTGCGGCACAACGCTCTGTGCTGCGTGAAACATAACAGTGCTGGATGAGCATGCCGACGGCTCACAGACCGGTGGCTCGTGGCGCCATGCATGACGAGCATGCACGTTTGCAGGGTGAAGGCGTCGTTTGCGCAGGCGTCGCTGGTGGCCGCGCACCGCGCGCTGCTCGCCGACGCCCTGCAGGACCCCCACAACAGCATGTTCCTGCTGGTGTCCGAGAGCTGCATCCCGCTGTACCACCCGGCGCTGATCTGGGCGCAGCTCATGGCCGAGGCGCACGTGTCGCGCGTCGCGGACGCCGTGTACAACTCGCGCCGCTGGAGCGCGAAGATGCAGACGCCGTACCTCACAGCGCAGCGCTTCCAGAAGACGGACCAGTGGGTGTCGCTCACGCGCATGCATGCGGAGCTCGCCGTGCGTGACGAGCACGTGTGGCCCATGTTCAAGATGTACTGCAAGTCGCAGGTGCAGCCCCCCTCTGATCTGTGCCCGCTCTGCTCGATTCCAGGGTGGTATCGTCCAGCACTGCTGTGCGCTACGCGCGGTGTGCTGTGAACGCACAGCGGACGGTGGAGCCCTCTCCCCATTCCCCCCCCCCCACCCCCCCCCCGCGGGTTCCAGGAGCGCCTTGGCGACCCTTCGGCGGTGTCCTGTACCCTGCGATTGTGACTCAAACCGTTTTCCTTTGCGTTTTCCCGGCCCTCGTAGCCTGTGAAATCGACGCCAGGCAGACACCCCTGCTGGCGAGTCGCCCGCGCTCCGGTCCTCAGGTGACACCCGCGCTCACAGGGGCAAGCGGGGCATGCGGTGCAGGAGGCGTGCGGCACGCAGCACCCGAACTACGGCCACACGTGTGTCGCGGACGAGCACTACATCGCCACGCTGCTCGCCGTGTACAGCCTCGACCAGAGCCGCGACGGCATCGGCGAGCTGACGTACACTGACTGGTCTTCGGCGGATGGGCCGTGGCACCCGCGGACATTCCACCCCGGCCACGCCCCCGGAGCCATCCAGGCCATGCGCGGCCGTAGCAACCACGCCAAGTGCGCCCCCTCCTCCCGCTTCCAGTCGACAGCGCGTGTGGCTGTACACGCTTGCAGGGGCGCAGGATGTGCACTACAATGACACGTATTCATCGATTCCACGGCGGGAAGGAGTGGTGTCTGTGCGGTGGTGTGCTGCAGAGGGGTGACGCGCTTTGCGGAATGATGTCGGGCAGCACGTGCAGGTGCAATCTCGGGGTCCAGGCGTCGCTTGCGAGCGTGCGGTCTGTGTTCGACATGGAGCCCCTCTGCCATCCCCCCCCCGCAGAGACACCCGCGGAGGCTGCGTGGGAGCCGGCGGACGCCGGCCGGCGGCTGCGGGTCGCCGCTGATGGCGGCGTAAACACTCAGGCGGACGATGCCGCCTGGTGGCGCAATGACGTGGACAGCCCGCTTCACGGAGCGGGCGTAGGTGGCGAGCTCGGCGCCGGCCGGAAGCTGCAGCTCAACAGGTGGAAACGGAAAAGGCAGAACAGCCAAATTCGGGTCAGGCGGTGGACTCAGCCGGGCATCACAGAGACGGCGATCCCGGAGATAGGCCCGCAGCGCGAGCAGCTGCACGCGTGGCGCGCCGGGGAGATCCAGCGTGACATGGCCGCCAATCTGCGGGCGACGGGGTGGCTTGGGGACTTCGAGCCGATGCAGATGAACTGCCCGCTGCTTGGGCGCCGCATTTCGGCAGACGCTGTAAGCGACTTTGCGGCGCAGGCGTGGCAATGCGGCGGGCTCGGATTTGATGCTAGTTGCTTGGGGAACGTGTAGCTGGGGATCTGCGTGGGAGGCGCATTGCAAGTGGGAAGGGGGGGGGCGTGTGCCTCCAGGCCGCGTCTTCGCTTCATGCAGGCCTGGAGGGTGCTGCCTGGGATTGACATTCTGGCCCGGGTTTTCCGCCAGTCCGGCGGAGCTGGGGCCCTGTACATGAGACTGTATACGACGGTTACCTGGTGACTGGTGTTGTCTGTAGCACTTGTGTTGATGCATACAGTGTTGCTCACGAGCATGCCGTCGGCATGGTATTGTCGCCTTCAGGGCAAAACGGTGGCGGTATGCCACAGAGATGTCGACGTCGACATATGCCACTGACAGCATACACCTTGTAAGGTTTGACATGCTTCGGAGTAGCTGTATCAAAATTGCACACATAAATGTGGATCGAACAAGAGGGACATGACTCACGTTGATGCGGCCGCATGTATTTATTACTGCCGTAATGGCGTCCCCCGGTATATGTGCGCATGCATCACTCAACAACTCAACCACACACAAGACCTCCATGGACACAGCTCGGACGATAAGGGTGCCCCGTTACAATACAAACTACCTGTGCTCCAGCGTCGGGCTTTCGTCCTCGGACTGCATTGCCACTGCACCAGTCAGTGATGGCGAACTGACAGCCTTGCCACGGCTGTGCTCCAGTCACCGCGGGACCGCCCCCCAGGTCCGGCCATTCGCTGCTCCCAGCTCCTACCAGGGGGAGCATGCACTCTTGTCGACATCCCCCGCACACTAAGCTACACTGTACTGACAGGGCATGGGGCGGGGTGCGCGTCAGCCACGCGTCCAACCGCAAGCAGGTGCCATGGCCCAAGCGGCCCATTGCCCCCCCCCCCCCACTCACACGCACTCCCGCAAGCGACCGCCGCCCCTGCCTCGCTCTACCTACTGTCCCTGTGTTTCCCCACACCCACACCCCCGAGCCACAGCCAAGCACACACACGCGGCCGAACCTCCCACAGCAGCTCCCTACGTGGCGGCCCCAGGAATCCATCTCGCGGCTGTTGCTCCAGCGAAGACCGCCGTTGGAATGTGCTCCAGGGTAGCTGATGGGGCCTGGTCAGGGCAGCTGCTGCGAGCTGCTGCAGCGCTGGGTCTCCACGGCTGCGGCTAGAGGGCACGCCGAGGCCTGCTGCGGGCGCCTACTGCGGCTGCCAGTCCTCGCTGGTCTTGCAGACGACGATGTACTCGCCCGAGCGCGTCACCTCCTTGAACTGCTCCCCCTCGCACCCGCTCTGCACACACGCGCGCCACGGTTGTCACAGCTGCGCCGACCCCACTGTCGCCTGGCACGACCCGCCAAACAGCAGTGATAGCGCAGACGTCGCTGCTGGTGGTTGGCTGGCACGGGGAGCAAACTAAACGGCATACACTGCCGTGAATCATGGACAGGGATGCCAAGTGCAACAGAGCGGCCGTAAACGTGTGCACAGAAGCCACTTCGGAGCACACGCAGGTGCCGCCCACAGCTGCGTCTGGAGCATCATCCATGCAGCAAGGCAGGCCGGCAGGTACGACGAGGCCGCTGTGGCAGATATCACACATGTTCGCCATGCATGCATGTTCGCGATGCAATTTAAAGGGCTCTGGACGTCCACCGCGTCATACGGGGTGGAGGGGGGGGAGGGGGGGGGGGGGGGGGGGGGGGGGGGGGGGGCGTGCCTTCATGAACTCGTTGAAGGCTGCGTCGCAGCCGGGCACGAAGCGCTCGTGCAGCTCCATGAAGACGCAGGTCGCCTCGCACAGCACGGCCTTCGAGCCGGGGTCCTCCATGAGGTACTTCTCCTCACCTTCCACATCCAGCTTGATCAGGTCAAAGTGCTTCGCGTCCGTCATGTCCTGCACACGCCCCGCGAAGCCATCACACACCGCTGCGGCAGGCAAACTCATCGCGGCAACTACACAAATTGACCGCCACAGCCACCCGGCGCATCAGCGAGCCCCGTCCGCCAGGAGTCCAGGTCAATGCATGCCATCTATGCATGACATCGCGCGACAAGCCCTGCGATCGCGCGGCGAGCCCTGCAGGCCGGTGGCTGCCAGTGCGAGGCGGGGGCGGGTGCGCACCCGGAGGGCGGCGAGGGTTTGCGTGGGGACGTCATAGGTGACGGTGTCTGCGGCAAACTGGCCGTCGTGGTCCACACGGAAGCCCCAGTACTGGTTGCTCTCGCCCTTGAAGGTGAGGTGGTCCTTCTCCGCGGCCGTCGCGTCATCGACGATCGCGGCGTGAACCGGGATGACGGTGCCCGGGAAGTTCCCGACGTTGTTCTTCATCACCTGCGCTGCGCGGCAGGCGGTCAGACAGGGTGCACCCCACAGGGCGCAGGGGCGTGAGGCGCCGCCGGGGGGCGTCTGTGACAGCGGCGACGGGCTGCAGCGGAAGGTTGACGCGGGGAGCGCTACACGCCGCAAAGCGCTGACACGCGCTCGCGCACAGCTTGCCTGTGCGGCAGCTGCAGTGGCAGCCTGCTGAGGCCGCGGTGCGGCCCGCGTGCTGATGCGGGGTTGCTGCAAGCGCGGGGCCTGCTCTCAACAGCGACGCTCACGGCGGCGCGCCGCCCGCTGCCCACCCGGCACCGTCACCCGGTCGCGGGACAGCAAATGGCGCCTGGAACAAGCGTGCGGCGGCCCACAGCTGCGGGCTCCTGGCTGACCCTTTGGCCTACGGCATCTTGGTGCATTATGGTGGTGGGACGTGCTCTCGGACATGACGCACCTTGACGGTCTCAGGGTTGGCGTCCACCGCCACGACCTGGCCCCGGCCCATGATGGAGTGCGCGAACAGCACGCTGGCACAGCCGATGTTGCTGCCCGCGTCGAGGTAGGTCAGGGGTTTGTCGATGGGCATGTAGTTCGCGAGAGTCTTGATGAACTCAAAGTCACCTCCGCAGTAGATCTGCACGGTGCTGCGGCCAGGATTGAGGACTGATCGCGTTGGAGCAATGATGCCTGGCGAATGCAAGAGCCTGTTGTGTGTGTGACCCATGCAGATACGTATGCACATCATGGCTGTGCTCGTTTGCTTCATTCATGGGTGTAATGTCTGCTGCTCTGCCACGTTGTTGCTAATCGATCCTGATAAGCGCGTTCAGCTGTCACATTGCAGCTGAGTACCTTCAGTGGAGTGTGGCTGCCCCAGATGGCAGCAAGCACATGGCGTGCCTTGCAAATCACAATGCTGGCTCTGTAGAGCAGTGAACATGCTTGCTGTGGCCAACCTTGACGAGTCTTTCAGCAAAGCAAGCATGAGCTCAACATGTCGCGGTCATGGAAAGCGGCATGTGGAGAAGAGACGCCGAGGCAGAGTGAGCCGCTCTAACAGCGATTCCCGAAGAAATGACACATACACTACATACCCGGGGCGTACAATGACTTGAGATACACATCGGAGATCAGGTACATGAGGTCCAGAGTCTGGACCGCGGATCAAGGCCATAAAGGAGGGATGAGGGAGTGCGTCTGCACCTGGAGGAAGACATCATGATCCGTGGACTGCGGACGCAATTGCACTTCAAATGGCTGAAGACCGGCCTGAGGCTTCATGTCGGGAGCGATGGCATCTACGAACGCTTCGCATCGACTTGCATCTATTTGCAATGTGTCCATCTGCCTGAACACATCCCAGGCTTGCTTCCAGTTCCCTCCACCTGGTTTGTGCAGCACATCGCAGCCCCCGTGAAGACTTCCAGATTTGAATGTAGGGGAGTGAATGCAGTCCATGTAGTACGGCAGCAGTGTCCGCGCTCCTTGCTCCGACACAGTGCTCACTTTGCCACCGGCTTTCTTACCACCTGACGCCTCTTGAACCGTTCGGCCTACAGACACGGCTAAACCTAGAGACTGATACCGAGGCCTGCAGCGCGCACGTTGCACGGCCACACCGGAGATCCCGGCATCAGGACATCCTGCGATAGTGACTAACTTAAACATGCGAACACGCACACGTACCAGCTGCACATGACCGTCACCACGTTGATCAGATCTTTACAGTGATGCAATGCGGCTCTGGTGCGTTGGCAGCCTAGCACTTGCTGCCGTACCACCACCAATACACACTGGCATCACTGCTGAAGCGCTCAACAGCTGGGGGACAATTACGAATGAAAAAGCATCACGCAGGCTTATACAAACATCTGATACTCTGCCGGACGGCTACGTAAGAAATGGAGATCTGCGACACACCTGAACCTGCTTGGCCATCATTGATCACTGGCAGCACCCCGACCGGTCCGCGCGACGAGAACACAGTGATAATTGTGAAAACAACCAGCGCTCCACCCATTGCCAGGATGGAGAAAGGTACATGACGGCCGGCAACGACGACTCCGGTTGTTGCTCTTTGTGGAGCCATCCTGGGGTGTTCGCGACAAAAGCTTGTGAACTTGCGATCTCGGCAGCTCGGCTAACACAATTCTGCAAGCTGCTGACAGAGTCACTGCCTTGTATGCGATCCTTGCATCGTTCAGCTCAATCAAGCAAGTGCACGCTGCACAGTCGCACCATCTCGCTAGCGCGCTTGCATTTGCGTCATGACTGAAGCACTCAGCTATGGTGCCTGCAGCTGACGTGCGACTGCTTACGTACTGCACAAATCTGAGCCGCGCTATCTGGCGTATTGCGCCAGAACTTTGCCACCAAAGAAAGTGAACAGGACTAATGCTGTGCAGGATACGCGTGATCGAAGATGCACGTATGCAGTTATGCACAACGCTAGCGACCGTGGGTGCAGCTATCTGACGCTCACATGCATATGCGCGTGACATCTCAGCTTGCGGCGGGCGAGCACGGCTTGATACGACTGCCGCTCACTACCAGTAGTGTGCCTTCCACATCCGTTACATGCTTCCGATGGGCTCGCGGCGCCTGTACGGTGACCTGCAGAGGCGGACGGCGTGAACATATGCATGCACATGCATGCATGCATATGGCCGGGCCCCGGGGCAGTCTAGCTCCTGGGTGGCAAGCTTGTTGTAACCAATGATATGACCGCTACAACACTGGAACCTCACACGTCGCGACGTTTCAGGGTCCGGTGGTGTAGCGGTCATATCACTGGTAACAACAACGCTCGAATTTCAAGCCCCAGTGCTGGCGTCAGTGCCTTGTTCGTTAATTGGTCCAGAAGCCATGGCCCGAATGCCAGCCGCATGCGTGCGCCTGCTGCCACGCGCAGCCCAGGCTGCCTCAGTCACACATAGCCACAACATACATCCAAGTACTACAGTCTTCCGCCAGGGACAACCCTGTACACGCATGCCGGCAGTGCCCTCGACGGCAGCACGCGTGTGTTGATTCACTGCAGTGACTCTCCGACACCCTGCAGCTGGGACCCTATCACGATGCATGCCGCGTGCTGCGTGCTGCGCGCCACAGCGGCGGCATCATGTCATTGCATCGTGCCCGCAGACCATGTGCACAGCCGGTTGCGTGATGTCCGCGGCGCAGCCTGAGGCTGCCCCTGGTTGCACGCAGGCGCATGACCCTCACCGATGCATTGCGGGCAAGCAATGCCTGCCGGCCCCGCACAGCGCGTATGAGCTCCACCAACCAACCGACTGACCCTCACCTTCACCTGCTGGGCCACTGCCGGTTGGCAGCTGGGGGGCCGCTTCCCTGGCGACCTGTTAACACCACCAACTCGCGCCGTTGGATGCGCACGTCGAGTGATGAATGGCACGCAGAACACCCGCCAAGCCACCTGCTGCGCATGCTGTGGCTAACCAAAGTTGAATGTGGGAAAGTACGTCACTGGGGCCTGGCAGTTGACCCTGTCCCACGCTCTAGCATCACATGTCGCCGAGCTTGTGCATACCGGCACGCTGCCGTGCGGCGCATGCTGCCAAAGACATGCAGCTAGTGTGACCCAGGAGATTCTTTCTCTTTCTTTCTTGGGTCGGTGCTCACCTCAGCTGACCCTGGGCGCCCTCATGTTGCAGACGCAGGAGTAGGCTGCAATCCCGCAATTGGTGTTGGATCCAAAAGTTTGACACGCCCCCGGGCAGGCAATCGTTGTGTGGCGAGGCGTCTCCTCGAAGTATATGATGGGAGCATTCGCCGCACCAAGCTTGAGTGTGGCGTCCGATACATGCCCGCATGTGGGCGGTCCGGATACAAGCGGGTGCAATCCGAAACTGCCGATGTGGACTGCACCAGACTCGACCCTGCAGTGTGGTATTCTGATGCGCGATGAGGTGCAGGCTGCGAATGTGGTTTGCACCCATAGCCACTTTCTGCATCGGCCGGGAGGCAACGCTTGCTGGACTGCCTGTTGGCAAACAGAAGCACCCCCGGGATGATCAACCTGCGTTCTCCAGGCACATGAGTGCTGCAAACCATTCAGGTCAGCTCGTGTGCTGCACCCCGCAGAGTAGCCAAGGCAGACGGCGACTCAGCGGCGCCGGCCTTACCTGTGTGCCGAGCAGCCCCGCATAGTGCAGATATTGACCTTGCGAATCTCTCGCTGTCAGATAATACGGCAGTTCCCAGCCTAACGATGTGTGACAGGCCTTCAGCTCAAACAGTAGCTAAAGGGCACCAGGTGGGATTGAATGATAGAGAAGAAGTTTGAGATTACCATTTCCAGCTGCCTCCGAGGCCGCGCACTGGCCTCTAGTCGGCACGACTTCAACAGGGCACCTGCACAGCTGGGTTGGCAGGTGTGCCATGCAGTGGCAGCTCATCTCGTGTCAGCTCCATTACCATGGTAACATCTCGGTCACACAAGCTTTGAGCTCTCATTTTGTGGGGTTGGGGGAGGTGGCGGGGGACTATGGAGAGTGCATGATGTGGGATGTGGAGAGGATCCCCATGATGTGGTAGTTCCTCTGCAATGCCGTGCTAATCTTGAGCCGGGAGCCTGTAGGTAGCAGTTGAACAACGCAAGTTCAAACCGCAAGCACCCCAGAGCAGCATGCTTCACAGATCGTGTACATCCTGATGGTGGTCTCTAGATGAGTCGCGACATCCACACCCGTTCAGCGAAGGCCTGTCGAGTGCAGTCCTATTTCCGCGATGTTCATCGCCTTCATCTGCATGCCGTGCGGTAGCACTTCTGCTGTACGTGTGCAAAATGACATTTGAACACAGAGATAAAAAACTACAATAATAATAATAATTGCAGAAGTAATGGTAATCAGCATAATGACGACACGAACACAAAATCAGGTTTTGGCGGTCGTTCAGCAAGCGATGCAGCACGACGATTGCAGGCGCGACTGAGCACGAAAAACATGTCGCCCGCAACGCAGCCGACCAGGTGACATTTCCTGCGCCGAATGTCTACATGCTGCTCGGGAGGTTTGGAGCGATCTCGGTGTCACCCCAGATGGATTGGGGCCTGCGGTGTGCCTGAGCTCAGCTGAGATATAGTGGCTTGTGACACCTCGCGCTGCCCGAACAGCGCTGTTGCATACTTCTAGTCAGCGCGTTGAACGTACACAGAGCGAAAGAGCCACAATGGATGATGACGCAAATGTGCCGACATCTGGCCCAATCAGGTGATTTGTGCCTGCTGCGTAATACGTGCATTGTTGAAGTTGACGTTGCATCGCTTTTGATCATAGTCGACAGCGCTTCATCTGCGCGTCAACGTCGCAATCTTTACAACTATCATGTATTTGCTGAACACTGATATATTTTACCTGCAAATCAGCTTGTGGTCGAGCACGCTGGCCTACAGTTAAGTGTAGAGCTTCGTACTTCCTTTGTGCTCGACGCAAATGCACATGAATAAGCATGTCCGAGCACTTGCTAGTACAGAATATACCAGGATTCAAGCGCCCTACAATATATGAGAGACACACCGTTCTGGCTGACTCCGAGGTGCGTGCGTGGATGACTAGGAGTCCCAATTAGTAGTGCTTGTTGCGCGATGAAGCGCTTAACAGCGTGCTGCCGTGCAGCCTGCTGGCGAGGAATCGCATCAACAAGGCTCTCAGTTTGAGAAAGCAACTGGGGAGGTGATCGCTGCCACTGGAACCGTCGCAAGCGATTTGCAGGTGAGCTAACACTGCAATGGCCGGTGCTATGTGATGCCAAGTATCCGTTCTCATAGAACGTAGAACAAGTGCTTCACACTGAATCATTTGCTTGGTCAGCATGCCACCTAGAATTGCCTGACTGGCTCAGAATTCCATGAATCGTTGCGTCGTTGTGAAGGCGAGCAAAATTCTCCACAAGGGCGCAAAACAGCAAAGAACACAGACGGGCAGAAAGTTCACGTCCCAGTTCCGTGGCGTTCACCAAACATTTCCTACGCGGCGGTGGGAAGCTCAGTTCAGGAGAGGTGGAAGACCCACCTCCCTTGGATGCTTTGATGAAGAAGGGCAGGTACCCCGCAAACTCCTCAACGTCCTAGCTTGCAGTGGTTGTGCGTATCATGCGTGTTGTTAGTCTGCTGCTCGTGCTGGACGAGTGAGTGTCAACAATCATGTACAACACTCAGGTTCAAGTTGGGCCAGTGCATGTCTTTCGGCACCTTAGTGTGCAACATTTATGACCTTTCGCTTTGACGGCCCGGCATGCGTGTGTGAGCAGGATGTGTTCTTGTAAGCGTTTAGTATTGTTGCAGGCTGCACAAGCGTATGATAGAATGATGCTGTGGTGCCACTTACATGGCGAGTTCGGCTCGTTGAAGCATGGGATCACAAACTATGATATGAAAGAATACGAAAGCGAATATGAGTGGCTCAGCAGTGTTACGCAAGAGGACTTGATTGAGAGCCTGCGCTGTCATGGGCGTAAGCAGGCAGCGTCCAGACAAATCCGTAATAAGCAGAGCTCCGGAACAGCAAAATCACAGTCACAAGATGTTGAAGCCGATACAAATGTACGAACGCTGCCCAGTGGTCAGTGCAATGGTCATGATTCCCTCAGCAGGCTGTCTGGTGAATAATACGTAGAGTATCTGTGTGAAGGTCGACGCTGACAAGTCCGCAAAGTCAGGTTCGACAGAGCCTGCAGCTGCGAGCCAGAGGAATACCACATCTGAAGAGCCAGCTGGAGACTCTACCGCATAGCATGCAGGACCGTGCACATCCCCAGCGTGGCATGCCCTTTGCATGATGCGCGATGCCATTTGTATGTAGCACAAGCATTCAGCTGACTGAATGCACTTATCCCAGGGGTGCACACTCGAAACTGATTGTTCGTCAGGAAGCAAATGAAGCTTCCACGAACATTCAACAGATTTGCTGTCACAAATGGACAAAACGATGTAAGTTAACATCGTTGCAACCCAATTCCACGAGTGTCCAAGTGATGAACACTGCTCCGACCTCAATAGGTGAATACTGGTTAAAACTGGGTTGTAATGGAAGCTTCGTGCCTGCAGCGAGTGAGCTAAAACAGGATCACCACCTAGTGGCCATAAAAATTCGACAAAAGCTAGCTGAGACATATGTGCACAACTACCTGCCCGACTATTCTGCGTCACCGGTAGACTGCACCATTGTTGGGGGATGACGGCAGAATGGTTGGCTCGGATGGGACTGACATCCAGCCGAGTGAGTCTGGTGAGAAAACAATCAGACCTTGTTCGTCCCATGCCTGGTCTAACTATGCACACTAAGCACAGAATAGGTCATCGTTGTTTATAACATGTCCAAGCCCGCCAAGAATAGTGCAGGCAGATGGTCGAATCCATGAATACTGGCAAAAAGCAGCCGCATGCGGCCCTCAATTCCACTCCCCATACTTCTTAGGCTTGGGCACCTCCTTGACATCCTGTTTTGGCCGGAATAGGCTGGTTGGGCCTGCCAAACTGCCGTTCACTTCGGGCTGATACCGTGATGTCACATGTCGTAGGTACCCTGCACGCAGAAGTGCGGCGGTGAGCAGCGCTGAGGGTGGTTGAGCTCACAGACGACCCTGTGGCCACCCGAAACAGTCTCGCAGCCCTGGACACTGCTGCAGGGAACCAGTGGCATGACCCAGGTGCCCACAATGGATGCCATGACAGAGACACCGGCAATCACCAACTCTCATCAGTCCCGGTGGTGCTGTTTGTTGTTTCTGTCTCACAAGAAAAAAAGGATGCAGAAAAACCATGCGTGGCATGTGAACGGACATCGACATGTGCGCATTGACAAGCTATAGCCGGTCGAAAAGGTGTTGACTACATTGAGAATAGTGCATGTACAACCTCCTGCTATCTCCCTGCTGGGACTGACGACAGGTTGACACGGTGAGATGCGGTGTTGTCGGGCAGATGCAGATTCAAGCAGGCAGACAGAAGTGCTGCACCTATGCCGCCACACATGGGGCAGGCGCCCAAGCGCCGTTGTCGGCCGCGGGCCTCAGCCGCTCCCGTGCCAGAGCATGCTGGGCACCGCTCTTCATACACGTACATGGGTGTCTGCACAGAAGAGAGAACTGAAAGCTTGCAGACACAGAAGCACTTGATTCCCCAGCGCAAGGTGGCAGGGGCTGCAACAGTGCACTTGCATACTGACATGGTGGCGTTGGTGGAGTTGTCATTGCACACCTGGCAGTTCCGTTCTTCTGGGTCGCACTTCATTTCATCTTCAGTGAGAATCTGCAGGAAGAATACCCGAGATTCACAGGCGCAAGGCTGGAAGTGTAGCTTGTCGCACAACATGGCATCAATGGGTCATGCAGGGCTGGTTCGCTCGTTCGCTTGTATCGAAGGCTGGAGGCCAGGTAAGACACATTCAGTGCACGCAATTACAGGTTGAGAACGGGTCACACCTCGCCATCTTCTGGCAGCTTAGCCATCGGTAGCGTGACTGGGAGGCTGATGTCATGTCCGTTCCTGCGAACGAGCATCCGTTGCCTTCCGGGACCACGGACCACAACAGCGCCTGATCAGACACTGTGTGTCGGGCACTCCGCCGACCACCACAGTTTGCACCACAGTTTACACCAAGATTTCGCTCAGCGCAATTCGGCAGTTGCTGCAGTCAACTACGGTGTCTACATTGGGAAGGCACACTTGTACGGACTGCCTTGTGGGCCTCGCCTATGGCCTGGTCGCGCGGCAGCGACAACCGGCCTTACCGTCACTGGGGCGCGCGAAGCAGGTGATTTCAAGTGGAATGCCATAGATTGTGAATGTTAGCCCTGTGGCGTCACCAACGTGCAGCTGCGACAGCAGAAATCGATCGCGTTCTGTTCCGAAATAAGAGGGCGCCGGAAGTGGCTTCTGAGAACGGCTCAAGGCACAAGTGTACTACACCAGGAAGAGGGACAGATCAAGCACGATCGCTGAACAATTTGTGATTCGATGTGATGGCTAGAGACGGATTCTTGAGGGATTGCAGCAATAATGACGGTCTGCACTCGACATATCTGGCCCGTTCGAGGCAATGCTGCCCACGCGGCTAATCGCGAAATTCGAGACATGCAGTACATCGAGCTGGTGGCGCGCGGGGCACGTCCAGGAAAGTTCTTGGCGTGCGGCGCGCGGGCGTCAATTGACGTAAACCGTATGCATATTCGTTGACACAAGCACAGGCCCCCGCTAGACACCCGTGTTCAAACTGCTTGTAAACAGAGTAGCGAAATTTGGAAACAACGTAGTGTTGAGGATGCAGAGGCCTCAGCCAGCGATCGCAAAGCAGATCACCACCGTCACCTTCGTCTGTTTCAATATATCGTCCTCATGAGTGCACTCGCTGCACACCGACTTCAGACTGCTCGGGCTTGCGGCATCGACGACGAGCCTGCCTTTGATGGTTGCCAAATCTGCGCATCAGATCCGATTCTGTCTCAGTGACCTAGAACGCAAGGATGTAGCTGAGCAGGCCGCAGCTTCCCTGATCAAGCTAGTGCTTGACGACCCGAACAGCACTCGGGTGCACATATCCCTCTTGTTGACAGGTGAGAGTCGCATGATATGCCACCATGGTAATGAATGGCGTCATCCGGAGCGCTGTTTTCCTCAATGCATATGACGCTGTTCGCCAGGACATAAGATGCCGCGTTTGAGCTGCAGGCCTACGCAATTGTGGCAATGGGGGACACTCCTGGAGGTGCAGGATCGCAGCTCAGGCTGTCCAAGCCAACTCTGCAGTACTCTCGAACAGCATTCCATGTGAATGGATCATTCAACAGGTCGCTGCGCAGGCGACGGATGCCAGGCCCCCAAGCAACGTGCAGGCAGTGCAGCACCTGGTTGCAGCTACACTGCAGTCGATTTGTGGACGTGCGCAACTGCCATAACACTGCCGCATACATATCGGAGGGCTGGCGCATTACCAGATATGTCTGCAGGGCTGCGGTCAACTCACTGCGACCTGTACCCAGCTCACAACTGCACGCTGCAGCATACTCCTGTGGTGTCACCATGACATCGGGCACATGCAGGTGATGAGAACACTCCGTTACAGCATGCTGCTGCTCCGAAGTCTGTGTTGCAAGTGGTCCAACCGCTCATTCAGGCTTGCTGTAGCGCTCGAGGCAAGCGCCCACACTGCGATGCAGCAGGAGAGCTTCTCGCAAGCGCCATCGAGAGCCTCCCAGCCACAAGCCCGACCTCCGCTGACTCGAGCCTGGCCATCCTGCAGCAGATCAGCAGCTCGATGGTGCAAGGAGCGATGCCCTGTGACAATGTGGGCAGTTTCCGGGCACTCAGGGCAGGCTGGGCACACATGCAGAAGGGTGTCACACCAGACATGCGTGTCGCTAACTCTTCTGCCATTGTTGTGCTACGGGCTCTCAACGCCAACCGGCATTGGACGGTGCGGCGCATCCCCTGCGTTATGTCATGCACAAGGGCAGCAGCTGCGCCCGTTGCGAGATGCACTCCTGCTGCAGATGTCATCCACACGATCCCGGTGCTAGCTGTCGCCCAGCTGCAGAACTCAGAGCTGACGACACTACACAATGGTCCAATGGGTTGAGGACGGATTAAAAGCTACCCTCTCCGTTTCAGGAGGTCGTGGGTTCGATTCTGCGTGCGCTTTGGGGAATCGAAACGGCCATACGTGACCACCTCGCTTAGCACAGGAGGAGGCCCTGTGAGTTGCGTACGGTCGTCTGAGGGGGGTTTCCAGGTGGTTTACCCCTTCGGCATATGTGGTCCCGTTAATTCGGAGTTGTCAATGTCCAATAGGATACGGCTCAGTAAATTTAGATTTACTTTACTTTACACACCTGCACGCATTAACTACTCTGCATGCCGGTCCGCATGTACCTCAATCTCACACAGCAGCCATGTGTTTGTTATGGCGTGGCCAAGTGGCCACCCCTTGGTGGACCTGATACTTGTGCCCGTTTCGGCGCACAGTGGTATTCAACTCTTTGTCCGGGAGCGTTTCACTGTGCTGTGCTGCATAGGCCATGTGGGGGGTCAGGCCACGACCAGCGCCATCGAGCATGCAGGTGACCACTGAAGCCATCCACGCCTTGTCAGCGCTGATGCTGACGGTGACCAACGATGCTGACGCAGCAGGCGCCCCGGCTGCACTAGGGTGCATCCAGCGCCACGGCCAGAAGCTGCGAGCCGCCCTGCAGAACGCCCGCTACCACCAGATTAAACAGTGCCGCGCCGCCGCGGCCGAAGCGCTCGCGGTGCTCGAGACTCTGGCCCCTACAGAGGCGCCGAAGCAGGCGTCGAAGGAGCAGCAGGAGCGGGCGGCCATGCAGCCGCTGGAGGGGCAGCGGCGGAAGGGCCCGTGGCTGCATGAGAAGGTGGCGGCGGCGCCTGCGCACGGGCGGAGCGGGCAGGCCGACGCCGGCGCCGCGCAGCTGCCGCAAGCGCTCCCGCAGACGAAGCGGAAGGTGACAACCAAGGCAGGCAGGCACGCGCTTTGGGAGCTGTGTGCGTGCATGGGTGTCGTATTGCATGCGTCGGATGCGACCGGCGGCAGGGCAGCAATGTCAAGTCCTCCGCCCCGGTGACGTAGAATCAGCCTCTCATTTCTGGATCTGTGTCGGACCGCAGCCCAAATGGAACTGCAGAACAGCCGATGGCGCTGATAAGGATGGTATGTGGTGGCCATGCGCGTCTGGGTGTAGCTTGGCGTGGCTAGCTGTTGGTGAACACATTGCAATGATGACCCGCCGCCCCATGCAGGAGAGAGCCGCTGCGCAATCGCATCCAGAAGGAAGACACTCCCTTGGATTTCGGCATCCAGGTGTTTGCGCCAGAGCGCCCAGAGCCTCCACCCTCCGCTGAAGAGGGGCCGGGCAGCGGCGCGCCCCCACGGGAGGGGATCGTCTTTCTCGCCCCCCCGGCGGCCCGCATCTCTGCGCCGCTCATCCCCGTCGCGGCGAACTCTCTACCTGCACTGCAGCCACAGGTGGAGCCGGAGCGCCCGTGTGGATCTGCAGGCCAGGCCACAGAGGCAGGCGGTGTCGCTGACAGCCCCGACGGCGGGCCCGTCGAGACCAGTAGTGGGCTGTCGGACCGCACCGCCAGCCCGGAGTCTGCGCCACCAGAGTCGTGCGAGCCGGCCGCACACGCACTGTCTGCTGCGGGGGCGGGGCTTGAGCATGCATGGCCGCAGAGGGTGTGGCCGGGACCGCCCGTAAGGGGGGATGTGAGTCCCGGCGTGCCGGTTGCGTGGCCCCCCGCCTCGCCTATGCCACCACCCAGCGTTCAGGGTGGTAGCTGGCCGTGGCAGCAGCAGCAGCAGCAGCAGCCCGTCGCAATTGCGCAGACTGCCCCATGGCTTGTCAGCAGCGGCAGCCAGCCGTATGGTGGCACGGCCGTGGTGGCCGCCGGAGGGTACAGTCAGGGTCCCGCACAGCATGGGCAGCCTGGCACACAGGGGTCGAACCCTCCTGGCGCATGCATGACATATGCAAGGCAACCGTCTGCGGCAGCGAGGCCGGAGGAGCCTGTTTCCGCAGGCGCTCAGAGCCGCGACGGGGCCTCCGCCAGCCGTGCAGCTGCCGCGGGGGAAGGCGGCTGCATCGGCATCGGCAGCCGGCCGGGGCAGAGCGCGCATGCGGATGCATGCGCTGCTTACAGTGGAGTGGCGCAGCGCGCCGGGGGCTGTGACGCCGCCTCGCAGACGTGTGGCGACCCCGCCACGGCAGCATCTGGCAGGCGGGACAGCGGCAGTGGCCGGAGTGCGCATGAGCGTGGCCGTGGCGGTCCTGCGCCCAGCACAGCCAGCCAGCATGTGGACGGCGCACGGCGTTCAGGCCCAGGGGGAGAGGCCCAGCCGCAGGGTGACGGTGGCCCATGCATATCGGAGCCGCTGGCTGCTCTGCTGCAAGACTCGGACGGTGAGGAGGACGCGGCGGCCGATGGTCCGTGGCCCTCGAGCGCAGCGGCTCGCCAGCCAGGGTTGGGGCAGGCAGCAGCCGCGCGGGAGGCGGGGCAGCCAGAGGCCACCCTACGGCATCCTGGCCACCGGCTCCGGCCGGACCTGCCGGCCGCCACGGCGGCGGCACGTGGCCCTACGGCGGATGGGCGGGGAGGAACCGGTTTGTGGCTCCGAGGGAGCTATCAAGCGCCTGAGAGCCGAGCAGCTCGGGTGCCGGAGCGCACAGCAGGGGCGTGGCGGGGGGGCAGGGATGCTGCGTTGCAGGTGGGGCCGGGCCTGGCTCATCGCGCAGGCTCCTCGACAGCAGACGCGACTTCGCTCACTGACGCGGCGCGTGCCGCAGCTGCGGCGCCGGCTCTGCGCGACGTCGCCACCGGTGCGCACCTGATGTGCCTGTTCGTGATGCCGCACGGCTGTCATATGAGTAATGGCCAGAAGCGGCTCTGGTAAGTGCATGCGTGGCCACGTGTAGCCGTGCACAATTGGACGGCCCGGCGCATGCAGAGCCCGAGCCATACACCGACGTCCCTGCCAGCGAGCCCGATCCTGCTACACCTGCTGACGCGAGTGAAGCAGCAGCCTCTCAGGCTGTGTTTGCACCGCAGCGTGAGCCGACGCACCCTCCAGCTGCAGAGATGGCCGCACAGGAGCGTGTGGGCTGCGACCCGGCCACCGGTGTGACGCCCAGCCTCTGTGTGTCTTACAGTGTTATGTTCAGCTGTGGCCCGGCCCCGCCGCGCGACCGCCGCGTGCACCGCATGCAGATACCCGCCGCCACATCGACCTGACACTGGAGCTGCCCGCGAATCACTCCGCCGCTGCTGTGCAGACCGCAGCGTCCCGCATCGCGGCCCTCATCCAATCGCTCTCCCTCCGCCCCCCACCCCCCCTGCCGCCCCCCGCTACCCTGACCTTTCCCCACTGTCCTCCTCCTCCCCCCGGGACCGCTCGTCCGTCTTCTCGCCTGTCAACCGGCCCCTCGAAAGCGGAATGCCTTCTGCCGAAAGGCGCCCTGACTCTGCCGACTCCCCGCCCCCCGCACTTCCCTCTGTCTCCCCGGAGCTCCCGGCTGCGCCAGAGCACACCCTTGGGTTGTATGGGTCCGGGGGCCGAGGTCCCGCGGCAGAGGCAGGAGGTAGTGGCGGCGGTGCCGGCGGGCCGTATCCCGGCGCGGCCGCCGCGGCCTCCGCGGCCGGCAGCCGCACCATCTCCGACAGCCTCCGCGAGACACAGCAGAAGCTCTGCGCGCTGCTTGAGCACGCCCGGGAGACCCTCGGCCGCAGCGCCGGGCGCGCGCCGCCGGATCGCGCCGGCAGCGCCGGCCACCTGCAGCACTCCGGCGCACCCGGCCGACCCCCAGTGCCCGTCCGCACACGCGCCCCTGCAGGGCGCATGCATGCCTCTCAGGCAGCTGCGGGCAGCAGCCACACCGGGCTCGGCTTTGCTGAGCGTGCCGCTTCCGTCCCCAGCAGTCCGCAGCCACACCACGCGGCCGCCGCCCCATCCTGGCCTGAGCATGACCACCGGGGCGGGCTCGGCGGCAGCCCTGGACACTGCAGGGTGCCTGATCGATCTGTCTCTGCGCCCCCACAGGCACCCTCCGACGGTCCTGCCGCAGCAGCCTGTTCCCACCCGCACGGCGGATTCTGCAGCGCTGTCCTGCGAACGTCCGGGGACCCTCCTGCAGTTTGCGCCGCAAGGGCCGCAGACTCGGGTGGCCCATGCATCAGCAGCTCGATCACGTCCCCGCCACGCTTCGCCACCAGCAGCAGCGCACAGTGGCCCCGCGCCGATGCCAGCAGGCCTGGCCTTGGCGCCACCAGCTCCTGCGCCGCATCCTCCTCATGCATTGATCCCGGAGACCCCTCGCGCGACTGCTTGCCTTGGCCCGGAACTCCTTCAGGCAGCCCCATGCGGGACAGCATCGGCTCCGCCGGTGGCCACCGGCGCGCAGCGCAGGAGCGTGGGGGAGCGGCGCACCTGCGCAGCAGCTGCGGCTGGCTCGCGCCCGCCTCGCCAAGCTCCGGCGTCCGCACCGCCTCCCCGCAGCACGCAGCGCAGCATGGGGGCAGCGACCCCTCAGCTCCTGACGGCGCGGCCGCGGTCCCCGGTGGCGATCGGCAGCAGCAGCAGCAGCAGCTCGTGCGGCGGCGGATACAAGAGATCGCCTCTTCGCGTGGATCGCCCTGGCGGCACACCCCACACCCCGCGGGGCAGCTCAGAGCCACCCCCGAAAAGCCGAGACCGCAGCGGGGGCCGGGGGCCAGCGGCGGTGGCGGAGGAGGGTCGGCGGAGGAGGGCGGCACGGGTAAGCGCGCGGCGCCGCGGCCGCTCCCGCTGCACGCCCTCCTGCTCTCCCCGGAGGCTCCGCGTGCCGGCGGACCCGAGGGCGGGGCAGGGCGGGAGCGAGGCGGGGCGCTGCCGGCCGCGCACAGTGTCCGCTTCAAGCTCGAGGAGCACGGCAGTGGAGACCGGGGCACAGGGGCGGGAAATCGAGGAGGCCTGCGGGGGGCACAGGAGGAGCGGTCGCGGCGCGGGGCGCCGCGCACGGGCGCCCTTGAATCAATTCTCGCCTCGAGCGCGCTCCTCAGCCCGAGGTGAGGCGGCGGCCGGGTGGGGCGGGGGGGGTGTTGGTGCACATGCATTAGCCCCCACGAGCTCTCCTACGGTGTCGCTGTCTTGTTCGGAGGATGATGTGCTAGACCTCGGCATGGGTGGTGGGTCTAGGCCTGCGGAGCTGCTGTGGCGGGATCGAGACTGCAGCATTGACCTGTCAAGCTCGGCTGCCAGCAGCCCCGAGCTGCGGAGGGAAGGGAGTCCAGAGCTCCGGCGTGAGATGCTGAGCCTCAGGCATATGTTGAATGGCTGATTGTTTAAGATAGTGACGTGGCTGTGACGTGGCTGTGGGCCATATTCACGTCCCGCGCCTCCTAATACCAACGTTGGGCTTCCCCTGCAGAAGGTAGATGGCGCACTCGTGTTCTTTTGCGCTGACAATTATGAACTACCGTATCACCGCTAATTATTGAGACCTCGAATTATTGGACCGTCTTGTCGGTCACCGCTAAGTAATTGGACCACTGCGGCCGGTCACCGCTAAATATTGGACCAGCTGTCCACGGGCACTCTAATTATTGGACCAGTCCAAAAGGTCAAATTAATTAGGATGCTTTAACAGGGCACTACAACCAGAAAATGTGCATCTGGCATGTACCCTATCAGCAGTGAGGTATAAGCCTCAGTAGTTTTGCCATTCCCAGCGATGCCAGCACTCATCTCGCTGGACTAAGTATTTTTGCCATTCCCAGCGATGCCAGCACTAATCATTCGCACAGCCTCTGCCCGCCCACATGGGCAGTGGAGCAGCTGGAGCCAAGCTTGCCATCACGATGCCCGGGTCTGCATCATGTGCTGGGATCCTGGCACCAAAGCCTGCAGCAAAGCTATCTTGTATTCTCTCAGTATGTTAAAATTCTCAGCAGCTCTGAAGCACATCAGCATAAAAAAGAATGGTCGACACACAGACAGACAGTGGCACACACACACACACACATACACACATGGCAGCTAGCCGCAGATTAGCACACCTGCCTGTCTTGCCAGAGGATGCAGCTCCATCTGAGTTTTTTCTGATTTGCACGGGCTAGCTGTCCATGATGTAGACTCTACATTGTAGAATGCTATCAGTTTCTCGCTGAGGCTGAGTTTTTCGACCAATGTACGAGGTTTTCGAGATCTGCATGTCATGGTGTCATGACATGTAAGTACAGCAGGATAACATGACTGGGCTAGCTGGTGATCGCATGTGGCGTCAAAGTGACTATTTACAGCGCTGCACAACTGTTGCGATCAACATTGATAAGGCAGGCCGCGACACACCTCAGCTTCGCTTACAGCGCCGGAACTCATCACTCAGAAAAAATTTGGACGTTCCCAAATGGCTTCGCTGGTGACTTCGATGGCTCAGGCTTGTCCGCGAGCGCTGCTCGATAACGCTGCAGATTCGTGTCGACGTTGCAGATCCTAGCATTTATGCGCATGATTGGACAGTCAATTAAAATTTAGCGATGCGTTCGTTTCCCTTGAGTTCGCTAGGTGGGCCGCGACTTCTGCCTCATGGCTTGTTAGCTTCATGTACTGTTGCGGCCGCTCCACTGCCTCCGCATCAAGAAGTGCTAAGGGCAGCGACACATTCTTCACTTTCCATACTTCCTTCGTCAATCAGCATTGCAGCGAGCCTGCTGCTGTGGCTGAGCTATTGCCGCAGTTCTGTCACAAAACGGCCGGAACTTCGTACGACAGGAACTGCCTTCGACACAGTCATACTAATAGTCGCATTATAAAGTTGCTCTAATTGAGTTTGATCATACAAGCAGCGTTTGTGCGTGTGCCTGCCCGGATCTGGACAAGCGGCCTGCAATGAGAAAGCAATACCGAGGCGCTTTCACGAGGCATGTACGAGCAGAGCGGTAGGTACACGCAGTCCGTACGATTCGATTGGGACGGCGGCATAAAGCCGCTGAAAGTGCACTCCGCGAATGGATTGGACCAGCATGTATCAAGGATTTGAACTTTTTGGACCAGCCGCGTAGAATTAGCGGGGCCAAATTTGGACCACCGAAAATTTTGCACGTGGTCTCAATAATTAGCGGTGATACGGTATGTGTAAATCTAAGCTTCGAGGGTCCTCAATTGTACGACCGCTCCGGGCATGCGTTGAATTACCCATCTGGATGGTCTTCGTCTCATGCATGCTTGCACCAGTGGCCACGTTATCTGCACCAGCGCAACTAGACCAATGCCGACATATCACCGAATTGAGACTTGTAAGTAACTACATAGATAGACGTTGCTGGTGAAAATACTGAGTGCTTGTTCTTTACGACTTTGCAGAACCGCACAGTGTCCGGCATATTCGCACCGTAGCAAAACGAGGTCAGCCATGCAAGCTTCCAAGATGCAAGGTCCGTCTCAGTGACTTCTGAATGCAGCGTTTAGCTACAATCTATGTGCTCGCCATGTGCGCTCGTTTGCCGAGGCTTCTGTAATGGAGCCGCACGTGGTCAAGCAACACGGCGAAGCAGCTATCGCACGCTGGCGTCTCCAGGAACGCCATATCTAGCCATGCAATAGCGTCCATAAACCGGCTGGAACTTCAGGGGAGTGTTCTCGTTCTGTAGCGCATTTGACAGTCCACGCTCGGCACAGAAGCGTGATCGCGCTCTGTGACCACGCCCTCGAAACTAGTTTCACAACGCATCGCGCCATCTGTGCAGCAGCTGTATCACACTATCTTCCACGCTTAGGTTGCTGAAGGAGCCGTGCGTGGCTCCGATCAGCAAGAGCTCAACTCGAGCTGTAGCCATCGCCGTCCCACTCGTCTTCCTCAAGCGCGGTGTCATTGCCGTGATGAGACGCCACCGATACGGCGAGAGTCACACTTGAGTAGATTCCAGGGTTACTGATTCCTTGCGACGGCCAGTTGGCGCGCACGTCCAGGCCAGCGATCTTTATCAGCGTCCCCACCGCAGTGTCTGTCTCGGCGACACCGGTCTGCCTCGGCTGAATAACCACGGTCGTGACCATGCTGAAATCCCAGCAACTAAGCAGACCACTGGCATGGACCCGCTGCAACGCCACTCTGCAAACCTCGCCCCAGGCGGACACATAATTCAGCGAATGGCTTGTTGATGGGCCACTGAGGTAGCCCCAAGCACATGCATGCGGCACGGCGTGCTCACCGGACACGCCTGCCTCCCCCCAGCACGCAGCACACAGCAGGAGCATCAGGCAGACTATCCGCCGCCTGCAGGTGCCCGCCGAGTCGGCGGCGCGCGCGCCGCGCGGCCCGCCAGCCGCGGCCTCGCGCAGCTCTGCCGAACCTCCAAGTTTGAGGCCGGCAACCCCTACGCCAACGAGCTGCGCGAGACGGCCGCGTACATCTCCACCCGCGGCAAGGGCATCCTCGCCTCGGACGAGTCCAACGCGACCACCGGCAAGCGGCTCGCGACGGTCGACGTCGAAAACACGGAGGACAACCGCCGCGCCTGGCGCCAGTGCCTCTACACCGCGCCCGGCCTCGGCCAGTACATCTCCGGTGCGCCGCCGTTCTGCGTGCTATGCGTGCTGAATGTATGATGTGGGGGCTGGCGGTTTGATCAGAGCGCGGTGGGAATTTATGCCGAGTGCTGTCGCGCCGGGCGGAGAAGATGAACAGTCATGGTCGCCCGGAGCACAGCACAGCGCAGCGGCGGCGACAGGAATTCAGTCGACTTGTGGCCGGGGCGCAAGCTTGCGCCCGGGAGCACAGCGGCAGGCGGTTCCATGCTGTGTGTGCTGAGCGTGCTGGGGGGTGTGCAGGCGCCATCATGTTTGAGGAGACGCTGTACCAGAGCACGCCGGAGGGCAAGCCGTTTGTGGACGTGCTGACGGAGCAGGGCATCAAGCCGGGCATCAAGGTCGACACCGGCCTGCAGCAGCTTCCCGGCACCCCGGGCGAGACGGCGACGCAGGGCCTGGACGGCCTCGGCGAGCGCATGAGGGCCTACCGCAAGCAGGTAGGTACCCCCCACTGTGGCGAGGTCCCTCAGTGCTGTGATATACACCCATCGTCACTGCAATATTCTTGTAGTCGCAGCTGGCGCTTGCCCTCCTGCCGTGTCGCCAATGATGCAACCAGATGAGCACTGCTAGATTCTTCACGAAGCCTCGCAGAGGCGCTGTTGATCGCTCACTTGGCTGTGGTTCTGAGGCTCACGTACGCAGCACACGATGCATCCTGCCCACTCCGGCGCATGTCTATCCGCCCGTGTAGAACCGCCTGGAGATGCAGGCCGCGCCCGCACTCTCTCAGGATTCCGCACCCCCGCACGGTCCGGCCGGCGGGCGCTCGTTTTGAATGGCACTCATAGCGGTCACCGCAATGCATGGCCTCCCCCTCCCGAGTCTCCGCGCTGCTCTGGCATTGTGGCACTCCGCGGTTGGGATAGGGTTTACGTCGGCGTGCGGCGGTTGCCGCACGCATGCTCATGCCTGCCGCCGCCACACGTCGCAAACTGCCTCCTGACGCGACATGTGGACGCGTGCCGCGGACACACACGGCCCGCTTGTACCCGCACCGACTGCGCGGCGTGCTGCAGGGTGCGCGGTTCGCCAAGTGGCGGGCGGTACTCAAGATCAACGAGGACGGCTCGGGGCCGTCGATGACGGCGGTCGCGGAGAACGCGCACGGCCTCGCGCGGTACGCACAGATCGCGCAGGAGAGCGGCCTCGTGCCGATCGTGGAGCCCGAGGTCACCCTGGGCCCCGGGACCTACACCATCGAGGAGACCGCCTACTGGTGCCGCCCCTCTAGCCACTATTGCATGCGTTCGTGATGCACCTGTGCGGACACAATCGGCAGGTGCAGTGGTTTGCATTCGTGTACAGCTGGCAGTTGTGTGGGGAGGTCGCTCACCGATCATCCATGCGTTTGGCTGTGATGGGCGACACCTCTTGTGTGCTGTCATGTTGTGCGGCGCTGCCGCGCAACGGGGGCAGTGCTGCCGGCCTCTCCGGCGCCGCGCTTGCGACACATCTCCTGCGCCGCAGAGGACGCGTCTCTGAAATGTACCATGTGGTGGACGCAGCCCCTCTGCTTCCCTCTCGCAGCCTGCCCTGCTCTGCCACATGCCATCTACGCTCATTCGGCTGCCCGCCAAACAATGCCCCCTGCGCCCCGGGGTCTCTGGGCGCAGCAGCAGAGCATAGCTTTACCCCCCCGCCCACCCCCTTGCTCTGCAGGTCCGAGCGCGTGTACTCGCACGTCTTCCGCATGCTCAACGAGTATGACGTCATGATCGACGCCATCCTGCTCAAGCCCAACATGATCCTGCCCGGCCTCGACGCTCCCGTCGCGAGCCCCGAGGACGTCGCGAAGTTCACGGTGCGAACGATGATGCGCTCCATCCCGCCCGCCGTGCCGGGCATCCACTTCCTCTCCGGGGGCATGTCCGAGGAGGAGTCCACCCTCAACCTCCAGGTGCGGCCCCAGCACACACAGCACAGCACGCAGCATGGCCGCGACGTACCATACAGATTCACTTGAGGACACACTTCATCCAGTCTTTGCATGGCAGAGCACCACAACAGACTAGGCATTGCAACGGAGCCAAAGCATCGCAATGCATGCCGCACGCATGCATGCGCGTGCCGCCTGGCTGAAGCTGTCAGCATGCTGTGCATTCCCAGATTCCTGCTGCGGGGATTTCTGTTTTCCCCCCCGCACGGGAGATCCGTCGCAGCCAGCGCATCAGCGGCTGCTGCAGTGTCAGCTCACAACAAACTGCAGCAGGCTTGCAACGGCTGCGGCACCTGCGGTGCACGCAGCCATGGCCATGGCGTGGTGTCTAGCTTATACGCTAAAAAGATCTCAGGCGCAGCATGCACCGCACGCACACGCCCCCCCTTGCATGGCTCACATGCATGGCTGTGTGTGTGCAGGCGCTGCAAGACGCGTGCCCCAACTCCCCCTGGGCGCTCACGTTCTCGTACGGCCGCGCCCTGCAGTCCAGCACCCTGAAGACGTGGGCGGGCAAGGAGGAGAATGTCGCCGCCGCGCACGACATCCTCGTGAAGCTCGCCAAGGCCAACTCCGAGGCGCAGCTCGGGAAGTACGAGGGGCCCCACCCTGTGCCCGGTGGCGGCCGCATCCTGCAGGTGCTGCGCCTGGGCGGGGCCGGGAAGTAGGCGCATGCATGTGTATGATTGCGGCTATGGGGCGCTGCACAGCAGCTGGTGTGTGGTACGAGGGGTAGAGTGAAAGAGAACGAGTGTAACGAGGTATGTGTGTGTGGAGGAACGTGGTGCGGTGTGAGGATTCTTGATAGTGGCGAAGGGCACATGCACGTTGTGAGAGCGCAGCTGCTTGATGATAGGAGCACACTTGCGTGCGTGCACCGCTCGACTTGTTCAGCAGCAGCTGCACACGGCAGCAATACGACGTTGAGTGATATAAGCTGCGATGATCGCCCTTGAGTCTGGGTCAACGGGTTTGTCGTGACTTGCAAGCAGCTGTGGGCCGATTGCATTGCATACCTGCTGTTGCGTAGTCAGGGCTGGGCACGGCGATTTCGCGAGGATCACACGCAATGGCAGCAAAGTCTATCACATTCTACTTTGACGTCGAGTCGCCCTTCAGCTACATCGCGTTCGAGCTGCTAGAAAGGTACAGCAACGCTGACGCAAGGGATGCTGCCTTGCTGGGCAGGCTCAACGCACGCCTTGGTCCAGGGTCAAATATCTATGGCAAGTCTCAGTGACGTACAAGCCAGTCTTCATCAGCGGCATATTCAAGGCTGTGGGCAACCGCCCTCCAGCAAGAGCTGTGCCAGCCAAAGGTGATGCCGGTGTCCCATTGCTGCCCGCATTCTACATCAACAGTTGCAACCAGGCGTCCATGAAGCCTACACTATCATCTCGAAGCAACTGCTGGTGCAGGGAAGTATCTGTTCCAGGACATCCGACGGACGGCAAAGCTGCATGGCATCCCGTTCCGAGGCCTGCCCATAAACAGCTTGGCCCATGCAGACACGCCACAGCCGTTCAGAAGCACCCCTGGCCTGCGCTTGCTGGTGGTAGCCCTGGAGAGACATGTGCGCTCCCATGGCCAGGTTTCGGAACATGAGCTGTGCAGATGTGTCGCAGAGCGGTCAATTCCCCAGCGGCCACTGCTCGGTGACTGCTGCACTTAGCGGCGGTCGTCAGGCCCTGGGCTGCGTCGACCAACCTTGCCATGTGTCACTGATGCTGGCATAGACGGCTCGCTGCGCAAGTCCTCTGCTGCAGACACATGGAGCAGGAATGGGCAATCGCACATGTAGCTCGTTGCTGCTGTGAATGCCACCAGCGCCTCAAAGCTCCAGGCAGCCGAGCATTGCAGAGTTCAGCATGTTTCGAGACACAGATACGGAGCTCTTCATGGAGGGGCGCCATGGTGCAGCAGCTCCCTGTTTCTGATGCAGACTACCATGATCTGTGGGCGCATCGATCAGCGCACAGCCCGTGGTTGCTCTTGACCACTGCCAACCTCCATTGATGCTCTGGGTGCGTGCGCAGGGGAGTGACGACCAGCGATGCAGGGAGCTCATCCGCAGAGTCTTCCAGAACGTGATGTTTGACCATCGCGGAGCGGAGCTGCAGTTGACACCGGAGATGCTGTTGGCAGATGCAAGGTGCATTTCTCCCTCTCCCCAGGCTCTGCATCCTGGCCAACCATAGTTCCTCCACTCATCTCAGCACATACAGTGGTATCTCAACAAAAATACATGTCATCTTTTCACCCTTTGCACAGACGTTGAAGCCAATCATCGATGGCCTCGGTATAGCTCCGAATCGTTGGGGACTAACGGAGGTGTAGACTCAGCATGGTTGGCATCGGCTGCGCACCAGTGGTGGCTATAATTCGGTGTGGTTCTGCACCGAAGAGGTCCGAGTTTGTGCAGACCGGGTAAGTGCGGCGCCGGGGAATGCGAATCTGACTGTGCCAAGCTGCTGTGCTGTCTCGACTGACTCTGTAGGAGCATCGGCCATGCGCCCTAAAACGAGTATTACCAGGGGCGCCTGCATGGCGTATAGATACCACCTCCGGCGACCTTGATGGTGGCTGACATGCAGAGACAGTGGCTTCAGTGAGGATGAGGGGAAGGCCCTGTTGAAGGAGAGCGAAGGCCAAGGCTGCAGAGCCACGCTGAAGGCCGCAACAGCAGAGGCCGTGGAAGAGGAGGCATTTGGGCTTCCGTTCATGATTCTGCATGGGGATGGGATCGATGCAAGGTACCGCCACTGGTTTGGAGCGGACTCGCTTCACAGCCTGGGGCTGTTGCTTGGCCATCCGCTGGTGTTGCCTTCAAACATGCCTTCGGGCGCAAGTCCTGAGGCTGCAGCATCACTTCAAAGTAAACTTTGATTCCTGATGTCCAAGCGCGATCTTGGAAGCGTGTGTGGTGCGATGAGCTGCTGCGGTGCTCAGCGGCGAGAGTTGTGCACATGTGAGTTGGTGCAAGAATCGTGTGCCACTTGCGGGTCGTCAGAGTCGATACATCTACTGGAGCGTGTGGCTGCATGTGTTGCCAGGCTGGGTGATGCTGGGGTTGCGGCAGCATGTGCTATTGTTGTTAATGCCTGCTTTACGTGGTGGGGAGTCCGGGAGCACAAAAAATGCAAGTTTTGCCGTTGGCAAATGCGCCCGAGAGTGAGGAGGCTAGCTGCTTTGCGAGTACACATAAACTATTCGTTCACGTGCATGCTCCGTTTCATCCGTCCTCCAGCAGCGCACATTAGTGTTTTGCAGTGTCGAGAGAATTGTCACCCGAACAACCTGAATTGATGGGGCAAGCACTCATGCGATGACACCGCACGCGGATTCAATGATTACCTGCTGCAGGAAGACGTGAAAGGATCACACCATCCACTGCGTCATTGATGCGTCGCACGCTAGAGCCGCTGTGCCGAGGCTTTGCGTGTGTACGTTTGATACATCCGTCTGAGCAAAACAAGAACTGCAACGCCAAGCAACGCAGAGGTGGAAAATTCCAGCAGGATAGCCTGTTTTGCTGTCGAGGCTTACCTGCTTGTCGTCACCCAAGTCGCATTCAATCGTGACGATGGGCGCTTGTTTGAGCTCGTGCTGCGGTGATCGCCAGCAACCCATCATTCCCAGGTATGCTCAACTTCAAGTGCATGCACCATTTCAGGCAGCTGCAGACTTCGTTTCGGTCGGTTTCGCGACGTGTTGCATGTCTCGGGACGACAAGTCCGCAGGCACGGACAGCGAAACCTGACAAAAGTGCGCCAGAGCGGCAAAGCATGATTTGGCATACAGAAATGATACAGCGCAAGACCGAGAAGCTAGAGCTCGAGCTGCAGACGCTGCTGCAGCACGCCAGCAGCATTTTGAGCAATCTGCCGTGGGCCGAGCGGCAGTGAAGGCAGACAAGGCCAGCAAGAGACCTGTCAGCTATGAGAGACCAGATACCACCATCGCTGACTGGCAATCTTAGACCCATCCTGCTCCAAAAACCCCACCGAGCTGTCCCTTGGAATTGTACATATTTGTCAAGGCCACGGAATGTCGTGACAGTAGAGCTTGTCCATATTGCTCATATCTCCAAGTCAATAGTGATGATGCAGCCTGTAATATAGATCGCGGTTAAAAGGTTGGATAACGCGCTACAATGACAGCAACTGCAGGCCTATAGCACTTTGCTGGGGTGGCTCCCGCGACCTGCCTTGCGTTTGTTTGGGGGCGGTCACCCAGAATTTCAAGGCTGGAAGATTTGGTCGATTCGCTGAAGTCGATACCTTCATGTGCGTATGACAAAAAATGCTGCAGATGCAGGACAAGTGTGGGCATGGTAACTGCAGGGCATGCGAGACCAGAAACTATCAGTGGATGACGCAATGTGCACATACAAGCCTGCTCTGCATAGGCACTGGTTACTCACAAGCTGGTTAATATGTCCAATACGGGCCATTTACGGCTTTCACGAGAACTGCACGCCTGGCCTTCGTTCAGCCTCCTACGCTCGACTCATCTACACACAAAAGTGCACCACGGTTTCAGAAACATACACAGATTCCTGAAGCGAAACAACTTGTATGCGGTGCCTCCTAAACACAATCTCACATGCATCGCAGGTCGAGCACACCCGTGCATGTAGCTATCCATGAACCCATGAACACCCACGCATGTATCTGCAAGGAGCACCTACCGACAGACAACACAGTGGCTCCACAGCAACGCTGCGTCCTGCCAACACGACACAAGCCTCTGCCGCACACTCACGCGGATCCATAGAACCGTTCACTCCACGACCTCAATAGTTCATCAATCGCTTCACAACCCCCCTGCGCTGCAGCCACGGAAGCGCTCCCCACTGAAACCTCCTCCGACGCGACCAGCGGGAACGAAGCCACTGCGCGCCCCAAGGGGCCGTCCCCTATGCGGTCTGCCGCGCCCGCGCATGAGCGCGAGTCCCCGCCGAGTGAGTGCCGCCGTCGTGCATCGCACTCGTCGGGGCTGCCGAGTGCCACGCTGCAACTAAACAAGTGCGGCGTGCTGCACGTGCGCTTGTGCTTTCCCCCCCGTGTGCCAGCGTCGCGAACGTGCCGATGCCCGCCACTGCTGCCGCCCCCGCCCCCGGCCCCAGTGCTGGTGAGTTCCTCGCTGGAGCCCCCGGACCGCAGGTCCAGCTTCGCGGGGGGTGACCGCGGCGTACACGGGCTCGCGGTGGGAGCGCCGCTGCTGGCACAGCACCACGCGGCCTCTGCCGGATCCTGCAGCCCCGCACCCGCCCTCTGTCCCACCGCGGCTGCCGCAGAGCCTGGACGGCGCAGCACCTGCTTTGGCGCAGAGTGCAGCTCTAGAGCGTTTGCGCTGTGTGCGGCGGGTAGCGATGCCCCGCGGCCCGGCATGGCTGGGGTCAGCCCCTCCGCCCCCGGGGCCGCAGCTGCGGCGGCTGGCGGCGCGGGCGTGCGGTGCGGGGTCGGCAGGTCTGGCGGCTGTAGCGCCGCAACCAGAGCCGGGGTGATGGGGGCCCAGGGTGCCGGGACGTGTGCGCGGTGCCACCGGCGCCGGCGAACACACGGCATCGGGTGGCGGCCGGTCGTGCGGCCTGTGAATGGCAGGGACTGGAAATTGAACGAGTAGAACCAGCCGTGCGGGTCGCAGGTGACTGCCTTCACTCCCGATGTGTCCACGCGCCAGTCCCCCACCCTGCATGCACATGCGGCGTGGCTACCGGTGCATCCGTGCATGTTGGCCCACTCTATACAGCTGTACGATGGACCTGCTGTGTTCAGCCGCAGCACGCGTGGGCATAGCAACCAGGCGCGGCTCGGCACGGCGCAATACACGGACGCTTGCGTACAGCCACCCATGCATGCAAAGTAGAAAGCTACGCTGCCGAAGGCACCGATGTGGGGTGGGGGAGGGGGATTCGCGGAGTGCAGACAGGGTGAGGTGGGTGTGGGGGGACAGGGGGAGGGCACCCGACAGATTGCAACCATATGCGGGCAGGTGACAAGCTACAGTGCGGAACACAGCAGCGCTCACGCGGTAGCCGGCGGGACGAAAAAAAGAAAAAGAAGGACAGGCAGCAAGGGCTGTACGGCCAGCAGGGGACGGGGGGCCCACCATGAGCGACCGCACGGCAGCGGGGGCGCGACGTCGGCGAGGGTGCTGCCGTGGGGGGCCGCGCCGCCGCTGCCGTCACTCCATCGCCGCAAGTTATCGGTGGGGAGGAAGTGGCCCGGCCACGTGTGGCCCCAGCCGCGGAAGGGCTGCCAGCGCTCGTTCTCGTACACCACCTCAAACTGCGGCACATGGTACCGTGATGGGGGCTGTGGTACAATAGCCGCTGTGCTGCGCTGTGCTGTGGAGTGTACGGCCAACTGCGCTGCTGAACTCATGGCCGCCACAAGCGATATAGTGCCAGGACACTTGGTGCTGAGCTTCTGACAGCAACTAGAGGACGAACGGCTGTGTTGAAATGCTCAGACGGGGATCTGGGTGGCGGAGTTGGCGCGAGCACCCAAGAACGCGATTGCATGAGTGGCACAGCGGCCGCAGGCGGGCGGGCGGTACGAATGTCACTGCGGCCTGGCCCCATCTAAGCATGGGCGCGCAAGGGGCAAGCAGCAACGCATGGCATGAGCCACGGTGCACATGAGATACATGGAGCGTGGGTTTTGTACTAGCAAGCAGGGTTCAGCCAGGCACAGGTTCAGCCGATGGGCACCCACCGCAACAGCACCTGCAGGGTGGAACGATGGCAGCCGAGTGCGGGCGGACACGCCGGGTGAGCCTCCAGCGCCGCCCGCATGAGCCCCCCCCGCGTGAGGGTCGCCCTGCCTCGGCCGCTGCGCCGCAGCCGCAGCCGCGCCCTCCTGTGAAGCCCCCCGCCCCGAGTTATTTGCGCTCCTTGGAGCGGCGCCGTGCGCGCGGCTGCTGCCCTCCCGCCGCCGGCCGCCGCCGGGGCCGAGGCGGTCCCACCGGAAGATGAGGAAGTTCCCGACGGCGCCGAGGCGCTGCATGTGCACGTTCGGCCGGGCCCCCGCCTCGTGGCCGGGGGCCGCGATCTCGTGGCTACTGATCGCGGCGCCTGCGGCCGTGCCGTCGCCCTCCGGGGGCTCACGCGTAGCCGCGACCCGCGGTGTGCGCTGCTCCTGCGCCTCCCGCTGGCCGTGCTGTGACATCTGCAGCACAGCACAGCGCAGCACATGGTAGCGCAACACCCCCGCCGTGCCGCTGACGTGCACGCCATCCCGCGACTCGAGATCGCGGGCGATTGTGTTAGGCAACGGAATCAACCACCTCGTGAACGGCACTGGTGTGCATGAGGCCCGGCAAACATCGATACAGGGTCCGTGATGTGAGGAAGCAAAAGGTGTGCGTGCACGCTGCAGCGCAGCGAGAGATCCCACAGCGATGTGATTTGAGATGTGGCACCGCAACGCACGCACACACCCTCGGGGAGCCCGCAGCTCTCGCGACTGTCAGTTTGCCACCCGGGACATGCATGCGTGTAGCGGCTATGAGTCACGAGGCATGATCAAATCGCACACACGGGCCCCAGCGCAGCAGGCACAGCAGGCGCAGCAGGCGCAGTGTGAAGGGTGCGAAGGACGTGCCTGGGCTGCGGCGCCGCCGAGGAGCGAGCGCACGGCCATGATCACCACGGTTGCGACAAACACACCGGCGACGGACTGCGGCAGGTCGACGGCGCGGTGCGCCTGCGCACACAGCGCGCCCAGCACGGAGCGCGCGCCCTCGCACGCCGCGCCGACACTGTGCCACACGTTGAGCAGCAGCTGCAGCAGCAGCAGCACGGAGGCTGTGGAGAGGAGCGCGGCGGCGCCCCGCACTGCGACGTCGCCCGAGTTTGAGATGCCGGCGCTCATCAGCAGCACCTCGGCGACCGGGAGGAAGAGGTCGACGACGTGGTCGTCGACAAACATCGTGCGCACGGTGCGGATGCGGCGCTGCGAGCCGGCTGCGGTGAGGATGGCAGTCACGTGCGACACGCGCGGCACGGCCGGCTGCGGGGGCGGGGCTGCCGCCGCTGCGGGTTCCGCCGGGGTTGCGGCGGGTGTTGATGGGGGGGTGATGTGCAGGGGGGTGACGGGGGCGGCAGCGTCGGCGAGGTCGATGAACTGCGAGAGGACCGCGATGAACTGTGCGAAGTTCTTCGCGAGGCCGGACTCGGCGGCGGGCTCGAGCATCGCGCGGCCCCAGCCGGGGATCGGCTTGGCGTAGGTCATGGAGTAGTCGATGCGGAGCTGCGCGGTGCTGTCGGTGACGGCGGCGACACTGTAGCGGCACACGGTGCGGAAGCGGTCACCAAACGGGGCAGTGACGGCAACTGTGCAGTCGACGACGTACTGCTGGCCGGGCGCGGCAAGCACGCAGCGGTGCAGCTCCTCAGTGCGCAGGCTGCGGCCGGACTGAAAGCAGACCTGCAGGAGGGTGGCATGTGGTGGGGAGAAAGCTAGGTGCACGTGTGTGTGTGCAGAGGTCAGGGGAGTGTCGAACGTGCCTTGCGCATCCTGGACTGGAAGTCTGTGCCAGTGAGGCTCGCGCTGTTGGTTGGAGCCGGGCAGGTCCACGAAAACCCTCCTGGTAGACATGGCAGCTCCTCCGTTGCCGTCACCCATTCTGATTCGCTGTAGTTCGTGAATCCTCGGGTCTCGCGGGCGCGCGCCTGGATGCCGAAGGCTGCTTCGTCAGCCCACACGAACAGAGCAGCACGGAGCATACACGTACACAGAAAATGCACAAGAACAACGCTGTCTGCTACAGTGGTTCGATAGACCGATGTCACGGTGTGACAAAGTACGTGGCAGACTGCCGGTTGCAGGTGGTTTGGCCGGAGGTGCACCTGGAAAGCAGAGCTCGATCCAAAGAGCAGCTGAAACAGATCATCAACTGTGGTCGAGCTTGTATCAACAAGCACGAGAGTAGAGCTTGTTCGGTCTGGCCACGACGGCCAGTACGTGCCAAAGTCCATGCCTCGTCTCACGCACACGAAACTGGCCCTTCGATGGCTCGCAGGACGTGCAGCCAGTGACGTCTAGGCAGAATTTTGGTCATAGACTATCCCCCCGTCTTGAGCCTTGCAGGTACATGTGCCGCGGGGCCAGGGACATGCAGGATGCATCAAGCCCTCTCGTACGTCAGCCCCATGCCAGATTCATCTGGGAGGGTGCTTACTTATAAGAATTGCTATTGTAACATAATTCAGATGACAGATGGCTGCGTCGGCAATTGTGTCGTGAAATCTACTTTTCGGAAACAGTTGTCGCAGATCACACTGCCGGACTCGCTTCGCAAGAAACATGCACCGCTACCCGCAATGCGATTCGTAACAAATTGGAGGTACAGGAGATAACCCTGCCTTCGAAGCTTAGGGACGATTTCACAGTGTGTGAGAATTCCCAGCCTGACGCGTGTACACGCATTGCATGGCAGCGAATCAGCACTCCGACGCGCAGCATGGCAATCCTCCCGCAGCACCTCCACAAACTTTTGTCACGCCCAGAACACGTCACACATGGAAGCATTGCTCATGCTTATCCAGAAGCAGATCAGCGCACAGCGTGCACTGCTGATGTCTGGTCCACCGAAGTGCTATCCAATCACACTGTCAAAAAAGGACAGTCACTTTTTGGCTGTGCTGAAACACCAATTTTCCAGCTCCTGTGATCCAACCCAAATATTATAAATCCTTGTATGACCCATCTCCAGAATGATAATCTTTCCTGAGACCTTTCCATCTCACCTCAACTGTAGTTGCAGCTCGTTGCTTGTGGCGTGACGATTCTGTGCTACAGATATCTGCTCCAAGTAGGCAATGCCACTTTGCGTTTAGCGCACCAGGCTTCCTGGGGAACATACGACCCAGTCCAGATTTTGGGGACAGCACATACGCAGCTAATCATGGCAAGTCAATGCGAACAAGCCCAGCCGCTGGCACAAATTGTTACCGAGATGTTGCACAAATCTTGGATCAAAACTCCATGACACGCCTGCATGTTATTGCTTTAACTGTGTACAGCTGTGACAATTCTTCATAGTCACCATGTTGCATGACATAGAACAGGAGTTTGGTGACTCAGGCGCTGGAGTCCAGCTTCAAGCAACATGGTGTGGGATATCAGCTGCTTCCAACACGCGTAGCCACTGCAGTGTCAGGCCTCCGCTGATGCTTCTTCCACAACCAAATCCGATGCAAGCAACCATCTTCAAGTCCAACAGGGAGTCGCCATCCCATGATGCCTCACAAGAATGGAGTCAAACGGGCAACGAAGATCGTACCATGTGCGCACTTGCCAATGCATCTTGTTTTAGTTGAATTGGCCGGTCGCAGGATCAGCTCCATTTTCTTCCAGCAGCATGTGCCAACACAGTGTCGCAAGCTTGTCCAGCTCCCAGGTGCGAGTTTTTGGTCGTCGTAACATCTCATTGAGTCGAGGGGATGACCCAGAAGAAGTGCTGTCAGTCCCACGCCGCATGTGGCTACCAGGCAGGCGCCCTGGTGTGCAATATGCAGCAGGACCATTGCCTTGCCATTGCTGACTCACATTAGACTCGCTGCATTCAGCCCTGCGCCGCTTGGTTGGGGTACTGCTCTGTGCATCGTCATCTGCCAGCAGGCTTGCAGCTTCTGCTTGTATGCGATCCCTTATGTGGGGCACATCTGCCTCGAGGTCAGGAAAATACAATTCACACATACGAGTGTAGGCCGTCTTCGCTCGGGTCCGATCTGCCCCAGATCCAAATCGTTGAAGCGCATTCACAGATATCTGACATGCGATGCAAGATAAATGGCGAGGGTAAAAGCGGTCCCCTGGCAGACACTGCCTGCAAATTGTGCATTGCACCAGTTCCTCCGGAGGCCGCGTGCGGGTATCCTTGCATCGTTTCATTCCCTGCAAATTATCTCATGATAAGAGACGTGTGAATGTCGAAGCTATCTCGCGGGCAAGTGACTCACGGGGTATCGAGCGCAGCACGGGCACACAAGCCTGATCTTCGAAAGGATGCCAAACGCAATAACAAGCAACGACACGCAGATGTACAGCTATCTATTGGACTGAAAGTTATGTTTCCGTGTCACCCTGGCTGCCGAGAACTGCGATCACCGGGACCACGGATGGCGCAGACCAGGCGAGTGGCAAAACAAACAGGCAAGCCAGACTATGGCTTATAAAGCCCAGACCTATTGTCTCTCATGCAGGTGCACCATTTGTCGCGAACTGAAGCAGTTCAGTCGGCTCAGATAACGCAGTGAGGTTGACAAGATTCTGACAATACACAGAAAGCACGCTTGGGATTACTTGAATGTGTAATGAATGTGAAGCAGCTGATGGCAAATGCCAATGGGGTACAATAAAACTGTTTCTCGCGAAGCTGAGTGTTGGGCATACCTTCATTTCGGTTCCTCGAGAGCTCCTGGCTGAACTTTCCCCGGGTACCTTGACAGTAAAAGCTAAACTATAAATCTACACCCAGATTCCGTGGCGATGGCTGGGCTACACTACTTTTGCGAGGCACATGCCCGGCCTTGCCTTGCACAAACCTTCACCAACGAGGCGATGATGACGTACCTGTGCAAGTACAATAACTCGAGGATGACATCTGCAATTGGGGTTATGTGACATACTGCATGCGCGTGCGGTTGAGTATTCAGGAGATGGGATATCACAGCATAGTGTGGCGTAGGTGGCGAGCAAGCACGGTCACGCTTGAGCCACACTGCTGCCTGCGCTTGCAGTACCCGCACAGCATCACCTCACGTTCACTTGTGACTTGGCAATTTCGCAGATGTTCTGAATGTCAAGTGCATTGCTTGCGTCATGCTGCGTGCTCCGACATCATGTCCTGCAGATGAGCTGGTGATCTGGGAGCGCTACAGTGTGATGGTCGTTGTTTGGGCTGATTGAACGGCATCGTTTTAATTTTCAGATCTCTACAGTTGGCTGCACTGGCTGGTAGAATGCTTCAGTGCTCTGCCATGCAACGGTCCGAGCTCTGTAAAGGTGCTACCCTGGTGATTTAGGATCACTAGAGTACCCCTTGAAGGCGCTGGTGCCCTGGTGGTCACAAGATAGATGTAATGCTGGGCACGTGCAGCAGCTGGTTGGTACTGCATGTACACATCAGCGAACCTGGTGGCGCAAGACACCTAACAGAATCGACCAGCACGTCAACTCGAGAGGCACAGCGTTTCAGCGTCGCTTTGTCATGCTTTCTGGGCTGGAGTGTGTCGCCCGAGACGAGGAGCTCAGACTGGCTGCCGCTGGACACGTGGTACCGCCGCCATACATTTGCTTGAATTCCCGGCCACTGCATCGACCACTACTCGCCTGCCCGCCTCATGCAATTAAGCCTGAACGCGACTCCGAAGTGAGGTATGCACTCTTGCGACACCGGCGGAAGCGCTCACCTGGCCTGTACAGAACATGAATGGCATGACCATAGTGATCTGCATCACAAGGGATCGTGCAACCCACACAGGTCCCTGAACAGTTGTGACCAACCAGACTGACGACCGCGTGCTAAAAGCCTGACCGCAATGAACTGCATCACAGAGCGCGACCCACACAGGTCCCTGAACAATTGTGACCAACCAGATTGATAGTCGCATGCTGACAGCAGAGCTTGAAGCCAGCCAAGGTAAGCAAGGCATGCTCACTTGGAAGCCTCCTCAGCACTTGCCTCGAAAGGCAGACCCGTTAGGCAGTCCACGCCCATACATGTGCTCTATCACATGTGCAGGGCTGCCCGGTCAGGGACACCACACGCCGCCGTTACAGCAGAGACTGACTGTTGCACAGTCTTGAGGTGTTCCTTCTCCTGTGCATGCATCGGGAAGACATCTCAGGCAGCGGCTGCGTGATGTATCACAGACGCCGCCCTGGAGGGAGGGGCGGGCAGGCATGAGCTGCCGCGAGAGTGCTGCACGGCCGCGGCGTGGCCCCGTCACACGCATGCAGTATGGCACATGGAGGGGCGGCAGACGTCAATTCCCAGCTTAGACAATGCCCAGCTTCGCGCGGGGCTCGACTGAACCCCTCGCGAGGCGCTGGTGGCACCCGGGGTGTTGCCACGGGAGGCCTGCTCGTCACGGACTCGTGTGGCGGCTGGGACGTTTGCTGTGGCATCATTCAGCCGCATGTGACGTCTGCCCTAGGCCGATACAGCACCCTCGTTATGCTGCGGCAGCGTCCAGGACGGTTCAACAACGGTCATGTCGCGTCATGCATCGCACCTCTCGAGTGACTGATGCGCGTGCAGTCACAGGGTGGGCTGTGACACGCACCGGCATGGGCTGGTGGGGGCGAGGGGCATCGCTGTGGTGACAATGGCCGGCAGGCAGCTTGTGTGGAGAGCCACTGGCGGCACGCTGAGCGCCTGTCGCTAGTGTGCAGTTGAGGATTGTGCTGGCAGTCACGGCATTTCAGCGCGTGGGTCTGTGCTGCGTGCAGACCTTGTTGCCATGGCACACGTAAAGCAAAGTAGAGTAAACCTGAATTTACTGAGCCGTATCCTATTGGGCATTGGCAACTCCGAGTTAACAGGACCACATATGCCGAAGGGGTAAACCACCTGGAAACCCCCCTCAGATGACCGCACGCAACTCACAGGGCATCCTTCTGTGCTAAGCGAGGTGGTCACGTACGGCCGTTTCGATTCCCCAAAGCGCACGCAGAATCGAACCCACGACCTCCACGTGAGCCGGCTGCGTTGCTGGGCCGGTGTGCCATGCATTCGGGGCGGCCCAGCGGGTGTGAACAAGGCGGCGAGCAACTGCCGCGTTCGTATTACGCCTGGAATCGTCCTTGCAGATGAGAATGTGCCAGTGGGACGCATGATCTGTGCGTCCGGCCGGATGACTGCCGGAACCAGTTGGATGTCGCGGCGCTGGCGTATAGGGGTGCCGCGGAGCCTCTGGGTGCCCAGGATTATGGAGGTGGTGCTGCTGGGAATGCCTGCGTCGCCGGCGGGGTGTGGAGTCCGGCCCGATGTGTTCTCGGCGATGTGCACGGTCCTTCTCAGCTTGCTGGGACTGACCAGGGCTGAAAACAGATGCATGGCGCATGTGCCTGTGATGTGTCTGCCCCAAGGGTGGAGACGCTGGTGCCGTGGTCTTATAATTAAGTGCGTCGTCCAAATGGTTGCTGATGCTCTGTCACGCCATTGATGTGTGTGCTGCTGCAATGCGATGGGGAAAACCCGACCAGGCAGGGCGTACCCTGAGGCTAGCACAAGCAGCACAAGACAAGTCTCCACGATGCTGCAGTTGCCTTTCACATCACATGTGCACTGAAATATGCCTGCACGTGTGCAGCATGCACCGAGGACGCCAGCTAGATCGGATCTCGTTGCGCGTGTGTGGACGGCATGCGGCACAAACCAGTTTGATCCGGGGGTGTATATGTACCCTGTCCTTCGAGGGAGGGTGCCACACATGCAAGCGCTCTGCAACAGGTCAGATACACCAGCATTGGCCACCATGCATGTGCCGCCCCGCGAGATGCACCTGCGCCCTCACGACAGCGCACCGTGTCGGACGTCGCCGCGTGAACCAATTCGACCAGGACTTGGCTTTGGAGAGGGCTTTGATTTAAGTCCTCGGGAACTGATGTTGGCGTCATTTCCATCGAAAGCGCAGGTGGTCAGCACGGCCGCGTAGAGACACATTGCCACGGCCATCAGCTCGCGGATTCAACAGCAGATCAAGAGTGTAACTAAAACTACTGTCATGCTGACTGCCTCCCAACGTGCTTGTTGTGCGCCGTCCCTCACGAGATTGGCTCGTCCCTGCCTGAGGAAATCGACGCCCTGTCGAAGTGCCACCATGGCCGCAGCGGCCAAGACCGTGCTCGTGCCAATTGCAAACGGATGTGAAGAAATGGAGGCAGTCATTGTGATCGACTGTCTTCGCAGGGCCGGTATGCTGCCCTGAGCTGCGGATGATTGCTACGCCTGAGCCATGCCCAGCCCGGAACGCCTTATCTCCGCTGTTGCCTCACCTGTGGTGAGTGCAGCGAGTCACACCACCTCACACACGTCGCTATGGTCACACTGCAATAATTGCCGCCACAATTGTGCACGAAGGGCATGCAAGCATATGGGCTGTCCTGAACAAGCCAGTGGGTCACCTGAGGCCTCACGTGAGTTGCATCTCTGACTGTGCTTCCCCATCCGTATGTGACAATGCAGGGGCAGAAGTCGACGTAGCCTCGATTGAAGACACGAGTGAGATCGTCGCCTCCAGGGGTGTCAAGCTCGTGGCCGACAAGCTCATCAGCGATTGTGAGGGACCGTATGACTGCATCGCCCTCCCAGTACGACCATCCCCCTCTCCAGCCTGCTGAACACTCGCCTACGGATGCCAAGCTATCCACCACACGCCCCAAAACACGCTCATCTTTTGACGCCCACGACATCCAGCATCGCTGCAAGGCACGAGGCGCTCGCTGACACAACGACAACGGGTGCTGTTGGCTCCAGGGGGGCATGCCAGGGGCAGCGAGGCTCCGAGACTCCACCGCACTCGCCACGCTGCTCCGGCAGCAGAAGGACTCTGGCAGGCTGTACGCCGCGATCTGTGCAGCGCCCGCGGTCGTGTTTCAGGCGCAGGGCCTCCTCGACGGCCCTGCCACGTCACACCCCGGCTTCAGCGAGCAGCTCTCGAACCAGAGGTACGCCCCCCACCCGCACGATCTCCTGCCTCCGAGACCCGCCCTGACTCCCACACGCTCACTGACCAGTGCAACTGCCGCCTCGCCTCCGCGCGTTCCAAAGCGGTTTCCAGGGCGGCTGCTGTGCGGGCCACGTGCCGCGTCTGCAAGCATGGCACGCTACACGGAAGCAATGCCTTACGCATTCGCGCACAGAGACACAGAGACACAGACGAGGCTGGTGTGCCTGCAGCGTGCCCTTCAGGCGTTCACAATGGTTTGCATTGGCGGGTACATGCGTGCCCATTACCCACAAGATGCCTGCATGCATGCAAGGTTTCTGACACGCCCGTGAACGTAAACGTCCTCGGGGCGTGCTTTGGACGCCAGGGTCCGGGGTTGTGGCACCGCTGCACGGCTCCTGTGTCAGTGCATTGCCATCACATGCTGTGCGTGACCACCTCGCTTCGCACAGGAGGAGGCCCTGTGAGTTGCGTACGGTCGTCTGAGGGGGTTTCCAGGTGGTTGACCCCTTCGGCATATGTGGCCCCTTTAACCCGGAGTTGCCAATGCCCAATAGGATGCGGCTCAGTAAACTCAGTTCACTATACTTTACATGCGGTCTGAGTCGCTAGTCAGGGCACACCCAGAGCGGTGCCGGACGAATCCATGGACGCCAGTTTCCTTGACTGCGGCACTGTGGAAGGGCTCATTTGTCAGTGCTTTGTTACATGCGATCTGAGTCGCTAATCAGGGTACACCCAGAGCGGTTCCGGACGAGTCCATGGGCCCTGGCCGCAGCAGGGCCTCCGTATGTGGCGCCCCCGGTGGTCCATAAGCCACACATGACGATGCCGTGTGCTGTGCAGCCAGGTGGAGGACCGGGTGGTTGTCAGCGGCAAGTGCGTCACGTCGCGCGGCCCTGGCACGGCGTTTGAGTTTGCGCTGGAGCTGGTTGAGCAGCTGTACGGCGCCGAGCAGCGGGCGGCGGTGGCGGGGCCGATGGTGATGTACCAGTACTGAGCGCCACCCGGCGGCGGGCGTGCGGCAGCACGTAGGGCAGGCTGTTCGTTTTGGGACGCACCTGCGCTGGTGTGCGGGCGGGGCGAGGGCGTCTCGCTTGCTTTCTGTATGTACATGTACAAAGAGCGGGGAGGGCAAGCCTGTGTGAGACCTAATCTGTGGGAACGCTCCACTGCGACTCTGGCAGGGGGGCTGGATGCCCTCCGCGTTGTTCAGACTCATCCAAGCATATGTAAAGTATCGAGCTGTGTTTGCTTGTTCTCAGGTTCTCAGGTTCATCTCAGGTTCGTATCGGTACTGGGGATGTGTCCCTACTCAGGCATCGAGGGCGCATGTGCACAGTCCGCACTCAATCACTCAACCCAGCGCCCTCATGGCCATATGTGTCGAGCTCGCATCCAGGCAGGCTGACAAGAATGCTAGGAATCAAATGTTACACATGCAGACAGCAGCCTGCAAGCTGTGCCTGCTGCAACCGGTCAGCCCCCGGGAGATCCATCCAAGCACAGTCTATACAAGCATCAAGCAGTCACCGACTTATCGTAAGGTAGTGACTGCTAGTCCTTGAAGAGGTCTAGAGCGATATCTTCCTGAGGCTCGACTCCCAGGATTTTGGCGAGCCAGTCAGGCGTTTTCTGCTTGCCACTCTTCGTCGCCCCGGGGATGAACCGCAGGCCACCACAGTCACCCACACCCAGCTCCGCTTGCCTCTGGCAATACTTGTTCTCTATCGCCTTCTTGTTCCTGCAAGGTGGTCTGAGCTCAACTATGTCCTGCTTTGGTGCTTGGCTGTGAGTCATTCCCGGGTCCATGCCACCAAAGGGGCAAGGGTAAGCGTTTACATGCGAGTAAACGCGTGCCTCACGCAAGATGCAGTGGCTGCAGTGGGCGGTGAGACCTCGGCGGGCAATGACGGTACCGCTGAATTGAAGACTGATGTCACCGATTCAGATGGGAGCACACTTTTGTTTGTTTTCCTCCGAATTTGCCTTGAGAGTGCTCAGCAGATCGGAATTTTGAAACTCTTCCTCAGCTTTCTGGATTGCTTTCGCGCTCTTTTCTTGGATCCCCTTTGCGGGGTTGGGTAGGCTCGGCCCTTCTGGCAGGTCAAACGATTCAATGCCAGCAGCGATCGCCTCTGCAGCACAAGATCAGGGTTCCCCAGCGAACTCTTGCAGCTACAGAGAAATGACTCTCACATGACACATTACATTGAAGCAAAGTTCGCGTCCATGGCCTCAAGTTGGACATGCTCGTGGTTTGGGCTACAACGGCTACCGAAGTTGTACAATATCGAATGGAACAGCCCAGATTTCACGTGATGACACCATGTGCGCAGATAAATCGCTGGATAATTCCTGTGGTCCGACTGCCAATGATACCCAGTTGCGGCACTGTGTGAGCAATTTCACCGGAACACTGCGTGACCTGCGCCACGTCAATCGCACCTGGTGATCCCAGCAGCAGCGGCAACGCTACCGCTACAGAGACAACCTTCTGTGTGATTGTCACTCGGTGTCCACGTGGTGGTGTTGCCAGCCGAGAGGCCCCTGCCCCAGAGAAGCCGCGGACGCAAGGCATGTTCGTGAGTGCGATCCCAGGACTGTAACAGGCGACGCCGATTTGCCAAGCTAAACACTGACAAGTGGACAGGTGTAAAATACTGCTGTGAGACTCATCAGTAGATCGCACGGCGGTGCACAGCTTGCGCATTTAGCTGGTTTGCCGGCGTTTACGCTGATCAACAATGCATGAGCAGCAGCGGAATTGTACATCACTCCGAAACGGGCGCACACTCGGTGCCAAGGATAGGCCGACACGTGCAGCAAGCAGCATCAAGCATGCTGCTGCAACGGTGCCACTAGTACATGTCCCGCACCACGACGAGCATTGGGGATTTGAACTGCACGGCGGCACCAATCCACCACACGTTGAAACCTGTAGTGCCACTCCCCTGCATAGCTGCTGCACTCAAAAAAGCACATTGCCGCAGATTCGGTCCATACAGATGGTGATATCACTGATGATTTTGCAGACTACGACGTCACCATGGAAAGGAAAGCTCGTTTTACAGAAGTTGTTGCCTGGTGTGAGCTGAGCACGTGCAAGCCGCTGTCACGTGGCATGCCAGCTCGGTACATTCCGATCCTACATGATGAAGCCTCCCAGGAGCACCACACACCACTCCAAGGCACCGGAAAGTGGCACGGCCGTCCACCGTTTACTTCACGCACTGTCGCCAGGTGATTCTGCTCTGACTGCTCACTGCCGTAACGCCATGGCCGCTCGCCACAAAAGCTGACACACCTGCAGGTCCACACCTGCAGGTCCTGCGCAATGCAGCCTCAAGCAACTCCACCCCTTGCTGCCGGCCGCGCGCCCACGTGCTCACGAAGACAGTCCAAGCATCACCCACTGCATGCCACCATCTAAGCCTGGCCACCGGACACCATGCTGCATGCCACACACCCACAGCCAGACCACTGCAGCCGTGGAGGCAGCGCCTGGTGCGGCACATGAGGTCAACATAGGCCCGCGACACGATGCCACGGTTGCCATGACCGCTGGCATCACGGCAGCGCCGCTCTGCGCCCCCGCCGACGCTGCACTCGCACTGCACATGCCAGCAACGCAGTTATGGCGTAGCCCAGCATGTCCCGCCTGCCGTGAACTGTCAGGCATGTGGACCGTCCTGTGATCGTCCAGGAAGGAGGCGCTCGGCGGGGCACCTGAGCGCGGCTGTTCCAAGGGCAATCGCCTGTTCCAGGGGCAAGAAAATCGGCAGCCTATTCTCAGCAGCCTGCACCTCAGCAGCCAGAGCAGCGTGGCCCGGTGACAGCTGTGCCCGGGCCCAACTGCGCGTGCGCCGCAGCCACCGCGTGTGAGCGGCCCGTGAGGCTTGCGATGAGTCAGCCGAGCCAGTTGACGTTGGACCCCTCCCCCGCGCCGCCGATCTTGCCACGGCCGCTCGCCTTCATCCCCGCCCAGTCCTTGCGGGCGCTCTCGTACGCGTTTGCGTCCTGCTTCAGCTGCGCATTCGAGGGGCCCTGCACAGCACAGCACAGCATGAGGCATGCCCGCGCCGTCACTGCCATGACATGGCCCACATGTTGCAGAGAGTGTGACTGTGGGGAAGTGGCCGAGGGCCGCCGTCTGGCTCACGTGGCAACGTGAGGCACGACGGGGAGCCTCTATCATGTCATGACATCTCCGCAACCCCGTGCCCTTGAGCATCTAGCATGCAGCATTTCGTCCCTGTATGCAGGGTGCGAAGCATGCCCCTGGCGGGCACACATGGTGAAAGATCGCCATCGGCACTGTCTACATGAATGTTGCTTTCATCGATTCTCCACATGTCCAGAGGATAAGGTTGACCAGTCGAGATCCGGGTCTGCGAACAGAGAGGTTTGACTACGCAATCAACCCCAACGACCAGCCCGAATGTCATTATAGATGGTCACCGCATGAGCAAGATATCCCTGCATCCGTCCCGAACGCACACAAACATCGCCCACACAGCCCGCTCGCTCAAGCAGCAGCCTGCGCTGACAGTGCAGCCCACAGCCACACACCGCTCCCATACGAAGGCTCCTGCAACAACCTCACAGCAGCGACGCGCCGTAGCTCCGAACACACGCAGCGCATGTGAGCCGAGTTCTGGGTGGAGGGGAGGCGGGGGGCAGGAGCGCACGATGCCGGAGGCTTTGGAGGTGCGCAGGAAGTCGATCAGCGCCTGCAGGCGCTCCTGCTGCGCGTCGAGGAAGCGGGCGCGGTGCTGCTTGGCGGCGGCGAGCGCGAGATGCGCCGCGGAGCGCGCCCACGGCTGCCAGCACTGCCGCCGCATCACCTCGAGGCCCTCCAGCAGCGCCTGCCGCCGCACCGCCTGCACCTCCACCCTGCTCCACACCATGCCTGCGTCCCTGCACGCATCGCCCCCCGTCACACTGACTCTTGAGGCGCGCTCAGGCTGCAAAAGCCTGACAGAAAGGTTGGTAATGGGTACCGGCAAACACCACACAAGAACCTCTTTCGACCAGGCTGCAAGCGGCAGCGGGGCACCGGATGCGTGCCTGGAGTCTGTCTTTGGTGAGGAGCTGATGTGCCGCTCCAGCCCAAAGGGGTCTGCGGGGTCCTCTTCAGCCGCAGCGGTTGGAACAGCCGCGCCGCCCTCCGCAGCCGCCGGAGCGGCGTCCGCCTCGGCAGCCTCCGCGCCGGTGGCTGCCGCGGCACTGTCCTCGGCGTCCATGCGCGCCATCCCTTCCGCCCTTGCCTCGTCCCACTTGCCCTCCTGCATGCTTGCAACACCGTACACATCCTGTGCTTGCACCCCACACAGCCTATGAAAGAGTGCACCTTTGCACCCGCCCGCATGCGCCACGCATCCGCTGGAACAGGCCGGTGTCACCGGACGCACAGGATCGCCTCGTAGGTGGCCACACGGCACACCTTGCGGTGGGACCACTGCGGATGCTACCTCAACTGAAGCACACGCATGCATGCACCTCAGGAACCGGGCACCCCCTGCACGCCGGCAGCGGGTGCTTATGCACATGCATGTGCGAGAAGAAGGCGGCGCGGAGCTCCTCCAGAGGACAGAACAAGTGGACAGCAACCGACCACAAGCCTTTGACTTGCACAGAGGTACGATCTATATTTGTTTTGTAAACATATGTGCTCACGCCGTGCAGCGTGGCGCAGTCGCGGCGCACCTGGATGCGCCGCAGCGCCGGGCCCTCCTTGGGGCCGACCTCAGGCAGCCCCTCGATGAGCTCGCGCACGTTACGCGCGGCCTTGTTGTACACAAACGCGTCGTCGCCGGCGAGGTGCAGCGGCATGATGACGCGCAGCCGCCACGCGTCGAGGTGCGCGCGCTGCGCCGCGTCAAACATCGGCGCCCGCGCGTCGGCGCTGTCCAGCAGCCGGCGCACAGCCTTGCGCTCTGGGGCGTCGGCGGCGGTGTTAACGGGGGCGAGGGCCTCACACAGCACCTGCGCAGGACTTTGGTTTCTGTGGATGCCCGTGGGGGTGGCTGGAGCCGCGAGGGCCGCGGTGGGTACAGCTGGTCCGCATTGCAAATGTGGCCTGGCCGCTGAAGTCAACGATGGCTGCACTGTGTCGAGTCGAGAGTGCAGATCGCCATGTGCGAATTCAGCGGAACATCATGACGGTAGCTCCGTATTTGCAGTGGCTAGTTGAGCTGCAGCTATGCATCGAATGCAGCACGGCTGATGCACTCACGATAGCAAAGGAGACCACACGAAGGCTATAGCTACCACGTGACACGCGCCGACACTCTGGATTGCAGTACATGCATGGCGGTACCACCGCCGCCTCGGCCTGCCTCCATGCATCTGCTTTCCGCATGACTGTCGCTAAAACTAGACAGTGCAAGCGCCATGATGGTCAGGAGAGTGGGCCAAGCGGGAGGTGCACGGAACAGCACACACCGGGCTGTGGCAGCAGGTCGCTCTGGAGGGCTGCCGCGGCGGCCGCGACGGAGGGGCCCCCTCGTGGCGGGGAGGTGCGTGCCTGGAAGGTCTGGCGGCGGAAGTGCTCGGAGAGCGAGCCGTCGTCGAGCAGTTTGCGCAGCAGCGCGGCTGCCTTGTCAAACTTGCTGGCGTGGCGGATGTGGCTGCGGATCTTGCGCAGAGCTGCGCACATCTTCGTGTGCTCCTCGGGTGTCGGCGGAGGCGCTTCTGCTGGTGGGTGGGGATCCTCACAGACCTCACCTTCTGCACTTGCTGTGCACCGTCAGCTGTTGCTTGGTCGGAGGGGGGAGCTGACCAAGACCACGGGAGTTCAATTCACCCATGCCGAGCAGGACTTTATCTGTACGCCGTCAGCACAGGAAGAGCTAACGTTATGGTTCAGAACAGGTGCGGGTGCAACGGCTGTGGAAGAATGAGTGTGCTGCGTGGTCAAAGGAGGTGAAGCCGGGGTCAGTGTGACGCCATGGCATGCTGTTGTGAGGACAGGGGAAGCTGGGAATGCCAGGCTGGGAGAGTCAAGGCGGACCTTCAATGCGCTGCCGTTTGTGTGCCTGCCAGGCTTGTGCCGCTACATGCTGATGCAGTTGAGGCGGATAGTGTGGGTACTGAGACGGGGGGTGGTGCGTGGCGGGCGGATACTGGTGTGGGAACCCGGCAGCTTGCCAGTCCTGGTGGGGTTGCTGCAGGCTTTGCGATGGAGGGGGAGGTGGAGGAGGTGCTAGAGGTGGTGGCGCTAGTGGAGGAGGGGCGCCCGGTGGAGGATGTGGCAGTGTGACTTCGTCTTCTTCTGGTGGCGGTGGCGGTGGAGGAGGGGGTGGGGCAGGTGATGGTGGCGGAGGAGGCGCAGGTGGGGACGCCTTTGGCTCGTCATCGACTTTTTCATTAGATTCTATTGCGATGGAGCCTTTTTGCTCGGCAGGGACGCTTTGAGGAGGCTCTTCTGTGTCACTCATTGCAACAAGAAGGGCAGGTGACCTTTGCGCGCTGCTGTGCAAACAATCACTTGATCGCCAGGACAGACTCGCTAGAAGCGGGATTGTAGATGAGCTTGGTAGCACTCGGGCCTCTGCATGTGGCAAGGCAGCCTGGAACTGCGGAGCAACAAACACTGCTGGAAATGCAGCAAATCACCCCGAGCATACCGCGGCAGAAGCGCTATCAATGACAATCAAATTGTGCTAGAAAGCTTGCTTCTCTGGACGGTTGATGCCATTTGCCATGCTGAAATGCACTTGAATATACGCGCACCGAACTCCATGCTTGCGCGAAACGACGTGGCGATCGCACTGTCGCCATGGATCGGGCCGGGTGTCAGTCCCGCAGGATTCCCACGCGACAGAATGCAGTGAAATCACACGACAAGACGCCTGGCAGCAAATTACATGCCACAACGTTCTAATGAGGCTGCCATCCAAGACCAGAGGATCTATCTCAGGCGAGGCTGTGCACATGAAGACATCGTACCGTTTGCCATAACAGCCGGTGCAATATCCGCGCCGGCTGTGCTTCGCTGATTGCAGGAACTTTTAAACACAATAGCTATCCGATCAGTGACCACTTGTACGCGGTGGCGACCTGGATGGCGGCCCGCTGTCATATCAGAAGAGCATCTCCCAGGTAGGCACACAAGCATGCACCTGCAGGCTCCGCGAATCTGAGGGAAGGGGAGCAGTTGCTTTCTGAGAAGAAATGCCCCTTCCAGAAAAATTCAACTACCTGAAGCAGGGCAACACTGTTGAGGTGCGAGAATTTCTGCCTGGGACCTGTCACAGCAGCTGTCGAGTCCATGGACTTCGAAGAGCAGGAAATCGCAGGCAAAGCAAAGAATTGGGATGAATTAAACGAACAATGTTACTCCTCCTTCAGCTATGTAGTGCATATGCAGGTTCGAGCGGAAGCACTCCTTGATCGTTTCCACAGGAAGGGTGGCGATGGCTCATCCGAGGTGGAGGGTTACGAGGGCTCGTGGCGGCGAGGAATCGTTCTCAAGCACACGAACAAGGAGAAAACAAATACGAGGCGATGGGTGACCGTTCAATTGCATGATCCAAAGGTGTTTCTCCTTGTGATGCTGTAGTGCATGCTCCCCATCCTAAATCTGCTGACCTCGATTTGGTCAGGCCCATCCACACGGAAGCACTCGCCTTCAAACTTTGGTGCCACTGCGTCTCTGGTGTGACCATGCTCAGTCCACGCGCACAAGCATGCCCTGGTGACTCACTTTCATTGAATTTTTCAAGGCTCATACAACATAATCGCGTTCTGCATGTGACCCCGTCTGGCTGAAGTTATACTATCCCTGGTTTAGAATATGATTATGACACATTCTAGATGTGCATTCGCACTCTGCCATTGTGTCCGCATCGATCAATCTTGTCTAACAGCATAAAAACGTTTCAGTCTTCATTATCTGCCACGGTGTACCAGAAATGCGGTTGTTGTGGACGGACTGAATTATGTACGGGCTGATCCTCTTCAGGCTATGTACAAGAAGTGGAAGCCGCTGGGGAAGAAGCAAGAACCTCCATTGCCAATGGGTAGCAATGGAGACGTGGATGATGATGCAGAGGACGACGACGATGACGACGACGATTGGGCGCCTCCTGAATTTCTGGTCGCTCCTGCTGATATCCGACCTTGGGCTCCTTTCAGCGATGCCTCTGTGTGGCCACAGCTAGACATCGACGAACTGCGAGTTGGTGTGCCACACAACTGTTTCAGTAAGGCTAGCCCTGCTTCAAATCTGCCTGGGGGGCCTCAGCTGCAGATCACACCTCATTCCTGCGTCTGATATGGTTGATAGTGTACCCGGTCAAGCGGATGGCTTTGCATCGAGTGCACGCAGCAGTGATACAATGACCGTGATGGCACACACAGCCTGCTGGTTCCCTCCTTCCACAGACCATGCATCCCTGACTACATGGTGGCATTGCTGAAGTAGTTCAGTTCATCAGCGAGTCCCAAGCCTCACAGCACCCGGGTGTCGTCCTGCCAAACGGGCTCCAACTCATCCGCCTGTCATACGAGGACGCCAAGGCAAGGTTCATCGCAGCGGCCAAGGGTGCAGTGTGCCGCTGTTTGTGCAGGGGTTGCGGCGCTGTATGTCGATGGCAGGGACGAGTGCGCCCGCTGGCGCTGCTGGGTCCGGAGAGTCTTCGAGGATGGCGTGTGGCTGTGGGTGAAGGGGCCAGAGCCTGGCATGCCGCCATGGGCCCCCGAGAACCACCACGTGTCCTGCTGCCGCCGCTCCTCGCTATGGTGGAAGACGACCTTCGGCAAGGACCGGCCGATCTTCCCACTGGAGGACCACCTCAGGTGTGCCACACGGGCACAGCAGGATGCAAGGGCATGCCTCGTGCTGTGCCACAGTCGCACACGCGACGAGAACTGGGTGCTGCCGTGAGTCGCGACGGCGCCTCACAGGGAGAGCTGCCATCAAGCGTCTGCCGCTGTGGCCGGCATCGCTTCGGGATACTCTGGTACAGCATGCATGCCATGAGGCTGGGCGTTTGCTCGTGTGCCGCGGTGATGCACTGTTCCACAACGCGCACACTGGGGTGTCCCCTCACAAATCCCACTGTGCCGTCGTTCGATGCCCCGTTATCGTCACATGAGCCTGCCCGAACTTGTAGGATGGCTGTGTGCTGTTGCAGACGATGGGATGTTGCTGCAGGCGCGAGCGGGTGTATGACATCGAGGCCGGCACGTGGGCGTTCCTGGAGGAGCGCGCGTACTTCGACCCCGTGTGGGACGCGGCCGGCCACATAAACGGCAACAGCCCGACCGTCAAGGTCGCGCGCCAGCTCAGCGCCGCCGAGGCAGACGCGCAGCGCCAGCGCGCCGCAGCGGCCGCCGTGTCCGCCGCGATCGCCGACGGCGCGCTACCCCCCGCCCTGCAGCAGTTCGTGCACACGTTTGACGTCCGGGCGTGCATTGAGGGCGCCAGCGGCGGCGACGGCGCGGCCGCGGAGGAGGTGGCCGAGATGCTGCGGGAGCCGCTGTTCCACGACACGTTCTGCAGCTTCCTGCTGGACTCGCTGCGGCAGGAGAGCGCCGTCGCGTGCGCGGGCGTGGCGGTGTTTGAGCAGATCAAGGTGACGTTCAGGAGGGACGCGATCGCGCTGCAGGAGCACCTGGCGCGGGAGTACGCCAAGGCGCGCCTGCTGTAGCCACGGCTGATGGCAAGGGGCGCGCCTGGCCTGCTGCGGGTGGGACTAGCTGCAGGTGGTGTTACCTGCTGCACGCGGAATTAGCTGCATGCAGAGAGGGGACCAAACGACCAAGCAGGCGGCCGAGGCTGAGGCTTACGGTCAAGCAGCTCGGGGGGCGCGAGGGTCGGGTGAACTTGTCATTGAATTGTGAAGTGTGCATGTATGGGCATGCGGCTGCAGGTGGTGGACGGCAGGAGCCGGGGTTGTGAGCGGAATAATGCGGTGTTGTGCGAGTGCCCGTAGGGCGCCGTGTGTGAGTGTTGTAGGTACATGTAATGGTCCACCGTCAGGCATGGGCTCATGCATGGCATGCGCGCAAGCATCATGTGAGCGCCAGGGCGTAGATGAGTGGCCGCGCCTGTGGGTCGTTCTGCGTTCGTGCTGGAAACACCTATTGACCTGAAACCACCGTGCTCCTGATCAGCGGCACTCCTCCAGCACGACGGGAAATGCACTACACCATACGCGTTTACACTGTCGTTCAGACACACACGTCATCAGCAGTTCCACTACTGGCAATGTAGTACGCATTACACGTACTCCGCATCTCACTGCTCTCGTAGCTGCTCTCTCCATACACACGTGGACGGCAAGCCATTCTGCACGCATGTGCGTAATTCCCCAATGCGAGAGGGACATGAACAATCCAACCCAGACGAACACACATGAGAGACCATTCGATCGCAGGTCACGCCGTAGAGCGAAGCCAATGGCGACTGCCTTGCAGAGTCTGATGCCCGTGTCCTGTATATGAAGACACGTGCAAGCAGCCGCTGCGCGCTGGGACTATCCCCAGCACACGGAGTCGGTGCACCGGAGCGCTCCTGATTGATGCCCACCGCAGAGAGTGACTGCAGTGCTCCAAGGTCTGAGGATTGCAGCTGCCCGTGTCCTGTACGGCCCCGCTGTATGCCTTGAACACAACCCCACCCCGCTGCGGCGTCCCCTCTCCGCATGCGCGACGCGCAGGCCCACTGCCTTCCATGCTGCCTACCTTCCACATGGCTTTGTCACGGGGGTCGGGGGGACCGGTGGGGAGAGGAGGCCTCCGCGCACCCTGACCTGGGCGGCTACGCTCCCGCTCAACCCTGCCGCCCTCCATCCACTCACACTCTGGAATTCGACTTCAGCAGCACAACGTAGGGGCAGCGCGATCCCCGGGGTAGCCTCAGGCTCTTGAAGCCTGGGAATCATGTCTTGTTATGCCGCACCCGCCACACACTCAGCTACAGCTTGCTGCGGCTGCGCGTCTCCTGCTCCGCCGCCGCGACCGCGATCTCCGCGCCCGTCCTCGCGTTGTTGAGCACGAGGCGGATGTTGGCCTCGAGGGACTTGCCGCCGGTGAGTGCGCGCACACGCTCCAGCACAAACGGCGTGATGCCTGCGCCGGCGACCCCGGAGCCCTCCGCCTCACGCAGCGCGGAGTCGATCGCGCCCTGCAGGCTGCGGCCCAGCGCCGCGTCCTCCGCGGGGATCGGCACAGCGACCACCATGCCGCTGCCGAGGGCCGGCAGCCCCCGCGCGATCGTGGCCAGGCTGCATGCAAACACCCCCCCCGTCCATGCTGCTTGACTGCGGCACACCGCCCGGCAGCGATGGTGCAGCATGCATGCGCAGCGCATTCAATGCAAGGCTGCACTGGCTGGTTTGTTTGCGCGCGCGCGCATGTGTTTGTATTCGCGCGTCCCGGCTTGGTTTGCGGGCAGCATGGGCACGCTGATGCGATTGTGTGGTCCAGCACACGCTTGTGTGAGGTGCGCGGGGTTAGAATACACAGGACAGTCAAGCATACGACACCGTTCGTAACAGACTCTGGAGGCTTCAGATGTACCATCACTGAAGCTTCATGCGGCGCGCAATGAATGATATGGCGGCCAGGCAGCGCCGAAGCGTGCTCAGACACATGACAGAGGCCACAGTGTGCCCCCCTGCGTCTCTCACACCGCCAATTCTGGAGTGAATCAGGCAAGCTCTGCCTCTCGAGTGAGGTGCAGCGGGGGTGGCGGCGCACCGCTTGGGGCAGTCGATGCGTTTGGGCGCCGCCAGGCCGCTAGCCGCGGTGAAGAATGCCGGGAACTCGTCGGCGCCGCGCACGGTGACGGTCACGCCCTGCGTCTCCAGGTACTCCAGCGTCTTGGGAATGTCCAGGATCTGCACGGCGGTGGCCGCTGCTGCGAGGCAACACACAAACGCTGCACGGCGATGGGCCACACGTCGCTGCTGCGAGGTAACGCAGAATTTGTTTGTGTTGTGATGGTCTGTGGCAGCCCAACACCAGAATCTCTCAGAAAGTAGCTTCCGCCTCTAACCGGTGGAGGCCTGCGTCGGCGTGTGGTCAGGCAGGCACCCGCAGCATGGCAGAGCACAGCACAGCATAGCACAGCATAGCAGCGCTGCCAAAGGGACCAGGGCACTGCAATGGACCAGCTTGTTGCGAGGGGAGGGATGGGCGGAGGCGACCGGGGGCCGGGGGCCTCGGGAGGGGCGCGCACGGTCTTGACGCCGGCGCAGACGACGGCGACGGGCGTGCGGCCGAGTTCGGTGAGGTCTGCGCTGACATCCAGGGTGCGCTCCGCGCCGCGGTGGACGCCCCCGATGCCGCCCGTCACAAAGACGCGGATGCCCGCGGCAGCCGCCAGCAGCATCGTCGCTGCACGGCGGCGGGCTCTGCGTCAGTAGATGCGCTTGTTTGGCTACGAGTGCAAAGCCGAGGGCGTGCATTTACACCATGGATCCATGCGGCTGCCGTGGAATACCCGTGTTGTATTTGGGGGGGGGGGGGGGGGGGGGGGGGGGGGGGGGGCAGATCACCAACACGCGCACAAATGTGCAGTCCGCTGATAGCTGCTGTGGCGTCCGGTGTGGGGGTGGGGCTGGGCAGGATGTGGGACCGACGTGGTCGGGGGAGCGTGCGGCTGTGCCGGAGACGAGCTACATATGTGAGGAAATCTGTGCTGTTGGTGGGATGCGGTGCTCTGGGACACAGTCTTGGCTGCATGAGATTGGAAAGCAAAGGTGTTGGTGGTGCCCGTGCGGAAATGCACAGGCGTATGGCGATGGAGCTGTGCACTCTCCGCCCTCATGCCGGAGGTGTGGGCTGCATTGGTGTCATCGTGCAGAGTGCACGGCCACAGACGACTCTGACGGGAGCATGTTGATGCACGAGGGGACCATCTGCAGCCGGCTGTGGTGCAGCCGGTTGTGGGGCTACGTACCAGCGACTGTTGTTGCGCCCATTTCGCCGGAGGCCAGCACTGGTAGGATATCTCGCCTGGAGACTTTAGCACACTTCAGCCCGTGCTGGGCAAGTGCATTCAGCTGGGCGTCATCCAGGCCGATGCAGCACCTGTGGTTTATTATTGCGATTGTGGCAGGGACTGCGCCCCCTTCTCGCACGGTCTGCTCAACGCGTTTGGCTGTCTCCAGGTTTTGCGGGTATGGCATGCCTGCATCGGCATGCGCTGCTTCAGCATACGCCAGGTCGGCCCAAGCGAATGAACAGAATTACTTTTGTGTAGAGGACTCGATTGGAACTCGGTCCGGCGCTTTCTCGCGCCAGATTAGACGCGCATAGGTGGCAGGTGACTGGCACTGAGGCAAGGGCGAGCTCAGCGAGAGGCGCACCATGGCTGATGATTGTGGATTCGAGGGCCACAATTCCCTTGCGCAGGCTTATAGCTTCTTGCACTTCGCGGCTTATTTGTAACGGCAGGCTTTGGGCCATGCTCTCAGAACGCGAATATCGAGCGCTACCTGTAGAGCGCGCACATCTATCCGGTAAATTAGAGCGCGCTGAGAACACACAACAGTAGACCACTGAATATCATGACCATCTACCCAGCAGCTTCATAGCGCATGCAAGCTTTTCTCCGGATTCACAGGGCCGGACACACTGAGCGACCAAAGTGGCTGATGTGCGCAAAGGCTGTGCAAACACAGCACTGCAATCAGATGCGACCGCTGTGAGCAAGCAGCCAACGGTGAAATGAGTGCACGTATTGTGCTTCTGCAGATCCCTATTCAACAGTCTGCAGCAGTCTGCAACATCAGGCAGCCTGAAATTCTCCTGCAGGTGAAGCAGTACGAAGCGGGTGCTGATCGCAACATAGTGATCATTGCTTGACTACCGAGACGAGTGTCAAGTCGTATCACCTTCTTGCAGTTGCTGCTGTTGATTCTGCTGACTGCCCAACTAACCATGGACAGCGATTTCTTTGGCGCCTTCGTCAAGTCCCTGTCCGTCGTAGCTGCCAGCGAAGTCGGAGACAAGACCTTCTTCATTGCGGCTGTCCTGGCTATGAAGCACCCCAGATGGCTGGTAAGCCGGTTTCCGCGGGCCCTTCGATCTGCTCGCCTCTCAGCAGCGTCTCTTGAAGTTGCAAAAGTTAGAGATCGCCATGACCAAGCAGCAGAATTACCATACGGAATCTCATGTGTGATCTGTGCAGGTATTTTCCGGCTGCGCGGGCGCCCTGGCTGTGATGACCATTCTCAGCACTGCCCTGGGTGCTGTAGCGCCATCGTTGGTACGCCTCCCATGGCACCTGCCCATCGCGTCCACCAATTATACCGTACACCATTATATTTATCTGGAAACTGATTCGTGCACTGCAGATTCCCAAAGTCTACACGCACTGGGGCTCTATCATCTTGTTCTTCTACTTTGGACTGTATTCTCTCAAGGAGGTGTTGTTTGCCGGCAAGGTGTGTACGTGAAGCTCAAGATGTATCACCGCCCTTGTGCGGTCGCTTGCATGCCACGCGTAGGGCTTTGTGCTTGGGCACTCTGACTGTGTCGACCATGCAGGAGGACCATGGGCAGTCTGAGCTAGAGGAAGTCGAAGCCGAGCTCAGCAGCCCAAAGAAAGGGCAGAAGGAGTCTGGCAGCTTCTTCAAGCGACTTCTGTCGACGATCATGGTCGAAGCGTTCACAATGACATTCCTCGCTGAGTGGGGTGACCGCAGTCAGATCACCACCATCAGCCTAGCAGCAGTCAACGATGCAGTTGGTGTCACTATCGGTGGCTGCCTCGGCCACATGATCTGCACTGGGGCTGCAGTTCTTGGAGGCAGGCAGCTAGCGTCGGTCATAGATGAGCGTACGGTCAACTTAGTAGGGGGGGTGCTGTTCATTTTCTTCGGCGCCATGGCTTGGTACGAAGGCCCTGGAGAGTAATGAGCCCATTCAGGTAGACAGATAACCTCTGTCGTTCACAGACGAGAAATTCGAGGTGTACAGGCCATGAGATGGTGAGGCTGCGGCCGTGCATTGTTGCTGATGTGTCTGGCCTCACCACAGTATGCTCTACAACCTCTCACTCCTGAGCATACTGCCAGCAACAGAACAGTTGAGTCGTCGCCCACTGTATCAAAGACGCCTGTATCAACGAGATGCGTCACATCTAGACCTGCCCGAACAGTCATGAGCAATGGTATTGCGACAGCAGTGTTGCAGCGGCCAGACTCTACAACCGCGCTGTCTGGATTGGGCGTCTCTGGGGCCGATGGTCGAAGTGTGGTCAAGCTATGTGGAGGTGCAGTAGACAGCTCTGACACAGTCCTGTGGTCTTGGCGTCTCGACGCAATTCGTCATCTGCCACAGGCACAATTTCACCGTGATCAGGTGGAGGAGAATCATCAGAAGGTCTGCCACTCAGTGCGGAAACAGATGGTATGTGCAGATGGCGTGATGGCTAGCACCAGGCCATATTGTCTTGTTCTGGGCTTGCAAGATCACACTCCTTTGCACATGTTCGTCTCTTCTGCATCACAGCCGGGATGTCAAGACTGCTGCTTGCGGCCGTGGTATGGTTGTCCACGTAGATGGGCCTTCACACCCTGTCGCTCGCCACCTTCATATACAGGCGTGCATAGCTGCCTCGTTGTCAGCATGTGCTCGTCTCTGAGAGACGTGCATGCGCCACTGATGCTATCTTCAGACGGTACCGCGTCAGTGGATTGCGGTGGTGCAAGCAACCTTCCCGAGACTGAGACATGTGTTCCACCGCACATGGTGCACTCATGCAGTCGGTATCTGTCTTGATATTCAGGTCACGTGAGAAGCAAGCCTGAGTTGACCCAGCCACAATGCAAACATGCTCGGCATACCGCCAGCCTACAGCACCAACACACTAAGCTGTGTCAGCAACCCTGCTGCTCAGTGCATCAAGCACACATGGACCATGGAACCAGGGCATCATCAGCAACCGCTCGTCTTGGTACACATATCCATGCACAGTGTCCGTGCAGCTGCAATGGCACAAAATGACGGTCGGAATGAAGGCATGCCCATGGCCGACTAAAGTTTTCTGGCATCACTTTGACATGAATGCGGTTGTGTGACCTGCGTGCAAGCTGACACTGTGCACTGCTCCTGGCCTGTCTGACTGTGTCCTGGTAAAACTGATACTGTGCGCCATACACCGAGTCCTGCTGAGCACAGCTAGCCAACTAGCACACCCAAATCTGATCTGCTAGCACAATCACTGATGCACAACACAAATAAATCAATTCAACCAAACAGCACAAACTGCCTCTGTTCAACGACCTCAGGATCAAGCTGACCACGGTGCACAAGCAGCACCCAAGAAAGCATGACATGGCAGGCATGCCGGGCAGGAGCTCATGGCCAGTCGCTTACGCTGCAGGTGCCTGCAGGCGTCTTACGCTCGATGCTACTGCGGCTCCAGGTGCCAGGCGGCTCACCGCTGGCACACACCCCTGGCAGCCCGCCACAGGTGCTCCGCAGCAAGCGGCGACACCGGAAGCGGCCGCTGGCACCTCTCACACAGAGCCACACCACCTGTTGACCCGCCACCGACGCTAGCTGCATCGTCCACCCTGTGCCGGTTCATCACCGGCGCGACGTGGCGCCACTACAACACCCACAGAAGACTGGGAAACTCGCTCACACACGGGTCACACAACATCAACGACGCAGCAATCCTCCCCCTCTCTCGGGAGCCCGTGCGTCAGCGGCACTGCCGCCGGAAGCACTACGTGCGGGTTGCCGGCGGGCGGGCGGGCCGGCCGGGGCTACTTGGTGTACGCCGGGGCACCCCAGCTCTCCCACGCTTTGCCCCACTCGGGGTGCCAGCCGGAGCACTTGGGGCGCAGGGGCGCGGCGATGTAGCTCATCTCGTTGATGCGCACGCGGCGCGTGTTGACCGACACCTCGAGGGGCACGTACTTGATCGCCGGGTCGTACTTCACCCGCAGGTATCTCCTGCAGTGCGGTGCGGTGCGCCGTCAATGCATGCCGCGTGTGGGGCGCGAGACGGCCGTCGCCGCGACTGCGGGGAGTACTTATGCCCGAAATTGTTATGCAGGGCTATAGTCACAGGCCGGGGGGGGGGGGGGTGCGGGGGCAGGGGCCATGCGCGGCTGACGGCCGTTGCAGTGGCTGGGTGGGCAGGCCGTTGAGTGGGACAAGTGGGCAGGCCGTTGAGTGGGACGAGTGGCAACACGAGCAGGGCATGTGGTGCGTGGCGTGCGGCAACCACGGTGGAGCATGGCCATGGGGGTCTCTCTTACACCGACATGTGCAGGTGACAAAGGGACTGGTGATAAACTGAGTGGGCCAGGTGAAGCAACAGGCTGCAGGATCGCGAGCCAAACAGAGGCATGTAGAGGAAAGTTAGGTCGCGTGACACGCGGGAAGGCCCGGGCAGCTGCTGGCAGCTTAAGTGTTGGCGATACACCAATCGCCTGCTGCGAGAGCGACCTCCATGGCGGGACCGTGGTTGGGGCAGGTGGGGGGCGCACCAGAAGATCGTGATAATGAAGAAGAGCGGCACAAAGACAAAGGCCGCCTGGTAGAAGGCCTGCTTTGCGACAAACACGCACGACGTGAAGAAGACGAAGATGTAGAGGCAGCTCATGAAACACGCGATGATCGAGCGCCAGAGGCTACCGCCGCCCTCGTAGCAGCGCACGTACACGTACACGATCTGCCACCGCCACACAATCCAGCTCGACATGAAGTAGATCGCCGACACGACGACGACGAGCGGCGAGACGACGGCATACGCCCAGGCCGTGATGAACACGAGCATGATCACCCCGAGCTCGCGGCCGTAGCGGATGGACGCGGACGCCATGAACGCCGCCGCGTCGCGCCCCGAGAGCACGCAGCCGCAGTTGCCGCCGCACCTGCACGCGCGAGTCGGCGGTGGGGGGGCTGGAGGAGGGCCGGCGAGACGATGGGCTGCGGGGTGGTGCGCTGCGGGTGCTGCGGGGTGGTGCGGGGTGGTGCGCTGCGGGGTGGTGCGCTGCGGGTGCTGCGGGGTGGCGCGCTGCGGGTGCTGGGGGGTGGTGCGCTGCGGGTGCTGCGTAGCTAGCTGACAGCCCGAGCTCGCGGGGCCTCACAAAGACAGTCCCAATGCCACGCTTATACCAGGTTGATTGGGAGCACCTGCACCAGGTGCCGTGCAGCAAGCGGCTGAGGCCGCATGGCCCTCGGCACGCAGTGCGCAGTGCGAAGTGTGCAGTGCGAAGTGTGCAGTGCGCAGTGCGAAGTGTGCAGTGCGCAGTGTGCACAGGCTTCGCGCTGCGCGCGTGACGGCTGGTGCTGCCACATACAGGTTTTCAGGTGGACTACCCCTGTGCCACGAGGCCGGGGTTGTCTGGACGCTTCATCGTCGGCAGGAAGTGTGCTCGCCACTCGCGCTGGCACGGGCACATGCGTTACAAG